>CM077810.1:19686314-20326939 GCA_039764185.1 Tamarix austromongolica
ATACCCTTAACCATTATTTACCTCTTTTGTAAATGCTTTACACAACAATTTTAACTTATAACTGTCGTGTATACCTCCCCTTAAGTTGCTAAACTGCTCCCTCTATGTTGTTTCTTACTATGAAAATTATTAGACAATGGCTTAGTTAAAAATTAAATTACATTGGATGCCATTTAGTCAAATTTGTGTATTAGTGGTTGTTAACCTCAAAGGTTAAGTAATATCATTATACTTGTTTTGATTATAATAAATAGATTTTAGTATCTAATGTGTTTGCTTAAGTTTGCATATTCAACAAATCAACACATACAAAAGGAACCAAGATATGAATCCAAGCATTTGATATGTCTTAGGTATATTGTAGAGAGTTAAGTTAAGCCAATGTCACTTATCAAATAAACACTCTTTAAAACTCTTTGTTGAAAAATACTTAACTTAATTTCATATTATAAATCTTTTAAAATTATTTTTCAAACAAATTGATTGGCTCCAGTCGGAACCAATTGACTAGTCATTAGACCAATTGACTGGTTCAATTTAAACACAACCACTGGTTGTGTTAAAACTAAGACTAATTGACTGATTTGAAAACCAATCGACCGGTTTCCTTCAGTCAATAGATTGGTTTAGGAACTAATTGACTGATTTGAAAACCAGCCCATGGGTTTCAATCTTACAGAAATCTAATTTGCCTTTGTTTAAATACATTGACTAATTCAGGCAAGCTGGTTGACTAGTTGAGAAATAGATCAACTAGTTTGACCAACCAACCCATGGGTTTCAGTCTTGTAGAAACCCAGTTTGTCTCTATTTAAATACATTAACTTGTTTAGGTGAACCAATCAATTAGTTCAGTAAAATTGATTGAATTGTTTAACCAACCGGTCCATATGTCTTAATCTTGTAGAGACCCAGTTTCTCTCTATTTAAACACATCAACTTCTTGTTGCAAAACCTATCGACTGGTTTGATAAACCAATCTATGGGTTTCATTTATACAAAAACCCAGTTATTTTATATTTAAACATATTGTTTGATTATTGCTAAACTGATCGAATGGTTGACAAACCAATTGACTTGTTTGACAAACTAATCAACTGATACATAGAACACATCGACTGGTCTCACTATACTAAGATGGTGTTCATTTGCATGTTAGGACCAACCGTGTATAGTGCCAAATCGATCAACTAATTTCTATAGATCAAATGACTGGATGACATATGGTAACTTCTCTTTTCATCCAAACATGAATAGTCGACTGGTTAGAACAAAACAATCAACTTGTTTTACAACCAATCTATTGGTTTTCCCAGACCAATCGACTAGTCAACATTTGATGCTGATTTTCTCCTCAATGGTCAAAATAGATGTTTGAAAAATTGTGTCTAATGGCCATAATTGAGGGTATTCCTTATAAATAAGGTCCCTCTACATTTATTACAAATAACTTTTTAGATCATTGATTGCATAATTACTTTCTTACAGTAAAATCATTTAATTGCTCACTCAATATTCCAAACTTTCATATTTGTAAGTTTTTACTGAAAAGTGTTATTTTCTCACTTCTCTTAGCTAGAATTGTTCTCAAATTGTAATATCATATATTATTTCTAGCTAGATTACATCTCATTCATAGATCAACACTTTTGTATCTTTTACTTAGTGAGAAACACTTGTAATCACAACCACATCTCAAAAATCAATCAAAGGGGTTAGAGAGTTTTTCTTATCATTCTTGAGACACTCATGAAGTGAATCTAGAGAGGATAAATAAGTGGATTTGTAAATTATTTCTTGAGAGATTCATTGAGATTGTAAGGCTCAAAAAATAAGAGAAGAATGATTATCAATAAAACACTTCACTATTTCAAAAATCCAAAAGGGAGAACCTTTTGGAAGTGGTTGTAAAGTCTATTTCACTCTTAAACCACTTTACATTACATGTAAATTTTTATTTAGTCATTTTCATTCCACAAAATCCTATTCACCCCCTATAGGGTGTTTTTAATTGATATCAATGTGCTAGGCACCTCTCAAAATATCCAACAATCTAAGGTGAGAAAGATCCACAAGTGGAATGGATTCCATTAGTCTAAATGAAGGTATCTCCACCACTAAGCCACCATTATTCAATGGTGAAAATTTTTCCTACTAGAATTACTGAATAATGTTCTTCATCAAATCACAAGACTACAACATGTGGTTAATTGTTACCAAAGGGCCAATCAAGATCACAAAGTAGGTCAATGGTGAGATTGTAGAAGAGATAAGAGATAAGCTTACTGATGTAGAAAAGAGAAAGATAACTTTCAATGATAAAGCCATCATGATTTTACAATGTGGGCTTAGTGATAAAGAGTATCATCGAATTCAATCTTGCATAACAGCCAAGAGCATATGGGATAAGTTCATTCTCACCTATGAAGGTACGAAACAAGTTAAGGATAAATGAATCACCCTTTACACTAGAGAGCATGAACTCTTTAGCATGAAGAAGGGTGAAAACATCAACAATTTAAGCAACCACTTCACCTCAATTGTCAACGATCTCAAGGCCTTGGGGAAATAAATCACTGAAGAAGAGTAAATAAGAAATATATTATAAGGGGTTACAACATAATGGAGCCCTAAGGTAACTACAATTGAAGAGGCTAGAGACTTTGGAAAAATGATAATTAAGGAGCTTTTGGCAACCTCATGGTTCACCAATTAAAGTTGGAGGTTGAAACAAAAGAAAGAAGAAAGAAGCCTCTAGCATTCAAAGTGTAATACCCCGTATTTTTGAAACCTAATTTTATTAAGCCTAATGATTTTATTAGCGTAATTTGATGTAAATATTTAATTATTTTAATTTCGATTCATTTTATGGATTTATCGATGATTTCGAATTCATATTTGAATTTAATTAATCGTTGTCGTTGTGAACCATTTTAGATAAATTCATTCACGACCATGATTTTATTATATTCTTATAATTTCGATTTTCGGTTAAAAAATATGTATTCACATTCTTTCTCGTGTTTTGATTTTAATATTTTAGATTCGTTTTCGATTATAACTTCATCGTGTGATTACAACTTTATTTTGAGGTTATATTTTGTTAACGAAATATATTATTTAAATTATAGAATTTCTATTTAAATAGTTAAATTTATTTTAATAATTTTATCCGGAAAATATTTCCGAATTTAAATTTATTCGTTTTCGGAAATCATTAAGATTTTGGGAAGTTTTAAATTAAAAAGATTTTCGGAGTTTATTTATGAATTTCTTTTCGGAATTAATTTTCTTCCGTTTTACAAATTTTGGTTTACGAAAAACCGATTTCGGAAATCTTTTAAATTAGTCTCGGTTTATTAGAATTTGACTTAAATATTTTATTATATGTTTTTAAATAATTTTTTGAGGTCTTATAATGTATTTCCGTAAATAATACAAATTTTTATGTTCATTGGTAAATTTTTTCGAAAATGTTTCCGAAATTCTTTATATAGCCTTTTTATTAATTTTAAGCTTTCGGAACCTTATGAAATAATTTTTGTTAAAATATTAGGTAAAATTCTTCCAATAAAAATTTTAAATATTTAGTATTTATTTTGTACTTGTCTTTGTGTTAAAAAAAAAACCCAACCCCGACCGGTGCCTGACCCCCCTCTTCTTTTCCTTTTCTATTATTCTCTTTCTCTTCTCTTCTCTCCCTCTTTCCCGTGCGTCCTGTTCTCTGCGCACAGCTCCCGCCTCCCTCCTTCTCCCCAGCTCCTCCTTGCTTCGCCCCGCCGGCCGACTTCCAACCTACTGCCACACGCCACCACCGACAACGCCGTAGCTGCGCAACAGCTGCCACAAGAGCCATCGAAGCAGCTACGCACCACCAACAACAGTGCGGGAGCAGCAACAGCAGCGACGAGCCGCAGTCCGGCCAAGGCGAGCGTTGCTAACCACCGGCGAGCAACCCCCGATCCCCGACGAAGCTCCTCCGGCCTTCCTTTGTCCTGATTTGTGTTGGTTTCGTTGGTATAAATTTCTGAAAATCCTAATAGTGATTTGATTAATTGGGTGTGAATTAGCTTATGATAAGCTAAATTAATTGTTTGATAATGTATATATGTGCTGTAAGATTGATTTGGATATGTTAATTGTATGGTTTGTGTTGGAAATTTGGGAAATTGAATTTTAGGCCGGGTTATGCCCGAATTTTTTGGATCCGTCTAATTTGGCGATTTTGGATAAATTGATTATACAATATGTTTTTAAATGTTTCTATAATTTCATGTTGGAACCGTCAATTTGAGAAATTTATGCAGAATTAATCAGAATTTAATTCCTAGGTCAAAATTCGTGTGTAATAAAATTGGGCCGCTTAATTGAGTCGTTTCGCTCAATTGATTTTACAATATTGTTTGAAATGTATTTAATTTCATATCAGAGGTGTTGATTTGGGAAAATTGTGCGTAATTAATTGGAATTGGATTTTTAGGTCAAAAACTCTTGCGGGTCTAAATTGGATTGTGTAATTGGCTCGTTTTATTCAATTGACTATACAATTTATATTAGAATATATTTAATTACATTTTCGAACTGTCAATTTATATATTTTAGCAAGAATTGATCGGATTTGCGTTCTAGGCTCAAAAACCCTAATTATGCTGAATTGGGTATTTCTTTTATTGGTTTTGAGAAATTGATTATATGATATGTTATAAAATGTGTCTAATTGCATTTCTAAACATTCAATTTAAATAAATTAATAAAATTTAACCGAATCGCATTTTCGGGCCTAAAACCCTAGATTTCAAGTGAACTTATGAAATTGATCATTTGTATATTTATTTTTCTAAAATTAAATTTATAGAAATAGTTGAAATGATCCTAATTGTATTCTAATACCTTTAATTGGAATTAATTGATTGGAATTATCTGAGTTTGTGTCGTGGGCTTTAAAACCCTAATTTTGAAAAACAGATCGTCTTGAATTGGCTAAGCGGAAGATTGTTTTTGTTGAAATTGATTATCTAGATTTATCTAAAACTAGTTTCATTATGTTTTAAAACTATCAATTTGAGGTAATCGAAGTGATTTGGTCGATTCGTAGTCTAGGCATTAAAAACCCTAATATTCGGGGATGGTTTTATAAAATTGATTGTGTTGTGTGTCTTTTATCAAATCGATTTCTGTCTTTCGGTTTTAAATCATTTGATTTATATTTTAATCTTAAATCTTAATAGAGCTTTGCTCTTGAGTCCTAGGTTATGGACACGTGTTCCAAGAAAGATCGTTTGTCTCCGTTAATGTTTATATAATTAGAATATGTGAATTATTAATTGATAAGATAGTTTCTAACCTAGTTCCGATTTCTATCAGTGATCTAGGAAAACTTTCTCGTGGAGTGTCCAGCTTTCGATAGCTCTCCCTCTTTATCAATTGGCTTAGCTAGCTTCGGATTGAGGTAAGTCACTACTTACCTTATGATGGAATCTGGATGTATGTCTGTTCGGAGTAGAAGGTGATAAGTATATGCCTATCTATTATTTAATCATGTCAAGCGTATGCTGTGTTCTGTGTGGTAATTTTATGTATGTATGAATTCATAGCTTCAATGCCAATGCATGTTAGTATGACATTGAATATGATATGTATTTGAGTGTGTGAAGGGTGGAGTATGGATTTGAAACTATTTGATATCCTATGTTGTATCTTTATGTCATGGAATTATTCATGTGGGCCTGATTTATGGTCGGTTAAAATCCCTGAATAAGATACTAATTATTTAAAGTGGAAGATCATGTGAGTTGGGCCGAGGTGTAGGGTCTGTTCCACCGGACGATAACAGTGGCTCAAGTGTCCTGTCCCTGAGAGGTGCTTCAAGCCGTTCCACCGGTTCAGAATAGTGGCTCAGGAGCGTTTTGCCTTGGGAGGTGTAGAATCCGTTCCACCGGATGATAATAGTGGCTCGGGTGTGTTGTCCCCGAGAGGTGCTTCAGTCCGTTCCACCGGATTAAGAATAGTGGGGCCCTATACTCATCGTGAATAAGAATATAATATGAGATAAGTAATAAATAAGACACTAATAATTTAAAGTGAAAGATTACGTGAGTCAGGACCAGGTGTAGGGTCCGTTCCACCGGACGATAATAGTGGCTCAGGTGTCCTATCCCTGAGAGGTGCTTCAAGCCGTTCCACGGGTTCAGAATAGTGGCTCAGGAGCGTTTTGCCCTGAGAGGTGTAGGATCCGTTCCACCGGATGATAATAGTGGCTTGGGTGTGTTGTCCCCGAGAGGTGCTTCAGACCGTTCCACCGGTTTAAGAATAGTGGGGTCCCTGAACTCATCGTAAATAAATAAAATCGGATGTAATAATGATTATTATCAGATTGTTGGATTGGTGTTGCTTAGCATGTGATCGTGATTTCTTGTACGCTGGTATCTTATGTGCTGTCATTTCTAGTAATGTACTTGTGAGCATGAACCTATGATCCTATGTTTTATTGTACGTAATACATGTATAATTGAGCATGAGAATTGTAAGGTAGAGTCTTTCATATCTTATGTGTTTCATGTTTCATTCCATGAGTTTGGTAGTATTGATTTACTCAGTACCGGACCCGTACTGATGCTACCTTGATTGAATGGGTCCTGTGATGATCCACTGATGGTGTGGAGCAGACCTCTTGTGCAAGTCTGAGTTCGAATACTGTTTTTGGGTGGAAGACTTGGCTTAAGAGAGTAGGCAATCCGGGATTTGTCTTGTTTAACTGTATTTATGTTAGGAAGTTTCAAGTGTTGTATTTAAAATATCAAGGGTATTGTAATTAACTTTCAATTTCTCGTACTCTGATAAGCTTTTAAAATTCGGATTTATTTCACAGGTTCCGCTGATTGATTCAGCGATGATTTTATTTAGTGAATTGATTCACTTGCCATCTGCCTGTGGATATCTCCTTGTGAGAGTTTATCCTTACGGCATAGATGTTTGAAGTTTTGTTTGACAGGTTTTAGCCTTGCATCTAGCATGAGATAGATGGTGGACTTTTATCTTGTGTTAGATGTGGTGGTAACATTCCCTAAATTCTCTTCTAGTTTCAGCTTTATTCTTTAAAAAATTTTTTTTTCAGGAGTGAATTTTGGGGGTGTTACACAAAGCCTCAACATCTTTAAGACAACAAGATACAGCTGACAACCTAGGTGAAAAAGAAGTTAATGAAGAAGAAGAAGAAACTCCTATGAATGATGATGAAGTAGCACTCATAATCACTTAAGTCAAAAGGTTCCTCCTATCAAGAGGAAATATGAATTAAATAGCTTCTTTGAGCAACCAAAGGAAGCCCAAATAATTCAATGTATATGACAAAATAAAATGCCACAACTTTGGAAAAACTAAGCATTTTATTCATGACTACTATGAGTTCAAAAACAAATTGCTAAACAAATAGCAAGGAACACAGGAAACTCAAGCAACAAAGATGTTTCCAACCTTTGTTTCATAGCACTAGTACGAGAATTATCAATATCTACCTCACTCATAAGCTTTGATGATGAAGATGACACCAATGAGGTACAATCTAATTTACTATACTCTTATGATGACCTACTTTTTGTTTTGCAAGACTCATTATATGATAATGCTAAACTGACTAAAGAGAAGGAAAATATGAATAAATTGCTTGATCACTTAAATGACTAACACACTAACATCTTGAATCACACATGTTTTTTGTCAAAATTAAGATATCAAATAAAATCACTAATTTTAATGAATACAAGAAATACATCACTAGATTAAGATAGATCAAACTAACTAAAGAGAAGGAAAATATGAATAAATTGCTTGATCACTTAAATGACTAACACACTAATATCTTGAATCACACATGCTTTTTTGTCAAAATTAAGATATCAAATAAAATCACTAAGTTTAATGAATACAAGAAATACATCACTAGATTAAGATAGATCAATTTCAAGTCAAAATAATGGAATTACAAGAAAGGTGTCATAAATTTATGAAAATTGCATATACGTTCACAAAGGTGAAGAAGGTTTAAACATATTGTTAGGTGCTCAATGGTACTGTAAAGACCGTGAAGGTTTAGGCTATGGAAATAAGAAATCGATTAATTTTAAACACTTAAAAATTTCTTCATGAGATCTTTAAAAGCTCATCAAGTAAATGCTTCACCTGCATCAAATAACTTGACTCTATATGGGAAGGGTGGGCATTCACATAATAAGAAAACCATGTGTAATGTATGTGGAAAACCCAACCATGTTGAATCATCATGCAAGTTATCAAAGAATACCTAAGAGAAGTTAAAATTCAAGTAGGTGGGGGTACCTAAGGGAACCGTCTCGCATGAGTTAAACATTAACCTAATAAGGACCCATTGAAAGGGTACCTAAACTAGGATATTTTTGCTTACAAGTATGCTTCAAAGTTAGTACAAAATGGCATAAATGGTTCCTAGATAGTGGATTCTTGAGACACATGACCAATGATCAAACGATGTTCTCCAAGCTCACTCCATATGATGGTGGGAGTGTAACCTTTAGAGAAAAAAGAAAAGGAAAGATCATTAGTGTTGGAAACATTAGTATTGGTAACACTAAACCTTTAATAAATGATGTTTATCTAGTTAATGGCCTCAAACATAACATAATAAGCATTAATCCACTCTTTGATAAAGGATTTTTGGTTAATTTTTCAAATTCATCCTACATGATTTCAGATGGGATAGATAAATCTATACTTTTTTATGCCTATGCATCAATAATTTGTACATCATTGGTGTTGAATTAATGAAACTGCATGATACATGCTTGAGTGCAATTGATAATGGTGCATAGTTTTGGCAAAAAAGAATTACACATGGTAGCTTGGATCTATTTAGTAAATTAGCTAGAAAAGACCTAGTGTGTTGCCTCCTAAAGTTGAACTTTGCAAAGGATAGATTATGTGATGCATGTTAATAAGAGAAACAACATAGGGTTACCTTCAAACCCCAAAATGTTGTGACTAACATTCAACCACTTGAATTGTTTCATATAGATTTTCTTGGGCCTACTAGGACCCTTATCATGGGTGGTTGCAAATATACATTAGTCATTATAGATGATTACTCACAATATACGTCGATAATATTCCTCTCTACTAAAGATGATTCTTTTAATGCCTTTCTTGTGCTTGCTAAGAGAACTCAAGTAGAGAAAGGATCAACGATTCATGCCATAAGGAGTGATCATGGAAAAAAGTTTGATAATGCCACATTCATGGAATTTTTTGACCAAAATGGAATTACTCACAACTTCTCTACACTAAGAATATGTCAATAAAATGGGGTGGTGGAAAGGAAGAATGGAATCTTGGAGGAAGTTACACGAACCATGCTATATGACTCCAAGCTTCCAAAAATATTTTTATGTTGAAGCCATTGCCACTGCAAACTACATAATAAATAGAGTAATTGTATAAGCCATATTGAAAAAGATACCCTGTGAGCTCTATAATGGTAAGAAACCAAATTTGAGTTATCTACGTAAATTTGGTTGCAAGTTCTTTATCCTCAATAATGGAAAAAGAAATCTCGGTAAGTTTGATTCCAAATCTAATAAAAGAATTTTTATTGGGTACTCTTTACATAGTAAAGCTTATCAGATCTTCAAAAAAAAAAATGTTAGTTAAAGAATGCGTACATGTTGCTTTTGATGAATCTTACTCTAGTGTGTAGAAATCTCAAAAGGAAGAAATAGGTCTTTCCATTCAAATTGAAAGCCTATTGGAAAATGGTGAAAAAATAGAAGAGAAAGAAATAGAAGAACCACTAATCTCCTAACAAGAAGATAAAGTGAGAGAGGATCTCCCTAGATCATGGATATATGTGTATAGGCACCCTCAAAAACTCATCACTAGGGATCCAACAAGAGGTGTTGCAATAAGATCATTGCTAGGTAACATTTGTAATCATTTAGCTTTTATATCTCAAATGAAACCCAAGTCTCACTTGGAAGCCATGAAGGATGAAAATTGGATCATGACAATGCAAGATGAGCTTAACTAATTTGAGAAAAATCAATTTTGGGTATTAATCCCTTTGTCTCCAAACAAACCCATCATTGGGACTAAATGGGTCTTTAGAAATAAGCTAGATGAAGGGGGAGCTATGAATATAAAAATAAGCCCAATTGGTTACCAAAGGATAGAGCCAAGAGGAAGGTATTGATTTTGAGGAAACCTATGCCCCTGTATCTAGACTTGAGGCTATAAGCATGCTTCTCGTATTTGCATCATCCATGTGCTTTAGATTATATCAAATGGATGCCAAAAGTACTTTTATCAAAGGTTTTATAGAAGAAGAAGTATATGTTAAGCAACCACCTTAGTTTGAGGATAATTCAAAACCTAATCATGTTTACAAACTCAACAAGGCACTTTATGATCTAAAATAAGCTCCTCGAGCTTGGTATAAAAGGTTAAGTAAATTCTTATTGGACAATTTCTACAGAAAACGAAAAAGGAATTATTACTTGCACAAAAATATGTTGATATCATAATTTTTTATGCTACTAATGAGTCCATGGGAAAGGACTTTTCCACTCTCATGTGTAGTGAGTTTGAAATGAGCATGATGGGGGAGCTAATATATTTTCTTGGACTCCAAATCAAAAAATAAAATGTGAAAAATACATAAAAGAACTACTCAAGAAGTTCAAGATGTATGAAAGTAAATCATGCAGCACTCCTATAGCTACGACAAGAAAGCTTAGCATGGATGACAAAGGTAAGTCTGTTGATTAAAGACGGTATGGAGGTATGATCAGCTTGGTCCTTTACTTAATAGCTTCTAGACCTGATATCATGTTTAGTGTATGCCTATGTGCTAGATTTCAATGTAATCCTAAGGAATCTCATATGATTGTAGTCAAAAGAATCCTTATATATCTCATTGGCACTCATAACCTAGGCTTATTCTATCCTTGTGATACTATTTTAGATTTAATTGGATATTCTGATGCTGATTTTGTGGGTTACAAAGTTGATAGAAAAATTACCTCAGGTATTTGCTAATTTTAAGGAGAATCACTAGTTAGTTGGCACAGCAAGAAACAATCTAATGTTGCACTTTCTACGGCTGAAGTAGAATACATTACTATTGGTGCTTGTTGTGCTCAATTAATTTGGATGAAACACCACTTAAGTGACTACAACCTTAAACTTGAAAGAATTATAATTAAATGTGATAATAGTAGTGTAATATGTCTCACAAAAAATAATGTTCAAAATTTAAATTCAAAACACATAGAAATAAGACATCACTAAATAAGAGATCATGTTGAAAAAGGTGATATATTTGTAGATACGTTGCATCAATGGGGAGACATATTTGCAAAAACTTTAAGTGAAGAATGATTCACTATAATTATAAGAGAAAATGGGATGAAAATTTTATGATAAAAATACAACTCTCCCAAATTTGTGAAATTTTTTATGTTAAGGGGTAAATTATGGCCTTTAAGTTTATCACTTGAATTCCAATCTTCAAATGGTTGTTATATCTCTTGATCCAGATGATTTGTATCATGAAATGAATTTTACATCTAATTATTTAGGGCATAAAATCAAATGCATTGTTAAGAACCATGAAAAATAACTAAAACATCACCTAACTAGGAAACTAGTTGACTGGTAAATAAAACCAGTAAATCAGTTTGTATACCAATCGACTTATAACACCCCCAAAATTCACTACTAAAAAATTTCGTTTTATTAAAAGAAATTGCAGAAGCTAAAATATTAAATGGTGAATTTTGGGGATATTACCGCCACACTTAGTACCAGACCGGTTCACTCATACCGTTTTAATACCAAGTGTTAAGGCTAAAGAACAAAATATCAATTCCTAGAAATTCAAACCATTTTAAATCAGAGTAGCGCAAGTAAACATTTTATAAGAATAGATTCCACCAATGGTGGTTACAAGAACAAGAAATACATTTAAAATAGAAAGTAAAAGTAAAGGGAGAACCCTAAAAGTCCGGATAATCCTTACGCTCTTTCCCGTTGCCCACTTGAGTAGCACTTGAAAAGACCTGCAAGGGACACTGCCCATTGAATAGGCAGAGGCCCCACAAAGGGAACCTTTCAGTACTACGGTACTGAGTAACCCTTTAAAATCACACTTAAAAGTAGGCCCGCAATGTCACACATGATACAAAACTATATACATATATAACAAGATGTGTACATATAACATTCACCTAATCAACAATCACATCAGATATTAATAGGTCGTTATGAACAATCGATACTTTCGGGCCTTAAGCCATGTCATAGTGCAAAATCAATACGTTCGGGCCTTAAGCCATTAGTCCATCATTATTCAATCAACTCTCATATTTTATATCCATGTGAGTGCGGGAACCGCACTATTATAGCAGGTGGATCGATCACTTATATGGCAGAACGCACCTAACCACTATTATATGCCGGTGGATCGGTCTCCAAGACAAAATGCTCCTGGCCACTATTATTCACCGGTGGACCGGTCTGGCCCCGACTCACATGGTGTTCCACTATAAGTGATTAGTATTTTTCCATAACTTTATTCACATCCATGACTGATTTTATTAAGCTCGGCACCCCCACTATTATTGCCAGTGGATCGAAAAATATATCAACATCATCCAGGGCAACACGCTTTTGGGCTACTATTACATCCGGTGGATCGGTACTCATAATCACTTGCCAGGGCAACACGCTCCTGGGCCACTATTACATTTGGTGGATCGGTACTCATAATCACTTGCCAGGGCAACACGCTCTTGGGCCACTATTGTATCCGGTGGATCGGTACTCATAATCACTTGTCAGGGCAGCACGCTCCTGGGCCACTATTATATCCGGTGGATCGGTACTCATAATCACTTGCCAGGGCAACAGGCTCCTGGGCCACTATTGTAACCGGTGGATCGGTACTCAATATCATAAGTCAACTGGGCACGGCTCATTAATCTTTCACTTTCAATATTAGTATTTTTCCTTTCTTTAATCAACACAACAAATTCCATTTATTTGCCTTGGATGGGAGATCAAGGACCCGAGACACAAAGGTACACCGGTCATACTGGTGCATACAAGCTACTTAGTACCCTTCAACCATGAAGCCAGGGACACAAAGGTACCCTGGTCGTACTGATGCATAAAGCTACTCAGTACCCTACCGACAAGGACACCTAATTTATGCATAGCCCCTAACTAGGTCCGTAGAGCTAGATAGAGTAAAATATAGGGCCTGGCTAGGGCACAAAGGCACACCAGCAAATACCAGAATAATTGTGGGCTAAACCACGTCTTTAGGGTAGCGACCCCTAAAGAGCCACCATTCCCGATCTCGAGGTCTTTCACTTTAAGTATTAGTGTCTTAATTAAAGTGATCACGAAATGCATAATAATCAGATACTTATTCACTTTCAATCATTATGATATCATTAGTTGTTTCTTATTCAGGCGGTTATCCAAGATAACACAGAGAAATCATTAAGGCCGTCATAATCTTATATAATTCCGAATTAGGATTCGTTCTCGTAATACTTACTAATTATCAAATACTTTTACCTTGCTAATCAGCGTTATTTGAGTCATATTATAAAATTCCACAATCACAATGGCATGTTAGGTACAAATTACCCATTTACCCCTTACTTATATAATTGCTAAGTCATCCCTTCCTTACTTGACAAATTACCATATTATCCTTTAGGTTGCTTATTTACTAAATTACCCTTTACTCGGTTTAGGTTACCAAGTTATCTCCTATGCTTTTTAGATCACCATTCACCCCTTATAATTGCTACACTTATCCTATTTCCCATTTGGTTGGTTAGATTACCGCATTGCCCTTCTCTTTGTTATAATTACTAAATTGCCCTTGAGTCGGATAAATTACCAAATTACCCTCCTTCATTATCATGATTACCATTTTGCCCCTTTAGTTGGTTAAATAATTACTAATTTACCCTTTAGTTGGCTAAATTACCAAATTGCCCCTTTAGTTGGTTAAATAATTACTAATTTACCCTTTAGTTGGCTAAATTACCAAATTGCCCCTTTAGTTGGGTAAATTACCAAATTGCCCTTCTTCTTTATCATAATTACTAATTTACCCTTTAGTTGGCTAAATTACCAAATTGCCCCTTTAGTTGGGTAAATTACCAAATTGCCCTTCTTCTTTATCATAATTACCATTTTACCCCTATCAATTATTATATTTGCCATTTTGCCCCTTTTCAATTATTATAAATCCCAAATTACCCTTCTTCATAATTACAATTACCAATTTACCCTTCTCCATATCTATAATTATTAATTTACCCTTCTCCATATTTATAATTATTAATTTACCCTTCTCCATATTTATAATTATTATTTTACCCTTCTCCATAATTATAATTATTAATTTACCCTTCTCCATATTCATAATTATTAATTTACCCTTTTCCATAATTATATTTACCCATTTACACCTCTCTATTATTATAATTACTATATTGCCCTTCTCTATTATTAAAATTACCATAATACCCTTTTTGTTGGTTAATTTACCAAATTACCCTTTATAATTATCCAATTGCCCCCTTTTAATCATAATTTAATTATCAAATTATCCTCCATTATTATCATAATTACTAAGTTACCCCTTACTCCCAAGTTTGCCATAAATATCCTTTTATTTACAAAATTACCCTTCTACCCCTTACTTCTAAATTACCACAATATCCTTTTATTTACAAAATTACCACAATACCCTTTTACTTATAAAATTACCATAATACCCCTTTTGCTTTACAATTTACTATTTTACCATTTTACCTCCAAACTTACCATTTTTATCTTTTCTTCCAAAATTACCATTTTACCCTTCTTTTCCAAAATTACCATATTACCCTTTACTCCCATAATTACTATAATACCCATTTACTTATAAAGTTAACATTTTTCCGTTTACTTATAAAATTACCACATTACCCCTTTTGCTTCCAAAATTACCACTTTACCCCCCTTTATTACACCACTCTTACTAAATTATTATCACTACATGAAATTAATAATATTGATACTCCATTAACAATATCCGACTCCACCAACTATTATATTTTAACATAATACATATTAGCACCCACACATATTAGGCCATAATCTAGCACAAGGGATATTACTAAAATGCCCCTAGGGCTCACAATAATATTATTTATGCATAAATAATCACAATAACATAAAATAACATGGAAAGTACTTAACACCTTCATTAATAGTCAAAATCTTCCCTTAAGCAACATTTCCACACATGGAATATAAACTAGCATACTCTCCTTTTTATCAATCGATACAAGTAAATATATACATTATATTAAACCACAAATATCAAGCATAATAACATATGAGAAATCCTAATGTGCTAACATATGTTTATCCATGTGTTTAAGTGGGGTTTAACGATTACCTTAGGTCCCGCAAAAATCGAATCTTACCGGTATCCTAGTTAAAGATTCAAGCTTTAAATAGAAAAATCAACACCTAAAAATAATATCAATAATTATTATATTAGAAGTAAGAACATCAAAGCATAAGACCTTATAAAATTTTCTTAATGAAATAATTAACTTAAATATTATTTTACCTTAAAATTTTTAATAAAAATGGTCCAATAATTGTAGCAACTCATCCTGCTTGTGCAGCATGAGCTGCATGCAAAAATAAAAGGAGGAAAGGCTCGAAGAGGGGGTGAAAAGAAGAATAATGGTTATTTTCGGGTTGGGGTCTTTAGGTTAGAAAAGAAGGTAGATGGGGAAGGATTTAAGGCAAGGGAATGGTGCAGGAGTAAAGAGGGGGTGTAGGTGGATGCTGGGGATGGGTTGTTGTCGGCCAAGGGCGGCGGAGGCGGCGGCGATGAGGTGGTGAAGTTGGCTGCCGAGGTGGGTCGAGGTGGAGGGGCTAAGAAAGAAGGAAAGAGAAGGGAAAAATGAAGGGGTGCAGGGGCTGGTTTCGGGAAAATAAGCTATGGGGGTGGTAGAGGAGGTTGCAGGGAGGAGATTGGTGGTTTAGGTGGCGGCAGAGGTGGCCAGAAGGCAGTGGAAGGATGGGTTGCAGATGGGCTACCGAGAAGGGAGAAAAACAGGAAGAAAAAGAAGAGGGGAGGAAGAGGGATTTGCGGGGTGGCTTGGACGGTGTTGGGGCGGTGCAGGGCGGTAGTAGAATGGTGCAGAAGGTGGCGCAGGGGCTTGGTGCGGCAGTTGGTGCGGCGGAGGCTGGCGACGTGCAAAAATAGGGGGAAAAAATGGAAGGAGAAGAAAGGAGAGAAGAGGGAGATCAGGGGTAAGGAGCTCGAAAGGATAGGGTAGAAAAAGGCTGAAGGGAAGAAGAAAAAGAAGAGGGAGGGTAGAGGGATAGGTGGCTGATCGGGTGGCAATGTTTAGGGTCGCAAGGGTGATGGTAGGGTGGCAGGGAAGGTGGTAGGGTGGCAGGGAGGGGAGACGAAGAGGGGGGAAAAACAGAGTAGTGGGATGGTTTGTAGGGCTGGACAGGTCTGAAAATAGGAAGAAAATGACGGGAGAGAAGGAGGGCAGGTGGTGGCAGCAATGGGTGCAGGCAGTGGCAGCAGGCATGGCGTCGAACATGCAGGTGGTCAGGCGTGGAGGTCGAAGAAGAAAGAAAGAAGGGAGAGGGAGGGAGACCAGGCCGGCGTAGGGGAAGGAAAAAAAATAAGAGGAGTTGGACCGGTCCAGGGAGGAGAAGAAAGGAAAAGAAAGAAGAGGGTAGGGGCTGGGTCGGCTGATGCGTGTAGGGAGGGAGAACAGGCCTGTGGCCCAGGCAAGGGAGAGGATGAGGCTGGCTTGGCGGCCCAAAGCCAGGAAAAAAAAAGAAAAATGAAAAAGAGAGGAAGGAAGAAAAAGGAGAAAAAGGAGAAGGAAAGGAAAAAGGAAAGAAAAGTAAAATATGGGAAAATATTTTAATTTAATTTAGAAAATAATAAAATATAATATTTTTGATAAATTATTTAATTTAATAATTTAATTCAAAATAAATTAATATATCGGTTTAAAAAGGCTAATTTTAGTAAAATATTAGTTTGAAAAATTATTTCAATAAAAATAATATTATAAAATAACAAAATATTTATTTTCAATTTATTAAATACTCCTATCCAAATTTACATACTCAAAAATCCATAAAATAATTAAACTAAATAACTTTAAAAGCTAATTTATTTTAAATAAAAGCTATTTATTAAATTATAGGTTTTATAAAATTTTGGGGGATTACACGACTGGTGGGTTGAAACTAGGATTGTTGAGCTCTTACTAACTTATGTCCACATGCATAACCTGCCAAATGGTTACTATGTATGAGTCAATCGGTTGAAGAACAGTCGATTCGTTCTTCTATACCAATTGATCGATGGAAGAATAGCCAATTATTTTCCCTAAACCAATCAACTTGTTTGTCACGGGTATAAATACCCCCTTCTTATTCTTCAAACTCTTCACCTCATCTTCCCCAAAACATTCAAATTCTCCTTACCCTATCACATCATCTCCTTTAAAAAGCTTCAAATTAGTATCGAAATACATCAAATTGCTCTCTTCTTTCTCCAATCGACATCCAAAATAACAATCACTCCTCTCGACGGCATTGATTTTCATCAAATTCGCCTGATTTTAGGTAATTTCATCCCTCAACCCTAAGATCAAATCTATCCCTTTTTGTAATCTTTGATTTATACTAACCTTTAATCGACCAAATTAAGCCATCAATCCGTCATTTTCATACTCTTTGTGAGCCGATTTAACTCCTTTCTAACATTTTAAATCTGTGATTCATCCTCCTTTCATTTTCTCTCCCATTCTTCACTCTTCTCTTAAATTTCTTATCATTTAATAATTCCAAAACAAAAATCAATCACCTTTACAACAATTCATGGGAGTAGTAGAGCTCCTCCCTCAAAATGGGTTTGTACTCAACCGAACCATCAGCCTCAAACCATGATTAGATTTGAGGAACTGGCAGTTTCTCCACCTCATGCTCCTTCTTCCATATCCTCCTCTTTGGATGATGTCGATCCTCTATCTCCACCACATACAATCCATTATGCTCACCCCTCCTCCTCTACCTCAGGAGCTTCTCTTCTTTTAGCCAATCAAATTACTCGGACCACCAAGGTATCTCCTCACTCCACCCATTTCTTCCACACTATGGATGATCAAAAACAGTGGATCAAATCCTTCCATAAAAAGAAGGTATTACCGGGCAAATATAAGCATGTTGACTCTTGGACCAGTCAATTCAAACTTCCTTTTATGCAAGCCCTTTTTATTCTTCATCTTCTCCTTATCTTTACTCTTAAAGAACTAGTTTATCTTATCTTGGTTCACCTATTTTATGTAATTCTTAATGTTCATATGTTAGGGAACACGATCAATCATAATCGATGAACCCTAGTTGGCACGCATCCTTGAGATTCCTCATGACATCAAATATGACATGACTAATGTAGAATAGATGCGTACTTGCATCCTAAATATGATCCTAACAAACATACATCTCAGCCACTTTATCTATAGAGGCACTATGAGCTCATACTGTTACCTAACCTTTAAGCGCCTGTGCCATTACATGGTATCCTCCATTTTATTCCCTCGCACAGGATCCAGAGCTAATATGACCCTCAAAGATTGGTACGGGGTGGATCACATTCTCTCATCCACTCCTATGAGATTTGGGGTAGATATCTTTTGGAATATGCCGCACATGGCTATATATAGCAAGGCTGCCCTAGGATATGAATCGCTCATCATACGTATATTCTAAGATTTCTATATAAATCTCATAGGCTTTCTGGCTATGCCACTAAGACTACACAGTGACCTCGATATCCTTGATGTAGTGACATTCCACCGCATGGGGGAATCAAATGAGTTTCGAAGGTCAGATGCTGGAACTTGCTCTTAAAGCACTCACCTCCCTTCACAGTAGTGGTTGTAACTCCATGCCGTCAACACCTCCACCATCACAAGCCCCTGCTGATGATCTTCCCTAACCATCGAATGATCCTCTAGCTCCATCTAATATTTTTTCATCCTCCACAAGGGGTCCTTCCACTCCCATCTCCACCCCATCTATCTTGCATACACTGCATGCGCCTCCCTCCACCAGTCGTGTCACTCTTGTGGGCGTACACAATCTACTCCTTTAGGTTCTCAACATGCTCATTGCCATGGATTGTCTCCAACAAGCCATGGATTTAGAGTTGCATACACTTCTAGCTCAAGTTAAACCTAACTCTACCCCTCAACATCAAGATGGAGTGTCCACTGCTCCCACCAACAACATAACCCCTCCAGCTCTTACTCACTCTCATATACCTGCGGTCACTAAAATCGTATACAATCTCATCATTAATGCATCTCTCATAGAGGCCTCCCAAATTGGATGTGATATCACCCAATCTATTGATTCCAAGGCCACTGCCAGCGATGATATTGGCGATTTGCCAAAGCCTCCATCAATAGGTTTAGCAGACATCCCATCAGAGCCTTCATGTCCTACATGATCATGACTAGTCTTATCATTTATCTCTCAGGATTTTGCTATTTTATTTTAACTATGTACTTCAACACTCTTACTATATACTCTCTATGTCATATACTTATGAATTTCACCTTGTTAATGAACACTTACCTTTTATTCTCCATTTCTCTATCATTTATATATTGCTTAAGGAATGGTGTATGCACATCATCTTCATTATTGCTTCTAGTTCTTTTTAATCCATGGAATTGTTCAGGGTGAGGTTTAACTCCCTGAAAAGGCAATATTTTCTTATCTACATTATTTTTAGGCCCTTTTCATTCTCACATTTTACTGATGTCCAAAAGGGGGAGAAAAACAAAGAGTCTTGGATTAAAAGTGTAAAACCAGTAAATGTATAACAATCATTTTCACACATTACTCGTTCACATTAACAATTATGCACTTTTTGTTTATCATTATCAAAAAGGGGAAGATTGTTAACCTTAAAGGTTAAGAAATATCATTATACTTGTTTTTATGATAAGAAATGGATTTTTATATCAAATGTGTTTGCTTAAGTGTGCATATTCAACAAATCAACACACACAAAAGGAAAAAAAAACATGAAGCCAATAATTTGATATGTCTTAGGTATATTGTAAAGGGTTAAGTTGAGAAAAGGTCACATTCCAAACAAAAACTCTTTAAAACTCTTTGTTGAAAAATACTTGACTTAATTTTAGATTATAAACCTTTTAAAATAATTTTCCAAAAAATGGATTGGTTCTAGTATGAACCAGTCGACTAGTCATTTCACCAATGAATTAGTTCAATTTAAAAATAGCCACTAATTGTGTTAAAAATAAGATGGATCGACTATTACATAAAACCAATCAACTAGTTTCTGCGAAGAGATCAACTAGTTCAGAAACTGATCGACTGGTTTGACAACTAGTCCATGAGTTTCAATCTTGCAGAAATCTAGTTTGTCTCTGTTTAAACATATCGATTGGTTCGGGCAAATTGATTGACTGGTTGAGAAACTGATCGACTAGTTTAATCAACCATTTGATGGATTTCAATCTTGCAGAAACTCTGTTCATCTCTATTTAAACACATCGACTGGTTTGGCTGAACCGATCTACTAGTTTGACCAACCAGTCCATGGGTCTCAATCTTATAAAGACCCAATTGCTCTATGTTTAAACACATTGATTGGTTATTATTAAATTGATTGATTGGTTGATAAATCGATCGACTGGTTTCACAAACCGATCCATGGGTTTCATTTCTATAGAGACCTAGTTGCTCTCTATTTAAACACATTGACTGGTTATTGCCAAACAGATCTGTAACACCCCCAAAAAATCATAGTTGAAAATTTTCATTTAATCTAAAAATGTACACAAGCATCGGGGGTACTACTATCATGATCAACACAATCCTGGCCCCCGACCAGCCTTGCACCAACCACAAGGCTATAAAAATGATTTCGCAAGACATCAAAATTTGAAGGATTCATAAATAAGAAAATTAAAATGCGTGATTAAAAGTCATTACAAATGGGTAACGGTTATATGGTCAAATCTCCTAAGGAGATAGAATAATACAACACAATAAAATAAAAGTAGAAATGAGAAGAGTCCAGACTACATGGATCTTGGGCCCCATGCCAAGTCCCAAAAGGTCAACACTTAGACCTGCCCGACGCTTCAAATGTGTTATAGGCATCAAAAACAGTGTCTCCTACCTACACAAACTCAAAAGGGACAACTGATCATGGGAAGGAGCAGCTCCCATGAAATGGGTGATCAGTACACTATGTACTAAATAAGGTAAACATGCAGTTATATCCATACACAAAATACAGATAACACAAGAGCCATACATGAAAGACAAATAGTACAACCTGGGATTCAGTCTGGTTAAACTTAATCATTAGATCTCCGGTCAATATTTTCATTTTACACCATGCTCATTATAAGTTTATGTGAGTATAGGAACCCCACTATTATAGCCGGTGGATTGAAAACATACAGGGTAGAACACTCATGACCACTATTATTCATCGGTGGATCGGTCTCTAAGGCAAAGTGCTCCTAGCCACTATAATGCCGATGGATCAGTCTGGCCTCGACTCTCATGGTGTTCCACTATAAGTAATTAGTATCTTTCCCATGCCCTATCATAACTTAAGCTTTGTTTTATTAAACTTGGGATCCCACACTATTATAGTCGATGGATCGAAAACATACAGGACATAATGCTCCTAATCGCTATTATTTAAAGATGAATTGGTCTCCAAGGCACCCTACACCTAACCACTATTATGCCAGTGGATCGGTCTAGGCCCGGCTCAATAATCTTTCACTTTAAATGGTTAGTGTCTTATCCATGTCTTATTCAATAGATACTTTCACCCTAGACATGCATGTCCTTTGGACTACCCACTTACACAACCCATCTACTCCTAGTCTCCTTAAAAGGCTCGTCCCATATCTTGGGACCTCTACATCTCCTAGTATCCATGAGTCTTTTCCCCTTTTTCTGTACTTACCATGAATACCCAAATCCTATGTGTAAGGCTAGAGGACCAATTTCCCATATCTATAAGTCAACTCGCTATTACCTTCTAAGGTTTTCGCTGGGAAACCCTAATTTAGCCTACATGGCCCAACCTTCCTCTATATCACATAGCCCATGTTTTCCTTACGACCAACTCATCACCTCACTCAATCCATCCCCAAGCATCCCGCTTCAATTCCCATTTTTTCCACGTGGCCATGAAACCCTAGTTGGCCATCCCAAAACCCTAGCACCTCTCTCTTCTCATATATTCTCCCTCCAACACTCTCACTTACCATTCTCTCTTTGATAGAACAAGCATTCACCCTCCATGTGACATCCTTCCACTCTCACCCCATACTCAAATCCTTTCCATTTTTTCTTCCTTCCATAATTTCCTCCACATAAATTTTTCCACCTAAACCCTAGCCAAGTTCCCCATAAACCCTTACATCAACCTACGAACTATTTTCCATCTATGGCCTCCAATCACCCCAATAACTCTTCCCTCAACTTACTTAACCCTCAAGTTAAATTTTTCCATGTAAGGATCATCCCCATGCAAAGACCATACATCCCATGCAAACTCTAGACTCTCCATATAGGATTCATTTCACTCTCTTATTTTATTTATATTATCATTTTATTTATCCACCCATAAGTCATGAGATACTTAGGTCATTCTTACTTCCCTCTAGTCAACTCACTTCCTTTACCCCTTTTATCTTTTCATCCCCACACCATATCTTTTAAAGCCTCCTAGTATGCATATCCTAAAGGGCCATATAACATAAGCACCACAAAGCACAAGATACATTAACATTTTATGCATGCCATAGAGAGAACACATACACTTACCTTAACTTCGCGTTGTGATACAAGTACATAGTCACAATCACATAAGGTACACAAATATATCATCACATATAACAGACAATGCATATAATACACATATTAAGCCTTAACTACATCCTTACCTAAAACAACACTGGACTTGGAGCACGCTCCTACACCTCCTTAGGGGTTGGACTTGGTTAACCTATAAAAGGGGAAATACTAGGGTTAACTTCCCTCTTATTAACATTTTCATTATTTCCTACTCACCTTTATTATAACCTCGTATTAGGGATAATAATAATAATAATAATAATAATAATAATAATAATAATAATAATAATAATAATAATAGCTTTTGTAGTAAAAATAAGGATATTATCCTCAAAATGGTTAATCATGCTATTATTAGCAAAAATAGGTTTAGGTAGTTACATTAGTCATTGACAAGATATTATTAACAATATTAGTAATAATAATGATAATAACCTTAATAATAATGATGATGATGATGATAATGATAATAATGATGATGATGATGATGATGATGATGATGATGATAATAATAAGGTTAGAATAATAATTGCATTGAATAAATTATACTTAAGGGTTAGGAAGAGTTAGGGCACAACCTAGTGAGGGTGGCAACTAGGTGGTAGTGGCAAAGGCGGTGGTGGTGGAAGTGGTGGTTTGGAGAAGGTAGGTTTTTAAGGCTGGAAGAGAGAGGGTGAGATGGTGGTTGTAGTAGTGGTGGTGGTGCAGCAAGGGTGGAAGCATAGGTGGTGGTGGTGGTGGTTGTGGTGGCTAAGGGTGGTGGAGAAGGAGGGAGGAGGAAGGAGAAGGAGAAAGGAAGAAAGAAATAAAGGGGAAGGTAGAGGAGGTTTTGCGGGGTTGATTGGGTGGCAAGGAGGTGGTGATTGCGGCAAAGGAGGTGGCGCACAACAGCGAGAGGGGTGGCAATGAGGTGTAAAGGGTAGGTTGAGCAGCTAACTTTGCACGATCGGGGTAGCTTGTGTAGGGGTATTCAGGGGCAATGAGTGGCTCATTTTGGTAGAGGGTAATGTAGGCAAGGGATTGGGTAATGTAGGGGTATTATTTGGCACACAAGCATCGATATATGCCACATCTATCTCTCTAACACAATATTTGAAATAAGGCCAAACTCTTAGATTATTTTTTATATCTATAGGAATCTTGTCGAAACTTTGATGAGGCCCTATAATCTTACAAACAATCTTAGATATAAAAATAAAATAAAAAACTTGTTGAAATACCTACTAATGATCTATCTAAAATGCGGGAATTGATATTGCATTACTCTATTCCTTTCATTATGAACATCCAAGTATTAAAATCTTTGTAAAGTACTTACATGTCATTAGTTTCTTTTAAGGACATTACTATAAATAGAAAGCATTAGTTAAGTTAAACACCCTTTTCTTTAAGAAAGAGATCCGAAAATGAATGCCCAAGCTGAGGAAAAATTAAATGTAAGGGGAAAACAACCTAAAATTTCACACGAATTGAAAAAAAAAATCATATTAATTACTTATAGATTCATAAATACAATATCCACCTTTTTAGTATTAGAAATTATTAATATAAGCCTACAACCCTGCCAATACTATTGGTAGAATATATTTTTCTCATGTTCTCCCAACGCTTGCT
This sequence comes from Tamarix austromongolica, assembly GCA_039764185.1. Taxonomy (NCBI): domain Eukaryota; kingdom Viridiplantae; phylum Streptophyta; class Magnoliopsida; order Caryophyllales; family Tamaricaceae; genus Tamarix; species Tamarix austromongolica. The sequence goes on from CM077810.1 coordinate 19,710,942, forward strand.
TTGGGGTCTAAACTCTATAGTAATATACACAAAATTATTAAAGGAACAACTTTCAATGGGCTAGATCACTCAGTAATACCTGCCTATGTTGTAGCAACCTAAACTCTAAAACTAATTTGCTACGGGGAAACTTATATCATGTCTCTAAGTGTATCATAAAAATCTAGTAGCTTTCCTTCTCCCTTTACCCCATTGTCTAGGAGTTCCTTGATATTTACTCTGAACAATGTTGTGTAGTAAAACATTATAATGGTAACAATCAATGCAATTGAAACATAAATATAGCTATTTTATGTCACAAGTGATGGGTACATGGAACTAAATTTGTAATGTTATCCAAGAATCCAACCTAAAATTGAAACCAACCACATTTATTACCTAAAGGTTAACAGACATAGTAGTTGTGCAAACATTGATACTAAAAGAAGGTAAGAAGTTTAAGCATCAACTTTGAAAAGGGAGGGTCAACTTATAGGGATTTTGATCTCAAGTTTCTCATATCCATCTTGTACAGTTATTTTAACCCTTAATTTTTGTGAACAAATAGCAACATATGTACTAGCTGAACCATGTGAAGGATTCATCACTTCTACTGTAATTGTTTTTGCAACACAGTCCTCTTTCTCATGCTTGGTAATGAAAGAATCCCTTACTAGGCTATAAGACAAATGGTTAGTAGCTAATAGGGCACAATATTCAATATGGTTGGTGAGAAGAGATGCTACTCTTTAGTAAATAATTTAAGCTCCGCCTAAAAGATATAAAAGAAAAGAAAGGAACCTCCCTATGAATCTATACACCATCCTATTATCAGACCCATAATTAAGTTCATTAGATTATTTGGAAAGCACACCCACCTATCTGTGGATATACCTCTTTCTTTAGGTCTACAAGTGTTAGTAATTAGATACTATTTATCATTATCTTGTTGGAGTCTTAGTTGTTAAGTATGTAGTAATTATTATCTTTTACTATTTAATAAAGTTTATCCTTCCTATCATTTAGTCTATAAGTAGGTACATAAGGACCTATGTACATAATTATTTTTTGTATGGGTTATGTGGAACAAAAGGCTAATTATAGCCTCACATCACATGCCTTGGTGGATGGAGGATTGCTCCCAAGAAAAAAAAATAAAAGACAAAGAAGTAGCCACAAAAGGAGAGAAATCACAAACCTACATGAATTATGATTTTGTTAATTTCAAATCCATAAATACGTAGATCTTAAGGTTATAGAGGGGGAAAAAAGAAAAAAAATGAAATGAAACTTGACAACAAAAAATGAAAATACAAAATAATAACATAAAATATAACTTCATCTTCCTATTAAACTCCCCCCTCCTAAATAGAAATGTTAAATGGATCACCCTCAAGGAACATGGTAAATATAAAGAAAAAAAATGACAACCATTTTCATCCAAATACCAATAAATCAACTATTGTACTTGTTTTTCAAATTTTCCCTTCTTTACTCTCACTACTAATATGATCAGCTATTAGAAAAAAGGTAAGTGGTATGCCTAATGCAAATATAAGTAACTATTTATATTTCAATGTACCTCTTTGTGGAGATATATGGTTAGGAATTTCAGCATAATGCTTTTCTTCCTTATAGTAATTGTTAAAACCTAAGTTATCTTTAATCTCTTCAAAATAGGGAATACTTCCAAGAGAGGGTACACAACCTACTTTGGTGGAGACAAGTACATCCTGTACTATATTGGAAAGTAAAACCCTAATACTTGCTTATATAGAAAAGAAAAAGAAAGGTATCATTAATATATCAGTCTTGTATCCAAGATCAAAATGCAAAAAGGTATTGCTTGTTGTAATCTACGACACATTTCACCATAGCAAGCAATATCTAAATGACATCCACAAAATTTTTAAAATATAGCAACAAAGATAATTCAAGTATCTACATCGCTTAAATAGATACACCAATTAGGGAAAGTTAATAGGCTATAAGTTTATACCCCATATCCCAGAGCTCCATAGGACTAAGTATAGGAGTCTTTCCTCCTCCTTCTATCATGGTAGATTAAAAAATGAAAACATAAGTTGTAAAATATCATAGAAGAACATTTTCTAGAATGAAATATTTTTGTGACAAAAAGGAATGCACTACTGATATAAAAAAGGAAGAAGATGCTCATAATTTTGCAAAGAAGGTTAAATAGATTTTAGGAATTTCAAAACGGTTGATGCACAGCAAGAGGTTATGAGTCATGCCAATATATATATGTAAGAAAGAGATCTAAGACTATATTACTAGTTTCTGCAAGTTAACTTTTGATAACTCAAAACACCAAGGTGTCATTATTGCATTCAACAAAAAAAAAAGCAAAATGCATCCAAGGAAGTCAATTAATTATGTTGTAGTAGAGAAGGCAAGCAGCTAATATATGAGGGGTAATGAAGCATGATATAGGAGGGATAGACTGGTTTTAATAATATGTTGATCACGATGCTCTACATAACTATTGTGTTTAGGAATATAAGGCACGGAGGTGTGATGGGATATACCATTAGTAAATAAAAAAGAGGACAGAGCCTGAAATTTCCCTCCATTATCAGAGTATAAAGTAAGGATAGGAAGGTTGAAAAACTTTTCAACCAGTGCCTTATATCTTATAAAAACCTCACATGTATTGGACTTGCATTTGAGGGGATGAAACCATATATATATATATATATATATATATATATATATATATAGTGGTTCACAAAGATGACATAGTATGCAAAGTTGTTAAAAGAGAGAACAGGAGACATCCATAGATCAGTAAATATAACTTCAAGTGGAGATGAAGTAGTAGGAGAGGAGACTAAAAATGGTAGTTTGTGAGTTTTATTACATTTGCAGGAATTATAATGAAAGTTAAAAGAACAAGAGACATGAGAGTGCGGTTAAGATATGAGATACTTGAAAATAGAGGTAAAAGTATAACCCAATCATGGCGCCATTCTTTATTATTAACCTTGGAGATGGCGAAGGCAAAAGGTGATAGAAGATAACTAGTGGATAACTCATAGACACCCTTCTTATTTGGTATGTGAAGGCGAGGTGCCCCTATACAAAGATCCTTCACACAAATTAAGAGGGTGAGAATTCAATAGAGATAGTATTCTCTTTGTAGAATTGAGAAATAGAGATAATATTATGATTCATAATAGGAACACAAAGGACATTAGATAAGAAAAAATAATGAGAGGGAGTATGAATAGAGGTGGAACCGGTATGAGAGATTGGAAATCCAAAGCCATCACTAATAACAATTTCGCCAATGCCATCATATAGAGCATGAAGAGATAAATTGGTAAGATCAGTTATAAAATGATGAGAAGCTCCACTGTTTAGCAATCAAGAAGAGGAGTTAGATGGGGTGGCAACTTAAGCTTGTGGGTGGGATGAGGAGGCACAAGGAAGAAGAGGAAGGAGCTGGACAAGAGGATATTATTGTTGAAAGGTGGAGAAATGAGCCATAACATGTCCCTACAGACCACACCATTCACAACAATAAAGAAAGGACATGGGTTAGGAAGATTTTTAGGGGAGGTCTAATGAGTGTGGGAGGGATTATTGCGAGAAGAAGAGCTTTGGTACATTTAGATGGGTGATGGTGTGATGGGTAGTGGCCAAAAATGGAGAATTAGATTAGTGATTAAGGGAAAGTTCTTTGTTCATAAATTTTTCATGCGGTAGTCTATGGAGATAGGAGTATCCTTTCCATTGATAACATTAATAACTGGTTGATAAGAATAATCAAGACCATCGACAACCTTGTTGATAACATTATCATGGTCAAGAGGTTTCCAGACAATGGAAAGATGATCTATACAGCACTTTATTGCTTGCATATACTCAGTATAGATTGATAGCCTTTAGTAAGATGCTTGAGATGATCCTTTAGTTTCTTTATATTAATGTGTGTGAGACTTGCATAAGTTTGCACAAGAATATCCCAAGCAACTCTAGTGGTGGTAGTACAAGAAATGAGAGGAACAATAGTTGGAGAAAGAATACCTGGGAGAGCACTAAAAAGAAGTTTGTTCTAGAAGATCCAAGAGGAGTGGACTGGATTTAAAGAGGAGACATGATAGGAAAAAGGTAGGAAGAAGAGTCTAAGAAGGACATGGATAGGAACCATCAATGAATTTGTAGAGATCATATCCAATAAGGATAGCTTCAATCTATGTACACCAAGAGAGGTAGTTGGTAGAGGTTAATTTGATAAATTTATGGATTGTGACCAATGTAACAAGTTTTGTTAGTTCTATTTGATTGGGCATGAGACTAACAGTGTTGATGGAAGCCATTGGGAAAAAAAATTTAGAGGATTGTAGGCTCCTGATATCATGTAAGATTAATATTCGAGGGTTAAAACTCACGTCATTCATTGATAGAGCTCATATAAATGGATGATATAGGAGGATAAGGTTGAGAGAATATCTCAACAACCTAGCTAACTAAGTAAAGATTACATAACATATTTTATTGCATATAATTAGAATATTTATTGCAAAGCTCTACCTTATCAATAACCTACAAAAAAAAAGGAAGACACATCAAAATTCAAAGAATAAGAAAAAATAAGCTTGTTGTACCAAACTAAAAATTAGGCAAATACATATCACAAGCCAACAAACACAAAAGAAAAATGTATCAAAATTTAAAGAACAAATAAAGAAGATTGTTGTACTAAACCAAAAATCAGTGAAAATACATATAATAAGACCACAATTAATAGTGAGGCTTGTTGTACTGTGAGAAGCATAACCATCCTTCTTTTCGCTGAAAAACTCCTTTAGGAATAATGTACCTAAGGAATCACATTTGACTGGTTTGTATGGAGAGAAGAGGCAAGCATAAGCCTTTGAATTAATAGTTTTATCCCATTCCCTAACTTCGAACACTAGTGACAGGTGTCTTTGAGGATACATCAGCCGAGTCTAGAAACTTCACGCACCTTTGCTCTTAGGGTGAGCTAAGAGAAGAAACTACTAGGTTTGGAGTGGATGATGACAATAATGAAGGAAAAATCACTAGAATCCACCTTTGATAAACTCAAAAGAGCGCAAGTGGTAACACTTCTTGTTGCTTCCCCATTACCAAATCTTGTAGAAGTAGCCAAAGGAACAAGTACTTCAATGGAAGATATCAAAGGGAGGAAATGAAAAGAAGTAGACAAATCGTGTTTGAGCAAGAAGAATCATGATGGTTCAAATAAACTCGTCCCAATTGATCACCGTAAGAGAGAAAATGAGAGAACTAAGACAATCCATATACTTAACTTGTTGCTTTGTGGTAATGGGATCAAGCTAATAGAGAAGATTTCATAGCGGTGGAAGAAATCACTAGATAAAGGCCTGCTTGGGAGTGACGGGTATAGTCAGTTTATGGAGGCAGGCAGAAGAGACTATACTAACCAACATAGGGAGTTGTTTTAAACAAGAATATCATTTACCAAATGCGATGCCACATTATTTTAAAATTATTTTTCAATAGAAATAAAAGTAGGTCAGATTTACTTTTGATGTATTAGTTTTAGAAAGTAACTTTTACTAATTACTTTTTTATAATAACTTTTTAAAAGTAAAACAAAACATCATCAATTAATCTAAATTAATTTTATAAAATAAAAAAAACTTTCTAGAAATAAAACCAAACAATCTCCTCATCATCCTCTCTCTACAAGTTGAAATTTCTTAGAACTCTCACGGTTTTAAATTTTGATTGATCATTAGGTTATTTTGTTAAATTAATTATACCATATGTTATAGAATTTGTCTAAATGAATTTTCAGACTTTCAATTTCAAGAAATTAATAAGATTTGTTTAAATTATATTTTTGGGCTAAAACTTTAGTTCTAAAAAAGATTTTATAGAATTGTTAACAATGTGATTCTGTTTCTAAAATTGATTGTTTAGATTTGTGTAGAATTAGTTTAGCTATATTTTTTAGGGGTCAATTATGATTAATTGATTTCAATTGTTCAAATTTTCATTTCAAGCTTAAAGACCCTAAATTTTAGGAAATGTTTATAAAATTGAGGTGTGTTTTATTCTTTTACTTTTTGGTCATTAGTTTTAGTTTAAAATTGAATAAATTGTATTTCTTACTTATTATTTTTGATAAAAAAATATTTATTTTCTAATAATTAGCATAAAATTGACTATTTTTTTATAACAAGAAACTAATTTTAGCTCCTCACTCAACTCTCGCATTACTTAGTATATTAATCTTTCAATTTCTAAAGTTTAAATATGCATTCTCTTTCATTTCTATTGTTTCTACATCTTTCAATTTTACTTTAAAAAGAGGTTAGTTGCTAATTAGGTAATTGTATTTAAATTGTGCTTCTCGTAAATATTTGTTAAAGTTTTGATTCATTTTAAGGTTTCATTGACATTTTTGAATTTATTTTGAAATTATGTAATCGTTCGTTGCTAAAGACTATTTTAGATAAATAAGTTCATAACTATGATTTTATTAAATTTATGTGATTTGATTTTAGTTTAAAATATAATTTTATTTTAGTTTGCACGTTTTTCTTTTTAGCCTCATCATGTGATTACTACTTTATTTTAGGGTAATATTTCATTAACGAAAATAAATCATTTTAAATTATAAAATTTCCTTAACATAGTAAAATAATTTTAATTATTTTTATTCCTCTTTGGAACTATTTATTTTTCTAATGTTGAAAAAATCTTTGTAAAATTTAAATTAAAATAGTTTTAGTAATTTGTTTATGGTTTTATTTTCAAAATTAATTTTCTTTCGTTTTGCTCATTTTGTCTTGTAGGGGAAATTTTCAAAAATGTGATAAAGTATTATTTTTGTTTAAACTTTAATTAAAGGAAAATGACTCTTTAGATCTTTATTCGATAATTTTTATTAGACAAATTTTATATATAATTACCTTGATCATATTTCAGATATTTTGTTTAAAAAAAAACTCGGTCCCCCTTTTCTCATTTTCTTTCTCTATTCTATCTCTTTCTTTCCTTTTCTTTCCTACACTGAAAAACTCTACCCCAACCTCCCCTACTCCCTTCCCATCTTCTTCATCGCCCAACTCCTCCATCACACCACCTCATCGTCGCTCAACCACACCACCATGTGTCCCCATCCTATTTGTCGATGCTAGGTAGCAATAGTGGAGCAACAACCAGCAATAGAAGCATAGTAGCAAAGCTACACCCAACACCTGCAATGTAGCCTGACGCACCACTTTCCAAACACCTTGAGCCCAACCGACCATCGACAAAAGTTGCTTAACCTTTAGTGATTCTCATATAATTTTTAGGAACTCCTATTGTTGTAGAATTTGTTTGGTATATTTACCCCAAACCCTAACGTATAATTTGATTTTATTTCTATGAATTAGGTTATGATATGCTAAATTGGTTGTTGAATTATATATATATATATGTTATATGAGTGATTTACAGTGGTTAATTGTAATGTATGTTGTTGATTTGTGATAATTGGATATTTCACCCAGTTTTGTCCAGAGTCTTTGGATTTATCTAATTAAGCTATTTTGAATAAAGTGATTTTATAATATTCTTTGAAGTGTTTAAATTTCATATTGAAACTATCAATTTGAGAAATTTGGATAGAATAATTGAAATTATATTTCTAGGTCAAAACCCCTGCATTTTCAAATTTAATTGCATAATTCGGTTATGTTATTAATTTATTTTACAATATACTTTGGAAAGTATTTAATTTTATGTTAGAAGTGTCAACTTAGAAAATTTGTGTAAAATCCATTGGAATTAGATTTTTAGGGAAAAAATTGTAGGAACAAAAAGTGGATATATTCATGAATTATTTTACTAAATTAATTATTTAATTTATTTTAAAATATGCTTTATTTCAATTTTGAACATTCAATTTAGATATTTTAACAATATTTGATTGGATTTTTAGTCTAGGCTCAAAAATCTTAATTTTATTCAATTAGGCATATCTTCTATTGATTTTGACCTATTTATTATACTATATGTTAAAAAGTAAGTATAATTTCATTTTCAAACATTCAATTTAAACAATTTCATAATATTTGACAAAATTGTATTTTTTTTGTGTAAAACCCTTATTATCAAAAAAAATCATGAAATTTGTTATTTATATAGTTGTTTCTTAAGAAATTGACTTTATAGAATTATTTGAAATAACTTTATTTTCATTCTCACAACTTCAATTTAGATTAGTTGATTTGAATTGTGTAGATTTGTATTTTGGTGTTTAAAACCCTAATTTTTGGGAATAGTTTATGAAATTGAGAAGTATTAATTCTTTTTATTAAATTTGATTTGAAAATCAATTAAGTTGAGTTTTAAATTTTCATTTGGATCAATTCTCTAAAATTGGTAAGTTTAAAGTTTTGAATTATTCTATGTTTGTTTTAGTTTCCTCTAATTGAGTCTTATAATTTTTAAAGGTGATTTAGGAAGTCGTGTTGTTAGACCCCAAAGCTACGGTTTTTCATTTTTCATATGGTAGGATAACTTAGAAGCTAGTTAAACCTCTTAAACTCATGATTAATAGAATATTATGTGTCAATGTGTATTATTCCATATTTTCATTATACTACGTTAGTTGTATAAATGGACCATAATATTTTTGTTTGATATCATATTTGTTAATGGGAATGTAAATAGTTGAATTCCTTATTAGTAATCATATTTGGTGGTTTTATATATTCTACCTTGAGTGGCCTTGGGATGGCCTCTGAGGTAGGGTTGTGTAGTGGACACCTTCCTTGTGATTTAGTATGCGCTATGCCGGTAGTGTAACTTTATCATTGAGAATTTTTGGTTTAATTCTTATTTCAAGACATGTCAAAAAGGTTTTTTTTTACCTTCCACCTATCAAGAAATAGATGAGGAACATCTATCTTATAGTAGATATAGCAATAGCACTCCCCATTTCTTTTGTTTTCTTCTGCATTATATAAATTTTAAATAAATAAAAATTTATGATTGAAATTAGGGGTGTTTCAATACATCTTGTTGATTCTCAAATAAAATGTTAAAGATGGTGAAGCTATTGGAGGTTTTAAATAAGATTAGAATGAAGAGGATGGTTTAACAAAGATTTCTTATATATCAACGTATGTTAGAAGTTGTATGTATAGTATTGTACCTACAAGACTAAAAAACTATGATCGTGTATGGTGTACTTAATTTTATAAAAGGATAAGTTATGATAAGAAAATATTGCTACAATAATTATTATGGATATCATTGCCACTATATATGTCAAAATATGTATAACCAGCAATATATATTTATTGGTAACAATTTTAGCAACTGAAATTATTTTAAGGATAATAACTTTAGTTTGATATATTACTTTGTAGGTACTACTGTTAGTCACATATATTATTTTGTGGACAATACTTTTAGTCATAGATATCGTTTTGTTGTTAATACTTTTACTCACAGATATAATTGTGGGTATAAGTTTTACCAACAGATAAATATCTATTGGCATTACTAATTATTCCTAATCGATCAAACATTTGTGGAAAAAAATTGTAAGCACAGATTTCTTACCCATAGTTTTATCACAAATAATGTTTTATTGGTAAAAACTTTTGCCAACGGAAAAATGGCTTTTACCAATAGATAAGGCCCTATTGATGTAAGTGAGTTATTTTGTTGTGTGAAAATGATTAATCAATCTGCATTCAAGTGTCAAGCCAATGTGGTGAGCAATATGCTTACTATTTCTTCCTTATCATCATGTGTGTTATTTGACTATAGTGAATCATATTCCTTCATTTCATCTGCATTTATTTCTAGAGTTGCTAAGTATTTCTAATTTTGTTGTGTTATCTTAAAGGGATAGATTTTTTTTTTTATACTTCTAAAAGGAATAGTCTTGGTATTTTTTGGAGTAAAATTCCCCTTAGACCTCATAAATCATGAATTAGGTAACTTTGATGTGATCATTAGAATGGATATGTTGGGTTTGTATTAAACATTGATAGATTGTGCATTAGAGCATGTAGTTCTTCAAGGATCAAAGGGTTTTAGGGTCTCCCATCGAAGGTTCAAGTTTATTCCCTCTATAAAGATAGTGTCAACTATCTTTTCAAGTGCCCTTTTTCAAAAAGGATACCCCCTCTTCTTATATAGTGTTTGAGATGCCACTAGAGGAGATTCCGGTAATTTGAGAGTATCTTTATGTGTTTTCCAATGAGATTCTATGAATGGAACCAATTCAAGTTGTTGAGTTTACCTTTAACTTTTTATCAGAAAATGGGCCAATATCAAGTGTGTTATGTCATATGGCACTCATAGAGATGAAGAGCTTAAGGCTTAGTTAGAGAAGTTTCTAGAGAAGGGTTATATATAACCAACTATATTATCCTAAGGAGCACTAATCCTATTTTGTAAAAAAGAAAGATGGAATTTTGAGGTTGTCTATCAGCTATTGAGGATTGAATCAAGTTACTGTAAAGAAACCTTATCCTCTACCTCAAATTGATGATGTATTTTACCATTTAGAGGAGCCATCGTGTTTTCAAAGATTAATCTTTGGTCAAGCTAACATTAGTTGAGGATTGTTGATCATGATATTGCGAAGAAAATATTCCAAACCAGATATAGCCATTATGAGTTCACACTAATGCCTTTCAGACCCACTAATGTGCCAGCAAAATTCATGATCCTCATGAACTAGATATTTAGAAAATTTTCGGACAAATTTGTCAAGGTGTTCGTTAATGATATTCTCATCTAATCTAGTGGTCATGAGGATCATAAACAACAAATAAGACACACCGTGACATTGTTGAAAGCACACCAATTGTATACTAAGCTCTCAAAATGTGAGTTTTAGCCAGATCAAGTAGTTTTCTTGGACATGTGATATCGAGAGATGGTGTGTCAGTAGATCATTTAAATATTCGAACAGTTTTCTTGGGATTGGTCCATTATTACCACAAGTTTGTCATGTAATTCTCCAAGATAGCTCAACCATCGGAGAATTTGCTAAGGAAAACTACACATTTACAATGGGAGGGAAAGTGTAGCAAGAAATTCATGGAATCAAAGAGTCATTTGACTTTAGATTTAATGCTCATGTTACTGATTGGATCAAATAATTTCGAGGTGTACGATGTTACATCTAAACATTTGGGTTGTATATCGATCTAACATAGGAGAGTAGTGGCATATGCTTGTCATCAATTGAAGCCACAAAAGAAAAACTATCTAATACATGATTTGGGGCTTATTATAGTGGTGTTTGATTTGAAGATTTGGAGGCATTATCTCTATGGCATTTAGTGGAAGTTTTACATTGATCATAAGAGCATTAAGTACATGTTCACATGGTTGGAGTTGAATTTGAGATAGCACCAATGGTTGGAATTGGTAAACGATTATGTCTTAAAATTAACCTACCATAAGGATAACGTTAATATGGTTGTAAATGGTCTTACCTAGAAGACGTCACACTCTTTGAGTGTGATTGTGTTGTCATATCACTTATGTTAGGAGCTTTGGGAGATGGATATTGAGTTTATCACTACTGGTAGTTTGGAAGAAAGAATGAGTACCCTCACATTAAGCTTGAGAGGATTAGGTGTGGTATTGCAAAGGGTAGAGCCGAGGGATTTCAAGTCCATGAAAATAGAAGTATAAAATATCAAGGTAGGTGGTGTGTACCACATAGATATGTTGAGCTAAAGAGAAGGATCATTGAGGAAGGTTATTATACTCCTTATTCTATTCATCCTAGAGGGAAAAAGTTGTGTAAGGACTTAAAGAACGTATATAGGTGACACTGTATGGAGCGAGAGGTTACAAAATTTGTTTCCAGATACTTAACTTGTTAAAAATTTAATATCAAGCACAAGAGACTAGTAGGGTTAATACAACCGCTAGAATTTCTAGAGTGGAAATGGAATGGTATATCCATGGATTTGGTGGTTGGTTTTCTAAGGACCTATAGTGGTTTTACTTCCATCTAGATTATTGTTGATCATTTAACTAAGTTGGAAATGGTTATACTGATGAGGTTGACATGAATTATGGAATAGTTAGCTAGCCTACAGGAAGCAAGTTGTGAGACTACATGAAGTCCCTAGGGACATTGTGTCATATTGAGATTCAAGGTATCTATTACACTTTTGGTAGAAGCTACATGCCTCTTTTCGGACTCAAATAGAGATGATTACTTTTTTTCACTCAACCATGAATGGTTAGATAGATAACACCATTTAAATCTTAGAGGATATGCATTGGGTGTGCGAGATGGAATTTAGATGAAGTTGAGAGGATTGTCTAGACTTAATCGAGATCTATTAGAAATATGCCCTAAAACTAATCATAGTTGATGATTTCTGTTAGCATATTTAGTGAATGTGCTTATTAATAAAATATCATTCGATTTTATTTATTCAAATGTTGTTATCCTTTAAGTAACTGTCATTTATATACATAATCGAGTATGTGATAGGATTATGGAACTCTAATAGAAAGATTATTATTCAACAACTATCCTTAGTATACTATCATCTAATTAAGGAATATTAGTGATCATAAGACCAGTATGTTGATTAGTTGATGATCACTTTCCATTGATCAATTATATGAGATATCAAACTAATAACATAGATACATGATATAGAACATGGTATTAGGCCAACCAAATAGGAGGATGTTGTGTTGAATATTGTGTGAAGTGTCATTAGTGTTCTCCAAATAGTATATTATTATCTAACATGAGATCTTCATATATTCTGATATGATGATCATCATTTTTTGACTTTACTAAATCTTACCCTTATTAGGGGTGACAATAAAGGGAATGATTAGATATGATGTGATGTATATAGAGACATATAAATGATCAAGATGGGATTTATCATTCTCATGACACAAGAGATATATAATTAGGCCCTTCAACAAGTATGAATAATGTTAGCATTGCCATATGAAATGAGGTTTAATTTGGTTAAAGATAGTATTACTTGGTAATCGAGAAAGAGTGTGATTGAATAAAGCAAGAATGACACAATCAATACCTTCTATTCAATATAAATATCATGTAACAAAAGGATAAATATATGTGTTATAATAGGTTACATTGAGATTATGATATTTACGTAATTTGGATGGTTATAATGTCTTGCTAGAGACCTCTTATGATTTGTAGGCCGGAAGGAAGTTTTAGTTCACTACAATCATTAAGTGAACCTACAAGGTTGCACACCAATTAAAATAGGTCAAAAATAAACTATAAACTAGCTAAGATAAGGTATTAATATAGTTAATATCTCTTTAAGCCCAAGGTGGTATTAATAAAATTAAACCTATGGTGGCTTTAATTTGATTAAAAGCCCAAGTCCAATCTAACTTTAGTTGGCTAGGATTTTAATATAAAACTAAGCTAGGTTATTATTATGAATACCTATTGCTCTCTCTTTTTTTGGATGGTTAACTTTCCAACCATCAAGCTTTATTCTTCACAAAAGTAAGATTGAGTTCCCATAAGTGCTAACACATATCCCCAGTGATCCATATTCATTGTTTGTGGATATTAATTGATTTGTGCTTTCTTGCTCGAATAATATTGAAGTACAATGATTAGAGTAATCATAAGTTAGAATAAGAAATCGATCAAATCACTCTCACCCTTAATTCGAATCAATAGTTTAATCTAGTCCGAGTGACTAGAAGCTTTGATCTTAATCTAAAATGCATTATTGGGTATTTTAGCACTTGATTTTATTCCACTATGTTGTTTTGTTGGGCTAAAATACTTCAAGTTCTCCTACAACAATAGTTCCAATGCAAGTATTAGGATGGCACCTTTTGAGACCTTGTATAAAAGGAAGTGTCATAATCCTTTGTGCTAGAGTGATATTAGTGATTTGATTTTGTTGAGATCAGATATGGTTGAAGAAACTATGAAGTAGATCATACTAATTCAAGAGTGCATAAGAGCATCTCAGGATCAGCAAAAGAACTATGAAGACTTGAGGAGGAGGATATATAGTTATGAGGTGGGTGATATATTCCTTTTGAGGGTCTCTCCCACCAAGGGAGTGATGAGGTTTGGTAGGAAGTTAAGCCAGGTCTAAGTTACATTAGGCTTTATGAGATTTTGGAATGAGTTGGGGAAGTTTCTTATCGGTTAGCATTACTATCTTCCACATTTCCCAATTAAGGAAATGAGTAGCAAATCCTTCACATGTCATCCAACTAAAGATGTTAGAGCTTAATAAGTCTCTAACCTATGAGGAATGACAGGTGAGAATTTTGAACACAAAGACCAGAAAGATGCCAATAAAGACCAATCTGCTAGTCAAGGTCATTTGGTTAAGGCTTGGTACCATGGAGGCCACTTGGGTGGCCTAGGAGGAGAATTACGTGAAGTAGCCTAATTTATTCTTATAGTTGGGTTATCACTTAATACATTCTTTTATTTTAAGGGGGTAGTAAACCTTTCTTCCTTGTTCTATTAAATGTGTTATATACCATGCTATGTTACAAGATAATGGGATTGATTTTATTAGTATCTTTTAGAGACACTACCTCTTTTAATGGGGTATTATTGTAATACCCCATGAATCTAAAATATATAAAGTGTGAAATTCATTTGCTTGATGAGGTTTGGATAATGTTTGATCTTGATTTGGAAATGAATTTTAAATTTGATTTGAAAAAGAATAGGAAAATTTTGGAAATTTAGGAAGAAAATGATTTTTGGGAGCACTAGTCGATTGGTTTTATAAATTGATTGAATTGTCTGTTATTTCATCTTGGGTTTTGGTTGATAAAAGTTTTGAGTGCTTTGAGAAACCAATCAACTGATCCTTAGAATAGTTGAATCTATGCCTAACCAATCAGCTGATTTGTTGAACCTGTACAATTTTTAAATATGATTTTTTCTAGAAAAATTCTTCTCACAATCTTTAATTTTAGTAATCAAGATCCAATTTATTTTATGAATAATCTTTGACCATTTTGATCATTAATCTAACCTTTTCCTTGCCTCGAGTAGATTCAGAGGCTAAAGTTAACAAAAAGGTAGGGGGTGACCTTATCTTGGTGAATAAGAAACTAATCACTTAAAGAGTAAGATCATGGAATATTATATAGGTCTAAATTAGCCAATCTTCAATTAGATACCAGGGGTTAGTTCGCCTATGTGTATTTTTTACCTCAAGCTACCTTCAAGTGGGATCCTAGTTGATCCTAATACTTTACCTACTCTAAACACTGATAATGTACTACGAGTATTGATACTAAAGGTTCTAGTTACGTAGGTGGTTTATTTGGCTTCGGCCAGACTTTATGTCCATTGGTATGGTTCTTTTAAGTTGGATTTGGCTAAACTTTATATCCATTGGTGGTTCTCTTAGCTTTTACCAAACTTTTTATCCTCTGGGATTTTTTATGACTTATATGGTATTGAGAGACCATGGGGTAATCTATCCCATTTCTCAAAAGAAAAAGAGACTATAAATAAATAACTTTATGGATTACGTAACATACGAATATGGATCTAATGGAAGGATAAAGTAATTTGTTCTTAGAAACATCTAGCAATTGTATCATTAACTTATCATAGTTGCTATCAATGATGCCTAAATTGTTATAATAAGCATGAGGAATTGTTGATTGTCTAAACTTAGCATGACATAAGATCAAGTTGTATCAAATGAAAATAATAAAGCATGTAAATTTACATGTTACTACACGAACATGATAATGCTTGTCAATATGACATCTTTGTCTTGTTATGGTGTAACACATCTTAATTTTGAACTAGAAAGTTTTATTTTAAAGACATGCATCAGCGTTATTGTAACACGCCACAAACTTTAAATAAAGAAAATATAGGATGGCTACTAAATTGTCTAAAAATAATTTAGAAATCTAGTAAGATGAATTACAATCTCCACCAAACCCTAAAGATATTATTTAGAACTGTATAATATTAGAAATAACATACTTTATTCCAAAACTAATATAAGAAGAAACCAAGTGTCTCTACACACTGACCCAAAGATTTCCAGGCCCATCAAGCTAATCATCTTTATCAGTCACTAAAATCACTTGATAAATGGATCCACAATCAATGGGGAGTAACACATAGCTTAAATATACACATAAGATAATTTGAAAATAAACTATGAATTTTGAGTATGGTAATTTAATTTATTCATTAAATGCCAAAATAAATTAGATGAATTACTTATAAATTTCATGTTCAAATCTTATTTTAAATCCTCATATTATAGATCATAGTAAAGACTACATCCATACCATAATGTGAGTAATTTAATTTATTTATTAATTTATACATATACCCGAAGTATATTAATTTACGAGAATCGTGTAGAGGGAAGAGAACTATGTAGAATAGGGGAAACCCTCTAGTCATTCTACCAAAGGTGAACCGAGAAAACCCTCTAGTCTATCATGGAATACAAAAGTTAGCTAATATATAAATAATAAAGTCACTAGTGTGCACACTCCTAAATCCAAAGCCATAACTACAACCCGAGGAAGACCCTCTAGCTGGTTGTGAATAAGGATGGAGAAAATGAAACCTGTGGATAAAAATATTATGACAAAAAATGAGAAAGTAAGTCTATGGAAACCCCCTAGTCGACCTAGTGTTTGCATGTTCTTCACCTCTAGGGGTACCAACTCAAAGGTAGTCTTACTCTTAACTCCCTTATCTTTCACTATAAGCATTTAATATTTTATTTAATGGTTTTCACATAGCATATAAAATACATAAAATCACATCACCTTTTCTCATCCATGTATATATACAGTCATGTCCATTTCCAACATAACCAAAAAAAACATGCTTTAAACCAAAACTTTCACTAGTAGATAGTAATATATATTCAATATGATTACAATCCTTATGTGTGAATACATCAAGGAATTAATTTATCACTTAATTATATATAATCTAAAATGTTTTCCTAAATCCAATATTTTCCAAGTGAATCTAGAATCATTGTAAAAAATGAGAAATTCATTAGAGGACAAAGACCATTATCCATATACTAATTACCAAAGACATTTACCAATAGTACCATGAGACAAATTAAATTACCAAGCCACACTAGTGGTCAAATTTTTACTAGGCTCTCAACAAATTTTGTTATTTGTTAATACCAACTCACACATTATAAAAAATATGTTAAAAAAAACAACATAATCAAGGGTACTTCAATAATAATATTGAAGTAACTATAAGAATGAAATCACAAAGTCGTCAACAGGATTAGTCGAAAAATCATGGCACTAAGTAAATATATATGCATATGCATGCCTATATATATGTAATTCAATGGTATGTGCAATTTTAATGATTATTAAAACATACATTAATCTATAATATTTTATTTAATCTCCTTTATCAAGTCAACAATTTCATATATGGTCTATCCTTATGAAAAATTAAATTGTTCTACTATTCTGTAAATTTATCTGCAAACTATATTGTATGTACAATAAAACTAAGAGCTACCTCTAGATATTTAGGCAAAAAAATTAAAGACACAAAGATAGTCTTTACTCGGCGGCCACGAATCCATCAACACTCTATTTGATACCAATTGATAAATAAGAAATAAATATTTCTATACTAATAATAATTACAAATATATTATGTATACTAGTATAAAAAAATAAACTTAAATAATATTATACATTATGAGCCTTATCAACACCTAGACGAACTAATAATTACTCTTGATTAGTAAAGCAGAATTGAAAAAGGTGGTTTCAATGCTAAAGGGGAATGGTGGATGAACATGGCTCATATAGTTATTAGAGAAGGAGATTAGTAGGGAAAGAAAAAATAAATTAGAAGATAGACTTTTGCATCTGTGTGTGCGTGCGCACGTGCACGCGTGCGTGCGTGCATATATTCAGTCACACAAGCACAAGCTTTAATTAATTCTAATTTAAAAAGGCTACTTGAGCCATAAATCTTATCAAGTCCAACAAAAGACATAATCAAGTGAAAAATAACCAGTAGTTTGGTGTTATATACGTACATTCATTATAACTATTATTATTATTATTTTATCTTTTGGCCCACAAAATTATGAGTCCCATTAGTACAGAAATAGATAATCATTCTAGAAAAAATTAGTTTAACTAAAATTACGGGTGTTACAACTCAACCCCATTAGAGAAAGTTTTGTCTTCCAAACAAAAATTAATATATTGATTCTAAAATTTGTGGGTACTTCTCTGTCATTAATTCCTCGGTTTCCCAAGTTGCCTCCTTATTCTTTTGATTCCTTTATAGAACGTTCACAAGTGTGATGACCTTATTCCATAACGATCGATTCTGTAGGTTAAAAACTTTCACCTACTGCTCTTCATATGTTAAGTTTTCTTCCAGGCTCACCAAATCGAGTTCGATGATATGAGTGGGATCATGTCAATAACCCCTCAATTGTGATACAAAAAAAACATTATGGACCTTGGCCAGCTTAATCGGTAAGGCTAACCGTTAGGCTACTTTACCGATCATCTCTGAAACTATATATGGACCAATATATTTCGTGCTTAGCGTGCCCTTCTTCCCAAATCCCATCACTACCTTCATAGGAGATACTCTCAAGAATACCTTATCTCCAATCTCATAATCCTCAGGTCTACAACTCTGATTTGTAATAGAATTTTGTTGATCCTAGGCCACTCTCATTTTCTCCTAGATGACTTGAACTTATTCCATTGTAGTCTCTATCATCTCAAGGTCTAATGCAATAGTCTCACTGATATTGTTCCAACACAATGGACTCTAACACTTTCTCCCATACAAGGCCTCATACAATGCCATTTTTATACTCGCATGATAGCTATTATTATAAGAGAACTCAATAAGGCTCAATCATTGATCCCAAGTCTCCTAAAACTCTAGTAAACATGCTCCTGCCATATCTTCTAGAGTTTGAATGGTGAGCTCTATCTGGACATTTGTAGCTATATAGAAAGTTGTGTTGTGCTTGAGATTTATCCCGAATTTCATATGCAACTTGCTTCAAAATTTAGACAAGAACTTAGGGTCCATGTCCAAAAATATGTCCTTACGTATCCCATGCAGACAAACTACCTCTCAGACATAGGTATCAACTAATTGCTCCATGCTCCATGTATACATCACGGAAATGAAACGAGCCATCCTTGTTAATCGATCCATGACAACTCAAATAGTATTTTTACCTTCTTAAGATCATGGGAAACACATCAAAAAATCTATTGATATAGAGTCCCATTTCCATCCAAACACCTCTAGTGGCTTCCAAAGTCCTCTAGGTCACCGATATTGTATTTTTACTTTTTGGCAAGTTAGGCACCTAGAAATAAATTCTACCACCTCCCGCTTCATATTGGGCCACCACAAGTTCTTCTTAAGATTCGTATATAACTTTTCACCTCCTGGATATACCGAATAAGGTGTCTTTTGTGCTTCTTCTACTATCCTTCTCTTAATCTCTTTATCATCAGGTACACACCACCTTCCTTTAAATCGTAAACTCCCATCATTATAAATGTCAAAGCCTTGAGCTTAACCCTCTTCTTTTTCTATTTTTAGACTGTCAAAATTAGGTTATGTTGATTAGCTTTCTCTTATTTCATTAAAGATGGTAGGCTTAAGGCTCATGGCACTATGCATGCTAACTATTTCACTATGGTACTGTTGTGCTATTTTCGCAAGCACACGGATTCACTATAGCATTTCAAGGTCGTATCCCACAGGAACTTCGTAAATGATGACACTTCTTTACTATGTTAACTATCTAAATCTATATAAAATAGGGGTATGCATTTGAATAAAAAGAATATTAAAAAACCTTTCTAACTTGCAGATACAAAACAATAAGAGTGAAACCTAGGATCGAACTTTGGTCTCCGAATTAATAATCGATAATGAAATAACGTTTATGCCATAGATTAATTTGCTAACTGTGGACAATTGGTCATATTATATTCATTAGCCTCTTTCAAGGTCTAAAAAAGTATTTAATCTAATTTTTCGACTACTTTTGTGACTGACAAATTAAACTAAACCCAATAAGTGTCACCAATTCTAAAGTCCCAGTGAATTAAACATCTACTTTCATGATTGCTTAAATTCCCATACATATGCTACTTTCCAATAATAATCTCAGCCTTTCAATTGTAGATTACATCTAAGGAGGTCAAATTTCGTCAAATTCACTTTACAACAATTAAATCTAGCATATATAATAGTATAAATGAATTAATCATATGATATAATACTTTAATTTATCATATTGATCACTAAAATGGTACCTAGTCCAATCCTAGAAAGTAGGCTACTCACTCATAATTTCAAATAAAATTAACAAAATAAATAGCATGATAACCATAATAACAATGTAAAGATACAAAGAAAAAGAGTTAGAATGAAATAACCGTAATCCAGAAGAGAACAATGTTGATTCCGAATCGACCGTAACAAATTACACAATTGAATCTCTAGAAAAATCAAAACTAAAGGAACAATCAATTACATGAAGCTAAAGCTTAGTAATAAGGGGTCTAAAGGTCCCTAAAACCTCCTCTCTCTCTCCTTAAGAATTCCCTAAGGCATGCCATGAAAATCCCCATCACGCCAACCATGTCGCACAAGTAAATCATGTGGCAGACAATCGACGCACGACCATGTGGCCTTTTAGAAATTCTAACCTTATACAGTCATGCAAGCCTAGCACAGTCTGACCATGCAATATTTTTAGCCTTGATTTTTCAGCTCAGAATTCCACACGGTCATGCGATCCATGCACTATCTTGTCGTGCGATTCTGTTTTCTTCCACAATAAGAGGGGAGTGTTGCATGGTTGTGCAGCTAGGTGTGCATCCAACCGTGAAGCCCCCTTTTTATGCTTCTTAGGGATATCTTGGCACATCTTTGGCTCTCTTATCTTCAATACACTTCCATAAATATGTTGATTCAATGTACTCTCCTCCCAAGCTTTCCATGCTAGGTCCTTCGCTCTAAAAATATGCTGTTACAGGAATTCCTGCAACACAAAGCTCAAGAAAGTAGTAGTGCAAATAATAGACCAGTACGATATAAAAATATGTAAAAGAGATTAAATGAAGTCCCAAAGAGAAGGTAAAGAGTGGTAAAAATTATGAAAAATATTCACTTTATCAAGTACATCACCCAAAGGTCCAACTTTTTGAAATCCTCACAAAGCTCCACAAGCAACATCAAAACAATATTTAAGGTAGGCTTTCACTTCCTACTCAATGCATCTGCAACCACATTTGCTTTCCCTTCATTATACTAGATCTCAAGGTCATAATCCTTGATGTGTTCCAACCACCTTCCCTATATCATGTTAATTTCTTTCTGCATAAAGAAATATTTCAAACTCTTATGGTCGGTGTATATCTTACACAATGAACCATGCAGGTAATACCTCCATATCTTTAGTAAAAATACTACTATGGAAAGTTCAAGGTCAAATGTTGGGTAATTCCTTTCATGAGTCTTCAATTACCATAATGCATAAGCAATCACCTTCCCATTCTATATTAATACACAATGAAGACCATTCTTTGAGGCATCACTATAAATCTCAAAACCCTCTACTCCAAATAGTAATGATAATATAGGTGTTGTAGTTATCTTCACCTTAAGTTCTCAAAAAGCTTTCTCTCATTGTCACTCAAATGATACATAATGTTTTTTCTTCATTAGCAGAGTCAAAGGTTGTGCAATCTTGGAGAACTATTTCACAAATCTCTTATGCTAACCTACTAATATAAGGAAGCTTCTTATTTATGTGACATTAGTTAGCCTTTGCTAATCAAATACCACTTGGACCTTTGATGGATCCACATATACTCCTTCCTTAAAAATCACATGGCCAAGGACAACAACCTTCTCAACCCAAAACTCACATTTTAAGAGTATGGCGTACCATTTTTGCTTCTTCAAAATATTCGGGACAAGTCGAAGATGTTGCTCATGTTGTTTCTTATCCTTCAAGTATGATAAGATGTCATCAATAAAGACGACCACACAACAATCTAAGTACTCATGGAAGACTCTATTTATTTGATCCATGAACATTATAGGGGCATTAGTTAACTCAAATGGCATCACTCTTAATTGATAATGCCCATATCAAGTTCTAAAAGCTATTTTAGGTATATCCCCCTTCTTCATAGGGAGTTGCTAATAGCCAGACCTAAAATCAATCTTAGATAATACACTAGCACCCTGTAATTGATCAAACAAATATTCTATTCCAAGTAATGGGTATTTCTTCTTGATTGTGACTTTCTTTAACTCTAAATAATCAATGCACAATCGTAGGCTCCCATCTTTCTTCTTCATAAATAACACTAGTGCTTCCTAAAGGGAAACACTTAGCCTGATGAAAACCTTTTCTAATAACTCTTCCAATTGCTTCCTCAACTCCTATAGCTTTGCTGGTGCCATACGGTAAGGTGCCTTAGATATGAGTGTAGTCCCAAAAAGAATCTCTATGCCAAATTCAATATCTCATTCAAGTGGCATGATTGGTAGCACCTTAGGAAAAGCATTGGAATACTCCTCGATGATAGGTATTTTTTCCAGCTCCTCCTCTATAGTCAAATCGCACACACAACATAGATCTTCTTCTTATGATTCCTCACTCTCATAGCTAAAATGAGTCTTACTCTAGGTTTGGTAACATTGCACCAATAAGATATGTGTTTTCCTAGTGGTCCCTTTAAGGATAGTTTCTACTCCCTAAAACTAAAAGTAGCTTGATACTTGGTTAACTAATCCATCCCTAGAATAACATCAAATTTAGTAAGGTCAAATTGGATAAGTTACATAGTATGTCAATCCCTAATATGCTAATATGAACATTCTCAAAAACATTAGAACATGGAATGTGCTCTCCAAAGGGTATGGTAACATATGTGGAGTTTGTTGATGTAGGAATAAGGATGGCCTTTATTATGAATGCAGTGGATATGAAAGAATGAGATGCACCAGTATCAAAAAGTATAATAGCTAGTAGAGATTTTACTAAGAAAGTACTTGTAACAATGTCAGTATTTGCCTCAACCTCTTCCCTGCTCATGACATAAATGCGCCTCTAATTTCTTGAATTCTGATGGTTATGATAATTTTGATTATGATTATGTTGTCTAAGGTCATCCCTCTGCTAATAGTGATTATTTCCTCCTTAGCTTCTATATGGTTGAGTGTTGGGATTTCCTCCATCTCTGTTCTGGATTCGCTAGGGGCACTCATTAGCTTTGTTCCCATCTTCCCCACAAATGAAATAGTAGATGGGAGAACCATCACAATTCTTTCTAGGGTGAACAGGTTGGGTGCACCTTTTGCAAGTGTCTCGGTTCTATTGAAACTTCCTTCTATAGCAACCACCTCTATAGTTGCTCTAACCCTTGTTAGCATTGTAGCTACGATCACCAGTTTTGGGTCTCCTATTTCCTCGATGTTGATGGGAATTTCCTCTTATATCTCTCTTCTTGTGTCTCCCTAGCAAATCACCCTCTTCCTCCTTGATGATGTGATACAAATCCATGACCCTATCACAAGCCTCTTGAAAAGTTTAGGAACAAATACCCCCTAGGGACCTTTGGATTGTGATAACAAGTCCACCTTAACCTCCTAGCTCTCTCCTCCTCTGTTGCCACTAACATAGGGGCAAAATGAGAATGGTCAATGAACTTATCAGCATATTCCTAAAAAATTAGCTTTCCTTATTTCAACCAGAGGAACGCTTCTTACTTTTGCCACCTCAAAGAAAATGGGTAGAAACAATCTTTAAGCCTCTCCATAAATCTTGCCTAAGAAAATCTAACCTCGGCCAAACATCCATCCTTCACTATAGACCACCAATTTTCACCCTCATTATGCAAATAATAAGCTCCAAGTGTGACCTTATAATCATTAGGGATTTGGGAGACCTCAAATATCTTTTCTATTTCACGAGCCCATCCTTCCAATGTAATTGGGTTTGCGAAACCATCATGGGTGGGTGGGTGGTCCTGATCAAACCTATCAAATAAGGTATCACCTTCATCACGTCACATATTAGCCTCACCCATATACAACATGACCTCTTCTAACTTTTGAAGTTGCTCAACATCCTCATGACGCTTGTTACGTGACATCTGTCCTGACCAAAGCATAGTTAGGCTCTCTAATAACTAGTAGTTAATACATGCAACACTATCGGAAACCAAGCATAAGATCATAGGTAAATAATCAAACCAACATCAAAAAGTAAAAGCCACCCCTTAAAAGCTACCCTTCTTCACAATAAATTATTATTATTATTATTATTATAATCATCATCATCATCATCATCATTTCCATCCTATTTCTTGTTATCCATTTTTTTTTATTCTAACCCAATAGTTTCTAGAAACACCAATTACTACAAAATGGTGCTAACCATCTAAGTAGTTGTGGATCATTCACTTTGATACTAATTGTAACACCCCCATAAACTTTAAATAAATAAAATATAGGATGGTTGCTAAATTGTCTAAGAATATTTTAGAAATCTAGTAAGATGAATTACAATCTCAACCAAACCCTCAAAATATTATTTAAAACTAAATAATATTAGATCTTACATACTTCATTCCAAAACTAATCTAAGGAATCGAGTCTCTCTACACACTGACCCAAAGGTTCCCAAGCCCATCAAGCAAATCATCTTTATCATTCATCAATATCTCTAGAAAAATGGTTCCACAATAAGTGGGGAGAAACACATAACTTAAATATATACATAAGATAATTTGAAAATAAATTACAACTTTTGAGCAAGGTAATTTAATTTATATATTAAATGTTGGAAAATAAATCCAATGAATTACATATAAATTTCATGTTCAAATCTTATTCATAATTCCTCATATTATTAAAGAAAATAAAGACTACATCCACACCATAATGTGAGCAATTTAATTAATTTATTTATTTATACATCTACCCAAAGTATATTAATTTAAGGGAATTTTGTAGAGGGAGGAGAACAATGTAGAACCGGGGAAAACCTCTAGTCGTTCTACTAAAGGTGAACCAGAAAAAACCCTCTAGTCTATCATAGTATACAAATGTTAGCTAACATATAAATAATAAAGTCACTATTGTGCATGCTCTCAAATCCAAAGCCATAACTACAACCCGATGAAAACCCTTTAGTCAGTTATGAATGAGCATGTAGACAATGAAACCTAGGGATAAAAATATAAGGACAAAAAATGAGCAAGTAGGTCCGGGGAAACTCTCTAGTTGAACTTTTGCTTACATGTTCTTCACCTCTAGGGGTACCAACTCAAAGGCCGTCTTACCCGCAACTCCCTTATCTTTCACTATAAGCATTTAATATTTTATTTAATGGTTTTAACATAGCATATAAAATACATAAAGGACATCACCTTTATTCAACCCTGTATATATATAGTCATGTCCATTTCCATTATAACAACAACAAAAAAGATACTTTAAACCACAAATTTCACTAGTAGATAATAATATATATTCAATCTGATTTGAATCCTTATGTGTGAATACATCAAAGAATTAATTTATCATTTAATTAGTTATAATTCTAAAATGTTGTCCCAACTCCAAAATTTTCCAAGTTAATATAACATCATTGGAAAGAATGAGAAATTCATTAGAGGACAAAGACCATTATCCATATGATAGTTACCAAAGATATTAACTAATAATACCATGAGACAAATTAATTTACCAAGTCACACTAGTGGTCAAACTTTTACTAGGCTCACAACAAATTTCTTTGTTTATTAATACCAACTCATGCATAAAAAAAATATTCCAAGAAAAACAACATAACCGGGTAGTACTTGAATAATAATTATAATAATAATAATAATAATAATAATAATAATAATAATAATAATAATAATAATAATAATAATAATAATAATAATAATAATAATAATAATAATAAAGTAACTATAAGAATAAAATCACAAAGTCGTCAATAGGATTAATTGAGAAATCATGGCACTAAGTAAATATGTATGCATATGCATGCCCATATATATGTAACTAAATGGTAAATGTAATTTTAATAATTATTTAAAAATATAGTAATCTATAATATTTTATTTAACCACCTTGATCAAGTCAACGATTTCATGCATAGTCTATCCTTATAGAAAATTAAATTATTCTACTCTACTGTAAATTTATCTGCAAACTATATTATATGTATACGAAAATTACAAGTTACCTCTAGATATTTAGGAAAAGATTAAAGATGCAAAAGTAGTCTTTATTCGGTGGCCATGAATCCGCAAACACTCTCTTGGATACTGATTGAGAAATATAAAATGAATATTTTTTATTTACATATACTAGTATAAAAATAAATTTAAATAATATTATATCTCATGAGCCTTATTGGTACCCAGATGAACTAATAATTACTCTTGATTGGTATACTAGGATTGAAAAAGTTGGTTGTTCTATCAACGAGGAACAGCAGTTGAACATGGCTCATGTAGTAATTAGAGAAGGAGATTAGCAAGGAAAGGAAAAATAAATTAGAAGATGGCTTTTGCACATATGCATATATATACATATATATAGGCACACACCCGCAAGCTTTAATTAATTATAGTTGGTAAAGGCTACTTGAGCCCCAAATCTTGCTAAGTCTAATGGAAGACTTAGTCAAGTGAAAAGGATCGATATTTTGGTGTTATATACGTACATTCTTTAAAACTATTATTATTATTATTATTATTATTATTATTATTATTATTATTATTATTATTATTATTATTATTATTATTATTATTATTATTATTATTATTATTATTATTATTATTATTATTATTATTATGTTTTGGCCCACATAATCATGAGTCCAGTTTGTAACAAAGTAGATCACGGTTATGGATTAAAGTAAGAATAATTCTAGAAAAAATTTGTTTAAATAAAATTATGGGTGTTACAACTCACCCTTATTAGAGAAATTTTTATCCTCAAAAACAAAATTAATATACTTGATTCAAAAAGTTGTGGGGAATACTTCTCTCTCATTAATTCCTCATTTTTCCAAGTTTAATATTTTGATTTCTCCAAAGAACCTTCACATGTGGGATGACCTTATTCGGCAACGATTGATTCTATCGGTCCAAAACTTTCACCGGTAGCTCTTCATATGTCAAGTTTTATTCTAGTGTCACAAATTCGGGTTCGATGATATGGGTGGGATTATGTCTGTAATTGCTCAATTGTGACACATGGAAAACATTATGGACCTTGGCCAGCTCAATAGGTAAGGCTAACCGATAAGCTACTTTACCGATCCTCTCTAAAACTTCATATGGACCGATATATTTCATGCTTAGCTTTCCCTTCTTCCCAAATCTTATTACTACCTTCATAGGAGATATTCTAAAGAATACCTTATCTCCAATCTCATACTCCTCATGTCTATGACTCTGATCTAAATAAGATTTTTATCGATCTTGGGCCACTCTCATTTCTTCCTGGATGACTCAAACTTGTTTCATTGTAGACTCCATCATCTCAGGGCCTAATACAATAGTCTTACTAATATTATTCCAACATAATGGATTTCGACACTTTCTCCCATACAAGACCTCATATTTTTCCATTTTTATACTAGCATGGTAGCTATTATTATCAAAGAACTCAATAAGGCTGAAACATTGATCCCAAGTCTCCCAAAACTCTAGTACATATCTTCTAGAGTTTGAAAGGTGTGCTCTATCACTATCTGTAGTTGCATAGAAAGCAATGTTGTACTGAGCTTTATCCCGAATGCCATCTACAACTTGCACCAAAAGTTAGACACAATCTTAGGGTCCCTATCTAAAATTATGTCCTTAGATATCCCATACAAATGAACTACTGCTCGAACATAGGCATTAACCAATTACTCCTTGCTCCATGTACCTCTCATGGTAATGAAATTAGCCACCTTTTTCAATCGATCCACAACAACCTAAATAGCATTTCTACCTCCTTGAGTCTGTGACCGCCTAACAAAATCCATTGATACAAAGTCCAATTTCCATCTAGGCAGCTCTAGTGGTTACAATAGTCCTCCAGATCACTAATATTGTATTTTCACTCTCTAGCAAGTTAGGTACCTAGAAAAAAAAAATTTTCCACCTCTTACTTCATATTGTGCCACCAGAAGTTCTTCTTAAGATCCTTATATAACATGTCACCTCCTTAATGTACCGAATAGGTTTCTTGTGAGCCACTTCTAATATCCTTCTCTTAATCTCTTTATCATTGGTGACACAACACCTTCGTTTAAATTTTAACTCCCATCTTCATAAATCTCAAAGTATTAAGCTCAACCATCTTCTTTTACCTTCTTCAAACTCTCAAAATTTAGGTTAGTTGATTAGATTTCTCTTGTTTCATCAAAGATTGTAGGCTTCAGGGTCATGGCACTAAGCATGCTAACTACTTCGCTATGGTACACAACTGGAATGTCTAGCTTTTTGAAATCTTCACGAAGCTCCTTATGCAACACCAAAACCATAGTTAAGGTAGGCTTTCACTTCCTACTTATTACATCCGCAACTATATTTGTTTTCCCTTCATGGTACTGAATCTCAAGGTCATAATCCTTAATGATTTTGTTCACTTTCTTTGTATCATGTAAATTTATTTATGTGTAAAGATAAATTTCAAACTCTTATGGCCAGTGTATATCTTACACTATGAACCATATAGGTAATGCCTTCATATTTTTAGTGAAAATACCACTATGGCATGTTCAAGGTCATGTGTCGGGAAATTCCTTTCATGAGTCTTCAATTACCTTGTTGCATAAGCAATCACCTCCCCATTCTACATCAACACAAAACCAAGAACTATTCTTTCAGGTATCACTATAAATCTCAAATATCTATACTATAGATGGTAATGATAATATAGGTGTTGAAGTTAGCTTTAACTTGAGTTCTCAAAAATCTTTCTCACATTTAAAACTTCAATGATATTTGATGTTTTTCTTCATCAGCCGATTAAGAGGTTTGTGCTATCTTGGAGAAATCTTTCACAAATATCTTATAATAACTTGCTAATCCAAGGAAGTTCCTTATTTATGTGACATTGGTTTGCCTTTGCTAATCAAATATCACTTGGACCTTTGATGGATCCATTGATACTCCTTCCTTAAAAATCACATGGCTAAGGAAAGCAACCTTCTCAAGCCAAAACTCACATTTTAAGAGTTCGACGTACCATGTTTTCTTCCTCAAAATATCTGAGACCAATCGAATATGTTGCTCATGTTGCTTCTGATCCTTCGAGTATGTTAGGATGTCATTAATAAAGACAACCACATAACGATCGAAGTACTCATGGAAGTTTCTATTCATCTAGTCCATGAATACTACTGGGGCATTAGTTAACCCAAATGGCATCACTCATAAATCATAATACCCATATTAAGTTTTAAAAGCTATTTTAGGTATATCCTCCTTCTTCACAAGGAGTTAGTACTAGAAAGACCTCAAATCAATCTTAAAGAATATACGGGCACCTTACAACTGATCAAATAAATCTTCTATCCTAGGTAATGGGTACTTGTTTTTGCATTACTTTATTTAACTCTCGATAATCAATACACAATTGTAAGCTTCGATCTTTCTTCCTCACAAATAAAATTGGTGCTCCCCAAGGATAAACACTTGGCTGATGAAACCCTTCTTCAATAATTATTCTAATTACTTCTTCAACTCCTGCGGCTCTACTTTTTCCATACATTAAGGAGCATTAGATTTGGGTGCAGTCCTAGGAAGAAGACTATCCCAAATTCAACATCTAGTTTAGGAGGAAAGCCCGATAGCTCCTCTGGAAAAACATCAGAATACTCCTTGATGATAGGTGCTTTATCTAACTCCTCCTCCTTTGTCAAATCCCACACACAACATAGCAATACTCTATCCCCTTCTTTATATGCTTCCTCACTCTCATAGCTGAGATGAGTCTTACTCTAGGTTTGGTTGCAATGCCCCGATAAGATATGTGTTTTCCTTTTAGTCCCTTCAAGGACACTTTCTTTTCCCTACAATTGAAAGTAGCTTGATATTTGGCTAACCAATCCATCCCAAGATAGAAATCAAATTCAGTAATGTCAAATTAGATAAGGTTACCTGGTAAATCGGCCCCTAATATGCTAATATGAACATTCTCAAAGAAATTAGAACATGGAATCCGCTCTCCAGAGGGTATGGTGACATATGTGAAGTTTGTTGATGTAGGAGTAAGGTTGGCCTTTATTATGAATGCAGTGGATATATAAAGAATGAGTTGCACCAGTATCAAAAAGTAAAATAGCTAGAAGAGAGTTTTCTAAGAAAGTACCAATAACAATATCAACATTTTTCTCAACCTCTTCCCTACTTATGGCATAGATGCACCTCTGATTTCTTGATTTCGGATGTATACAATTATTCAGATTATAATTTTGTTGCCCAAGGTCATCCCTTTACTGATTGTGATTATATCCTTCGTGACTTCCATATGGTGGAGGGTTGGGATTTCCTCCATCTCTCTTCTGGTCTCACTAGGGGCACTCATTAGCTTTGTGCTCATCCACACAAATGAAATAGTAGATGGGAGAACCATCACTATTCTTTCCAAGGTGAACAGGTTGGGTGCACCTTTTGTAGGTCTTTTATTAATTATAATTGGCAAAGGCCGCTTGAGCTACAAATCTTGCCAAGTCTAATGGAAGACATAGTCAAGTGAAAAGGATTGGTAGTTTAGTGTTATATACATATATTCATTATTATTATTATTATTATTATTATTATTATTATTATTATTATTATTATTATTATCTTTTCGTACACATAATTATGAGCCCAGTTTGTACCAAAGTGGATCATGGTTAGGGATTAAAGTAAGACTTATTCTATAAAAAATTATTTTAAATAAAATTAAAAATTTATTAAAAAAAATTGTTAAGGGTGTTACAGTTACAAAATAAAAATAAGGCATTGTTACTGCCACATCAACCATGAGAGAGGTGTGATCATCACCTAACCCATGCCTGATGTAAGGAAAAATAGAACAACAAAGGAAAGATGCATGCTCTACTATTGATACAATAATACTAATTATAAGAATAATAAAATAGATTGAAAAGATAGTTTGAAATTTTTAATTATAGAAACCAAAACCAGAAGTTCAAATAACAGAAAAGAATTAAAAACATCCTAATATAGTAGGTAAAATACATCGATCTGGTTAGCCTAACTCTTAACTAAATAGAATTGTAACTCTCAAGTCTCAAGCAATGGCTAGCTAGTGACCCACGAGATCATCCTCAATATACTATAGATGAGAATCATATCCCTACAAATCATCCGCTTCTCTTTGGACAAAAACTCAGATTATTATAGTGACAACACAAATGTAGTATGAGCACGATAAAGTATTGGTAAAATAAACTACCTAAAATATGGTAAAGGTTCACAATACACATTGAGGTTAAATAGTAACATGGTGATAAGCACATTAACATAGTATAACACTCAGGCCTATGATAGCAATATAACAAGGCATTCTTACATAGAAATCATGGAATAATATTAATAAAGGTCATACATTAGAATCACATAATGGGGACCATATTTTAAATATTCCTTTAATGACCACATACTTTCTCATTATTGAGATAATCCAGTGAACCACCCAATTCTCCACCATGTACAAAATTCATGGCAGCATACACACGCAATGGGATACCACAACCAGAACAAAAGATTAAGATACATCAAAGAGGCTTTTCTCTAGGGATACCACACCACCACACATTGAATGCACCTACTTTAAGAGATAACACGGATTTGGATACCATACTCACCACACATGATTAAAGTACATTAAGGGGGCTTGTATAGGAATATCTCACCCACTACACCTTCAATGCTTATACTGTGAGGGCTATACAAGTTTGAATACCACTCCCACTGAAGGAATGAAAGTATAATGTGTAATGGACTTCAACTAGGATACCTCACCTATTTGTACTGGACACCAATTTCATTCCAATCGATATGCTCATACCCCCTACCAATTGCAACCTAGTAGAGAAGGAAATAAATAATTAGTGGAAAGATAAAAATGTAGGGCAAACCACCCACTAACTTCTGACTAGCTATCCCGAGAGTTGGAGAAAAAGGCTCAAATGAAATCTTAATTCATCAATATTAATTACCGAGTGATATAAAAAATCACAATTTAATTCCATTAATAACCAATTTTGTGTCTCTAGGTGATAAAACCAAACACAATTTAAGGCATATAAGCTACCAATTAAGTGTTTAGAGATGACACCCAACTTAACCACTCAAGACGCCATAATCTTATCATTTTCATCCATATTAAATTTAAGTTAAGCATGGTTGAAATTATGACTAAAATGTTTTAATTACATATAAACATGAATATAAAAGTCCCAAAAAAGAGCATTAAGTAACAAGAAATCATGGTAAAATAAGGTGGACTCATCAATCGGTCCCTTGATTGAGCCCACCAAACTTGAGATAATTACACATAGCAAAACTAGTCAATTGGTTAGTCGAATGGATCAACTACTCAAAGGGTTTGACCAAATTAGTTGATGGTTCTAAATAGATACCAAACCACTCTGGTTAGAACACAACCATCCAATGGGATTGACAACCTGATGGATTATTCAAGCAACTAGTTGATTGGTTATGGCAAACTGGTTGACTAAGTTAAGCTAAATAGCACCAAAACACTTAAACTACGATGAACAAAATAACCATTCTTTTCCAAATTAATCCTACATGAATTTATGTTATAGAACACATAAAAAAAACATACTCCACATAAAAGCATGGTAGGAATTATTAATAAATAAGAGTATAGTTGAATTTCAACAAACTTATGCATAATATTGAAAATACTCAAACATGCTCGAATCCAAAAACTCAACATAATACCTACACATCAAAAAAAATACTATGAACATAAAACCCTAAGAAACAACACAATAACTCACTCATATTAAAGATAAGGATGCCTTTCCTCCAAGTAGTTCTTCTTACACAAAAATACACATAATTTGATGGTCTCTTCCAAGATCTTTATATCCAAAGAGAATCAAGACTCAAAACCATTAAAATCATTTTCAAAACTTATTTAAAATGAAATCAAAAGATGAAGGAGAAGAAAAATGGCATAGCATAATCTTTTCTTAAATGTGAAATCTAAGAGAGAGAACCAAGACCTCAAACCTTTCTCAAAACCTTATTCCTTCCTTGCTTGAGAGAAAAAAGGGAGAGATAAATCTAAGATTAGGTGAAGAAGGAAGAGGC
Source organism: Tamarix austromongolica (assembly GCA_039764185.1). Taxonomy (NCBI): domain Eukaryota; kingdom Viridiplantae; phylum Streptophyta; class Magnoliopsida; order Caryophyllales; family Tamaricaceae; genus Tamarix; species Tamarix austromongolica. The sequence continues at coordinate 19,744,359 of CM077810.1, forward strand.
AATAATTTGAAAAAATGATGAGGAAACAAGAGGAAACATTTTTTTCTCGATAGAGAACAAAAGGAGAGAAAAGTGATGAACAACCAATGCTTAGAAATTTTTCACCAAGGAAAAGGGAGAGAATGGGCCCTGTAGAAGATAAAGAGTGAAATGAATCAGTAGAGGAGTGTATAGAAGGGACATTTGGTCGAGATCTATAAGAGGGATAAAGACAATGCTAAGTTGGTTGAGTGCAGGCAACCAAGTGTAAGAGAATGCATGGTGAGGTTAGGGAGGTAGAATGTAGTCTGAAGGGAACATGAAAGAGGGTTGGTAAGTTATGGAAAGTGTGTAGGCAGTCAAACATGCATCTATGGATACTAAAAGAGAAAGGAAAGTAAGATATAAGAGTGATGGTGAGAAATGCCCCTAAAAGTGCTTTTCAAGAAGTTTTGGCTAAATAAAAATCATTTAATGATCTAAATAGTATTAAAAAAATGAAAGTTTAGTTAAGCTTGTATAAAATTAATTAACTAAAGTATAAAATGTTTAGGCTTAAAATATCTAATTGGAAGTGGACATATATGTTTGGAGACTTTAAGGACTCTAGATTGTTGATTGACCAAACTAAAATAGCCTGATAGAAATAGGCTAGTTATCCATATATAGTTGTTGTCATTATATTATATGCAGATTGTTCTAAATGTTTCCCATCATCCATTAGAAACAAATGAGCGCCCCTAGTCCAAAAGACCAAAATACCACCTATTCATTATTTTTCTTGGATTTGACAGTAATTGAACCCCGCTATCATTATAGATTTAGGTATGTTTTGGCATATCCACTTTACTTTCTTGATGAATTGATATGTGATCTTATCTGAAGAATTATATCATTTTGGATTTCTAGTCCTTTGGCATCACACTAATAACATGTATTGTTAAACTAGGATGCAATGATAGTTTGAAAAACAACCTAAATTTGTTGTGTATAATTGAAAAAGTAATTTTTGAATGAATGATGTTATTTGAGAGTGTATTGTTGTAAAAGTATGCAAAACCTTTTCAATTTTTAGTTTAATATAAATGCATAACATTAATCTTATTTTAGGGTATTTAATTATGTGGTGAGACTAGGAGATGAAAAAAGTGGCTTCATCATTTCCCATGGCCACCCATTGCTATTTATGTAGCCACTCGAATTAATGGCATGCAGAGTTGTAAACGAGCTGAGCCAGGATGGTCTTGAGCTCATCTCATTTAATAAAAAAGCATAAAAATAAAGCTCAAACTCAACTCCTTTATAAATGAGCCAAGGTTTTAACGAGCTAAGGCGAGTTGGCTAGTGAGCTTTGGTAGTAAACAAGCCGAGTTCACGAGCTTTTCCACTATAAATGAGCTTGAGCCAAAAAATTTCATGCTCAAGCTTAGCTGATTTATTAAACGAATTGAATCACGCATTATTTTTAGGCTCATTTAGCTCAATAAACTAGTTGAGTTGAGCCTTTAACCAACCGAGCCAAAAAAGCTTGCTAGTCAACTCTGTTTGTTTACGACCCAAATAAAAATTAAATGTACTTATATGGGCTTGTGTATATTCTATGTCATGTAGGTCAGGTCATCAATGGGACCGTAGACTTATTTATAACTATATTTTTTTAGTAGCATAGTGTCAATTTGTGGAGCCTATGTAATTGTCCCCCAAACATCGGCAAATTGCATGGTGGAGCCGGTGGGTATTTTGTTTTATGTGCATATGTACTTTTTTCTTTCATATGTCTCTTATACTCATTAAAAATATGTGTATAAAAATAAATATAAATTTAATAAAAATATTCATATTTTTTAATAAGATATTTTTTTCAAATTATATATTACATATCTTATAATATATAAATACATATATTAACAGAATATAAATACACATCTTATAGAATATATATAAATACATATCTTACAAACTATAAATACACAATTGACATATAACAAAATAAAAATACACTTCTAACATAATATAAATATATATCTTATAGAATATAAATATATATCTAAATAAAAATAGGCATCTTAAAAAGAATACATACCTTTTATAATAATAATAATAATAAAACACATTATATAACAAGAAAAAACTTTTTATATGTTTGGAATCTTTTAAAATAACAATAAACATTTTTATAAAGTAGATTATAAATAAATGTGTATAAATGCACATATAGAAACAACCAAGTGATGCTTATTTATTTTTCCTTTTTCTTTTGATTCCTTTTAAATAAAATAGATTATAAACAAATATACTATTGGTTAGATGTGCATAAAATAAAATAGCACCATAAGCATTAGTAAAGTGCATATGTGCCTATAGTGCAATGATTACTCAATTGCATGAGCAGTTAATCCCTTCCTTATCTCTGTTACATGCATAAAACTCTAAACTCACACTCCTATACCCTAAAAAATTCCCTCCATTTACAATCTTACCCTTCTTATTTCTCCCAACTCCAAACTATCCCTATCTCTCCTCCTTCTCCTACCCCAACTCAGCAACTTACCTTTCTCATGTCAATTGAAGACTCAACAAAAATCATCAACTGAAAATAGTAATCAAGATTCCAAGATATATTGCAACTAAAGGTATGAGTAATATTAATCTTTATTGTTAAATTTCCTTATGTTTAAAGCATAAGAATATGCAAGACTTGGTTATAGCATTTTTCAATTTGAGTTGTTATTTGATTAAAATTAGTAATTGTATGTATAGATCGAACTTAGATTAGTATATTTGCAATTTTTTTTTAAATGAGAGCTTTGAAGAGTAGAAATGGATGTTGAGGACAAACAAGTGTAGGGGTGGGTGACTTGCCCGATGTTGCCCCAACCACACGTATAGTTCATCCGTCTTCAAATTGACAACTTATGTGTCAACACCCTGGCCTAACGCACGCCTCACCCATCAAAAATGGCCTCAAATGGTCAACTTACCTATCAAAGACCCACAATAATAGATGGCTCACCCATCCATCATTGCCTCACCTAGGTGACTTACCCGTCAACCATTTAACCCCAAACCCTAAGACGTAAATCCAAACCCTTAATCCTAAAACATTAACCCTAAACCCTAAGCCCTAAACCTTAAATCTCAACCCTTAAACATAAACCCCAAACGCAACACCCTAAACCCTAAACCCCACACCCTTAAACCCTTAAGCCATAAACCCAAAGCCTTAATCTCTTAGCCCTAAAATGTAAAATTCTAACTACAAACCCAAACCCTAAACCCTAAAACCAAAAAATCAAACAATCAATGAGCTAAAACATAATATTTATTAATATATCTTTTTTTTATTATAATTAACAGATGGCTAGTAAAGGAGACAAGGATAAGTATCTAAGATAGGGTACTTCTGCTAACACTATGGTGGAGAAGAAGATAGTCACTACTAGTTTTAGAGCACAAGTTGCTATGGAGCATAAGAAAGCTCATCCTATTACAAATACACATCATGTGTCATTTGAGGAGGAGTATAATGATCATAGAGAGTGATATTTTGCTAGTACTAGCACATCTAGACAAACATCAAGATTTGTTTCCTTATCAACATCAAATGATAATTAGTAATTAACTTGGCCTATAAGTAAGGGTCTAGTAATTCCTAATCTTCTAACTAGTTTTAAAGGTCATGTGGCATGCACTATATGGAATGATGATTAGGTAATTTTTATTATTATAAAGATTAGTTACTGTTATTTTACAATTTAATTCATTATTCTAATATTATTTTTGTTATAGGAACCACACCCTATGTTGAGGGTTTAGTATAGGATAAGAAGCTTGCGAAGACTACTAATAGATGATATTGGCATGGGTCTTAACTATGATTACAGTGAGACCAAAAGCTTGAAGCATCTACATAACATATACTTCATCCATCATAATGCTCTGCTCATCTCTACTTCTGTTGAAAAGAGAACACAGAGAATAAAAAAGTATACCTTCCATTCAATGAGAGAACTATTATCCTATATGATGTAATTTACTTTATAGATTTGAATTTTCATGAGTATGAGTGTATTAGCGAGCATTTTCCTAGTGATACAATGTGGTGGACCTTTTGGCCAACATTTGGATTAAACCTAAAGTTTTGATGAAGGCAGCTTTTATGAAGGGCACCTTAGTCACATTTGACAATATCTTTTCAGCTTATGGTTGAGTGATGCAGAAGCATCCAATGAACATAATGATTGTAATGTTCATACTAATCCTCAAGGTAAGGAAGATGATTTAGCTTTCTTAATGTTGGAGCCTATCATGTTAAATATTATTGATAACTCTTATATGCTTGACATTGAAAAACATTCAAGTTATTCTTGTAGGTATGTTACATATTTGCAAGAAGATGATGTTCATACACATTGATGTGTACAAGTATGCCAAAGCATGAAAGAATATGACGTACATAGGATGATACATTACAACAAGAGATAAAGTGATGATATTCATTATTTTTATAAACTTGTTGTAAACCCTAACCCTAAGTATATTTTATGTAAGTTAGGGTATTGCTATAATTTCATGTATGTATCTTAGTCTATTGTATAGCTTTGTAATATTAATCCTTAGTATCATTTAACCAATGATATTATGCTTTGGATTAAGGTTAATATGGGCTTAATTCAACCATGATTAATGGGCTGGATTAAGTAGGTAAACTCGGCTGGTTAAGCTAGTTCACCACCGAGCTTTATCTCTCCTATATAAGCCTTCCTTGTGCACAGCTTGTATGCAGAATTGAATAGAATGAATAATAATAACTTTGATTAAACTTTGAGCAAGATAGCTAAATTCTAATCTTCCCTTTTGGGTCTACATTGAGCAAGGAAATCCGGGATTAATTCTTCCTCAAAATCTATCGTCAAATCGACTTATTTGAAGGTCTTCAAATCTATCGAAACACTTCAACTTGTATCGTCATGTTCTTCACCTATAATCCATCAATTCACTTCATTTCTTTTGCATTAGATCGTGGGTGAAAGCTTCTAATATAAATTTCGATCCAACCTTTCGTTACTTTGATAAAAACTACATCACTAAGCGTGTTCCCAATGAAAAGTCTTATGCTCAGTTTTATTTATGGTACCTAATATCTTGCAAAATTTTATAGAAAAGTCTAGAAATAGTGTTCCACTATCAATGCTGAGATTAATAGCTAATTAGAGTAAGTTAGGTGATCAATCCCTTTGAGTTGGTATTTTAGCATTTTATATAGTCAACTTGGGATAGCATCTACAACTAGGCGCAAGCACCTTGGTAATTATTTAATACTAACTATTATTCAAAAATTGTTTAATTTTGTTTAATTTATTATATGCACATTATAATTGTGCACAGATGTGGATCTATAGGTATTTTTTTATTTCGATGGATTTATTCTCATACATATAATCCATCATGTCATGTCATAGTGATGAGATGGGATAAATCTCATTAGACACTTCCCCATACATCAATGGATAACCTAATTCATTATAGGAGGCAACTAGATTCGCTAAGGATGCAGTAAGGGGTTTCAATTGTAGTAATTGAAATGAAACTATTGTACATGTGTTTATCGGTTGATTTCTTATAGTTTGATAAATATCCGTTGATGAAACATCATGATTCAATGTACCAAGGTGCCTTATGCTTCATGAATATTATGGATCTTTACATGCTAAATCGAGTTATCCAGCAATTTGGTTACTCCCAACTCATCCTGATTCCTCATATTATTCTAGCACTTGGATTATATTCTAGTCCAAACAAAATGAAGTATAAGGCAGATTACTTTAATTGTGCATAATTTTGGATCGTTTAGCCACACCACCAACAGAACTTCAACTCCTAATTTCACCATTCAACATATCAGCATAATGCCTCAGCTCAATACCTTCCTTAGCATAGACTTTAGACCCATCTAGTAGTCCATCATGCACTAGTAAACGAATAACCAAATGATAACCTATAAATCAGAACAAAATTAGGGATGAATAATGAACTTATGGGTGGTTATTGCTACTGGTTCAAAGAAAAGATGAATGGTAGAATTGATAAGGTTAGTGGTTTTAATAGGCTGAAGGAGGTCTACTTCACCATAGGTGGGCTTAGACTTTCCTCTAGTGAAGAGAAGGAGGCTGACTAGCCCCCTGCAGATGATGATTTTGATGATGGGTTAGTAGATTTGTTTCTTGTATTTTGATTTTAAATTTATATAGACTATTATGACTTTATTAACCTTCCAATATATTTATCTGTTAATTTTAAATTCTCATGGATATTCATCAACAAGTACATGAAGTTATACAACAAAATATTTAAGAGAATGTGATAAACCAAAGTACATAAATTTCTACACCAAATTCATTACATTACAACAAATCATCAACTAAAGTCTCCCCCTTAGTTGAGACCCATACCTATTCAATTTTGATATAGTTGAACCTAATGACTTTTGTGCAGAACTTTATGTACACTGATAAACCAAAGTCCCACCCATATATGCTTGGATCAACATTTATTTATCACTGATTAGATATAAGTGGTAATATTGTGTTTTCCATCAAGGTTAACTACGAGCATATAATGTATCATAATATGAGTGTCATTAATATGTAGTATAATGAAACTTGTTTCAATAATAGTGTGAGTAAGAGACATATCGATATGTAGTATGAAAATATATTGACACTTAAGATGGTAGTGATCTAATTAGTTTTTCAGTCGTTAAGCGAAGTTATGTGTGGTAAACTTATATTTGACTCTAGATGACTCAAGAAAATGAATACCACATTGTACATTGTTGCAAAAAGAAACTTAAATTCAGGCTACTACCACCATTTTTCCATTGAATTTTATCCCCTCCAATGTATCAAGAGTTACATGTTTTCATCAATAAGGTATAACCCTTGATGAGTCACCAATTCCTTGTATATTGAAGCTCTAATATTTGTACATTCTTCCTCATTGCCCAAGAGTTGCAGTGTAACTACTCTAAGCTAAAAAATTTCATTGCCCACAACATCACACCATAATTCCACCAACAGAAGCATAACTACCTCAATATTGTAGGACCATAGGAAATCATGGATGAGTCGATGAGCCCTCCCAGGACTATACCTCACACTACTACTTCTTTTTTGATCTGATTGATCAGGGAAAGAGCAACCTCTGTCGAGAAATTAATGACCAAGTCCTTGACCTAATCAACCTCACCCCATAGGTGATTATGATTAAGCATGCTTTATGTACTCTCAATCTAATAATTCCCTCCTTATGCTATTACCAGAGCACCCTTTACTTAGTTGAACACCCAGTTCTACTAAAACTGTTGTAACGAGTTCGAGAACCTCATAAATAAGAATAGAGTAGTATTGTAGATGTGATGGTGAATGGTCAAGCATCATTTGCACCTTAGACATAATATTAGAAGAAAATAGACATACGGATGGATCAACAATTGAATCATTGAAAGCAAAAATTTCTTTCCTTAATCTCAAAAATGTAAAAGTCTTCCAAAATTAATGCCTTATTGTATGGGAATGAGTTGATGATCCTATTTATAATGAAACATCTTGTGTGTACATGATAGATCGTGTGTCAACCTAAAGTAACAACCACATACCAAGGGTTAAGGACCAACTATATTAGGCTTTTTCCTTTTCTCTTCAATCAAGTTTAATGCTTTACGACATACAATATATGTAAGCTCCTTAAACAATATGTCATATGTAAAGTAATGTTGAATAGTTACTCATAATTGATCAAGATCTTTGTTTCCACAGCATTAATTTGCAGTCTTATCAGTATGTAGATCTTTGGACATAATATGTCAAAACTCATCTATAATGATACATATATGTCTTCATCTTACCATGCTCATTTTCCACTTTATAATGTAAAATTTCAAAATATAAGTAATGGTTATTTAGTAATAAGTTAAATGACATAAACATTACAGCAACAAAAAAAACCTATATTTGTTGGTCATATGAGTGCCACAATGGTTAATTTTGTTAACCTACATAAAAATAAACATCTCCTTATATAGATTCAACCAAGTATCATATATATATATTGTAATACCCCAAAACATTAATTTAGGAAATTATGATAAAATAGGAATTTATTAATGAAATTAATTAAATATTTATTTTAATAAAATAATGGCAGTAATTAAGATAAAAAAGGAGAAAAATAATAAAGAATTTAATTAGAAAAGATTAGGGCAATTTGCTAATTAAAATAGAAATTAGGAAAATTTACCACAAATTTTCTAAATTGATATAAAAGGGAATTTAATTATTATTTTATAAATTTTTATTATTTTTAAATATTTAAAAATACCAAAATATCCTCAAAAACCCCAACCAACCTTCTTCTTCTTTTCCTTTTTTCCCCTTTTTCCTTTTTCCTTTTTCTTCCTTCTTTTTCTCCTTTCTCCTTTTTCTTTTTCTCCTCTTCCTTCCCTGGATTGGGTCTTGCTATCAGCCCAACTCCCCCTCTTCTCTTCTCTCCCCCAAATAACCCAACTAGCTCTTCTTCATTTTTTTTCCTTTCTCCCTCGCCCGCCCTATCTTCTTCTTTTCTTTCTTTTCTTTTCCCCCGACCGGCCAGCCCGGCCCCTTCTTCTTCCTCCTCCTTTCTCCTTCCCTCGCGTTGTAGCTCAAGCTTGCAAATCTACTACCGGCCGACCTACCCTGCCACAATACCGCCCCTACCAGCTTCCCCTCTCTCTCCCTTGTCCCTTTCCTTTCCAATTCGAGCCAAAGCCACTACACCTACCTCCCTCGTGTGCTGCCCTTCCCTTCCTTTTTCCTCCACCTGCCGGCTACACCCTGCAACTTTACAGGCTCGTACCGGCCTACCACCGCCAGCTAGTGAGCCCATGCTACACCCACTCCCTTGTCCTCTTCCCCCTTTGTCTTCTTCCTCCTCCCTTACCCTATAAGTACCCCAAACTGACCCCCCCAGTTGGTCTCCTTTGCTCTGCTCAGAATTTCTTGCATATTTCACCACTGCCCCAGCCGCTGTTGTGCAACACCACTGAGTAAAACACCACCCAATCCCTTCCTTGAATTACCTTCCACCAAACCAAGCCACTACCCCTGAATCCTCCTACACAAATCACCTTGATTGTGCAAAGTTGGTTGCTCGACCTACCCCTTTGCACCCCATCGCCGCTCCTCTTGCCGCCATGCGCTACCTCCTCTACTGCAATCACCACATCCCTTACCACTCAATCAACCCAGCAGAACCTCCCCTACCTTCCCTTCTTCCTCTCCTTCATCCTCCCTCCTTCTCCACCACCCTCAGCCACCACAACCACCACCACCTGTGCCGATACCCTTGTTGCGCCACCACCACTGCTACAACCTCTTAGCCTAGAGAGTGTCCACCATCACCACAACCACCATCTCACTCTCTCTTTTCTAGACCTAAAAGACCCACCTTCTCCAAACCACCACTTCTACCACCGCCGTTGTCGCCACTGCCACCTAGCTGCCACCCTTACTAGGTTGTGCCCTCATCCTTCCTATCCCCTAAGTGTAGTTATTATTCTAACTTCTTTATTATTATTATTATTATTATTATTATTATTATTATTATTATTATTATTATTATTAAATTTATTATCATTATTATTGCTAATATTGTTAATAATATCTTATCATTAACTAATATAACTACCTAAACCTATTTTGGCTATAATAGCATGATTAACCATTTTAAGGATAATACCCTTATTTTAACTACTAAAGCTATTGTTATTATTATTATCCTTAATACTAGTTCATAATAGAGGTAAGTAGGAAATAATGAAAATGTTAATAAGAGGGAAGTTAACCCTAGTATTTCCCTCTTATAGATGAACCAAGTCCAACTCTTAAGGATACGTAAGAGCATGCTCCAAGCCTAGTGTTGTTTTTAGTAAGGATGTGGTTAAGGCTTAATTTTTGCATTATTTGCATTGTATACTATATGTGATGATTTATTTGTGTACCTTATGTGAAATGCCCTAGAATTTTTTTTATCTTAGGAAATATAATTAAATGAGGATTTATAAGGAAATTAATTTATTTATTTATTTTATTTGGACTAGAAAAGATTTACTTAGGGTAAATTAATAATAATTTGTAAATATTTTTATTAAGGAAAAATTGGGCTTTTTGCTAATTAAAAAGGGATTTAAGAGAAATATTTTTAAAAACCCTAAATTAGTCTAAAAAGGAAAATTAATATTATTTTTAATTAAATATTTTATCCTAATTACCTAAAATATTCTAATTAACTTATTTAACCCCAAACCACTTAAAATTTCTTTTTCCTTTTTCCTTTTTCTTTTTCTTTCCTCCTTTTTCTTTCTTTTCCTTCTTTTCTTCTTTTCCTCTTTCTTTTCCCCGCCGGATTGGGCCTAGAGCGCGGCCCAACCCGTCCTCATTTCCTCCCTTCTCCCGCGGCCCAGCACCACTCCATTCTTTCTACTTCTTCCAACGTGGTGTTTTATTCCTTATTCCCCTGGGACGCCGTGTTTCATTAAACACCTTACAACCATAGCCGAACCAACCCAATTTCCCCCTTTTTCATTTCTTCTTTTTTCCCTCGACCGCCGGCTCACCTCCTTCCTTCTTCCTCATTTCTCCTCCATTGCCGAACCTGCAACCTCCACCCCCCCGAAAATGGCGTCGCTGGCCACACGTGTCGTGACCGGCCTTTCTCCCACCTATTCTCTTCCCCTCGATGCACACTCCAGCATGAAATGCCCCACTTCCCTTTTTTCCCCCATGATTGCCACATTTTCCCTCGCGAAGGTCGGGCACGATTTGAAATCGTGCTGACCGATCAATGCCATAACCACCCCATTTTCTCACCGGTTTTAACCTCCTGGTAACCCCCAGAACTCGAGCCTACCCTCTACCATTATAAATACCCCTCATATGGCCTGATTTTGAGATTCTTTTCCCCAAAACCTTAAGTGTAAGTCTGTGTGCCACCGCAGCTTTAGACGCACCGTTCTCCACCATTAGCCAACATCGCTGCCGCCTCTTCCTCCCAAACTATTCCCTGCAACGCACTCTAATTAACTAAACCATTCGCAAGCTTCGATTCTTCTTGCACGGGCTACCATAACCGTGCAAAGTTTCCTATTCCTCTCGCTAGAATTTTGCCCCGAAACCTTAAACCACCGTCCACTACCACATCCGCCACTTCTACTGCTCTCTGAATCACCCAAAAACTCCTGCTTATTCTCCTCCACTGACCCATAACCTCCCTTTCTTTTTTCACCTTCCCCTTCCCTCTTTTTCTTCATTTTCGCCCCCTTTAGATCACTTTTCCGGCCACCGCCGTGCACCACCGCCGGTGCCACCCATCCCCGCCAACTCAAGGTGAAATCCTACACCTTCTTAACCCTTCCTTTTGATTTATTGAGAATTATTCTGCTTTTATCCTAATTTTTAATGTTAATTTGATTTTAATTATTATTATTATAATTATTATTATTATTATTATTATTATTATTATTATTATTATTATTATTATTATTATCATCAGCTGTAACTTAATTGATAAATTTTTTTGGCAGGTTTGGGAGTATTCTTGAGTTAGATAAATTATTATTCTCGAATTTTAGTTATTTAATAGAAGTATTACATGTTTACTATTATTATTACTAGTATAATTATTTATTTAATATTATAATTATTTAATGAGGGCCAAGACCTTAAATTTTAATTAGGTCTCGTACCCTTGCATTTTATTACTATTATTAGCATTATTTTATATTATTAATATTATTATGGTTATTATCTTTACTAATTTAATATTCTTATAAGTATATATATTATTAACACTATTATTATTATCATTGAATAGTAACTTTATTATTTGGGCTGGCTCAAAATCCCACTTTATAATTTTAAGATTTATATTATTATGATTATTATTATTATTTTACTAATATTAGTATTATTAACAATATTTTACTTTATTATTATTATTATTATTATTATTATTATTATTATTATTATTATTATTATTATTATTATTATTATTATTATTATTATTATTATTATTATTGTTATTGTTATTATTATTATTATTATTATTATTATTATTATTATTATTATCTTTACCAATATCATTTTGGGTGAAGGGTAGAAACCCTTATACCACTATTCATTTAAATTACAATAGTATTTTATTAGTATGTTAGTAGCATTTTGTATAGTTAATTATAGTATAATATTATTTTAATTAAAAACCAAGTATTAGGATAAGTTAGTAAATAATAACATTTTTAGGAGGGAACCTAACTCTAGTATTTTTCCAAAATAGGTGAACTCAGTCAAAACCCTCAAGTGGAATAGGAGCGTACACCAAGATCGGTGACATTTTAGGTAAGGGATGCTAAGGCCATATGTGTATTATGTGATTTTATGTTATGCATGCCATGTGATATGAATCATAGTGTAATTCATGTGAATATTATATAAGTGTTATGAATGCAGCATGATTTTGGAGTTGTAGTATGTTGGTGTGAATAAAATTGTGGCATGATAATTATAAGTATAATGGTATTACTATTATTGTATGATGTGGCCTTAAGACATGCATGTTAGGGTTGTAAATTAATGATGGGGAGTGTAACAATGTGATGTTAGGGTTTTGCATGAAATTGCATGGTGTTAGTGTTTGCATGAAATTGCATGGCGTTAGTGTTTTGCATGGTGGTATTAATATTGTATGATGTTAGGTTTTTGCATGGTGGTAATGATGTGGCACGGTATTAGGGTTTGCATGGGAGCTAGGGTTTGCATGTGAGTTAGGGTTTGCATGGGAGCTAGGGTTTGCATGGGAGCGTGGTTTACGTGGAGTTAGAGGTTGCATGGGAATTAGAGTTTGCATGGGAGTGTGGTTTACGTGAAGTTAGGGTTTGCATGGGAGCTAGGGTTTTTAAGGGTGTTAGGGTATGTCATGGTTAACTATGGTGGGATGGTTAACTAGGGTTGAAGTGGTTAACCTGAGTTGGGGAGTGAGCATGGTAGGAACCTAATTTTCATGTCTTGAAATGAACATCTGAATAAGACACTTAAAATGTTAAATACATAAAGTGGAAGATGTTGAACCGGGCCCAGACCGATCCACCGGCTAAAATAGTGGCAGGGAATGTTTCCCTTGCAACCGATCCACTGGGTAAAATAGTGGCAGGGTATGTTACCCTCGTACCGATCCACCTGCTATAATAGTGGGGGATACCAAGCTCAACAAACCAAATTATATATGTTGTTAAAATGTGGGAAGACATTAATACTTACAGTGGAATACCGTACGAAAAGGGGCCAAACTGATCCACCGGCATATAATAGTGGCAGGGTATGTTACCCTCGCGACCGATCCACTGGCTAAAATAGTGGCAAGGCATGTACCCTTGCGATCGATCCACCGGCTAAAATAGTGGGGTTCCCGTACTCGTATGGACTTGATAAGAGCATGGTGTGAAAATAAATTTGATAAAGGTTTGATGAAGTAAATAATGTGATCCGTATTGAACCATGGTTTTTTATCTGAGTATTCATTTTGTGCTATTATGATTGAATTTTATGCCTTTATTATTATGTGTTGGTTGTGTGAAATATGTGTACTGGCCTTAGTACTCAGTCACCCATTTCATGGGTGCTGCTCATTTCCACGAGTAGAAGGCTCGTCTGATCTGTTGTAGGTAGGAGGCACTTTCTTTGATGCTATCAATGTCTATGGGACATCAGGAGGGGTGGAGTGATATTTGGGCTGGATCAAACCCTGGAGTGACGTGCCCTTTTCCCTTTTAATTTATGACTCATGTTCCTTTTTATTATGTTTAAGTTGTAGAAACAATTTTATTAATGTTGTTTAATTATTATCTGGAAAAACAATAGCTAGTATTTCGAATTAGATAAGACTTGTGCCTACTCTGGTTTTCGTTTTTATAAATTGGATCATTAATGGTATTATTAGTAGTATTTTCTTAGCCTTAGCACTTGGTACTAGAACGGTAGGAGTGAACCGGTCTGGTACTAAGTGTGGAGTAACATCCCCAAAATTTTACGGTTTTAATTTATAAGTATTGTGTTTTAAAAAAAAATGTGTAAATTTTGGGGGTGTTACATTATGTGATTATGACTATGTACTTATAGCACAGTACGGAGCTAAGGTAAGTGTATGTGTTCTCTTTATAGCATTGTGTAATATGATTATATGTCTTGTGCTTTGTGGTGCTTATGTAATATGGCCATTTAAGACATGCATGCTAAGAGGCTTTAAAAGATATGGTGTGGGGATTAAAAGAGGAAAGGAGTAAAAGAAGTGAGTTGACTAGAGGGAAGTAAGAATGACCTAAGTATCTCATGACTTATAGGTGGACAAATAAAAGGATAATATGAATAAAATAAGAAAGTAAAATGAATCTTGCATGGGGAGTCTAGGGTTTTCATAGGACAGATGGTCTTTCCATGGGGATGAACCTTATATGGGAAAAGTTGACTCAAGGGTTAAGTAAGGTGAGGGAAGAGTTGTTGGGGTGACTGGAGGCCATAGGTGGAAAATAGTACGTAGGTTGGTATAAGGGTGCATAGGGGACTTGACTAGGATTTGGGAGGAAAACCCTAAGTGGAGGAAACTGTGGAAAGGAGAAATAATGGAAAGGATTGGAGTATGGGTTGAAAGTGGAAGGATGTCACATGGAGGGTGAGTGTGTGTTAGGTGGAAGAGGAAATGGTAAGTGAGAGCGATGGAGGGACAACCAATGAGAAAAGAAAGGTTCTAGGGTTTGGGGGTGGCCAACTAGGGTTTCGTGGCTGCATGAACAAAATGGAAAGTAAAGTGGGATTCTTAGGGATGAATCGAGTGAGGTGATGAGTCGGGGGCAAGGAGAGCTTGGGTTGTGTGAGATAGAGGAAGTTTGGGCTATATAGGCCAGAGTAGGGAAATAGTGAGTTGACTCAGAGTTATGGGAAAGTGGGCTTCGACTCATGTATATAGGAGTTGGGTATTCATGGTAATTAAGGAAAAAGGAGGAAAGGACATCTGGATGTACGATGAGGCATAGAGGTCCCAAGATATGGGACGACCTTTTAAGGAGACTAGGAGTAGATGGGTTGTGTGAGTGGGTAGTCCAAAGGACATGTATTTCTAGGGTGAAAGTATCTATTAAATAAGACATAGATAGAAAACTAACCATTTAAAGTGAAAGATTATTGAGCCGGACCCAGAAAAATCCACCAACATAATAGTGGCTAGGTGCAAAGTGCCTAGGAGACCAATCCACCTGCGATTAATGGTGGCCAAATGCGCTTTGCTCAGATATTTCTGATCTACCGGCTATAATAGTGGGGGATTCTGAGCTCAATAAAACAAACCTTAAGTTATAATAAGACATGGAAAAAATACTAATTACTTATAGTGGAACACTATGAGAGTCAGGGCAGGATCGATCCACCGGCATAATAGTGGCTAGGAGCACTTTGTCCTGGAGACCGATCTACCGGCGAATAATAGTTATCAGGAGCATTCTACACTGGTTGTTTCTAATCCACCAGCTACAATAGTGGGGTTTCCGTACTTGCATGAACTTATAAACAGCATGTTGTGAAATGGGAATATTAACCAGAGATCTAATGATTAAGCTTAATCGGACTGAATCACGGCTTGTACTGTTTGTCTTTCATGCATGGCTTATCTACATAGTTACCTGCTTGTGTTATCTATATTTCATGTATGGCCTTAGCTGCATGGTTACCTTACTCAGTATATAGCGTACTGATCACCCGTTTCATGGATGCTACTCATTCCCATGAGTAGAGGTTCCTTCTGAGTTTATACAGGTAGGAGATACCGTATTTGATGCCTATAACTCATTTGAGGCATCTAGTGGGGTTGAGTGTTGATCTTTTAGGACTTGGCATAGGGCCCAAGAGCAATGTAGTCCAGACTCTTCTTATTTTAGTTTGTGTCTTACTATGTTATATTATCTATCCCTTTAGGGGCTTTGACTATGTAACATTTTTTGATTGTATTGACTTCTAACTACGCACTCTGATTTTCTCTTTATGAATATTTTAAATTGTATATGGTTCTCCATCTTAAGTGTGTTTAATGTTTTGTAAAATTATTCTTAGTCTTGTGGTTGGTGCAAGATCAGCCAGTCTTGCACCAACCACTGTGGTAACACCCCCGTGCTTGTGTATGTTTTAATTAAATGAAATTTTTCAACTGTGATTTTTGGGGGTGTTACATATATATTATATCAGATGCGAAAATCTACCCCATCTGTCATGCATAAGTAAAATATCATTCTCATATGTCCTAATTGTAGTTGCTTGGACAATCTTTCTCCAAATGTTACCCCACTATGATACTCCCCATATTTTTTTTAATAGCATGATAGAGAGCATTCTTATTAATATGACATTTACATGTGAAGGGTGATGCATTAGGAAAGAAATTAGGCATTGTGTTAGTCATAGTTCCTTATCATTAATCACCACATTTGGTTCATAGAGCTTCATCAATCTCTTTACCTTATAAAGCACACATTTTTAATTCTTTTGGTTTTCCTTTATCATAAATGTCAAGATAATTGTAAAATTCTTACCACTAGACATGCGACCAACGGCCTCCAAGAAAGGAAAGTTGTACTTATTGATTTTGTATGTATAATCCAAATAAATAACAGATAGAAATGAATGCAACAAAGAAATAGAATATAGGTGCATAAATAAAATGTCACTAACCATATTATAGTTAAGCAATCACTGATTCAATGAACGATATATGTTTGCTTTCATGAAGTGTAATAAATGTTTCATAATTGTATGTCCCATCAAGCTTTACACCTTGAACTTATGTCCAGTATTGTAGAGTGTCCTAAATGTTGCATTATTATCCTCATCGCCCTATTGCAACTTGCCAATAATCTCCCTTGCTTTGACATTTATTTGGAATATTTTGTGCACCAACGTGCATTATTTAGGTGATAATTGACAGGAAAATGAATTCCCCTACAAGTAATTTCCTGATCTATGATTAGGCATTAAACATTCTACCACTAATCTTCAACTATTGCAAGAAACTTCCCTACCACATATTCTGAATTCATAACCTCACTTTTTTTATGCAAGAGCAAATACTCAAGAATTGGCATTCATAATTATAGAACCAATTGTTCTTCATTTAGAAAGGATCTCTGACAAAATTAAAGACAAACGGATAGTTACACTTCTAGTTATAGATGAAAAGTATCATACAAGCTATTAGGAGTATATGTGGATGTGCATAGCATGTATGGCTACGTGCATAGGGGAAATAATAAGTAGCTTGGATGTGCATATTAGTTGATTTAGTTAATTAATTAATTAATTAGTAAAGTTAGAGATTAGCGAGAGAATAAAGTAGTATAAATCTATCTTTTTTAAGAATATTCTATATTCTAGTATCTTTTAGCATATTCTATATTCTAGTATCTTTTAGCTAGGTATCTTTTGAAGAATTATACCTTTTAGCTAGTATCTTGTAATCAGTAGCCTTGGCTATATAAAGCTATAGAACCCAGGATTGGAGATACATAAAGAATTGAAGTTGAATGCAAATTACAAATATTGAATTTTATGTAAGTTCATCTCAATTTTAATCGAATCTGTGTGAATGATCAATCTTAAAATCCTTAATCTCTTCATCTGTGTGAATTAGAGATTAAGTACCATCTTTTCTAATCTCCATAACCCACACCCTTCTAGTAATATCCTTTGTCCAAACACATCCCATACTCAAAGTCTTAATTCAAAACCTTAACCCTAACCCTAATTTTTGAAACTAAACCCAAACCCTAACCCCAACCTACGAAACCATCCATCATCAAACCTTAATCATTGAATCATCATCATCATCATCTCATCATTGTCAAATCATATTCATCATTTATCTCATCAAATTTGAATCACCATAATCATTCACTCATCATCTACGAATCATCATCACCATATTCGAATCATCATCATCATTATCTTACCTTGTTTGAATATCTTCATCATCAATACATCACTTTTGAATCTTCTATTTCTTAATTACAATATAATCGAGCATTAATTTTACTAATTTGGCAATTTCGTATTCCCACACACATCACTTTTTAGACCCGATAGATCGAACACTTTACAAATTCACTGAAGGTTGTCTTCTATATGCACTAACTCTCTCACAACATATCTAAACCTTACCTTTATTTAACCTCTAGATACCTAAAACCATACTTTGTGGCCCTCTAGTTTTTTTAACTTGTTGAATTAATGATTCATGGTCATTAAAAATCTTTTCCATAGCAAATAATCCACTCCAACTAATATTAACTGGATCAAAATTCTATAATTAATGTAAAATTATAAAGAATATAAAAATATAAAAATATAAAAATGAATAACAAAATTGTACGAAAGGAAATTTTTTGGGTCATTCACCCACTATGATTTAAGATGAATAAGTGAATGGCCCATCATATCTTATTTCTAGCGGGTGAATGACCCATCTAAACAAGTCTACAATAGGTGATCCAATGTCAGGATTATTTTCTAATAGGTAAGTTACCCGTCCAAGACTTGTTTTGATGGGCCATTCACACATTGGGTCAAGAAAATTTGAAAAAAAAAATAAAAATACAACTTACCATTATTTCATCCAACTCTTCCTCGTTAAACCAATCGTAATTATCATTCACTTCTTCCATAATAATTGTATTGAAGATTAATTGATTTGAATGTTAATGATTAATGAAGAAGAACAAACAAATGAGAGAACAAAAGAAGAGAATAATAGAGTGGAGAAATGAAAGGGTCAAAATGGTCAAACATTAAAAAAATAGAGTTTTAAGGGGTATGCATTTAGTAATTAAGGTATGCATCTAACATCACCCTAATCCCTTCCAAGCATGGACCACAATGAGTATTTTTTGCACCCGGTGGAAATTGGACACAAAATCTTTAGTTCAAGCCACAATTCCATTTTGATATTACCACCAAGCCAATGTTGGCGGAGTTGGCCTGTAGATTTATTACAATAAAAAAAATTACATTATTTAATTTGCAAAATTGTCACGCCACTAAACGTCTTAAAAGAGTACAATTTGTTGAATATACTAATGGAAGATATCCGGCAATTCAATTCAAGCAAATGCTAACAAAGGAATCCGCAAAGAAATTTCGGCATAAACGAAAAGAAGCTTTACTACTTTTCTTTTTCCCTTTTGTATGTGAAAATCAAGCTCCTCCTTTATATTAAAGCACAATTATCAACAACATAAGTCAGAGAAAATAAAAGGTTGATCAATTTCTTCTAACCAAATCTAAATACGTCAAATACCTTAGATCATTTCCAACCTTGCATCAAAATCATATGTAGCAAATGAAATGATCCAAAATGAACTCATGGATTAGCTAGAGATTGAAGAGAGATTGCGGTGGCGACTATAAAAATTCATCGAATCGAGTAAACGAAGAGGGCAAGGAACAAAGACAAATGCAGGCTACGTAAAGACTGAAGTGAAAATTAGTGACTACGAAAAACAATTAAAATGAACCTAGACTCATTTTTTTATAGGTTATAAATTTAAAAGGTCAAACATGTGTCCATGGAAAAGATTATTAACTTTTAGCCTGATTCTTACTGAGTTTTTGTTAGGATCAAACCGGCCGAGCCAAGCTTCTAATGCTTGTCCGGGTATACTCATCACCAATCTCCTCATCAAATCCCAACAGGTTTGAAGCTACATGTTACACCCTAACTTCTTCCTAAACCATCTTTGTACGGCCTAACCTTTTTCCCACTCTATGGAAGACTGACTCTGTTTTTTACTTTTGGTGAACCCATACTTTAACAATAATATCTTATTTAACAAAAAACTTAAACACTAACAGAAAAATAAATAAATAAATAAATAAATCTGAGAGAATAGAAACTTTACTGAAAGAACTTCTAAAATGTTTTCAACTTATGGATGGTAGAAATAAGACCTCTTATCTCCTATTTATAGTTGAGGCATTATTCCCCTTTTGCCCCAAGCCATTTAAAATAGGCAAGAACATTAACCTCCTAAAATGCTCCATCGGAACATACTAACCTAATTTAAAATATTCTATACAAGTTTGTAAAAAAGAGAAGGGTATTAAAGATATCCCTCATAGAACCATTCAAACAAGTATAAAAGCCTCCTACATCTTCTACTTTACGACACATTTCTACATTATTCTAAAATATTTTAGAAAATTAAATGTGTTCAAAGCAAACCATGACATGAAACGCTACATCTGTGAACTCAACGAATGGGACCGTGGTTGTCCCAATAACCTTGAACAATTCATCATATATAAGAACATAAAATCATTCTGAATGTAATAGAGAACGAAAACCACAGGCACATAACCGGACCATCTTTTTTGTTAACTTGAATGTTGTTGACCTTTGGGTTGGCTGAAATGACTACAGTACGTGAGTGAGAGAGAGAGGGTCAGCGAATTCGATTAATGTAATTAACAAAACCAAGTTGTCAGGCCTCAAATTTACTTTACATCAGTCCCTACTCCCTAGTTAACAATAGCCATTACAGATTGGTGGCAAGGAGACACCGGGACCCATCCATTAATCCACGTCCTTCAAATTTTCAGTTGAATCATCACCATTGAGGATCGTAGCATTTTCTGCTTCTGATGCAACAGAGAAACTCCACACCGAGGCACAATTTTCCTTCCCTACAAAGAAAACAGACAAAAAATATAAAAAAGGGGGACAGGGGTTAAATGCCCAGCCCATGATATGGGAAAGAGAACAAATGTACTCCCGAGAATGTCACATGCTTCTCCATATCTCATTGACATACATTAAAACTAAGAAAAACCAAGCCCTCCATAATACAAACAGGGAGTCACGATCTATATTAATACCTAATTTATACTAATCAAAACATAACAGGACACAAGCTGTAATATCAGAATGTCACCATTCCCACATGACGTAGCATCTCATTTGAAGATTAAATGTATATAGTCCTAGTATACCGAATATAACATAAGCATCGGCATTATTCACAATGCTTCTGCAAGCATGGGACAAAGCAGCACAAGGCTACACAAAGTCAAACAACATCATCATAACAAAAGTTCCTCACTATTCTAGACACACAGGGGTAATCAGCAATGACCAGAGAATTCTGTGCTCACAGAAACATATTGTTAGTTCAACAATAAAACCGCACGACAGATGTGACAATGACTTGAGATGAAATGACATCAAAAAACATCCGATCCTGAAATATGACTTATGAATTTTACCACTCAAACAGAATTCTTCATCAGAATCATCTGCAACCCCAAATCTCCGATGTCCTGATGAAGTGGCAGCCATTGGTAGAAAGGGGTGAAAAGAGAAACCATTGACAGTATCTGCAGCAAATCAAAGAAGATTAGAATAGATTTCATAGACTAACATATTTTATAGCAATGCCAAATTACCAATGATAAATAGTACCTGATGAAGCTTGAAAACTTGACGTCCACTGCCCAGTCTGCAGATCATAAATATGAACCAACCCATCCTAACATAGATGATTCAAGTGAAAACAGGTAAGCAACCAGATATAATCAAATCATCAACTAACATAAATGGTTCATGTTAGGGCCTATTATTTGTCAGATTTTTGTTGATTGATCTGATGTGATTTAAAAAAAAATAATGTATTATAAGGATTTAAAACATTTAACGTGTCATGATTATTTTACTATTATACTACCTTAGCTAGTTATTTTTTATAACTATTGTTATCATTACTATCATTATTATAATTAGTAGCATTCATTTTATATCATTTTATTATTATCAAAATTTTGTAGACCTGATCTTCTCTGAACTATAGTCAAAATAAAGTGAGGAGATCAGGCCCTTAGCCTTACAACTCGAACAAGTCATTTACCTGACCACCGGTGCCAAGATGTCGACCAAAGGGCTCAATGTCAAAAGAGATCCGCTGGTTTGTGGATTCACAGGATCTGTATAGCCTAATCATACATTGTGCACAGCAAAGTAAGTTTGATACCTTTTATTCATTCTATAGCACACATCGACCCAAATATTTTATCAATAAAACACACCAAGGGAAAAAAAGATACACGTACAAAAACAGTACAGAATTAACTGAAACAAGAAGGTGCCTCATAATACATACTTGTACACTGTCTCAACTGTGTTGCGCACATCCCAGCATAGTATGTAGGGGTCCTTCCAAAAATTTGAAATTTAATGTTCATAAGAGATCTTTACACTACAGTACTATTATCACAAATTCACTACAGTACTAATATCATAAGTGCTTGAACCAAAGAATGCATGCGTTTTCTGATGCCACTGATTGCAGATGCAGGAAAAAAAAATAGTATTAAATAGGTAAGATAAAGATATCATCCACTATGAATCTCATCCTTGACAATGTTGAGAGGGAATGAACAGTCCTGACTCCACTAACTTGTGGGCTAGCAGTGGACTGAAAGTCCCACAGAACACAGCTTTTTGTTTTGGGATGGGAGGTTCCAAAACTACTCGCTAATGGACAAGTATAAAGGTAACCATACTCACTTGCCTTAACCCTGAAATGGACACCTTTTTGTGTAAAGTTACCATGGGAAGTTGAGACACACAATGAACAAGTATAAGCCAGCAGCTAATGGACACTATACAATGAGCCATTACCCAGGACTTGAAACCATTTCATTCAGTGCAGCACTGCAGCCTCTCAATTCAGGACTTGACAACAACTCCAAATGTCATAGAAAAGGGAAAGCATGCTAAACAATAAAGATTGACAGCTCTTGAATTAAGGGAGGATGATGCTAGCATGAAGAGAATGGAAAGATAAAATCATACAGCAGATTCAACCCAGTAGACAATTGTGGTTTGGTTGCAAAATGAAGTAGACAGACATTTGGGACATGCGCATGAGCAAGATGTTTGAGGTGCAGCCTAAATCTAGGCCTACATAATGATCAAAATGGGTCCAAATTTGTAATATACCTTTCGAGCCCCCGTATAAAGGTAGTTACCATCCTTAGAGAACTGTACCTGGAGCAATTAAACAGCTATCAATACATCAGCAACAGAAGACGACAAACACTGACAAAATGAGGAACATACCCACCTGTGTAACGCCACCCTCTTGGCCATGTAATATGTATAACAGTTCCATATTATCTTCCCTATATATAGCAGTAGTTTGATCATAAGAACCAGTAGCAAGCATCCCAGTGTTTGCTGGACTAAATGCTACAGAAGATATGATACCTGTACATAATAATCAGGTTATTAAAAATTCAGTGAACCACAGTCTGCATGTAAACAACTTTTTACAGAATGGAGATGATCTTACACATGGTACTGCAATCAGCTCCTTAGATTCCTTTGTTTCTAAGCCTAGTTAAAATATAAAGATGAACTCTAGAAGCCCAGACTTTGAGTCAGAAAGAACTCCATTAGACAAATCTGGGTACCATTGAGATTTACGAAAGCTGCTAAAATATGAGGGTAGACATCTAGACTCATAATTGTGTTGGTGCTATGATGAGGCAAGCATGGAACAAAAATGGATAAATAACAACATCACCATGCTGAAACTTCATCAGACTAACTTATTCTTACCTTTTAGGCACCAAGCTGTGTAAGGAGAATGCCTATATACCTGATTGCCCTTCTTTATTTCCTTGAAGGGTTGAATATTGCACAAAATCCCTACCAGGGCGATGTAGGTCAAAAACTCTAAGAGACTTGTTGTATCCAGCAAATATCCTTCAAAAAATAAGGGAGGGAAATCTTTGAGTAATTGATACAGAAAGGTAACTTTCAAAAGCAATTTACATGTACTAATGAAGCATCAAGCATTCCTAAATGAGTTCAAGAAAATTGGGTGCTGGAGCGAAAAGAAATCAAATTAAATGCATAAACCAAAGTTCTGTAGTATAAGTTGTAATAACTATGTTCCATTAGAGTGCAGCGGATAAACATGCTGGCCATATCAGATATGAATATAGCATGCAAGGTCAGCACACTGATCCATATATACTGAATTGTACATGTCAGACATTATCCGAGCTATAAACACAACTTGGATGGCATTAATTAGCTACTTCAGAGAAACTGCAAGGTTCTCTCCTGCTAATAGCTAACTAAGCTAATTGGCACAAGATCTGTTATGGCATGTGAAGCAGGAATTCATTAATGTATTTAGGCATCAGATGAGCTGGGATTGTGAAATTTAATACTCCAATCACAGATGGTACGTTGATCAGAATACGATGGCAAGTGAAGCTCTGTTAAGCGCGAGAGCTCACACAATGTGTACTTAATGATTGTCATCAAGACAAGTTAAATTCATCATGATTAACTCAGTTTCATTTGCTATCTTAGCTCATTTTCCTTTTTCGATCTTGAGAATGAATTCACTGTCAAATTAATACACTGTTCACTGATAGAACAATTAAACACAAGCAAAATAGTTATAGTAAAGAGCTTGACCTACTTGGTCCCAGTGGGATTAAAAGCAATTGAAAAGGCAGCGGTGATTTCATCCATGGCATCATAAGCTCGATATGTGCAACGAAGCTGCAATCACAGTAGAAGTGATGATCAGCTGACCTACTGTTGAGACATTACAAGGAGAAAGGCAGCCATACCACTTTCAAAAAGTAAAATGGAAAACAAATTGTTGGATATGAAGAGTGGAACAATTCAACAAAGAAAGCAATGAAAAGAAAAGAAAAATAATAAACACTAAATACCAATGCAAGCTGCAAGGGTATTCATTGCTCATTCACAGTAACCATAAGGCAACAGTAATCAAGACAATCAGCAGACTGGAAATGCCATGTGCTCCTGGATGGCCCATTCATTCTCTCAGTGCAACACAAGGAGCAGTCTACATTCTACAATGCTTATTTGAGTAAATCTAAGCATGACATGATTTTGACAGCACCTCACCAGTAGTTGAATCCCAAAGATGAATAGGATGATCACGAGTAGTAGTTGCGAACACACAGCTTGTCAAATCTGACACATAAATGTCCAGTTAAGTTCACTTCAGAAACATTGTAGTTACTGGTATTCGGCATGACAACTGCTTTCAATAGATGAAATAAGGTAAACAAGAAGAATATAGTTCTGAACAAACCTGAGGAAGACATATATGGGTACCAACAAAAGTCATAAACAGACTCCCCTTCTCTCACAGTGCAGCTGGCAGCAAATGAATCTGCACTAGGATAAACCTGGTAAGCAAGGACACTCAAGTGTTTTAAAAAGAAATGGATGAGGCCTAGATAATAACAAAAAGGAGCATAAAAGCAGCAAAACACAAGCATCTCAGCAGGCCTAACAGGAAAAGCCACTCCATCTCATTGCAAGTGGCTATGGTAATTTCATACAGTGAATCCTTTTTTAAAGGATCGATGCCCCTTGGTGCACACTTCGGTAGCTTCTAAAGATGCTTCACTGCATGTTACAAATAGCAAGAACCAAAGGTTTCTTAGCCCCTTGAATATAAGGAATACTCACCAGGATGTAGCAGCATTGAATAAAATGCTGTCTATATATAAGATCTTTAGCCTAGTGATACGTGAAATGTCCGATATGCAATGCAAAAATGAAATCACATATGTATCAACCAATACAATACATTTGTCCAATATTTTCCAACACCAATATTTAACAATATGTGTGAATATTTACCAAATTTCATTATGAAAAAAGATTAATATATATATATATATATATACACACACCACAATAACCTCAATGTATAATTTATCTTCTGTGAAACTTTGACAACACAACATTGCAACCACAACCACATCTGTGGTTTCTTTGTCTCTGTCGTAGATATCAGCCATTTATCTGAAAGTCATATATTCATGCTGTGAGAGAAGAACAGCAAGGAAGGTGGAGGTTAAAAAGTTACAAGGTCAGAAAGTTTGGTCTCTATTCGGCAGGGCTGGCCTTAGGGCAACACCTGGTATTGCCATATAAGACCTCTAATTTGGGGGGTCTCCAGTTTCTATAAGCCAGATAGTAATGGTATATATATACAGAAGAAAAAGGGTAGGTTATCACACCGAAAATGCGGCACAGTCGGTAAGGTGTTTAAGGTAAGCTGGCCAATGTTCAACTCCTACTGGCATCAAATGCTATCACTTTCTATTAAGATTAATAGAATGTGGTACAGCATAAAAAAAGTACAAGTTCACTTAGGTACCATGAAATTTGGTCCAATTCCACTTAAATACCATTTATTTCAGTCACAACTCCATTAAGGTATCATGTGTTTCAATTTTATTTTTATTTGAGTAACATCCTATCAGTTTTTTACTTTTTTGACCACTAAAATGATATATTTTTATTATTATAGTACATAATCTTTTAAGCTACATTGAAATTTCTTGAATCATTTGAATATATTTTTATATTTTTTTGGAATTTCCTAGAATTCTTTTTTAAAAAAAAACAAAAAAAAAAGGAATCTTACAAAAAAATTTAACTAGAAAATTCTAAAGAATATTATATATATATATATATATATATATTCAATTGATTCAAAAATTCCAATTTAGCTAAAAAAGTACATAATATTATAAATTTTAGTGGTCTAAAACTAAAAAAATTTCTAGAGTGGTATTAAAGTAAAAACAAATTTGAAATATATGGTACCTGAGTAAAATTGTTTAAAACATAGAGTACCTAAGGGGAATAGTTTAAAACATATAGCACAGTTCATATCTAAGTAGAATTAGACCAAATATCATGGTATCTTGTCCCAAAAATACAATTATAACAAACAGAGTGTGCAACATAGTTAGGATACTTTAGCTCACTCGTGTTTGACTTCACTCACTAGCAATTGAACATTGTTTTTTTTTCCTCTTCTTTTTTTACTTTTTTTTTCTAATTGCATTGAAACGGGAACAAAAAGCAATATTTTTTCCTTTGTTTTAAAATTTTCGAAGCATCAAACACAGAACTCTAGTAACCCCACACACATAATCACCATTGATCTCAAAAACTCAAAAAAATCCCAATTTCAATTTCCCACTTCCCACCCAAAAATTCAACCATGGTGCATACCACACCTATTTTAGAATTCTACCTACCATTTGTCACCACTGTATCATCCATTCATGACCATCGTCTCAGACAAGAATAATTCGTGTAATTTGTTTTGTAAACCTGACCTTACCTCTTGCATTAACATCTTGAACGAGGACACAATTCAAATACATAGTTTGTCTATAGTAGTTACGATTTCGATTGTTTCTCAAGCTATATTTTTTGGTCATCATATTCAAACTGATTCCTGAAGATAAAAAATGTAAGTATTTTTATTTATTTATTTCTGCCTTGTTGTTTTGATGTTCTTTATACACTACGCAATTTGATGTGAAGATTGGTAATTGAATATTACATAATGTGATAGCACACCGGCACACCACAATTTTTATCTTCAAGAATTAGTTTGAGCATGATGACAAAGTATTTTTATGTTGTTTTTTTTCCGTCTTCTTGTTTTGAGGTTCTTATTATATTTAGCAATTTTTTGTGGAAGTTGGTGAGTGAATATTGCCACTATATATGGTGAATTTGTAAATTGGTAGCACACATAGAAAACATAGATGATTCTTCAAACAAAAAAATTATAAATATCAAGTTATAGAGTCAATTTTGTAGCCAGACTAGAAAGACTGTAAATATGTACCAATGACTATATATATATATGAAATTACTAATATTAATTTTTGAAGTGATGAATGCTCTCTGATATTTTATGATTAAAAAAATGTCAACTTTGGACATTTAGAATGCTCCGAAAAAAAGAGCTTAAATCAAAGAAAAAGAAAAGGCAAGCAATAGGTCGCAAGTTGAAGAAGAATTCTGACAAATCTGTTATCAAAAAACCACAATATTCAACCAATGAGGAGTAAACATGAAAAATATTTATTTCATGAATGCAATAGGAATTTCGATGGTGTTGAAAATGGAGTAAAACCTCTAGATGTTCATGAACATTTGGAGAAAGCTATGGAAGAAGATGATGTACTAGAAGAAAGCATGGAATGTATTATGGAAGAAAATGAGGTGAACTATGTTTGAATGATCATCATTATGATTTACTACAAATTGGGATAATCTTGATTCAAAGTGGAGGGATTTATTAGTTAGAAAAGGTCCTGTAAGTGATTTGTTATCGGATAAAGTTCCCAAGGATGGAATGAAAGGATTATTTTCTTCTGAATTTCATGAAAAAGTACACCCAGTGGATAAAAGCAGCATTTTGATTAGCTTGTGTATTCTAAAGATCTAGATAAAGTATTTTGATTTTGTTGTTAAGTGTTTGAAAACACACCACAACCAAGTCAATCAGCACATGATAGATTTTGGGATGGGAGACACCTTGCAAACAGATTGAGGACACAAGAAAGAAGTCCAGAGCATATCAACCATATGTCTATATGGGTTAAGTTGTCTATGCGACTAGAAAAGAATCAAGTCATTGATTAAGTATAGCAAGACCAAATCAACAATGAGACAAAACATTGGACGAAGGTATTACGAAGATTGTTTGCATCAGTAAAATATTTGGCTAAAAATGCTTGGTGTTTTATGGAAGTAAGAATTTATGAAGCAATGAAAATTTATGGCTTTAGTTGAATTAGCTAACGAATAGGATTCGACCTTGAAGGAGCATCAAAGGAAGCAAAATTATGAAATTCGTTACTACTATATGAGCCATAAGATACAAAATGAGGTGGTACTCTTGATAGCTTCTAAAATTAGAGATGCAATCTTAAAAAAGATCAGATAAACCCATTATTTTATGATAGTACTTGATTGAACTCCTCATACTAGCAAGTAAAAACATAAAACAATGATATTGAGGTGTGTTGATATCTCTACAGTTCCGGTACAGGTACATGAATATTTTTTGAAGTTTTTGGTTGTGAATAACACAAAAACGATGTTTGATAACTTGCAAAATGTTCTACACTTGATCTTGATACTGACAATGTCAAAGGTCAAGGCTAGGATAATGAATCAAACATAAAGGGGAACCACAAAGGTGTGTAAAGAAAGGTCTCAGGCACTATTCCTAGATCATTTTATACGCTTGTGGTTCTCATTCTCTCAGCTTGACATTATCACATATAGTGACCTCTTGTAGTATAGCAGAAAAATTGTTTTGGAGTTATACACTAAATTTATACATTATTTGTAGATTCTACAAAAAGGTGGACACTTTTGAAAGATATTATATCAAAAAAAAGGAATTTCACTCTGAAGTCATTGTTGGCTACAAGATGACAAATTAGAATAGATAGTGTGAAAGCAATTGTAACTTTGAAATACGAGAAACTCTACTTCAACTTGCTAAGAGTGAGACAGAGGCAAAGATTAGAGGTGAAGCTACTTGTTTAGTTGAGTATAAACTTGAAAATTTTAAGTTTATTATGAGCATGGTTATTTGGTATCACATATTAGCTAAAGTTAATATAGTTAGAATATTAGGATATGCGTATTGACATGGTAATGGATAGTGTAGATGCACTAACCCTTTTTTTCTAAAGAGTATTGAGAATTAGGGCTCGAGGAGGCTTTGTATTATGCTAAAGAAATTTCTCAAGGATTAAACATTGATTGGTGTTTCCTGAAAGGGGGGGGGAATCGAACTTGAAAACATTTTGGTGGGGTTGCCAATGAATCAACAAAACTAGTAGATGATCGAGCAATTGGTTTTTGGATAGAAGATTTGAGCAATATAAGTAATATGAAGACACCTTTGGTTTTTTGTTCACTACAAATAATTGAAATCATTGGGTATTGATGAACTAAAGATGAGTTGCAATAGCCTTGAAATGAGTTAGAGAACGACCCCATTCGAGACAATGACCATGAGGATTTATTCAATGACTAATAGGAGTTTTTCAAAGCTAAAAATATTAAAATCTTACTTGCAATAAACTATGCAGCAAGAAAGATTAAATGTGTGGGCTTTGTGATGTAGGGGCATATCCTACAAGTCCTATACATGGTCCTACACTTGGAAGGTAAGTTTATTTGGCCATTGGACCCGTTGCAAAAGGCTTGTTTGAAGAATTGGAATGAAAGAGAGCATATGGATCTAATTGGGTTAAAAAGGGGCAACAAGGTCATTAGGAAGAGTGATGAAGGCATGTGTGTTGCACATGAGGGGGACATTTTTAATCCTCCTTAGACTGGTTCTTATTACTCATTGTTAGATTTGTTACTTAATAATTAACTAACTTACTAGAAGAATAGGTATGATTTGATATCCTCAGGTGTGTTTATCTTTAATCAGCTAATGAGTGTGGCACGGATATGGTGTCATTTGTGTGGTTTTTTCTTTTAGCATAAAGATTCATATTTAAACCCCATATAATCACGTTGGTTAATGAGAATTGATCTAGTTAAATCTTCAAAATCAAACCTTGTGTGAGTTCTTTTCCCCTTTGGTTAATTCTATATGAGTGACAAATTTATAAACCCTCTTGTATAGAGCTCTATCCTTCAAATCCAAATCCATTGCCTAACATCATATACACCACCATAATCACCTTCATCCACAACCATCCACATAAAATAACAATCTTCATCTTCTACCTTTGAAATCCCGACCCTAACCCTATCCAATTGCAATGCATACAATTAAATATCAGTCTAGATACGTAATATCGGCCGATATTTATCGAATTTTGGGTCAGCCAATACACGAAATTGGCGATACACGACGGATTTAGAATTTCACATATTTATCGGCGATATATCAGTTATCGACCGATATTTGCCGATATTTGATAATATTTATTGTGAAAAAAAATTGAAAAATCACGTTGCAACAACCGCGGCATATAAAATATTGTTCACAATGCTCCGATACCGTGACACCACGACCACGACAGCAATCGCGACCGCAACCGCAATTTTATTGCTTGTTGCAATGTCCTTTGACACCTGAATTAATCACATTTTTCCATCATTAATCCCAATCTTAATCTATTATTAACACCCTAATTAAATCCCATACATTTGCCATCCATCACAGATTCACAATACACAAAACCGTATCCAAAACCCTAAAAATTCTAACTCCAATTCACAATTTCATCAAGTTCTTTCATCCTTTTGGTTTTGATTTTCTTGCATATTGTTCCCAATTGATCAACTTTGGTTGAGTGTGCTTCCCCTACACACCACTTTGATTTCAATTAAAAAAAAAGTTTTCAAAAAATCTTGGTCATATAAGATTAATTATGATTTTACTTGTAGGACTGTAAGAAGATCAATGTTTGAAATGAGCAATGCACTAGTAGTTAGCATTTCTCTTTTGGTAACACTTCTACAATGACACCAATTTAGTATTGAAGATCCACAAAAAGCTTGTAGTGCATATTTAGGTAAGAATTATTGTTATATATTATAAGCTTTTTTCATTGTAAGATTTGTTCTCAATTGTTTGGGTATATATTGCACAATATATTCTTTGTTCTTTTTAGCAGGTATAATACTTTTAAAAAAAACGAAATATTTTGGAAATTTAGGCAATTTAATGGTTAGTATCTTGGTCTCGATCTAAAACATGTTTATTACATTCCATGATGTCTCTATATATTCATAATTTAAGTTTGATTCTTATTTATTAAATATTTAGAGATTTAGTGACATTAAAAAAACAAAAAACATTATGTTAGATTTTGACAGATATAATAACAGGAAAAAAAATAGGACCATATTTGTAAAGTTTGCACAGGGCCTATTCTAACTTAGGACCAGCCCTACTATTTAGTAGAATTCTTTAGAAATGCCATCGCCACATAGCTATGTTGAGGGGGTGGTCATTCACCCTTTATGGATAATTTGGAACATGGAGCTACAACAAGAGTTTCTTCATTCTCTTGGAAGTTTCTTTTGAGCAGAATTTGACTCTTTGACAATTCACAAAAGAGAAGAAAGACTCTTAAATAAGTGCTTGTGAAAATGTCAATCTCCTTTTCTTGCTGTCAACCAGAGTAACAGAATAGTCTTTTAATAGAGGTCCTAAATGTCACATGAACTCAAATGAACAGCTGCTTGCCGTGCTTAGCATTATAAAAAGATGCATAAAGAATACTTAAAAAAGAAGTTGGTCTAGCTATTAAAAATATAAGAATAAATTCACTTTTTTTACCAATGCCAACCTCACCTTCATCAGCATCTGAAGAACATGCAATATAGTTGTTGTTTTCATCCACTGGCCTGACAACAGCAAAGAATGAATCAATATCTGGGAAAGGATGTGCTTCAAATTACTATAAAAAATGATTTTACACAAAAACCTCACAAAAGAGACACATATGATTGATTGCAGACGCATAACCTCTCAGTCTTCATACTATATGAATGCCTTAATGCAAAACAGCTAAGTAGAGTAATAACAGGAATGGAAGCAGAGCATTTAACCTAAACCATATTTCAGAGTAAATCATATTTAGCATTGCATAGAACAAAAAGACAATAAATGAGCCTAGAATGCCATCATCATGGAATGCTGCTAAACAAGCCTCCCAGTAAAGTAAATAGCTGGATAACCAAGTGTCTCAGCTGCTCTGGTAGACACCAACTTACAAACTCAGTACTGTATGTTGTCAACTGCTTTTGGGCACAATTATACTTGCTTCCTATGACTGCGATTGCAAGAATCAGCAGTATTTGCAGGAGATTCTTTGGTGTGGCAATAATGTGCCTAGTAGTAAAGTGCCCATTGCCCGGAGGACTGTGTGTTTACCTAATAACGAGGGCGGGCTAGGGATAAAGAACCAGGAGATGTGGAATAAGGCAGCTATTGGCAGATTCCTGTGGCAATTAGTAGTCAGGAAAAATAGTTTGTGGATAAGTGGGTCCATAGAGTTTATATTAAAAATCTGTCATTAGAAGATTGAATGTAAGGCTCAACACTCTTGGCTTTTTCGAAGAATAATGAGTCTAAGAAGCAGTTTATCGGGACATATTCATAACAGGGAATGTGAGATACATGGGTCGTACAGTATTGAAGCAATGTATCAATATATTAGACTCAGAGAGCAAGAGAATGCATCATTTGGTATGGCAGCATGAAGGACTTTCAAGTTTCAAGGCATAAACTGTTAACGTGGAAACTAAGCCATGAGGCACTATATACTAGACAGTAGCTATTGAGGTGGCAAAGAGTTATTGAAGATAGATGTTGAGTATGCAGCAGAGAAGAGGACTTGACTCCCTTACTTGTCAGATGTCCAGTAGCCCAGCACTGTTGAAGAACTGCACTGAACTGGATCAGATTTTGTGTTTCATGGAGAACAAATGATCGACTGATGGAATGTGATGCATACCCCAATAGGCTACATTGTTTATTTTTTAATTTGAATTTCAATAATAGTATTTTCTTTTGTTACTTATCCTTTAAAATGTTAGGAAATATTATTGTTGCTAATTTTGGGATATTATGATCTTTATAGGATCAAAACCGATCAATTTGGATGAAGTAGGATGGTTCGGGACGGAGGAGGAGCTATGCGGGAATCAGCCAGATTTTGATCTTTTTCTACTTGACTTACTTTAGTTGTTGGGCCAACTATATGATTGCCTGATATTTTGCTGATGTATTTTAGCTACCTATTTTGAGATTAGCTGGGCTTATTTTTAGAGTAGCTGGGTCAAGTGATGGAAACACAGCTCCTGCTCCTTTATCAGTTTTATACAGCATTTGTATAAGCAGCTAGGGTATTAATCATTGGCAGATGTTGTCATTAGATCTCTTCTTTCTTGGGACTTTCTTCTTCTTGATTCTTGACCAAGGAACGAGAGGAATTCTAGATAAATTCTTGGTCTTTGAGCTGTTAGGGCTCCCTACCTAGCTAAGTACATATACTTCTCTTCCCATTGTAATGAGAACAGCTTGTAATTGATTTTCCAGTGAATAAAACATTGGCCATAGGCTGTTCTTCTTTACAAATTTGCTCTGCAAGTTTCACACCCTGATCGTGCCCTTTGGTTGCATTTGGTTGCCATTAAAGGAGTTTTTTTTAAATATCCAGTCTCTTGTTTGTTTTATTCAAATCATTTCAATTTTGTTTGGCATTTACATTGTGATCTCTTCAGGATCCCACCACAGGCTTCATCAAGAATGGCTGATTGCTACAGCCAAAAGAAGATGAGGCTATTCAGTACTCTCCAGTGTCTGGCAGGAGGAATGATCTATAGCTTGTGGCAGAACAGAAATCTCAGTTTTTTGGCACAGCACAGAAATTCCTAATAATTTTATATATAGATTGATAGTTAGTACAAAAGGTACTTAAGTTAGATAGATTCTCTTCCTCCTGAGTTTTTGAATCGTATGCTCAATTTAGTATTAATAAAAAAAATATTAATTACCAAAAAAAAAACAAGGAATGACACCATTGTTAATATTTCAAATATATGTTCAGATAAGCACCTTAGAGCACAAATAATCAAAATTTCACGTTCAATTTTCACGACAGATTATTCAAGTAGCTGATAGCACAAGTAACATGGAATCACAAAAAAACAAGAAAACAATAGCGGCGGAGTGAAAAGCCTCACAATGTGAACAATCCAAGAGTATTGTCCTCTGCGCTTGTAAGGAAGCAAAAACCATCAGGAGACCTACCCATACATCAACATCGAAAATTCAAAATCTTAACATAAAGATCAAAACGAAACTCTTCAGCACACGGAAGCCTTGAAAGAGAGAGTGAGAAGGGCTGAGTACCACTTGATGCCTTTGAGGAAATTATTAGGGTTCATAGGACTTTGAAATTGGCGATAGAAATGGTAGGTTCGGTACGGATGAACATCGAACTTCATCACTGGCCATGAGTAAGCTTGTTCGTTCAGTTCGATGTGCTCAATGGCTTCTCCATTAGGTTCTGTGAGTTCTTGTCCATCCGCTTCTTGCTGCAGCGTTCGCGGTTGCTCGTCTTCAGTCATCGGCTCCGCCATAGAAGAAAGCTTTCTCTTTTGCTGCTGCCGGCGCCAAAATTAAATTGAGGGGGTTGGTGCTCGGGCAGCGCAGTGCGGATGCCTGACTCCCGACTATTTAGTATATGCCGCCGTATCCCGACTTTGGCCCATATAAACTCATTTTGTTTCGAGTAACCTGTTGAAGCGGATTTTTTTTCTTTTTTTCTTTTTTTTGTTTAATGAAGTGCGTAAACGAAAAAAGACAACATTAACCGAATTGGTTGAAGTCTACCTCTTGGAATTAATATTTTATCTTCATTTACTTCAGTTTACCTTATTTATATTAACCTTTGATTTATAGAGTAATCAAAATAAAGGTAAAATAATAGATAAATTTTTAACTTAATAAGATCAAAATACTCCTTAAACCCTATATTCCTAATTTGATAGGACTTATATATTTAATATAAGGGTATAGATGTCATTTGTTTTATACTTTTTTAACCTTCAATTACCTCAAATTAAACAGAATTTTTAAAACATTCACCTTAATTTTACCTAAATTAGGTTAATATTATTCAAATAATATTTTAAAATGTTTACCACAAGTCACCTCCATTTTCTTCACCTAAGTTAATTTTAATATTAACCCTCAGCCCAATTCACCCTAATCCAAGTAGACCATAATAAGAGATTCTTACCTGTCAAAAGGATATTGACAAAGTGACAAATATTATTTGAGTTGTAGTATTTAGTTTTTCTAAATTAATTGATGAAACTTGAACTTATCATATTTTATTTACTTTATTTCTTCTTTATTTGTCCTAATTTAATCATCATTATATGATCAAAAAGTATAAATATTATGAATAAAGTAGAACAAAGTTAAACTTCAGGTGTTAACTTAAAATATATATATATATATATAAATTAACTTAGGAATATTTTACAAATAAAGTAACCAAAATAATATTTATCTTGTGGCCAAAAATATAATTTTAAAATATTAAAGTCATTTGATATGCATCACCGACGTTCACTACAAAACCATCTCAACACAATTAAAAAAATTCAAATTTAGATAACAACCAACTCAATCTTTTCTTTATTTTTATCTTTTTTTTCTTATATAAAAGTGCATTTAAATGATTAAATTATTTTTCCGCCTAATCTTGGCATATGTCAAGTGTACTTAATTTTGTCAACATTCATTTGGTAGCTAAACAAAGTGTCTATTGTTAGTAAATGTTTAATATCAAAATTATTTAATAAATTTTGGATAGCACAAAAAATCGCCACTCATCCTATGGAGAACTAATCAACAATTAATATGTTATGCATATTTCATAGACAAAAGTTCAATCAAAAATATCATTTTCATCTATTATATTAAAGTGTCAATCAACACTATTTTAACTTTAAAATTATACAACATAATATATATTTTCTTATACTTATAATAACTTAATTGATCCTTAACATGTTAGTCTTAAGTGATATGTTATAACACATAATATAGAAATGTATAAAATAATAATAATAATAATAATAATAATTAAAAAATCATAATAAAACACCACTAAGGTCCAAGTGTATTTTATGTTAATCAAAAATAAAATGACGGGAAAATAATATATAGACAAAAGTGGATGATATTGATATATGCAAACAAATGGCGTTATTAGGAATTCAAGTTAAAAATGTTCTCTCTCACATGAGAGTGTTCCATAAGGTTTCTTTGACTCTCTCTATTTTCAATATCTTATTTCTCAATCAAATCCATCTAAAGTTGTAAATAAGTTGAGCCAAGGTGCGCAAGTCAAAGTGGATTCAAGTTTAGTTCATTTAATAAACGAGTCTAAAAATGAGTTGTGGGTTGGGCTCATTTATAAACGAGCCGAGCTAAGTCAGCTCGCAAGTTTTTGTGGTGAACAAGTACTATAAATGAGTTTGAGGCCAAATTCTTCATACTCATGATCTGTTTGTTTATTAAACGAGTCTAAAAATAATCCTCGAACTCAGTCATTTAGCTAAATAAATGAACCAAGCCCAAAAAATTTATAAGCCAAATATATTCCTTTATAACCCTTTGTCATGGACTAACTTTTTCTATAGAGTGACCTGTGGCACTTGGCTTAGTCACACTCTTTTTATGAGCCTAAGACAAGTCAGTCTATCCCAAATAAGGACAGGCTAAAAGTTTTGTATTATTAGAGTGAAAAAAATATAAGGTAGGAAGAAAGGTGGAAGATCTTGGATAGGTTGGAGCAAATGAAGTCCTCTCTTTTTATAGTTGAGACATCCACTTCATCTCCTCAAATAAAAGAATCTACACCCTTCATTAATTACATCTTCGACAACCTTTTCCTATATACAAGAACCTTCATTAATTATATCTTCTGTAACCTTTGATTAATAAATATTCCATCATTAATTAATAAAGTGTCTAGACCATTCATTAATTACATATTTCACAATCTTTAAATTTAGAATATTTTACCATATCCTATTACCTTTCTCTATATACAAGAATAATATGTGTTATTCTCTCTTTTTTCTATAATATTTTATATTTATCTAGGCTTTTCTAAAATAATTTAGAACTGACTACAAAATCCTAGACTATAGCATAGTCCTTTAATATACATAATCATATTAATCCTCCCAAGAACCTCTACCTCAATCAAGAACCTTAAGGTGGGTCTCACCCCTGTTAGTATCTATAGGTGGTAATTGGGTTAGGTGGGTTAGGATTGGGTCAGTGTAGCAACCCAAAATTTACAAATAAAAAAAAAATTATTTAAAAAATTAATTACGGGAGCTAAAATAGTAAATTATAGGGTGTTATCGCCATACTTGATACAAGTCTGATTTCTTCTATCTTTTATGTTACCAAGTGCTAAGGCTAAAATCATTATTCCACTTAAATTAGTAACATAATTATAAAATCAGAGTAGAGAGAGAGTTAAAGCAATTTAACATCATTTCAGATAAAGACAATTATTAGTGGTTACAAAAAGTTATTAAATGAAATACATAAAGACATTAAGAGTATAGAATATTCTAGATCAAAAAATACAGGGCAAAACACCATATAACCTTAAACTCTTTACCCAAATAATAGCCTTCAACTGATCTTGCAAACTAACCTGCAAATGTCACTACCTATTGAATAAGTAGGGGCCCATGAAAAGTAGCACTTCCGTACAATGATACTAAGTAATTCATTATACAAAACTAATATGAAAAGGCTGTATGGAACACATAAAAAATTTGATATAATATATTTAATTATATGTACAATGAAAAAATTATGATAAACATGTTTGATTCAATAAATTTTGACAAAGTCACATACTGCTAATTACTCATTCATTTAGAACATAATAAAACATACCAACCAAGCATACAAAAGATGTTATATGAAATAATGATTAGAATCAATACCAATACCATAATTTAACCTTCACAATATATCCCATCTCTTAATATCAAACTCAATAATATCCAATAAAACATAGGTAGGTCTCAGAGGTACAATACCAATAAAATCTATAATACTATCGGTAAGGCTCAAAGGCACAATACCAAAACACGGGTAGGCAAGAAGGCTGCTGCTGAATCATAAGTAGGCACAAAGGCTACTACCGACCAATCCAATAATCATTTCCATTTTTATTTACTTATATTGAGTTCAGGGATTCCAGTATTCTTAAACTGGTGGAATGGTCTGAAGTACTTCTTGAAAAAAACACACTTCGGCCACTATTATCATCTAGTATAATGGACTAAGGTATTAACTCACGTAATCTTCCACTTTAAGTGATTAGTATCTTATTCATTATTATTTATATCTCAATAGAATATTCTAGTTTACATTGAGATTAGGAGCCCCACTATTTTTAAACTAATAGAATGGTTTGAAAAACCTCTCAAAGACAACGTACCTAAGCTACTATTATCGTCTAGTGGAATATACCTAACACCTCTTAGGAAAAAATGCATCTGAACACTATTCTTAAATTGGTAGAATGATTTGAAGCACCTCTCGGGAAAAAACACAAGTGAGCCACTATTATCATCCAGTGGAACAAAACCAAGGCCCCAGCTCACGTAATCTTTCTCTTTAAGTGATTAATATCTTATTCAAGGTGGTATTTCTCAAAGCCCTCATACATACACATGTGTAGACATGCAAGGCACATACTATACCTTAACATAATCATTTGAAACATGTACAACACAACCAACATAAATACCGATACACTTCTCTAAGGAAAAGATCACACCCCTCCTAGGAAACCCTAATATCATAAGTCTAGCATAACTTTTCCCTTCGATACTCATTTTATCACCAAATTTAATACTCATCCTTAAAATGTT
The DNA here is from genome assembly GCA_039764185.1 of Tamarix austromongolica. Lineage (NCBI taxonomy): Eukaryota > Viridiplantae > Streptophyta > Magnoliopsida > Caryophyllales > Tamaricaceae > Tamarix > Tamarix austromongolica. The sequence goes on from CM077810.1 coordinate 19,783,812, forward strand.
ATTATTATAAACATACCCAAAATTAAGGTTTAACTCCAACTTCTTGTACATACGATAATATACTACTTTTAGGGTTACTATTTACATTTCTCTAAAAAATCCTAACTCCATAATTTAATTATAACTCTTCCCATAAAATTCACATAACCACCAACTTTAATATAAGTTCCCAAAATATTATTATTGACATCATATACAAAAATTGAGATCCAAATCCGACATTTTACCCATGTGATAATAGTTTAACCTTAAGGTTATTATTCACCTTTCCTACCAAAACCCAAGTTTCAGAATTCAATCATAACTTTTCCCGTGATACACATATGACTCCAAAATATAACATACATTCATAAACTACCACTATAACCAACATATCCAAAATTTAAGGTCAAACTCAAACAACTCCCCCATGTAATAGTAATTTTACATATAGGGTTAATATTCCAACTTAAAACCTATAATACCCCAATATTTTAAATTATTATTATTATAATTAGAAGAATTATTTTTAATCATTTTTTTTCATTCCTTTGACTATTTTTATGTTTTTAAAATGTTTTGTTTTGATCGTTTAACCTTTCTTACAATTTTGAGTCCCGTAAGACCTTTGCGCCACTTTTGACCATCTAAATTCTTTTAAATTTTTCTAATTTGAATTTCTTGGCTATTTTTGAGTCTCCAAGACCTTTTTAAAATTTTATATAGATAATGTTTTTTAAAATACTGTTCACTATCATCTATTAACCCTTACTTACATTTTAAACCCTAAAATGAGCGTTTTAGCTAGCAAACATTTACGAAAATTCAGGGATGCTTATATGTTGGCATATTTAAGAGAAATATGACTTAAATTTGGTTCTAAATATTTTTAATATTTAAAAAAAAAACTCTGCCAATTTTAGGCATAATTACCCCCCAAAACTTAACTTTATCTAAATTAAACCTATCTTAAAGATCTAAAACTAATTCCTATCTTCCTAAAATAACTCAAATAAAGGTTTAAATTTATTTTTATAAAAATTAGTATTTCATTCCAGGCTTAGTCTATTTTCTTTTTTTTTTCTATTATTATAAGTATAAAGTTCCTTTAAGTTGTAAAATATCTAAATTTTAACCAAAACTTCTTCCAACCTCTTTTATTCACCATAATTTCATGTCTTTATCTCCCAAGAATAGATTCCTTCAAAATAAAGCCATTATTCCATTGTGTAGCATTTGTTTTGATTTTTACTTCTTTATTCTTGATTTTAGCTCTTTATTGTTTTTCCAAAACAATTAAATGTTAAAAATGAAAAAGACTGAGGGAAAATATTCCTAAGCCCTTCCTTAATTTAATAAATCATTTCAAATAATTTTAATCCATTTTATACTTGATTATTGCTTTTATTTATTTTGTTTTTTATTTTTGAAGTCTTTTGATGGTTTTTTGTTGATTTTGGTGCAAGGTTTTCAAGTGGTTGGAAATAATTTATTTTGGGTTGATGTTTGCTCAATATTGGAGATAAGGACTTGTTAAACTAAATTATACTAAGAGTAGATAGGGTTTTATGTGTTAGAATGCTTAATATGTTGTGGTTGTTAATGGCATTTTTGCCATATTTTGGGCAATTCAACCTTTAAGCATGATTCTATGCTTTGGTGATTTTGATTAATTTTTTATGATTACAATGGATTATTTAGGATTTTTATATGAAATTTAATATATTTAAAGTCTTTATTTGGTTTAGTATAATTAAATGTATGATTAAATTAAGTTTTAAGCATGAATAAATGATATTTTGGTCATTTAACATCTATGCTACAAGATTGGTTGTTCTTTCCAATCTAATATTTTCATAATATTTTTAATTAATAGTGTGCAACGTTTTAGGGGTTAGATCCTAATATAATAAAAGTTATGTCATTTTTGGTGTTTTTAGGGATTAAGGGTATTTTGGTCTTATAACATGAAAATATGATTTTTATTTAAAATTTTGTATTCTAAAATGCTAATTATTGATTAAATATGCTTAGTATTTAATTTTATAATTTTAGGAGTTATTTTTCTATTTTATTCATAATTATTATATTAAGGGCAGTTTAGTTATTTTTGCACCTAAAGGGCTTAATTAGATATTTTAGAGTCAATGGTTGACCTTGACCATTAATATGATTCTCAGAATAGTAAATTGATGTGAATAGTATATCTCGATAATAGTAAAATTTCTCAATTTTTTTTAATTTAAGCTTCTTGGTATATTTCTATTGAATATCTCGTATATGAATAGCGTTTGATGAATAGTAATTTTTCTAAAATTGGTATATGAGATTATTTTGGGGTGGTAATCATTAATATATCTAAAAATTTTATAAAATTCAAGTGTAAGACTAGGTTTGGGATTTAGACAAATAGCCTTAGGATGACTTCCAAGGTAGGGTTTGTAATGGATATACTCCCTATTTATATATGTGGTTGTGCTACATCGTTAGTGTGTAGCGATGTCTTTTTCTACTTTATAGGTAACCTACGGATCCTATAGGAAGTATCGATACTTAAGGATAGAGTGTTCCTTAGTGGTTTTGGAATGCTTACTTAGCCGTAATACTTTAGATTGATGCCTTAGTTGTTAGTGCTTTGACTTTAGTACTATTTCTTCTTAGATAAAATTTGACTTGGTGGATTGTGTGATAACCTAATATGGATTAGAATAATTAATGGACCTCATATATATGTGTATTAAATTATTTCAACGTTTAAATTCATGCTCTAAGTGTTTGTGTGATGTTAGGGTTTGTGATGAATAGTAATAAACAGTAATAAATAGTGATGAATATTAATGTAATAGTGATGAATAGTAGATTTTAATTAAGTATTCCATATTTTATATATTTGCATGTTTTATTGTATTATTTTGCTTTAGCATATTTTATATATCTTACGTGATTGTATGTTATCCATTTTTAGTAGATTTAGTTTACTCAATATGCTCATTGCACCGATTCTATTCTTGTTGCTTTCTTTTTCAGATGTTTCAGTGGAGACCGAAATCGATGAGGATGTCGTTGATTTTGCAGAGTTTGCATGAGGGGTTGATGTTAGAATAGGGGTATTCGGTACACCTACGTCCTTTTTGAACTTCTTTTGGACTTCCGTATATTTTTCTCCTCTCTCTCTCTGATACATACATACATACATACATACATACATACATATATATATATATATATATATATATATATATATATATATATATATATATATATATATATATATATATATCCATCTTTGTGTTATACCTTTCTGTTGGATTTGTGTCTGTATGTTTTAGCCTTGCATTTCGTATAAGAAAGGCGAGGGAGCCGGACTTGTATAAAATGTGAAAGCAACACCTGTACATTTGAGCTAGCTTTCGCATTTTTTTATAAAAAAAAATGTTCTAAAAATTAGAGTGTTACAAAACTAATTTTCTCATTTATTGGAATTAGATCATTCATATTTACTCCAAACTTTCCACATAATATAATTAACCTAATTCAAATCGCTTATCACATTAAAGTACTCAATATTCTATTTTTAACCCATATTGACCAAAATGCCCCGAAGACAAACTAGGATACTCATTTTTCCACCAAAATCTTTTGAGTCCCAAAATGAATGATTTTACTACTTCTAATACATTCTATCATCATAAAAATGCATAGCCATAATTAACCACGACATGTATCTTTACACATGGTTTAGTATGTAAAACCCTAACATGCATCTCTAAAACTCCAAAACACATATTCTCATACTTAGCAATACTTAAGGCATACTTATCGAAGTAAAAATCATGATATACTAGAAATGACCAAATTGTCGATAGGGCACATAATAATAATAATTATGCTAACACCCTTAGGCAAACAATTATATTGTTACAACATGTTTAAATAAAATAGGCACATAAAAACCCTAATGTACTATCATGCGATACCTAACATTTAAGTAGAGCATAAAATTTATAATGTAATAAACATACTTAACACATTTTATATATCAAAACCTAAATGTACTATCATGCGATATTTGAACATTTTAGTAGAATATAAAGATTACCTAATTTCTAGAAGAAAAAAAAACACAATTTATCTTGTAACTTACTAAAAATGATTAGGCCCCACTACTCAAACTTTTGTACCTAAAAATAATATCACAATTACCATATTAATATTTAATTAATAAAATAATAATTTTTATTAAATTTATTTATTATATAGGAAAATCGAAAAATTACCCTTGAGTGAAAGATGGGTAAATTATTATTATTATTATTATTATTATTATTTAACCTCATGTTGCTCATGTAGTGGGAGTTCTTTGGACAAAGGCCAAAGGTCAAAGGTTGGGGCGAGAAAGGCTAGCTGGGTGGAGATGATGACCGAGGTGCATGGCGTTGTAGGGAGGTAGAGGATGGTGAGGTGATGGTAGTTGGCCACCTAGTTTAGTGGGTAATAAAGTGAATATTTTCTATATTTTTGCCTTTCTTTGCCTTCACATATTTTACTATACTTCTAGTCTATTATTCGCACTACTACTTTCTTGAGTTTTGTGTTTTAGGAAATTCTACAAGAACATCCAAATTCAAGAAATAAATATATATTTTTAAAATAAAGGACCTAGCATGGAAGGATTTAGAGGAGAGTAAGTCAACCCAACATATTTATGGAAGATTCTAGAAGCTAAGAGAGTTGGAGATATGCCAAGATGTCTAAAAGAAACAATAAGAGAAAGTTGCACAATCGGTTGCACACCCAGATACATAGCTATGCAGCACCTATATGTGATTTTTGAATAAAAACAAACCGCATGGTTAGGTAGTGCATGAATCGCACAACCGTGTGAAATTTTCTACCGAAGAATTCTAGGCTACAGACCTTGCATGGCTAGGTAGTGCATGAATCACACAGTTGTGCAAGGTTGTAATTTCCGTATGTTTGAGAGCTAGGATGATGTACAACCGTGCAGCGACGATTCTCCCACATTCATCGTGCGTGACATGCCCGCCGTGATGGGGATTATGTAAGGCACACTTTGGGGACTTCTTAGGCAGTTCTTAGAGGGATTCCAATACACTTTTCCTTCCCATTCCCGAGTAATAAATTCATGTATTTTGATTATTTCCATTAGTTTGATTTTTTCAGAGATTCAAGTGCATATTCGTGAATGATCAACTCGGAATCGACAACTCATAATAGACTTTGTTCTCCTCCGATTTAGGGTTAATTTAATCTAATTTCTCTTCTTTGTATTTTCGTACTGTTGTTATGCTTATTATGCAATTTATTTCGTTGATTTCTCTTGAAGATATGAGTGAGTAATCTTCTTTGCTAGTATTGAACTAGGTATGTTTTAGTGTTAATATGACAAATTGAGGTATTATGTCATATGTTTGGTTCATCTATACTGTTTTATGTGCTAGGATTAATTGTTGTAAATTGGATTTGATGAAATCCGACCTCTTTAGATAATATCTACAACTGAAAGGTTGAAATTATTATCGGAAGGTAGCATGTGTACGGAAATTTAAGTAATTAAAAAAGTAGATATTTATTCTTAGGGACTATAAAATTAGTGACACTTAATGGATTTAATTTAATTTTTGAGTCACGAAAGTAGTCGGAAAATTAGATTAAATACGTTCTTAGTCCTTGAAAGAGGCTAACAGATATAATTAGACCAATTGCTCACAGTTAACGAATTAAAATACGACATATACATTATTCCATCATTGATTACTAATTTGGAGACCGAAGTTCAATCCTAGGTTTCACTTCTATTGTTTTAGCATTTATAATTAGAAAGTTTTTATAATTATTCTCATTATCCATTTGCATATCCCTAATCTATATTGATTTAGATAGTTAAGATACTAAAGAAGTGTACTCAATTGCGAAGTCCTTGTGGGATACTACCTTGAAATACTATAATGAAACCGTGCGCTTGTGGATTTAGTCCATCAGTGGGTTAGTATAGTTGTGGAGCTATGGACTACCAGAGATTCAAAGAGGATGGGTAACGATAATGGTGGTGTTGGGTAGTGAAGGAAGGATAAAAGGAAAAAGGAGAAAGGGAAGGGTCAAGGTGGTTAGGGTTGGTGATGGTGTTGGTGGTTGCAGTTGGAATAGGGGAGGTTGTAGCGATGGAGAGTGGTTGCAGTGGTTTTTGGGTTGGAGGGTTGCCGGCGATGACACAAATGTAGGGGAGTTGGTGGTTGGCATTGGTTTGAAAGGAAATGGAACCAAATGAGGCCGAGAGAGAGAGAGGGAGTTGGGTGTGGTTTTGTTAGTGGTAGAGCAAACCAAACAAGTTGAGGAAGGGGATGCGTTCGAACTTATGGAGGAGGATGGAGTGTAGTGGTGTGGCAAGGGTAAGCTACAGGGGGTGGTAGATGGTTGTGGCTAGTAGAGATGGTGCTGGCTCATGGTGGTTGTTGTGGGGAGGTTGAGGTAGCAGTTGTAGGGAGTTGGTTAGGGAGTGGATAAAGAGAAGGGAGAAGGAAGATGAAGAAGGGGCAGGGAGGAAGGAGGTGCTTGGGGGTTGAACAGAGATAAGGGGAGGTATGTGTGTGTGTGTGGGTGTGTGTGTGTGTGTATACATACATGGATGGGGGTAAAGGGAAAGGAAAACCAACGGGTATAGGTTGGTTTAGGCATGTGATGGGAGTAGGTGAGAGTTGTAATGGAGATAGGAGGTTACAGGTAGAGGCACAGGGTAGAGGCAAAAGGTGTAAGGAGGCAGGTTGTAGGGTTAGGGAAAGGAATGGAGATAGATGACAAGGTGCAAGGGAAGATTATGTTTGGCTAGAAGAGGAAAGGAGGCTTGGCATGCATGGCGTGTTGGGGGTTGTAATAGGTAATTGATTTTTCTTTGACTACTTAAGTGATTCTTGCTATCGAATTTCTCTAAGTTTAATCAAGATCATGGCACATGATCTAGCAGAAGAATTTAGTTGATTATCTCGGGGAACAAAAGCCACAAGTCAGGGGATTATAGTTTGTGAGTGTGTAGATGATGCAGGAAATGATTGACTGGACAGATCCTGGTGGGCAAAGTTTTAACCGAATGGAGTTTGAACACCAAGGTTGATATGGAATATAGTTGGGCTTGCTGTATTGTTGTTTCTATGCCTTAGTTCATTTCTATTTAGTTTATTTCCATGTCATTTCCATTTAGATCATCCCCGAGTCTGTTTTCCATTTTGATTGACTACCAAGGTGGCAGACAGTTGTTGCTCTGCCAATTATAATTCAAATGTTAGTTACGGTTGTTAGGAGAGTAGCTAGCTGGCCTTGTCTCGATATGTGTCCATAGGGGAAATACTAGTATATATGTGTGTGTGTGTGTGTGTGTGTGTGCGCGCGAGCTGATGTTGGAGGGTATGATCATGAATATAAACACACATTTCCCCATCTATCTTTCTCTCTATTATCTCCATTAATCATTATTCAGCATTACTAATCTACTAGCCGTGCTACTTGATCAACAATTCTACATTACAGTTGATCCAGTACAGAGCTACACAGCCTTTATAGTCTTAGGATGTATCAATGGTATCAAATATAGGTTAAATGGCGGATAGAATGAGGCAGCAAGTCTAGATTAGGGAGTTAGAGGAAGCGATGAACAAACGATTGGACGAGTCCAATTCTCATATGGATAATTAGTTGGCCACCCTACGAGATATGATACTCACTCTGATGGATCGAATTCCTATTGAATTAGTGGGAACCAATAAATCGACGGAAGAAGAAAATGGAGGGTATCACAGAAGAGGTAATTTTAACTCTAACTCCTCCTTCATGACTCGGCTGACTCGATTTGACTTTCTAAAGTTCAATGGGGATTGTGAAAAAATGGCTATACTGGTGTGAAAATTTTTTCTCCCTCGACAATACCACAGATGAAGCTAAGGTTAAACTAGTAGCTATACATATGGAAGGATAGGCCCTTCTATGGCACATGCCATGATGAGGGGTAGGTTTGAAAGGGAATTCATGTCTTGGGATGAGTATGTTGTAGTAGTGGTAGAGAGGTTTGGCCATGTGTATGAGAATCCCATGTCAGAATTAATGTCATTAAGACAAGAATCCAGTATTGATGAATATGTTGATAAATTTGAGGCTATAGTTACTTGTGTTAACCTGATTGATGAATATAAGATCAGTTGTTTCCTTACTAGGCTGGACATGGATAGTCAGATGCAAGTTCAAATGTTCAACCTAAAGACAATACAGAAAATGATGCATTTGGCTAAACTGGTTGAATCTGTCCAGCATAACAAGAGGGGGGAGGTCCCTTCAATAAAAAAAAAAACACTTACATACCTAAATCAACTGGCCAATATCAGCCTCAACCCCATAGTCTTCCCCCACTACTAGACTTACCTGAAAGGCCTACTCTTACTTTCAATAGGAATTTCACAAACCCCACTTTTGATAAACCTTATAAGAAATACACGTAGGATGAATTGGATGACAAGAGGGTTAAGGGGCTATACTTCTTTTGTGATGAACCCTTACCCCAGGACATCATCTCAAACATAAGAAATCATAGTTGTATGTAGTGGAGGTGGATGAGTAGTTAAGGGAGGAAGCCAAAGAAAATGAGGATGTTACTGATTCTCAAGGGCCTCATATATCAGTGAATGCCATTAATGATTCTCCTCATTTCCAAACTATGAGGGTGACTGGTCACTATAGGAAGAAGGCTCTGTAGACTTTAACTAACAGTTGTAGTACTCATAACTTTGTGGATTCTCAGGTGATCAAGCTCTTTGGGGGCATAATTGACACCATAAGACTAATGATAGCTTCAGTAGTTGATGGAAGTAAACTACATGTCTATACCATTTGTAAGGATTTCTCTTAGACTATACATAATACACTTTTCTCAGTGGATTGCATGGTGTTACCCTTAAGCTTTTGTGATGTAGTCCTGGGAATCCAGCAGTTTTCTACATTGGGCCCAATTTTGTGGGATTTCCAATAGCTTTGTATGGAGTTTAAATTCAATGGCAAGAAGCATGTACTAAGGGGCCATAACCTCTAAATGGAAGACAGTAGGGAGCAAAAATCTATCGAAGGCATTGCAACAAGGAGGCCAGCTGTCACTAATTCAAGTATGCTAAACAAGTGAACTAGAAGTAGAGGGAATATCTACATTACTGTCGATGATAGGTAATTAGCAGCCCATTGAATCTATTGAAAAGTTATTGGATGGTTATGCTTCACTTTTTGAAGAACCCTTTGCATTACCCCCAATAGGGGAAGATTTGATCATAAAATACCCTTAGTAGCTGATGTAGTGTTTATATCTAAAATACCTTATAGATACCCCAATCTGCAAAAAGATGTTATTGAAAGCGTAGTAAAGGAGAAGATGGATAAGGGTATTATCCAACACGGTGTAAGCCCCTATGCTTCACCTGTAGTATGGGAGGGAAAGAAAGATGGGAATTAGAGGTTATACATTGACTATAGATCTTTGAATAGTCAAACCATCAAAGATAAATTTCCTATACCACTACTGGATGACTTACTGGATGAACTAGGGGGTGCTACATTCTTCTCTAAATTAGATCTAAGAGTTGTTTATCACCAAGTTAGAATGAGCAAGAAGGATCTGTATAAAATAACCTTCAAGACCTATGAGGGCCACTAAGAATTCTTGGTAATGCCATTTGGCCTCACCAATGTCCCTACAACATTTCAAACATTGATGAACCAAGTATTCAAGCCGTACTTGAGGAGGTTTGTGCTTGTTTTCTTTGATGACATCTTGATTTATAGCCCTAATATGGCTTCCCACCTTCAGCACCTAAGGGTTATCTTTCAGTTGTTGTAAGCAAATGTTTTGTATTTAAATAGAAGTAAGTGTTCTTTTGCTGCACTAAGAGTAGAGTATTTAGGCCATATCATCTCAATAGAGTGGGTATTTACTGACCCATCTAAGGTGGCAATAATATCCACTTGGCCAAAACCAAGAAATCTCAAACAACTAAGGGGATTTCTAGGCTTGGTTGGATATTGTAAAAGATTTTTCAAAACTTATGGGGCTATTGCATGGCCTCTAACTTATCTGTTGAGAAAAAATCAATTTGGCTAGGGACCAGGGCCTCAATTAGCTTTTGATAAGCTTAAACAAGCCCTTTATACAACACTTGTTTTGGCTTTACCTAACTTTAACAAGGAATTTATAGTCGAGATAGATGCATCCCTAGGAGGAATTGGGTTAGTTCTTATGTAAGACCAGCATTCTATAGCCTTTATCAACAAGGATTTAAGTGCCCTAAATCAAGCAAAGTTGGTATATGAGAGGGAATTATTGGAATTTATGTATGTAGTCAAGTAATGGGGGCCTTATTTGATGAATAAGCATTTTGTCATCAAAATTGATCAAAGGAGCCTCAAGTACTTGCTCGAGCAAGAAATCACAACACCAACACAACAATAAATCTTAGCCAAGCTCGTAGGATTCAATTTTGAAATCCAGTATAAGAAGGGCTAAGAAAACAAGACTACTGATGCTCTTTCTAAGGCAACTAACTCAGAGATTTTAGCCATGGTGATGAAGGAAGAAGCCTCAAATGTCTGTCATATGTTACAAGACTCTTGGACCAAGGACCAAGTGCTACAAGCTATAATTCAAGATAATCATTTATTAAACCCTAATCAAAATTAAATGCCTACTTTTAATAACTGTTTATAAGTATAACCGTTATTAAAAGAGAGTTTTAATAATGGTTCTTACTTAAAATCGTTATTACAACATCTATAATAACGATTAAGGAAGAACCATTATTAAAACTTATCTATTTTATATATATATTATTGTTGTTTTGTTCCAGCCCACATAAATAGTTGTATGTTCAAATATTTACCAAATCTATAATATAAAACAACATCAATTCATATATATATATATATATATATATATATATATATATATATATATATATATATATATATATGCATATCTTCCTCTCAAATGATACTACATATTTTCAGTCAATCTCTAATTGGTATATCTTAATACAGTGGGCATACCTAGGAATAAAAATTAGTAGGCGTACTACAACTTGGTAGCTCTACATTCTAAAGTTAAAAGTTCATAGATCAAAACCTAGATGAGCAAATTACGTAGATGAAATACAAACCTAAACATGCATGTAGAATGTAAATCCGTATACCACATATATGAGTGCACGTGCTTGGCCCATTGGTCTCTAACTTCATCAATTTCATCATCATTGTATTTCTAGCCTCATGCATAACCATTGTTGAAAAACTACAAATTCACAAGTTTTGATTATTTAGTTAGTACTTTATATATGTCATGATTCGTTTATGAAAGAAAAACATACATGGCTTAGATCTATGTTGATCGATCTGTTTTGGATTATCATATCCATTGCTCTACATATATATTATCTACAATCATCACCATTTAGCTTTTGTGGACATTGTTAAATGAATTCAGTTAGCTATCTTACTATTAGATATTAATTCGAATTAAATAAAATACAAAATAGTTGTCTTATTACTTGCCATTATAGGTTCATATTCAAGACTCTTTGGGTCTGGAACACCATTCCTACCTCTCCTCTGATACACTGTCTGTAGTGCCCTAATAAATAGATTTGAATACACAATATTATAAGTATATATACCTAAAATAATTAAAGTAGAATATATGCATAAATAAGCTACTGACATGTCAATAAATTATTTCCCACAATGATGAGCGACGTTAAAGGGCATGTTATATGTTTGAAGGGAATCAAACACATAGACTTTATTAAGATCAGGTCGGATAGCATACAAAACCCAATGTTCATTTGCTAAGTGAGGAACAAGATAAAGCTTGTTGTATCCCTCAATCAAAATGCAATCCGCTAAATAGTTTATATGCCGACCTTATCTTATTGTAGTACTGTCAACTATGTAGTATGTGCATATAAACATAATAAAAGATAACATTCCCTCCACCGAGTATGACTGGCTACCAACCTATGGATAACAATAACAATACATATTTGTTAATAACTGATAACTCATATAAGAGGTCATAAAAATTTCAATGCAACAAGAAGTACTAAAATCTAAAATATGAAATAATATAATACTCATGATTGACATCCATTCTTGATTATAAATGTCATTTATGTCAACCGGCAATACCATATATATAGCTTCGTCCCTCCCAACATACTCAAGACGACAATTAATAAAAATATAATTGTCATTGAGGTAGTTTTGGGTATAGAAATACAATATGGAGGTTGACTCTTCTCTGAAGATAGAATCTTTTATAGGGCAACTACTTTTTCTGATCTAGCTATCTTTCCTTTAGCAACGCCCTCTTTTGTGTTGCTCATTTTGTAAGTACATCTCTTTGTTTTACTCCTAGAAACATTCTTCTTTTTTGATTCCTTAAATCATAGTAATAAACAAAATATGTATTGAGTATATATATATATATATATGAAAATAGGTATAAACAATGTAAATAACAAATAAGGTCTAATAATGATGTCAAATGTCGTTACCTCTTCACTAGTGAGATGTATCTAATCCGCAGGATAAGGCACAAAGCTTCCATGAGCTTCTAGTACTATGGTTGCCTTATCGCCTTCTTTAGAACAAGGTAAGGGCATACTACCAATGATTGGAGTGTCAATACTTACTGACCTTGTATTTAGGGCCAAATTTTACTTATGGACTGTTTGCGTTAGGGTACTATGACTGATGCGTACCCTTCATTTTTCCAAAAGAGTTAAAAGGTTATTCGCTAACAAGACACATTTATGCAAACCTTGAAATAAAATATTACACATTCTTAATTATTTATAACACTGAATACAATAATAACAATTCATAGTTTATAATGCTTACCTCGGGAAGAGAAGAAAGATGTGTATTAGTTTCGCAACTATCCCCAACGCTATTTACATTAGGTATGTGAAGTTGACCATGGTTAACTAAATTGGATGGTTTATACCCTTGAGATTTGATAAATAACAACTCCTTCTCTATTATTACCATCCATTCAAATTTCATGTTTAATTTCTCGGTGATGATGGGCACTTGCTCATAAGTGCTACGAGAACCACGAGATTGACCACACATGCTTGTTCTCGTAACACCTAATCCAAGATCCCTATGTCTTCCGAGGCGTTCTACAATTCTTATAGCTTGGGAAATAATGTTATATTGGTCCAACCCCTCCGTAGAATCTGATGTTTTAAGTTTGTCCTGTAATGTATGCAATATATGTAAATTTAGCTTATAGGAATAAGCATAATATAATAGTTTTCTAAAAGAAAACTAAGTAGGGTTCTGAATATCTACAAACTTACTATTTTTTTGCAGCAACATCTACATCTTCATTGAGATATCCATCTTTTATTACTCTAGCTTTGTCCCATAATGTACTAATATTGATGGATGGGGTACATGGATCTAAGTCCGGATCTATGAGGTGTAATTCAAAAATTAATCTTACATTAAGAATATTATTATAACATTATAATTTTACATGAAAATAGATAAATCAAAATCTTATACCAACTCCTCTTCAAGGCCTGCATATCCTTTGCAAGCCATATTATGCCAGTACTTTTTCTGTTCAGCAATCTATTTATCTTTCACACTTTTTCCCTATGTTACAAGCCAAAATATAAGCACATGGTTATTTAAATATCAATGAAATATTATTAATCAAAAAATTTAATTTTTATCTAACAAATACCTTAAAATCCTCCAAAAGACTATATGCAATAAATTGGTTTCAACTTTCTTGATCAATAAAACTATATCGTTTAGGTGGGTTCTGCTGTAGAGAGGCATCCCTCTTTTTTCACATTTTTCTAATAGCCAAGTACACCCTAAAAGTTCTTAGATTCTCACCACAATGTCTAAGAAGACATTTGTTCATAGTCTCCAAGACATTGAAGACTCTATGCAAAATAAGATATATAGATGTATACTAATGTTAATGTATTAAAATTAATAACATTTGACATACGAAAGTGATTAAGTGAAATAGTATATTTACCATAACTTCCTGTCAAATATGCTCCTTGTGATCCTTTGGAACCTGCTTCCAATTATTATAAGAGATAGGAACACGGTTACACGTGACGAGTGAAATGTATGTCAAAAACATATCTACGTAAATGCCAATGGAAAGATTGTATGTATTCCATCCCAAATTGACTTTTTCTCCTCTATTTTGCATGTTCGTGATGATTCTTATAATAGTAGGTCCTCTCTTCCCTTCTTCATCAATATTGTCCCTATCAACTTTTTTTGTTGGCCATATCTCTACAAAAAATAAATAAATAAATTATGCTATAATGTTATGTGTTGACAATAATGTACCACTAAATTATTTTTTGATACAATAAATATCCAATGAGGAAGGTTAAAATATGTATTAAAAAAAAACAAGCACACATCATATGTTACAATTTTATTACCCTCATTGCCTTCTTTTCCTTCCTTTTTTCCCTTTGTTTTTGGATTGGTTTCAAGATCTGATACATATATTACTTTACGATGATCATCCCTAAAATATATTTCCTCCTTATTAATGTTATTGTTACCATTTCTTAATAATTGAGTTTCTTGCATAGTTGAGACACGCTCTTTATTCCAACTGGCATCATTTTCATCATCACATTCATTGGCATTTTTGTATTCATATATATTACCATGGACCATATGTTATCAACAAGATCAGTGACAAATAATACTTGTATCGCTTGTGATGCCAAGATGAATGTGTCTTGTTTATGCCTGCCCTATTGGGATCTACAAATATGAATCCATCTTCATATCTAAACCCATAGCTATTATCAACCCATGTATAGCCGAATATAGGAACTTTAAATAAAGTGTAATCTAACTCCCATATCTGTTAAGTCAAACCATAATAATTCATATCTACATAGGTTGGATTCTTATCCTTCACACTAGCAACATGCATTGCCTTAGCCACTAAAGTCACCCCACTATTCTGCATTGTACTCTTCTCATCTTGTTGTTTTGTATAAAAAGTGTAACTGTTGATCACATAATTGGTATATGAATAAACTCCATAATTAGGGTTTTAGAAATTGAAGTTGGGGAATGTCTGATGAGTGGAATGATGTGATCTCTTATCCAATTGATAAAGGAAAGATTATGTTAATAGATTATCCATTTATCAGTCTTTAATGGATTTTCAATCTTTAAAGAAAGCATATGTTCTTCAATATATGGCTGAACATCATCACTGTTGTGTAATACATATAGATGAGCTTTATAGAACATGTCAGGGTTTACACGCCCAAACTATTTGCCCCTAGTGCCCTATCCTTCGATTTTTCCTATATGTTGAGACTTAGGAATACCAAGAGCTTTAGCATTTGATAAGTACTTTGTGCAAAATTTAATTGCCTCTTCTATAAGGTAACTCTCAACATTACATTCTTCTAGCCGATATCGATTCTTCATATATCCTTTTATCAACTTCATAAACTGCTCAAAGAGGTATATCCAATGCCCATGAATAGGTCCTAGCATTTTTATCTCATAAACTAAATAAATAGTTAGATGTACCATACTGTCAAAGAATAAGGGCGGAAAATACATTTTAAGTTGGCACAAAGTAATTACAATGCCTCTTTGTAAGGCATCCAAACTATTAGGATGTATGACTTTGGAGAAAATGATGTTAAAGAACGAACAAAGCCTCGTGATAGTAATTCTAACATGCTTTCATCGATACGAGCCTTTTGACATTTAAAGAATACCCTTCTGAAACCTTAACACTGATAAAGAATTTATAAAATGAAATTCTCTTTTCTGGAGAGAGTATGACATGCTGGTGATAAATATATTTTTCTTCCATTATCTCGCTGTGCCAGTTCCAGTATAATACCCATTTCTTCCATATTCATTTGAGCATTGATGCCATCTTTAGTCTTTGGTGGAAAATTAAGTAATGTACCAACGAGACTGCCATATATATTTTTCTTGATATACATCACATCAAGGGTATGTCTCATATACAGAGATTCCTAATAAGGAAGGTTGAAGAATATAGACATCTTCTTCCACCTAACCAATAGAGGCTTATTTTTATTCTTCTTCCCAAGCTTGACATTCAAATATTTCATCTTTAGCCACACTTGTTGACTTGTCAACTAGATTGGTGCCTGCCCATCTTCTCGGAAGCCATTGAACACTTTCCTTTGCCTATGATAATAGTAATTCTTCAGTAAAAATCTACGATGTCCAAGGAAGACAATCTTCTGGTCATGTGTTAGTTGAACAAATGAAGTATTCTCCTCACATATTAGGCATGCATAATAGCCTTTCACACTATAACCTGACAAGTTGCTATATGCCAGAAAATCATTTATAGTATAGAATAACATTGCTCTAAAAGTGAAATTTTCCTCACTATATACATCAAATACTTCAATGCCTATGTTCCATAAGAACTTCAAATCATTAATCAAAGGTGCCAAATAAACATCAGTATTATTCCTCAATTGGTTTGGCCTCAAGAAGAGTAAAGACAACATCATATACTTACGTTGCATATAGAGCCACGGAGGTAGATTGTATTTAACCAAAATCACCAACCATATACTATAGGTGCCTTGATTGTGTGGATTCATTCCATCCGTAGAAAGTGTAAGGCACATGTTTCTTGCTTCTTTATCGAATTTAGGGAATAAGCCATCAATCGTCATTCATTGTGGTGAGTCAGATGGATGTCTAAGAAGCCTGCCATTTATCTTCTCATTAGCATGCCATCTCAAGTTCTTGGCATCGTCAACATCATTAAACATCCATCTGGATCTTGGTATTATAGGAAAATACCATAACACATTAGCTGGCATTGTATTCTTCTTATATCATGGTGCTTTGCATTTAAGATTAGGATAACTATCCAAAAGATGCATTGTCATTGCGAAATAAAATACAATCATTAGGGCATGCATGTATCTTCTCATAACTCATGCCAATAGAGGAAAGAATCTTCTTCGCTTTATAGGTATAATTGGGTAAACATTGAAATTAGGAAGCATATCCTTTACAACTATTAATAATTTCGTGAAGCTCTTATTACTCCATCCATTACATGCTTTTAAGCCGTACGACCTCAAAATAGAGGATAATTGAGTAAACGTCTCACAATCACCGTACAAAGGTTTCTCCGAGTCATTCAATAACTTCTCAAACATTTTTGGACAATTCTGAACACTTTCCTCAACTTTTGAGTCATCTCCTCTAACGAATGTACCTCATAGTTCTCAAATGACGATCTACTACTTTCCCTCCTAACTTCCTTATTATCATATTTAAACTCTGTTTCACCATGCGATATCCAACAAGTGTAACTTGTATCAATTCCATATACAAACAAATGATCTCTCAAATCATCAACATTAACATGCTAAATATAAGTGTAGTTCAAACAAGAATAGACAATTCTACTTGAGTCCCGAGCATGTTCAACTGTAAACTTGATGAAAAACTCCATTCCTTCGTTATATTCTCTAGACAAACAATTTGCAGACAAACATTTCCGATCCATAGTTTTTCAATCTAGATGTATCCCATGCAAAAGTAATTATTACAAATCAATTCAATTATAAGTTTAATAATTCACAAACCACTCATGCTTAGAAAGAATCCAACTCAAATATGTAATGCTATTCTATATATATATTTTATATACAAATCATGAGAATACATTTCCAAAAATATATTAATACTCAAGCTGCTCATACGATTTCATATATATATAGATACATACATACATACATAGAAAAACATTATACAATGGTTCAAATTACAAAAGATATACATATTATTGGATTAAAGCAATAGCAACATTATATACATCAAAAGGTTGCTAAAGCCTAAACACCTAACCAAAAACAATCATAGCCGTAAAATTAAATCCCTTAGTAGCCTTATCGAGTCCGACTAATAACTATCACTCTCAAAGTCCACTCATCTCATTATGTCATAGGTTCCCTCACATCATCAACAAAGAGTCTAGTCATGGATACTTTAGGGTAATTGGGGAAGATACTCAGAGGCAAGCTATGACAAAACCTCCACTCTTCATCAATCACCATCAACTCTCTAGATATCCGATCATAATCTCTTACAAACACCTCACCCTCAATAAATCTTGATTGTGGTGCATCAATGTAGATGTAAGCAATAACCATGGCTCTATCTGAGGTAGGGTCAAGAGTAGGTGATACGATATAAAATGGAATGGGTCATATGACACACCACTCGTAGACAACCGACCTAGCTTGTTATATAACCATATGAAATGAGTCTATAGATCAACATCTGGCGGCATGCATAGATATAGTGGAGAGTATGTCATAACAATGAGTGATATCTCACTACCTATAAATGAGAACAACCACTAAATCATAACATCAAGGCTATTCTCAAAAGGATCTAAATTATAGTTTATGTAAAGTCTTCAACTAGCAAGACAAATCATAAATATATTCTACCATATCTTAACCAACTATATAAAACTAACAACATATCCACATAAGATACTCATCATAAAACTTATAATCTTGAATTGATTTTTATTTATTTCTCTATTGATATAAATGTGTCATTAAATATTAAGAAAAGATAAATTACCAAACACATCATTTCATTTACTACCACTAGATTTGTTAATGAGTTAAGTTGAATCGAACTTCCTCTTATTATACTCGACATGTTGAAAATAAGGACAAAATCTTGACTTATATATTTAACAAACCAGTTGAACATCAAACTATCATCTAATCATTCAAGCTACGCGTAGTAAAATCAAGTAGATATTAATAAGATAATATGATATTATTAAAAGTAGAGTTGAGAATAATGTATATAATAGTTTGGTATAAGAGAACATATTAATTATCATATTTAGTCTCATGAATGCTAAACCCTAACTTGAACCCTAACCCCTAATAAATTATAATAAAAACTAACCCTAAACCTAATAAACCCTAATCCTAATCCTAAACCTAGGTAGCTATAATTAAACCCTAATAAATCCTATATGTTATCATCATCATCATCATCATCATCATCATCATCATCATCATCATCATTATGCATAGTTATTCCTCTCTATTTAATTAGTCACTTTTATATCGTCTTTATTTTCTATGTCTATTTAATCCTAATCAAATAAAAATTATTAACATACAACTCTAATTGAAAATTTCATTTAATGATGTACATATGTAAAATATTTTTTCATTTAATTATATGTCATTTCCTAACATCCTAGTATCCGATACTTATTAATGAAAATGTATATATATATATATATATAGTTTTTATGAGTGACATTAATAATATTTTCAAGTATTTTATTTCTCTTGGTAATTAAGCACTACAACGGTATATATATATGTATGGTCAACCAATACACTCATGCATGTTGATATATAAAATTGACAAATTTAATAGCACACAACAATATTTGATGCAAGAGCAAACACTCAAGAATTGGCTTTCCTAATTATGGAACCAATTGTTCTTCATTTGGAAAGGATCTCCTACAAAATTGAAGACAACTAGATGGTTACGTTGCTAGAAACGTACCAAATAAGCTACCAGGTATCTACATGCATGTGCATGGCATGCATGGAATACATATCCACATGCATGGGGAGGAACTATACAACTTGATCATATAATATTATTAATTTAGCAAATTAATTAATTAATTAGTAAGGTTGGATATTAGCTAGAGCATAAAGTTAGCAAAAAGTAGCATAATATCTTTTAGCTTGGTATCTTTTTAAATTATGCTTTTTAGCTAAATGGTAGGTTGGCTATATAAGCCATTGAAGTCACAATTAAGAGAAGGAGATGATCAAATATTGAAGTTGAATGCAAAGTTGAATTTGGTGTGAGTTGAATTCAAGTTAATTGAACATATGTGAATGATTAAGCTTAAAAATCTTAATCTCTTTGTTTGTGTGAATTAGAGATTAAGTCCTATCCTTTCTACTCCCCATAATCCACATTTTCTAGCCATCATTATCATCCAAACATCACCCAAAAATCAAATATAATTGAAACCCTAAACCTGTTTGACATTCGGAACGCTAATCTCATCATTCGAACCATAACATAACTCTAACCTTAAAATTTGAAGTTAAACCCTAACCCACGAAATCATCTTCCATCAAACCCTAACATTCGAATCATCATCTTCACCAATAGATCATTGTCAAATCAACTTCTTAATTAACTCATCACATTCAAACCAACATCATTAATTATCCATCACTACCGAATCATACTCATCTTATACGAACACCTGTAACCCTAATTCATCATCACTGAACCTTCATCTTATTAATCTCAACATAACTGAGCCTTAATCTTACATAATTGAGAATCCCATTCTCCCACACACATCAACATTTTTCACCAACACATTCAACAATAAACAACAACACTTTTTTCAACAATAAACTACTAACTTCAATAACACACACTGCAACCTACATCAATATGCATATATATATATATATATATATATATATATATATATATATATACATAAATATAATAAGTGCAGAGAATAAGCTATGGAAGAACAAAACTATACATAAGAGGAGTAGACGTAGCAAGAGAAGCGGCGGCAAGCAAGAGAATTAGTGACGAATAAGAGGATAGCGCAACCACCTATGAACACGGTAGAGTAAGGAGGACCAAATGTAGGCAAGGTGCGCAAGAATGGTAGGGCATGCAATGCCAAGAATGGAAGAGGTGCGGTGGTGTAAGAGAACGATTAGTTGCTCAAAGTTGGTGGTGCAAAAGAGAAATAGTGGTGGTTGCCCAGAGTTGAGAGGAGTGGTGGCCAATAGTGTAGTGGTGTAAGGGTTTGCAAGAGAACAAGAGTAAAAGAGGAAAGGTGCAGAATAAGAGAATCTACAATTTTTGGCACAAAACAAGAATTGAACAAAATAAGAGGCAAAAGATTGGGCTTTTAATAATGGTTCCTATAAGAACCGTTATTTAAATCGATGGTCCTTTTAATAACGATTCTCTCAAGAACTATTATTAAAACATCTTTTACATGCACAATTATTAAAACTACTGTGGGTAATTTTACGGTGGAGGTTCTAATAATAGTTTTAAACTATAACCATTATCAAAACTTCCTCAACTATCCCAGGCATTAACTTTCACGCGTTTGGCAACAGTTTCAAAATCACCGTTATTAATGTGCCATTATTATTTTCCTTTTCTATAGTAGTGTAAGGATCGAGTAAGAAGAGAAGGATAAAAACATAATAACTTTGTAGTAAAAATAATGTTGGGTTCGGGCCTATTGGAACCTTAATCCATCTACTTGTGCAAATAAGTGTAGCCCAGCTCAACCCAGCCTTGATTAGCCAGCTGGATGGGTAATAGCGGGCGTACGCGTGTGGTATTAGGTTCAGCCCATCACTACTACAAAACAACCCATATAAATAAATCAAACATAAAGGTGGATATAAGAGTATTTAGGTTGGAAAAAGTTCTTCCTTCCCACCAATGTGGAATAGGAAAATACTCACACCAAACACATAAAAGACTACATATTTTATCATTTCCCAATAGGTTCTTTATCAAACTTTAAATTATGAATAGGTGGGGTGGGTAGATCAAGCTCCCTGCTGGATTGAATGAGGAATATTGTTTGTTTGAACTAGAGGGGGTTAGGTAATCCCTTTAGTCTTTCCTAATTCTAGGGCTTCGTTCAAAGAATAAAGCCCAATTTATTTTTTGTAATGGAAATAGAACTTTCAAGTTTTGAGTTTAATAAAGTAATTTTTTTGGTGATTATTATACTTTCTTTGTGGATATTGTGGGTCACAACAGGGTCAATCACTCATGTGGGAAAAAGACATGGCGGTTAAGTTACAATCTATGTTTGTCCACCATATGATGTGTTTATGACAATTTCATCTGATGGCATTAATCGGCACTTTGCATCGACTTTTATGGGTGGCCAGAAACCCACAAGGGATACCTTGGAAATTACTTAGACACTTTCACGATCATAACTCCCTCCCATGGCTAGTTAGGGAGACTTCATTGAGGTGTTGTATAACTATGAAAAATGTGGAAGACCTAGAGTGACTTTTAGACAAATAGTTTGGATATTATTTTTTTAATATTCGTTATGCAAAGTTTAGATTGAATATTATAAAAAAAAGGTCTAGATACAAACCAAATTTGACTATATTCAGTATCTGTATGAAAATACTACTTTATCAAATTTAATAAATTTTGTAATAAGATTTTTAAAATAAAAAAATATCAGTTAATATTCATATAAGTGAATTATTTTATCTAAAAAAGTGTGAAAATATTATTATGAAAGTGTAAACTATAAAAAAAATATAATATTATAATGTATTGTTAAAATAATCAATAAAATATTAAATATTTTTTAGATTATATAATCTACTTAAAAATTGAATATTTTAAATGTCAGATACCCTTTTGATTAAAACATGATAGGATATTCTAAATATTATGTCAGGCTTTTCAGATTTCGGATTAGATTTTCAAATCCCAAATTTGTTATACAACCTTACAAATGGACATGTTTCGAGATGCGCTTGAAAATCATGGATTGATGGACCTTGGTTACTAGTATGACTTCACATGTGATAATTGTTGAGGGGAAGTGATAATGCCCAATGTAGGTTGGATAAAATGATGGTGAATATGACCTACATAAGCGAATTAGTTAACTATGTTGCCAGTCATTTACCTTATGAGTGGTTAGACCATGCAGCAATATAAATTGATTTGGCTTATAGCCATACATGTAATGAACGCAAAATGAATCATTTTGAACAAATATGGGTTTGAAATGAGGGTCATGAAATGGTTGTGAGAGAATCTTAGGAGGAGTTTTACATCACGGGTGTGATCAACAAGTTGCATAATTGCACCTGTGGATTGGAAAAGTGGGACAAAAATGTTTACGGAAACATGCAAATGAAGAATGAAATGATTTGAAATAAAGTTAGACAACTCAACAACCTTAAGCTCACTACCTAACCATTGGGGAACAATACATAACTCATCGATGAGTTGGATAAGTTACTTAAATGTGAAGAATCATTATGGAAACAAAGATCGGGGTGATTGGGATTAATAAAGGTGGCCGAAATACAAAATATTTCCTTAAAAAAGCTACAACTAGAAGGAGATGTAATAACATCAAATAACTTGAAGATGGGGATGGTGTTGTTTGGATGAAGGATGAGGATATGGCTAGGGTGGTTGATAACTACTTTTAGACTTTATTTTCCTCATTTATACCTATAAACATGGACATAGCTTTACAAGGCTTAGAGGTGAAGGTGACCATTGGGATGAATGCAACCATGTTGAAACTTTTATGGAAGGAGATGTTTACAAATCCCTCAATCAGATACACCTAACTAAAACCCCTGGCCTTAATGGTATATGTTGATTAGAAATACTAGCACATCATTGGCAAAAAAGGTCATTAATTGTGTCATATGCATGTTGGATGGTATAAGTAAAATATACTATTGGAAAATTTCATTTTACGAAGCGCTCTAAGGTAGCCTCCACATGGTCGTATCGACTTCGGGTGCTACAAATAGTATCAGAGCGAAACCATGACCGTGAACTGAACTTGGATGAGCCAGTCGACCACCTAGCGGGACTATTCTTGGAATAAAATGTATTTAGACAGTTAATGGTTAAGGTGCAACGAGGATGTTACGTTCTTTGAGTGGGGGTGAATGTAATACCCCAAATTGAGCAGAGTATTATAAGGATTGGTCTGGCTACGTATATCAACATGGTATACCATCCTTTTGGTGATTCTGTCCTAAAAACTTCATAGTTAAGCGTACTGGGTGTGGAGCAATTTTAGGGTGGGTGACCCTCCTGGGAAGTTTCAGAAAATTTCTGAAAATTTCACGGGAAGCTCGTGAGTGAAGACAAAACGCGCTGAAAGAACTCATGTTGATCTGTGGGGCTAGTCGATCAATCCGAAAGCTCTCCAAGGTAGCCCCCACATGGTCGTATCGGCTCAAGATATTACAGTATATAAGTAAAATATTGGGGGTTACTACCATAATTGACATAAGAATGATTTATTCAACCATCCTTACATTAATCATAAGGCTAAAAACATTTATAATAACACAAAGAAATTAGAAGTGAATGAAATATTTATAATATAATAATGAGTTTGGTGTTGAACTCTAAGTTACAATTCACAAAATACAAAAGGAGGGATACCATAGATTAAGAGGTCAAAAAGGTATCTAAGTAAATACAATTACTAGATAACATTACTCTTCACCCAAACACCTAGTACAGATAAGGTCAGTCATCCCCACATAGCACATCATAGGTAGCATAATTATCTAGCAGATCTTCTGAGACCAGCACACAAAAATCAGGGTCTCCTACTTATAGGAATGAGTAGCACCCATAAAATGGGTGGTCGGTACGCTACGTACTGAGTAAAGGAACAATACAATCAAAACAGGGGTACAATTAGCACATGATTTCACAACAAATGATAAGAATACAGGTAAATGAATAAAACATCTCATAAGATAGATAATGATCCAGGTTCTTTTATTAGATATAATCCATTTTCATTCTCTTATATACGTTGAGTGTAGGAACCCCACTATTCTTAAATCAATGGAATGGTCTGAAGCACCTTCTTAGGGAAAACACACCTAAGCCACTATTATCATCTGGTGGAATGAATTTGAAAACATCACCATCTCAAGGCAGAATTCTCCCAAGCTACTATTCTCTTCGGTGAAATGGAACATATGTAAAAACATCACCTTAGTCCTAACTCATGTACTCTTACACTTTAAATCATTAGTGTTTTTTTCATAGGCTAAACTTTTAAATTTTTATTTCACGATGAGGAGGGGCCCCACTATTCTTAATTCAATGGGATGAACTGAAACACCTTCTTAGGGAAAAATACTCTCGAGCTACTATTATTTCTGTTGGAATGGATATTAAAATCATCATCTTCTCGAGACAGAACGCTCCCAAGCCACTATTCTCTTCGGTGGAATGGATATAAAAGTAACACCTTAGCTCTACTCACGTACTCTTTCACTTTAAATTATTAGTATTTTATTCATGATAAATTCTCAAGCATTGAATACATTAAATTAGATAGACACATAACACAAGTTAAAGTCCTTAAATCTCTTCAAACCCCAATTACACACTCCTTAGCATTCATTCTCCCATATTTATTATTCAACCACAATTATAATATATCAGTCTCAAATATAGACACCATTATTATACACATAATTCACGTTCTAACTCCCATGTCATACATATATAATAATAATAATAATCTTATCCCAAGGTATTACTTATAAAATTACCAAAAACCTTAATTTCACATATTGGCCATAACTTACCCCATGAGATTCATATGATTACTAATGTTCAATAAACATCCTCATAAGGCCACTCATTAGCAACATATCTGAAATCCAAATAACCTCTGGGTTTTTACACATGGAATGGTAACATTATTGTTTTAAGATATCATGTTCTAATTAAACCATTGTTTCATTGAAGGACCTCAGAACAAACGATAATACCTCCAAAAATTTATTAAGATATCATAATCATATTTTAATTCACTTAACACATAAAATACCATAATTTCCTTATTAGCCCATAATGACCAAAATACCCTTAAGGACAAATAATAACCCTTATTTTATAAAATGTTATTCCTTCCACACACATTATTTTCCAAATCCACCAATCATCATCATACCTCATAAATATGCTTACATCCATATATCATAGCTTATTTAGCCCATATTTCATGCCACAAAATATATTCCCATAATTATGTCATTATCATAACAAAATCATGACTATAAATTTTATCCATCCTTACTTTCTTTCAAACATAATATTCCTATCATCACAAAATATCAGGATCAACATATATTAAAACATATAGTAATGATATCATGAAAAACACACATAACCATACAAGAAAATAATACAAAAACCCTAAACATAGATTAGTATCCTTAACAATTAGAACACCAGGCTCTAAGCACGTAAATCCTAAACTTCCTCCTCCAAGATTACTGGAATACTACCTATGAAAAAGAACAAAATCCATAGTAAGACTCAAAGAGTACAACTGAGGGAGAAATTAAGGAAAAGAGGTTAAAAATGAAAATAACCATAGCTTAATGGAAGCTTGAGAAGTGTGAATGTGTAGTAGAATGTGTGGTAGAGTTATGGTAAAAATTTGGTAGTGTTTGGACAAGGTTTGAGGGAGAAAATAGGGATGCATGACCAAAATGGGGTGGTTGCATGGGTGTGTTATAGGCAGTGCACACCCAAGATGAGAGTTGGGATCGGGCATGACCAGACAATGTGAAGTGGCATGGCCATGCTCGATCACTAGGCAAAGAGGTTGCAAGTCAAATAGATGGACACACGCTTGCGTTAGGGCCGTGCGTAAGCATGCAAGGGAGTATGGGAAGTTGTGCTGGGTAGCAAGGGTGTATGATAGAAAATTTTAGTGTTGCATGGCCATACTTGAAGCCATGTGCAGGCCCTATATTTATTAAAAATGGGATGGACAAGAAAAAGAATAAAGGAAAAAGAGGCGATTATTGGTGGCAATGGCTGGTGACAGTGCTAGGGAAGGTTTGGCTGACCTTAGGTGGTCGGCTTATTGGAATTGGGAAGTGTGTGGCGGTGCACGGTGGCATTGGTGGTGGAAATGATGGTACATTGGTAAAAATAGGCAGAGAAGAGAAGGAAAATAAGAAGGAAGAAAAGAGAAAGAAGAGAGGAGCTTAGGGTAGGATTTTTAGACACAAAATGGGTAGAAGGTAAGGTAAAATAAAAAAAAGGAAGAAATGAGAGTGTGGCATATACATACATACATACATACATACATACATATATACATACATACATATATACATACATATATATATATATCTCTGTGTGTGTGTGTGTGTGTGTGTGTGTGTGCATGTGTGTGCATAGTGCAAATGAGAAGAAATAAATAGAGGAAGAGGAATGTGTGTAAGGGTGTAGGGTTGTAGCGTAGATCATAAGGGTGGCAGTGGAGATGATGGTTGTGTGTTGTGGTGAAAAATGGCAGAGGGTGCTGTAGGGATGGTGATGGTTGTGTGTATATGTAGCATAAAGATGAGGGAGAAAAGAGGAAGGCAAGGAGTAGGGTGGTGTACGTGTGTATGTGCAGGTCTACAAAGCTAAGAGAAGAAGAAGAAGAAGATTGGTGATGGATGATGGATGGTTATAGAAAAGGTGATGAAAGATGGTGCAAGTGGTGAGGAGAAATGTAAGTTTTAAGTGCAAGTTACAGAGAAATCAATCTTTGTGGCTAAGTTGATGGGAGAAGGTGAAGAAAGAAAAGAAAGGAAGAAATATAAAGGAAAAAGAGAAAAATATTTGGGGATTAGTTTAGGAGATTTTGGATTAACCAAAATAGTTAGGATTAGTGGTAATTTTGGCTGGTTTTGGGATTGGTTTACAAAATACGGTTTATGCGAAGTTAAATATTCATATTTGGTTAAATTTCTTGGATTAAGAAATTAGGTTAAGACTAAAATAAGATTTTTTTAGAAATTAGAATCAAATTAGGGCATTAATAATACAGTACTAGGCTAAGAAAATTTTTGGGGTATTACACTATGAAACCTAATCTTAAACACACATTATTGGTGCTAATCCCAAAATTTAAAACCAAGGAGAATGTTAGATGATAGGCTTAGCAACCTATGTAATGTTGTGTATAGACTTATTTCCAAAGTTCTTGTCAACTGCCTCAAGAATATCCTCGTCGATATTCTTTTAGAAAAGCATAGTGTTTTCATTCCTAGAAGATTGATCAATGATAGTATTTTAGTTTCTTTTGGAATATTTTAATGAATGAAGCATAAAAATATGGGAAAATAGGGGATGTTGCACTTAATCTAGGCATAAGAAAGGCTTACAACAGAGTTGAATAATGCGTCTTGGAAAGAATCATGCTAAGGATGGGGTTTGAGGCTTGATGGGTGAATCTGATTATGCAATGAATGAATTCAGTGATTTTTTTTTCCTTTTTTAATGTTATACCTGACCCTATTTTCACACCTCAGATATCTATTCACCAAGATGATTCAATGTTCTCTTATTTACTTCCTAGGTTAATCAATGCCTTCAACCTTGTTTTGATGATAACAAACGGAATTAAAAGATGTTAACACGGTTTTTAAGTGTACAAGAGTTATGTTGATGACAAGGATGTTAAAACACACTTATTCAAATCTTTTCTTAAGTGCAAAATTTTAAAAGCAATCAAGTTTCAAAGCACAAGAGAAGATTGCATCAAGATTACCAAGACTCAAGACCTCAAAGTGTGTACTCAAAGTCTTAGGTTATCTTGTAAAGTTGTTTGAGCATGTCACTTTTGGTTTTAATCTTTTAGGACATTTTTAAATCCTCCTTACAACTTATTTAATATAAATTCCTTATTGATTTTAAATCCTATATTCTTTTAAAAGTGTTTTTGAGCATATTAGAACCATTTAATTAGTTTTGGGCCATATAGTTTTGGTCCTTTAAATATATATGAATAGTCAATTGGTTAAGCAAACAAGTTGATGTATCATATTAACTATTTAATTAGTTTACTCAAACAAGTCGATCATTTTAGTCTTTAGATAAAAATCATTTTGTACTTTGTCTCAATCCTTAGCCTGGTTGGTCAAGATAGTTGATTGGTTATCTATTTATTCTCTATGCTGAGGTGCTTTCCAACCTTATTACAAAAGGGGTGGACAAAAATTGATTGCATGGGGCCATAATATGTATAGGAACACCCTTGATGTCTCATATTTTTTTTTACAAATGATATTACTTATATTTCTAGAGAAAATAGTGAAGAAGTGATCTACTGGAAACATTTCATGGATATCTATTGTAATAATCCATCCCCAAATCCTTTAAAATGTATTTAAAATTATGTTGATATAAAATAAAATGGTGTTAGTTTGGAAAATGGCTTGGGATTTAGATGAAAAGTTAATTTCAAAAGTTCTAATCAACCATTTTTCCAAATAGATTGACTAATATGACCATGGAGTTGTATTTTTATTTTTGGGATAATTGGCCGACTAGTTACTCAAACTGATTGATTGGTTATGCTGTGGTTCTAGATTCTTTTTCTATTTTTACTTCAATTCAATGTTTATAAAAACTTATAATTAGAGTATCCTTGTACAAATAAGCATATTTTGGTACTTTGGGATTATATTCACACTATTTAGATCATCCTATGATTTTATTTAGAAAAAAATCCCCTAAAAGTACCTTTGAGGTACTTTCTCACCTACTATCTCTCTTCCTCACTTGCCTTTCTCCTTTACCATAAAACATGTGTGCAATAGTACCTTTACCACATAATATCTTGATCTTACTCCTTCTATAGCTTGAATTCACTCCATCTCTCTCATTTTTATCATTCCCTTCCCTTTGATCCCCCACACTCAACCAAAACTCGACTTTCTTTCTCTTCTTTCCCTTCTTTCCCTTTGATATGTCAACCCTAGCCTTTCCTTTCCTTTCCTTATTTTTGGTTCATTTTAACCTTATATTTTCACACTTTCTCTCTATTATTTTCCTTTTGTTTACCTTGATAAGTGTTAGGTATTCCTTATATTCTCCCATTTTCTTATCTATTAGAAAATAAAGGATTTGCCCCTAATTCCATTCTTTGATAAGTTGTTTTTCTCCTCTCTTCTCCAAATCTTAGCATTAGTTCTCCCTTTTTTCCATTTAAATAAGGAAGGATTAAGGTGTAAATAAATTTTAAAGGTCCTAGCTTTCCCCTATTGGTAACCTTGTTCTTGATAGGCGGTTAAGGTGTGCTTCATTCCCTCTTCTTCTATTTTTATTATAATTCAGTATTAAAGTGATTTTTTTACTACTTTTTATTATTTATTCCCTTAAAATAATCAAGAATCTTGGTAGAAGTCGTTAATATAGTATTTGATTTTACTTGAAGGTAAGACATCATTATCTCTAATATGACTAAGAGTTGATGTTGATAATTATAATCTCATATTGTTGGCGTGTTCCATGGTGTGTATGTGCTATTTTGATTCTTGATTTTAAGCATGTGTTATATTTATATTTTTGGAATTTAGAACATGTTTTTGATTATTTTGGTCTTAATCATGAAATTGGGGATTAAGTATGAATGTGATGCATATTTTTTATCTATCATTAATCCATGTGTTAAGTGCTAAGAATGTCTTCATATGTGTTTTTAGAACATAAGAACATATAGGGTTATTTGGAAAGAATACATGAATTTGGTTAAGTGTGAAAAATGTTGTTTGGGGTTTTTTTTCCTGGACCGGTTGATTTGTTGGTTAATCCCATTTACTAGTTCCTATGACCTATTAATGGATTTGATAAACACATTGATTTTTTATTCCCGTGCCCAAAGTTGTTTTGGTTGGTTTGGCCAAACCATCGATAAATTCTTATGAACATTATCTTGGTTGGACCAACTATTCCACTAGTTTCTCCATGTTATTTATTTCTCTTTAGCTGTACCCCATACTATTTTGATAGTCATGGGGATAAATCAACCAGCTTTGCTTATTTGAGGGTTAACTCCTAAACGCCTAGTTTAGTGGCTCGTATGCCTTGATTTTTGTTTGGTTTTAACACTTAGAAAAACCTAATTGGATATATTTATGTAATTTACCATTTACTTGTGATATCACCTAAATATTATATTTAATAAAAATTAATATCTTATTTGAGCCTTTTTCTCTAAATCTTGATGGTAGCTAACTAGGAATTAGTGGGCGAGCCACTCTTGTGGTTATCATTTTATTTTACTTAGTACTTTTTTTATTCCCTCCTGGGTTGTGGTCGATATGGGTACACGCATATTTATATAGAGTATGAGTAATCATGTGACAACTCTGCATGACATTAATGTCTAGCTTAGGTGGGTATGGTATCCTTGTACAAACCTCCTATCATTTTGGATGTCCATAGATTAGATGGGTATGGTATCCTAATTTTATGTTAGCATTTGTGATAAATGTATTTAAGGTGTGGTGGGTGTAGTATCCCATGAGAAATCTCCTTTTATGTATTCCAATTTTGTCTTAGCCCTCATAGTAGACACATTCATGGTGTGGTGGTTGTGGTATCCTATTAGTGTGTATTATGCTACCATGACTTTTGTTCATGGTGGATAAATGGGTGCGTTCATTGAAATTGTAACACCCTAAAATTTACTACTGAAAAATTTTACTTTAGTGAAAGCATATTAACAACATAATTGGGTGTTATCGTCATACTCGACATAAATTTGGCTTACCATACTATCCATACATCAAATACAAGGTAAAAATACTTAAAATTAAAATAAGATAAATAGAGAATGAGGAAAGTTTTATAATAAATTATATAAGCATGTATAGATTTACTCCAAATACAATATAATAGGAATACAATAAAAAAGAAGACATTAGAACTAAAAGTCCCAAAGGTATCCAAACAAAAAAATAACTACTACATAACAACTCTACATCCAACCCCAAGATACAAAATCACTCCTCCATAGATAGACAATCAAAAGTAGTAAGTCATCCAAGCAGTCCTCATTGATCTACACAACAAAGACTGGGTTGTCTACTCGTTGGAATGAGTAGAACTTATAAAATAGATGATCAATACACTATGTGTAGAGAAAAAGAACAATATAGTCATGACAAGATTATATAGAATGAATAAGGTCATAAGGAAGATTAATCATACGCATTGATTAAACATGATAAAATTCAAGAGTTGATCTAAATCCAAAATTCTATTATTAGGTATAATCTCAATCGATTTTCTTAGTTACACTGAGTTTAAGGACCTCAATATTTTTAATTTGATGGAACAAACTAAATCACCTCCTATGATAAAATGATCTTGGGCTGCTATTATTAAGCTGGTGGAGTGGACTCAATGCCTTCTAGAGAAACACCTCCCTAGCCACTATGGTTAAATTGGTATAACAATTTGAAGCAATTCTTAGGGCAAAATGTTCATGAGCCACTACTATTGTTTAATGGAACGGACTCAACACCTCGATTCTAATTTACGTGATCTTCCACTTTAAGTGATTAATGCCTTACTAAACTGATGCTTATCTCGATGTCATCATGGAAAGGTAAATATGAAAATGCAGGACACATAAACCATACTTAACATAAATATACAAGGCACGAATAATACATCTATATGATTTGGGTCA
The DNA here is from genome assembly GCA_039764185.1 of Tamarix austromongolica. Classification (NCBI taxonomy): domain Eukaryota; kingdom Viridiplantae; phylum Streptophyta; class Magnoliopsida; order Caryophyllales; family Tamaricaceae; genus Tamarix; species Tamarix austromongolica. Next base: position 19,816,237 of record CM077810.1, read on the forward strand.
TTCGTTAAGGAAAAAGTTCATAACTCCCTTACAAAACCTGAACTTCACAAGGTAAGCATAACTTTTCCCACAATACTCATCTCATAACCATTTTTGATAAACCATCCTAAAATAACATTATTAACAACATATCTAAAAATCAAGGTCTAACTCCAACGTCTAACACGTGCTATAACGAGCCTACCTCTAGGGTTGCTATTCCTAATTTAAGCCATTTTCTTATTTTATTATACTTATACTATTCATAATTACTCCAAATTTTTAAAGTAACATAATTATCATATTTTAAATCCATTTACACTTTAGAAACACAAAAATTTCATATTTAACCTGTATTGACAAAATACTCTTATTGTATCGATATTTGCAAAGTTTCATTTTATATCCTACTCAATCATAATTTAATCATATTACTTATTAAATAATTTATTAAATCTTCAAATATTATCATGCCATAATTATTTTTATGTTATCATAAAATAACCAAAATACCTCCATGATTAGAGCTAGAAAAATTTGACCTAACCTTCCCGACCCGACTTAATTCGCATAAAATCTGACCTAACCCCAAACTAACTTGACCTAATGCTGACTCGAATATAAGTGACTCAACTAAATCTAAAATCAACTTGAACCCAACTCATAACTTGACATCAACCTGAATTGCTATCAATCCAACTTGCCATTAAACCTACTTGCCATCAACCCGACCTAACTTGATAAAACCAAATTCAATATTAACCAATTATAATAATAATAGTAGTAGTAGCAGTAATAATAATAATAATAATAATAATAATAATAATAATAATAATAATAAAATTACAAATATCTTATTATTTATTTAAAGTATTTAAAAATATATCATTTTATAAATTTTACTTATTTTTCTTACTTTTATTGTGGACATACTTATTCACCATCAATATTATAATTTTATCAAAAATTTCATGTAAAAATAGAACATTAAAAAGTCATAATAATTATAAAATAGCAATTAGTAACACATTATTTATCACATGTATACATCAAGTCAAACTTAATGTTTACTTACGAGGTTAATGACTTATATTAATATTGGAGGTCAATGTTTGAGTCGACCCAAATCCAAAGTGATTCAATTTAGGATTAGCTTGACCCAAACCGAACCCAACCTGACCCATCAAAGCCTAAAAATATCTTTTTCGTTAAGTTATCCTAAAATTGGTTTGTCAAATTAACTTGACATTAAATCACCCGAATACAAGATTGCTCAGCCAAACCCGACTTGACCCAACAAGATAACCCAATCTGACTAGATAAATTAATCTAATATAACTCGAATCTATAGTGATCTAAACCCAAAATAACTCTACCCGATCTACAAATGACTCGGAAACAAAAATGAACTAACTTATTATAACCTGACCCAAACATAACCCATCTTACCTAATGGCCACTTATACTTATGATAGACACAATACCCAAATTTATATAAAACCCTACATGTCTGTAATCATTAGAATCCGACCTTCAACTTATTATATCACCATACTACTTGACCATATTCCTTTCCTACTTTCCATCCTCATCACAACCATAGATCATGCTAACACACTCATTTTCCATAATTTGATACCACATTATCATACCATGACATTATCAATATTGCATTATCAAATATCAATATAATAATACCAAAGAAGGGATTACACACAAATTACACATAACATTTAAAAATCCTAATTATGATATGTATCCTTACCTGATAGACACCAATATCTAATCACAAAAGAAAACCCTAAGATGTCTCCTCTAAAACCACCAAAAAATCACCTCCTCAAAATAAAACATGGTTAGAACTTAAGAAACAACCAAGAAAAACATAAGGCAAATAAAAAACCAAATCAAATGATGCTATAGAAAAATGTGGCTCGAGGTTGAACTAGCTACATAATGTTATAGTGCAAGTATAGAGGTGTTGCATGGGATATTTATGCAAGAAAAGGGGCTTCCTTGGGGTATTAACCCATTGGGTTTTGCGTTAGTGAGTGATGTAGCTATGGTGGGTATTACGATGTAGGTTGATGCATGTAAGGTATGGGTGTCATGATTAGGTGTTTATTGGAAAAGAAAGTTTTTTAAGGAGGAAGGTTACGAGTGTAATACCTCAAAATTTTGCTTAGCCTAATCCCATATCATTAATACCATAATTTGATTCTAATATCAAGAAAATCTTATTTTTAGCTTTAACTAATTTTTTTAATCCTGAAATATTATCCAAATAAGAATCTTTGACCTTGATAAACCATATTTTGTAACCCGATCTTAATTTTGCTATAAATTTTCATTAATCCTATCTATTTTGACTAATCCAAGTTTATCTAAAACTAATCTTAAACCTTTTCCCTTTTTCCTTTCTTTCTCCTTTCCCTTTTTTCCTTTCTCCTTCTCCTACCTCATTTAGCCGTAATTCTTAACTTACACAACTTGCAACTTGACTTACCTCTTACGTGTGTGGTTCCTTCTCCCACTTACACCATCTCCTATCACCTCTACTATAGCCACCATCATCCATAATCCCTCACCATATTATCCCCTGCTACCCCAACTCTGCTTGTATGCACACCCCCATCCCCTTGCCATTTCTTTTTATTTCTCATGTAATGTACACTCACACACCATTACCATCTCCTACATGCACCCCTTGCAATCATACCAATACACCTGACCACCACCTCCTTGTCATCCCTTGTGCTACCCGACCTGCACCATCCCCCTACATCCTCTGTATTTTCTTCATTCGTGCATGCCTCACACACACACTTCACTCTCCTTCCTCATTTTTTTTGCCTTAATTTCTACCCATTTTGTGTCCAAAACACACTGCCCGAGATCCCTCTTCTTCTTCTTCTTCTTCATCTTCTTCTTCTTCTCCTACTCCTCCTCCTTCTTCTCCTTCTACTTCTCCTTCTTCTCCTTCTTCTCCTTCTCCTTCTTCCCCTTCTTCTCCTTCTCCTTTTGCTTCTTCTTCTCCTTATTCTTCTTCTTCTTCTTCTTCTTCTTCTTCTTCTTCTTCTTCTTCTTCTTCTTCTTCTTCTTCTTCTTCTTCTTCTTCTCCTTCTTATCCTCCTTCTCCTTCTCCTTCTCCTCCTTCTTCTTCTCCTCCTTCTTCTCCTCCTCCTCCTCCTCCTCCTGCTTCTTCTTCTTCTTCTTCTCCTCCTCCTCCTCCTCCTCCTCCTCCTCCTGCTTCTTCTTCTTCTTCTTCTTCTTCTTCTTCTTCTTCTTCTTCTTCTTCTTCTTCTTCTTCTTCTTCTTCTTCTTCTTCTTCTTCTTCTTCTTCTTCTTCTTCTTCTTCTTCTTCTTCTTCTTCTTCTTCTTCTTCTTCTTCTTCTTCTTCTTCTTCTTCTTCTTCTTCTTCTTCTTATTCTTCATCCTCCTCCTCCTCCTCCTCCTCCTCCTCCTCCTCCTCCTCCTCCTTCTTCCTCTGTCTTGCACTAAACCTTGATCCCATTGTGCCCCTTAATGCACCACATCGCCTCATCCACAACTATGCCCTTCCAACATCTCTTGCTCTTCCCACCAACACCACCACCATTACCTCCCTACATTGCCCACTATGTGCACTAGATATCACCTCCCGTAACCTCCTTTCCCTATTGTTGCTACACCAACAACCACCACTGCCCCTACCTTACATTGACACCCTACACTGTGCCTCATTTCTAATCTCATCGTAGCCCCTCAACCACCCTTGCGTTTGGTTTCTTTCCATATTCTTCCCATTTATGCATCCCTTAAGCTAACCTCACTACCACTAACCTTCCCTAGCCTTGGATTCCACCTCTAGCACCACCATCCAACCTCCTTGCTGCAGACTAACCACCACTGGGCACCTCCCCCTCAACCATCCACCCATCTAACCAACCTCCCCCTTAAGTATTCCCACATGCCCAAACTCACGATGCCCATGCATCATGAGGTTTGCAATATTTTTACCCTTTTTTTTAACTTGAGGGCATTTTGGTAAATTTTAGTTAATAAATACTTTAACATAAATTATTAATTTGTTTGTTAAATATGAATAAGGTTAATATGCTATTATTTTTAGGTATAAAAAGTTGATTAATTGAGCCTAATAAAATTTTGTAGGTTACCTATTATTTGTACTTTTGTCTAAAATAAGATAATCCTTATACTCTACTAAAATGTTAGATATCGCATATTATCACATTAGTATTTTGATGTATGAATTTTATTAAATATGTTTGTCACATTGAAATTATTTGCCTAATAATGCTAGTACAAAGTTTGGTAAAACAGAGCATGTTAACTTATGTAAATTATAATGTGTACGAAAGCATGTTAAAATAAGTCTAATGTTGGAAATAAATTATATATGTCATGTATGTCTAATATGATAGGTTGAGCATGTCTAGGCATATTTTTAGCATAATTATTTATATTGTGTGCCCTAGGGTCAATATGGTCATTTATGTGTATTATGATATTTATTCTAAAAAGAATGCCTAATATGTTTTAATTGTTATTAATTATAGAGATATGTGATATGATATTTTACAAACACATGTTTTTGCGTGATTATTATTATTATTGTATACCCTAGAAGTATTTTGGTCATTTTTAAGCATATCATGATAGTTATCCCGATAAGCATGCCTAATATGTATTATGTATTACTGAGCATGGGAATATGTGATTTGATGTTTTAGAAACTCATATTATGGTTTGTGTAAAATCATGTATAAAGGTAAAATGGTTGGCATGCCTATTAATTTATTTGTATGTTTAATAATTTAATTATGGTATTTTAGCCTTTTTATGACAAGTTTATAAATAAAAGGGAATTAGAGTTGGAAATGGATGATAATGTAGAAATTATGGCCATAGGGGCATATGATTTATTAAACCTAGGATGGCCTTGGTATATTATCATATTGACCTTATCAGTAATTTTGATCATTGTTGCCTCAAATGTTTGAAAATGAGTAAAAATGGTTTAATATGGAAATTTAATCTATGTGATTATTTAACGGTCTCATAGTCACCTTAATAAAAATACTAATATTTAAAATGAAAGAAATTGAGATAAAAAATGGTGACTCTTTAGGGGTAGCTATCCTAAATACGTGGTTTATCCTATAGTTGATTATGGATTGTCACTGGTGTGCCTTAGTGCCCCAACCAAACCTTATATCTTACTCTATTTAGCTCTGTGGAATTATATAGAATATGCATACTTATGGATTATATGTCCTTGTTGCTAAGGTAATCTACTACCTTTGTGTGTTAGTGTGACCAGGGTACCTTTGTGTTCTTAAGTGGATAGTCAATAGGATACTGTGTTACCTTGGTCCGCTAGTATAGCAAGAGTACCTTGGTTTCTCTAGGTTGATATGATATCCATTGAGTAAATAAAAATGAAAATTGATTATTGTCAAAATTATTATTAGATTAGGTTGGTAATAGCCTTTGTAATTACTTGTGGATTAGTAGTAGCAATTGTGCCTACCCTTAGATTAGTAGTGGACTTCGTGCCCACCTTTAATTTGGTATTAGCCTTTGTGCTTAATTGTGGTTTGGTAGTATCATTTGTACCTATCTGGGATTTGGTAGTAGCATTTGTGCCTACCTATTGCTCGATAGTAGCCTTTGTGCCTACCTATGTTCGGTAATTGCTTTTGAGCCTTATATGTGATGTTATGGATTTTATTGGTATTGTGCATTTGAGTCATACCTATGATGTATGGATGTTATTAACTTTGACAATGAGATATGAGATATATTGTGAAGGTTATGGTTATTTTATTGAGGTTGGATCTAATCATTATGTCAGAAAGCATGTTTTAGATGCTTGGTTGGTAAGTGCCATTATGTTCTAAATGTAAAAGTATGACAATTATATGGATTTAGTGATTATTATTTATCTGATATGATTATCGTACTTTGATCATTATATATATACTTCAATATGTTACACTATATCTTGTTGTGATGCCTCTTATGTGTTTTATGCAGACTTTTCATATGATTCTTGTGTAATGGGTTAATCAATATTGTTCTACTGATGGGTTCCATTTCATGGACCCCTACTTATTCTATGGTAGTAGCCTTTGTAGCTTAGCTTGTGAGATCAATTGAAGACCAATATTTTGGGTTGAGAGTTAGTGTTATTCGATGTTCTTCCCAATATCTTTTGATCTGGATGTTCTTATACTTTATTATCCTTATGCATTTTTTATGTCACAAAATTTCATAACCACTAACATTTGCTTTTATTTAGAATGTTATTAATCTATGATTTGGCTCTCTCTCTATTATGATTCTTACAAGTGTGATATTGGTTTAAGTCGAGTAACGCTTTTAGCCTTAAAAATTGGTATGAGAATGGTAGAGGATACTAGGCTTGTATCAAGTGCGGTAGTAACACATTACATTTTTACTACTTTAGCTTCCATAATTAGGTTTTTAAATAACATTTTATAGTTTCAAAATTTAAAGGTTTTATAAAATGATATAACAAATACTGATCACGAGTAAAGCTCAAGCTGAACTATGTAAGATCGTAGAAAATACCGATTGTGGATGAGTGGATGAAGGAATTCACATATTACTTAGAAGTAGGGACTCAACCTATGGAAAAAAAATAATAAAGCATTTGAACTAAGAAGAAGGGAAGAAAAATATTCCATGAATGACATGGAATTGTATAGACATTCACAGACCATGATGATACTAAAGTGTGGACCTCAAATAGTAGGGTAGAAAGTACTTAATGAAGTTCATGCAAAAATATGTGGTTTACATCAAGCTCCCTATCACTTTCAGTAAAAAAATTGTGTTAGGATTAATAATGTAAAACCATGTATTAGGATGTCAAGACAATCCTATGTTGATGCTGAGGATGTAAAAAAATTTCCTCGGCACAAAGTGTCCCTACTTCAGAACTACAACCAATCATAAGTGTGTGGTCATTTGTTATATGGGGGGCTAATATTTTTGGACCACTTAGCCCTAGTAATGATAATACTTCAAATAAATGCTACTAATCATTTTAATATTTTTACATTATGCATTTCAAACTAACCCACTAATTGAAGGAATTGACCAAAATATATTTTTCATAGTTGTTATTGATTATTTTTACAAAATAGTTAGAGGTAGAGGTCTCGACATAAATTATTGAAAATTGAATAATGAAGTTTTTTTGAAAGAGCATTATATGCAGGTAAGAAATAGAAAAGTGAACTTTGATGGGATAGGAGATTACAAATGGTCATCATATGAATGGGGCTACCAAAAATTTAAAAGTTTGGAGTTTCTCAAGCAATTATAACTGATAATGGTCAAAGTTCAACAATAATAAATATAGATAGTTTTGTGAAAATTGGGGAATTGATTGTTAATTTACTTTAGTAACTAATACACTAGTAAATTCCATTAAATAAACTTCTATATGGGACATATGGTACCATGAGAACGGTTTCCTCATTGGTTTTAATATAATGTAGCTGTTAGGATGAACATGAAATATTGAAATACTTGAGTGCTAAGACACCGATTTAATGAGGCTGAGTGAGGATAGGAGGATGATCTTCTAGGAATATTATGGGCTATCAGGACAATTATAAATAACCTAATGGGTGAAATTCCTTTCAATTTAGCATTTGGGGTTGAGGCAATTGTACCAATATAAATAGAAAAAAGTTCATATAGGACATGCTAGTATGATCTTAATGATAATGAAGATTCCTTAAAAATTAAGGACTTGTTGGAAGAGAAAAGAAATATAGTTCAAGTGAAGCTTGCTAAATAGAAACATCAAGTATCTAAATACTAAAACAAAAGAGTCAATCCTACATAACTAAGGGTATGGGACTCGACATTAAGGAAGGTTGAGTTCCAAAGAAATGGCGGCTGAGGCAAATTAGTAGCTAAATAGGAAGGTTTGTATGAGGTTATGGAGAAAGTTAGGACAACCACATTCATATTAGTTGATTAAGAGAGAAGATATCTCACGAATTCTTATAACGCAAAACATTTGAGAAAATATTGTTTATACTATTGATTGATTTTGACTTAATAATGATCATGTAACATTCGAATCTACATACTTTATTTACATATCAATGTAAGTAAATGAATAAAAGTTCATATATAAATATATATTAATGTGCTTGCATAGTGTCTTTTGTAGCAAATATGCTGGAAAATGACACAAAGCTAAAGCACATATATGCAAGCCCTCAAACAACGGGGTCACCGACAAATCTCTATATCTACGTTCTTGTACAAATGGGAATTTTAGCTCAAATATGTAAACCCTAAAATAGTGACTTCATCGGCAAAGCTCTATATAAGTTCTCAAACAAAAAGGTAGTTAGGCTCCATACGTAAGCTTGAAAAAAAAGAGGTAATTGAGCACTGAAGACTAAAAGAAGGTGGGAATCCTTGGTGAGATGAAAGACAGAAGCTCTTTTATTCTCTAAACTTATGCTCTACATAAGCCCTCATGTAAAGAGGTTGTTAGGCTCCATACGTAAGCCCTCAAATAAAGAGGTTGTCAAGCATCGAAGATTAAAAAAATATGGACACACATCATGAGATGAAAAACATAAGCTCTTTGATTCACTTATCCCAAACTCTATATGTAATCCCTCATACAAAGAGATCACCAGGCACTAACGATTAAAAGAATACAATCAACCTTGGTGAGATGATAGATATAAGATTTTTCATTCACTAAGCCTAGGCTCCATGGTGTATCCTTGGTCGATATGCCAAGGCTAGTGATCTCACTCAAGTAAACCTAAAAACGTTTTAGCTACTAAGCCTAAGATCCCATGGTGAGATCCTTAGCCAATGTGATAAGACCGCTAAGCCCAAGGGGTTTGTTTGGTCCATTTAGTATGATCAACTAATGATTTCTGGATTAAAATATACTTTTTTTAGCCACTGCCAAAGTATAATAAATATTTAAAGTGTGTATATTCTAAATAATATGATAATATTTCAACCTCAGCATAAGTGGATTGATAAGGTTATATATCAAGAAATATAAGCAACTACTCTAAGGTCATTTTATATATCAAAGGAGTGAGCATGTTACAATAAAAAAAATATGACATAAAAAAAAAGAGTGGTTCAAAAGTCATTTTCTTCACTATTAATCTCTTTAGAAACATGTATACTTTCCGAATCTTGGCCTCAATACAACTCTCCACCTGGATTTTGCAACTGATCATGCTCTACTAATGTCTTAAACAAAGCATACACCACTGAGGCACCATAAGTAGACCATTAAGACTAAATTTATTCTTTCATAATGTGCAAAGTTTTCGCTCTCCAAGTATTTATCTATAGATTCAAGAGAGTACCTCAATTTGGCACTAGCCATATCCTTCTCAATGAGCTCATTTATATCTTTTTTAGAAGACTCAACCACCTACTTGGCCCAACTAGTTTTTTCTAAAGATGCATTTTTTAGTATTATTTATTTTCTCTTTCTTAGTAGCTTCCAAGCGTATTCATTCAATCTCAACCTGTTGTTCTTCCGAGGCTATTTCCATCTTTGTATACTTGGCATCGTACCTGGTTATATGGTTCTTGAGGGTATTGTTTTTAGCCAGTAGAGATCTATTAGAATCAAAATACATTTGAACCTTGCCAACATCTTGGACCATTATCAGTCAACTTTATTTTTGAAGGTCATCTTCTAGAAGGATAACATTAACCTTCAATAGCTCAATTTCAACCCTAGTTTATTGTTTTTCTCTTTCAATACAATCTTTTAGGCTAGTAACCTGGGCTTTTAAAAAGTTTTTAATGGCTACAGTAAACTTTAATGAGTTATTCTTACTTACTATCTCAACAATTTTAGCCTTAACATGTTCATTTTCTGCTTTCAGAATTGAGTGGTCACCTTGAAGTTTTTTATATTTGTCCTCTATTCATAGGAAGCAGTTAGCACTTCATGCAAATCAATCAAAAAATCTTCTTTTGCATAAACAATTGCTACAAATGGCATTTAAAAAGTTATTGAAGTTGTCACATTGAAGTTATATTATATGTATAAAATTATGAATTAGGATATACTTGGAAGGATATGTTTAAATCAACCCTCAGTGGGGGTGTTGTTTTGAGACCTTCAACTATCATTCTACCCTATCCCATCATTATGGTCTTGATCAATTCGAGACTAACTTTATCATCTACGTGAAATTCAAACAAGGAATAATCATCAGGTATGGTTAAAGTGGCTCAATCATCTTCAATGGAGACTTGATAACCAATATCATAAAATATTTTTTTCCAAGCATGGAATCTTCTTTTTTGGGTACCCCTGCATCATCGCTTAACACCCTAAAATTTACTATAAAAAATTCATTTTTTAGTAGAAGCAGAATAAAAATATATTTGGTTGTTATAGCCATACTCGATATAAGTCTGACTTACCATGTTATCCTTGTATTGAATATAAGGCAAAATAATAAACATTTAAATCATGATAAAACAAAGAATGAGATAGAGATTCATCAACTTAAATAAGAGTTTGGAGGGTAAATCCAAGTGAAATATCCAAAATACATAAAAAGGGATACATCAGAACTAAGAGTCTCAAAAAGTATCGAGCTAAAGCTATAAAATAGATAACATGACTCTAAATCTTAAATTCTAAGGATGGTATCATCACTCCTTCCTAAAAAAAACATCATAGGCAACAAAATCATCCAAGGGACCTGCATAAAATCATTTGGGTCTTCTGCTTATGGCAATGAGCAACACCCATAAAATAAATAATCAATATGTTGTGCTAAGTAAGGGAACAATACATTCGTACCAAGGTTACACATAATACATAAAGTAACATAGAAAAATAAGCATTTATAATGAATAAACATGATACAATGAAAGAGGATAATTGAATCAAAGTTCCATTATTAGGTATAGCCACAATCCATTGTTTTTTATCTATATTGAGTGTAGGGCCCCACTATTCTTAATTTGATGAAACAGATTGATACACCTCCTTGAGACAAATGTGCCTAGCAACTATTATTAACCTGGTAGAATATACTCAACACCTCCCAGTGTAATGTGATCCTATCCATTATTCATAAACTAGTGGAATGATATGATGCACCTACTAGGGAAAAGCATACATGACCACTATTATTAAGCTAATAAAACAGACTCAACATCTCAGCCTTGACTCACATGATCTTTCACTTTAAGTGATTAATATCTTATTCATTGTTATTTATCTCAAGATCATCATGAATATACACATATAGATATTCCATTCATATAAGCCATCTTAAAATAATTATTCAAAACATGTAAAACACAAACACATGAGTATTGGGTCATTTCCTGAGGAAAAATGTCATATTTCCCCTAAGAAACCATAATTTCAAAAGATATGCATAAATTCTTCTTTAGTACTCATTTAACCATCAATTTCAGCATACTTTCATAAAAAAATATTATTGACAACAAATTCAAAAATCAAGGTCTAAATTCAATATCTTACACATGTGATAACGACTCTACCTCTAGGGTTACGATATACAAATTCCTACAAAACCTTAATTTCACAAGTTACGCATAAATTTTCTTGTCAAACTCATATAGCCACCAAATTTATTAAATATTCCTTAAATATATTTATTATCATCATATCTGAATATTAAGGTTTGACTCTAGCATTTTACACATGCAATAATAGCCCAACTCTCAGGTTATTATTTCTAATTTAAGCAAAGGTTATTATTTCTAATTTAAGCAGTTTTTCTCATTTAATTTGGCTTAGTGTCACGAAGAAAATTCTTTCACCTAAGCCTTTTCTGTGCAAAACTTATAAGAAAAACTCCTTTAGTGCTCACTAAGTCATCCTTTCCAACACTAAGGTTATTACCAACCCTTTGAGGATGAGTAAGAACACTAGCACTTGGAGAACATTGAGAAACTTAGAGAATATGTGAGAGTGTGTGTGTATGATGAGAAATCTTTATTGATGAGGGATGAGAGAGCTTACAACTTGGAAGATGGTGGGAGAAAATTAGGGTCCTCCTCTATTTATATTTGAGGTCCCCTCCTCACTTTTCTATGGTAGAAGGTTCTAGATTTTCCGCAACCTTCTACATTTATATGAGAATTTTAGAGACTTCTTTATAGGATTTCCCTATAATCTTCTATAGTTTAGAGATTTATAGAATTATTACATCATCTATAATGCATATAGAATATTACACAATCTTTCATATAATTCCACTAGAGTTTGCACAACTCTAGGGTATTCTAGAACCTTTCGGATAAAAAAAATGGTTTATGACATTAGGCCATTAATAATGACTCTAAATATTCTACATAACATGTTTAACATATTTTGAACCAACTAACATATTAAAATACCAAATATTCTATATATAACCCATATTGACCAAATTAGCCTCAAGATATCCAAAAACCCCCATATTTCACAATCATGGGAAAATTATGACAATGCTTAAAGTAGTTGCATTGAGATTTGGTGCATCAAGGTAGGATGCATCATGAAAGAATCGCATAGATATGGGGTTTTGCATAAGATTCTCAAGTTAGGGGTGTGTGTAGTGTAGTTGGAAATGTAGTTGTGGGGTGTCTTATGTGAGGTTGTGGTGTAATTGGCATGGATGTTGCATAAAGAAGTGCTACAAGGGGTTGATGGATACATGATTTTGAGGGTGTAAATGAGGGTGTTTTATGTGGGAAAGTAACACAACTATGTCACATTTGTGAAGGAGGAAGGCTATGTGAAGAATGGATGCAACTAAGGGGTATTGAGCATGAAGTGTCCATGTAAGTAAGGGATGTTGAGTGTTAAGTGTTGGTGCAACTATGGGGTGTTTGGCATAGGTTTTTCATGCAAGAAGGCCTAAGAAATGTCAAGTGTGATTAACAATGAAAACATGTTGCACAATAATATCATAGATTCAACATAGGTGATGTAAAATGAAGCTTAAAATAGAGAAAGATAGCTGGGGAGAGTTTGTGTGAGTTGTAAAATTAAGTAAGAAATGGAGAAGAAAGGTATTTATAGGAATAATAGGGCTGAGGTGAAAATGTGAATGGCCAAATGGTGTAAGTATTGGGGAATGACCTAATCATTTTCCATGCAGTATAGACTTAGAAGGAAAGGGACATGGCTAGTGGTTGTGGGCTAGATTGTAGGTATAGGTGCAAATGGTCAGGTGCCGGGAAGGAAAAAGAAAGGAAGTCATGTGAGAGGGATGCATGGCCTTAAAAGGAAGGAGGAGAAAGGAAATTGGGATAGGAAGAGAAGGAAAAGGAAACATAAAAAGAAGAAGGAAAAAGATAAAAGAAGAAGGAATTTAGGGTTAGGATTAGAATTAGGCTTAAATTTAAGATTAAGAAATTAAGATAAAATTAATGTATTGATCATCTGGGGTTATGGTTAGATTAAATATTAATTACCTAGGATTAGATTTAGGTAAATTTAGGGTATTATAATGGACTTCTAGCATGATAGCTACTTGTGTGAGGTCGTTAACACTCTCTGGTCCATATGATGTTTTTTAGGGGTTGCCAACACTTATGTTAGCCTTTATTTTTGGAGAAGGAATAGTGTTGGTTTCCACATTTGTCTTTAACCTCCCTTCTTCTTTTTAATGATCACTCCCATATTCTTCTTCAAGTATTATTGTCTCTTTAGCAGAGGTTGGGATTGGATTATCTTCAACAAGTGGTAAGGTAGGAAGTTTAGATTATTTGAAGGAAGGGTCCAACAATTACTTACATTTTATTTGAATATGTTTTTGAAGAGGCTTAGGTAGATTTTATTTTTTCTTTGGTTCTGACAACTTAGGAATGTTAGTCAGTTGGTGGGATGAAGGCTTTGGAACCTTCTTAGTTGTTGGAACCTTAGGGAGTGCCTTAGGTTGAGCTTCCTCTTGAAAAGGTAACTATAATTTTAAAGAGTTAATGATTATATAATATAAGGGATGATGAATTATAACAAAATAAAAAAACTAAGTATTCAATGATATATTCATAATACTAGCCGACAAACATAAAATATATTTATAATGGGAGCTGACAGACTCAATTGCATGTTCATAATAGGAGTTGACAGACATAAAACATGTTTATGATGGGAATAGACAAAACTTAGGGACATATTTATAACAAGAGCATATGGAAATATTATGAGTGTTACTAATCTTATTTAGTTTTGCTTTCTTCTTTTGCTTTTCAAGACCATGTCTCATGATCCATTTTGCTTCATGAACTCATAACAAAGAAAAAGTATTTTTAGAACATGATTATGAATGAAATAGCTATGGAAATCATATATTATTAGAGAATGTAACTTCATTTGGCATTCTAAGTGGTAGACATCCTACCTGGAAGATAAATAGTGGGCCTTTTATACCCTTGGATAGGTTGGAGGGGATATCTTGTTACCGAGCCTTCCATACCGCACACTTTATTTAAAAAAAAAAGAATAATTTATTGACGGATTTGTTAAATTAATAAATTGATGAAAATGATGGAATGGAATAAGTTACTTACCATCATAGAAAATTAACCCTATCTTCTTAAGGTTGATAGGGTCATTCACAACTTCATTATTTTTTATAATTCTTTCATCCTGCACAAGCTTATCAAACTTATCTATGCTGGCATCTAACTCCTATGATGAGGGTTTCAGCTGGCCCCATCTAGACATATTCCACTCGACATCCTCTAAAATGAATAAGTCTTAGGGCTTCTATCTCTTTATAGAAGACTGAGGCTCCTTGATGAACTTATGGTCCTCTCTTGTCTGGATGGCGTAGAAGCTTGGGGTCGAGGGGTAACTTAAAATTTTTAAAAGTGTTTAAATAAATCTATTGTTGGTCTGACGTCCAACAAACAATACCCGTGCATAAAAATAGTTACCATTCTCCAAGCATTAGAGACAAATTGAGCAGGGATTAACTAGAAAATTTGGAGAAATTCTCTAATAAATGGGTGTTAGTTGAATTAGTGTAAGGAAGAAGGAAGATAATACCTTATATAAAATTGGTCAAGCTGAGCTTTAGTGACGTTACTCAGAAGAAGAGTATCTAAGTTTTGAGATGAGATTTCGGACATGTTAACAAAAGGGGGAAGGTTGCAAATGGATAAAAAGATTGACTGGTTTGTTGGAGTTCAAAAAAGAGAAGGAAAAGTTGAGAGTATGATTAAGATATTTGAATACAAAGAATTAAAGAAATCAAAAGGTTGAGTAGGATACTTGAGAAACATATTTTTCAAAAAGGTAGGGAATTTATTGTGTATTTTAAAATAACTAGTGGTTAGTGTTGCATCAGCATCAACCCCATAAGTTTGATTGTTGTTAGAAAGTTTGTTACTCTATATTCCTTTACTTAGGGCAATGATGGGAGGATTTGTAAAAATTTCAATGGATGAAGCATCAATGGCATAGACGATGCCCTGGCAAAGGATCAAAGATGGAGATTTTTAGGTTTCAAGTGTACGGACTAAGGTTTGAAGAGTTTTCTCCAATGAAAGAAATAAAGCATAAGAGTTGAGGAATACAATGTGTAGTAAATTAGAAGTGGGAAAAGAGAATAAGTTGAAGACATATATATATATATATATATATATATATAGTGATAAGAGATGGTTGAAAGTACCTATTTTTTAATTCGGAAGATAAAGAATTATCTGGGTTGTGTGTACTCATTACCAACGGTAACTTCTCAAAATTAGACTAAAGGCTAGTTGGAAAAATCTTTGAAGAAGACAAAGAGTTAAATCAAAGCCTTAAATCTTTCTTTTTCTTAAGCAATATAGTGGAGTTAAAACATATGGTCTTTGATGAGTTAGAAAAATGTTTCTCTTATAATAGTTGTAGCCAATAGTGACTTTTTATGATTTAGAGATTCCTTCTCTAATTAAACATATAGGATTAAGAAAAATGATGATTACCCAACAAGTCATTTTTTTCACACTCTATTTTTTTTTAATTCAAATTTTGAATTTTATGACAACTAATAAAAATTTTATAGCTTTGTTTTCTTCTTGATAGGATGGACCAAGTAGATGTTTTATATATCAATTGGCTTATGAACGTTAAGGGAATAAGTTTGTCTATTGACACTTAATATTGTATATGGAGTGTCTGATGATCGTTTTATGTGTAAATTTACTCTTCCTTATCTACATATTGAGTATATAGTATTTGACCATAATACTCCAAAATTTAGCTAAACCTAATCCCGAATGATTTACTTTGTAACCACCTTACGCAAACTCTCTAACCCTAAAATTTTAACCTAATTTGTTTGATTAATAATTAAATTATATTAATTTTCTAACCTAAATTATATTAACCATATTCTAATCCAAAAAGCAAACATATTATCTTCTCTTTTTCTTTTCCCTCTTTTTCGTTTTCTCTTCTTTCTCCTTTTTCTTCTTTCGGCCAACCCTTCTCTTTTTCCTTTTTATTTTCCCCTTCTTCCTATGTGAAACATTGTCAATAGACAATGCCTACCATGCCCCCATTACTTACCAAGCCACTCCCTACCCCATCACTCTTTCATCCTATGAATGTGGGTTGGAGTTGAATTTTTAGTTGATCATACCTCATTTCCTACATGCATGTATGTGTATATAACACAAATTTAATGCCCTAAACATATCTCCTTCTCCATCCATTTTTTTGTTGAAAACACATAAAAACTATAGACATAATATTTACCTTTTCCTCCTCCTTTCCTTCACTAAAACAACCACAATACTTACCACCGATGATCCCAACCAAAACACCCTCACCACCTTCAGTCACCTTTGAAATTCCTAACCCCAACCAATGGCTAAAATAGTTGGTGCACCACCCCACCTCTCTAAGAAACTCATCCCAACCTCACACCTTTCTTTTCTTACTTAGTTGCAGCACCAACAACCAAACACCACTCCCACCATTTGGCCACACCAACTACAACCCACACTCTACCTTCGATAAACCACCCCATAGCAACCCCTAGCAATGATACCTATTATCATTGCTTTTCCACTTTCCATTTAGCCTCCCACTATTTATTCCCTCCACCCTTTGACCCTTTTGGCTATTTCTCACCACCAAGCAATGCAAACTTGTGCCATTGCCACCCCTTTGGCTCAACATTTGTTGTCGTTCCTCTCCACTTGGTTGCAAAGTTTTCCTAAATCACACTTTTTATTTTTTTTTGTTTTACTCTATTGTTTTACCCTTCATTCCTTTAGCTTTGTCCTAAATATGCTATTAAATCCTAATATAATTTTATTATGGTTTCTTACATGCTTTTTTTGGAGGTTTTGAAAGAGGCAAGAAAGAATTTATGTGGGTAGAGACCAGAGCTTATAAGGATTTTTGTCATAGTCTAGGATTTTTGTTGCTAAATGTTATGCATAAATTCGTGTGATACCATTTCATTAATATTATATGCTTAAATGAATGATTGTTAATGCTATGATATGAGATTTGATATTATGTGATGGAAAAATAAGTTAATTTTTTTAATATCGTATGATAATATTATGTGTGGAAACCCTCAGTGTGATGAATGGTTGTAACATAGATCTATTAAGATATTATGATTTTTAAATGAGTATAATAAGGTATATGGAGATAAATGGAGGATTTAGAAATAATGTTACCAAAGCATACAAGATCTGCATGAAATAAGGGCTTTTATTATTAGTATGAGAATTTTGGTTAATATGGGTTTAATATTTAAATCATGATGTTATAATGTTTTATATCATTTAGAAGATGTAAATGAGTTTATAGGAAGTAGTTAGAGTATTAATGAATGGCCTAAGGTTAATAATGAAAATGGCTTAATTTGTGAGTATTAACCCTAAAGGTAGAAAGATATTATCACATGTATGAAATGGTAGAGTTAGCCCACGAAATTTGAATATGTTATTAACATTAGTATTTGGGGAATGTATATTAAAACTAGTATTTTTTTAAGCCCTATAGGAAAAGTTATAATGGATTTATAAAATTAGAATTTATAAGTCCTAAGAATAGTAATTTTTGATATAGGGTTAATTTTGTATGTGCAAGACCTTAAAGTTAGGCTTTGAAGTCCGAGTATATTGATGATGATGATGATGATGATAATAATAATAATAATAATAATAATAATAATAATAATAATAATAATAATAATAATAATAATAATAACAATAATAATAATAATAACAATAATAATAACAATAATAACAATAATAATAATAATAATAATAATAATAATAATAATAATAATAATAATAATAATAATAATTGGGAAAAATGCACTTTGTTTGGTAGATAAAAGAGTAATAGAAGTGGAGTTATGAATAAAATATAAAATTAGGTTTTTAAGGGAATATAAGAGTCTTAACCCTATAGAGAAGGACCTTATAATCTTTGTGATGTGCTTTACCTACTTTGATATGTTCCGTGCTTTTCAAATAAATCATGAATAATACATTAATAATTTAAAATAAAGGATCATGTGAGTCAGGCCAAGGTGTTTTATGGGTCCGTTCCATCGGACGATAATAGTGGCTTAGGAGCGTTTTGCCCGAGAGGTGCAACTGTCTATCCCACTAAATTAAGAATAGTGAGGCCCTAATCTCAACATGAAAGATAATATGGTTTTATATAAGTAACCTAATAGATAAGATATTAATGACTTAAAGTGGGAGATTATGTGAGTCAGAACCAAGGTGTTAGGTCTGTTCCATTGGATGATAATAGTGGATCAGATGTATTATCCCATAGAGATGCTTTAGACTGTTCCATGAATTTAAGAATAGTGGCTCAGGAGCATTTTGCCCTGAGAGGTATTGGGTCTATTCCGCCGAAAAATAATAGTAGCTTAGGTGTATTATCCCTGAGATATACTTTAAATAGTTCCACCGGTTTAAGAATAGTGGGTCCCTAAACTCAACATAAATAAAAAAATAAAAAAAATTATATATCTAATAAATAGGCTTGGACAATTACTTACCTTGTGATATTTTATATGTGTTGCATGTGTACTTATTCTCTACTATGAATACATGTATTTTACTATATCCCTGACTTGATAGTATTACCACCTTACTCAATATGTATCGTATTAACAATCTTTTTCATGGATGTTGCTCATTCCCACGAGCAACCAACGTTGATGCTTTTGTGTAGGCCATTGAGGATTAGTTGGATGATTTTGCTACCTATAATGCATTATATGAGAGAGAGTGATATTTTGTATCAGGGCATGGGCGTAGAGTTATGTTATTTGGGGAATAGTTTGATCCAAATACTCCTTTTGGAATCTTAGCTCCATGGTATCTCTTTTGTCTATATTTTGTCGTTGTACTCATAATTAATCTCCAAAACTTGTATTTATATTTATAAACTTCCTCTTGTTTTATATTTATCTTGGTTCATATTTAAAGGTTTTATCCTTGTGGTTGGTGTAAGAATGGTATGGTAGGCTAGACTTACATCAATTACAGTGCTAAAACCATTATTTTGGTTATAAGCTTTTGCAGTAAAATAAAATTTTTCAGTAGTAAAATTTAGGGTATTACACTAATAGTCATTTATGTGTAACTTTACTCGTCCTTGTCTGTATATGTATTTCATGACGACCAATTATCATTTATGTGTATCTTTATTTATCCTTATTTGTATATGTGTGTCTGACATATACATTGATGTGTAAGCTTATCCTTCTATCTTTTAGGATATAATTTTATATATTTATTTATACTAAGGTCTTCTTGGTTAACACACTTAACGTATTGTGACCATTAGTTGTGCAATAGAAGTTTAGTTTGTCCCATGGAAGTGACAAACGGGGTGGATGAATTTTTTAAGGGAGTAATGTTACAATTTTTTTCCTCAACTAAGACTAGCAGGCCCTTGGATTCTATCCCAAAGAATAAGAATTGACCCAAAAAGCTTCTAGGAGCATTGGTCTTATTCTTGGACTAGTCCTAGGCTTTAGCTTGTGCAACTCCCTTCTTGGGCTGATTCTCTACATAAGATAGGGTAACTTTTTGTTCTTGACCACACTATATTTTTTGCTTTCTCCTCCCCCCTTGCTACATATAAAGGGTATTGTATTCATTTTAGACATGAGAAATCATAATACACCTTTCTTACCCTTGCCAATCTTTAATTGCTAACTCATACTCTCATTTTTTAAGAATTTCTCAATTCACAAATCACTTACAACAAGCTTTATTATGTATTGATATCTTCCATATAGTAGTAGTGATGAAATTCATTGATTAATCTCTGTTATTGTGATTTATTTGGTCATAAGGGGTATTGGTAAAGTTGTCGGGTTTAGACATCTTCATGCAATATTCCATTGTCCTCTTTTGGAAATAGTATTATGCTATGTCAGAAGATTATATGTGTGACATTGCATTAATGAAAGAGAATGAACAAAGATGATTACGTATGTATAAAATAGAAGCATCCCATATAACATCTATATTAAGAATATGATTGAAGGTTGGTGCTATATTGGATAGTTGGCCAGATAGCTAGCTTGATTATATATATAGGACAAAGAGAATATGCATCCATCATCTAAGGTAAATGTGCAAAGTTAGCTGATAAAATATTTTAAAATTGATATATATAACAAGATTATTTTAAGAGTTAACTTTAAAATAATGAAATTATGGAAAATTTGCTTATGGATGAGTGATTTGTATTAGGAATTCCATGGAAAAAGGTGATAATTTTTTTAACACTAATTTTCTTTTCTATATCTATTTGTTTACTTAGTTTTGCTAATATGTCATTGCTATAAGCTTTTGTGAGTAAGTGTTATCAATTTATTTTTATAGGACCAAAGCACATTAATATATTTGGGTAGTATAATATGAACCATTAAAAAAGTATATTTTTATGAAGTCTGCGGCTAGAATTCTTAATACATATTATTATAACTTATTCTTGTTAATATTATTGATATATATATATATTACTGTAATGTATTCATGATAATATCAATTTAGATGTATATCTACATTCATTTTGTATAGAATGGGGGAAAAAATTATTGCAACTAGCATCAATATTTTGCGTAAGAGTACCATGGTGAGTAGATAGGTTATGGTTGTGGTTATTTAGAATAGTTTGTTAGTAAATTATATAGAAGGTTGTTTGGTAAACTAATATTACATGTATTATTTTTTGGTGCATCTACATCAAAAACCACAAAAAAATAAAAATAAAAAGATAAAAATGAGAGAGTACTTATTTGAAGAGATGAAGGTTCTGAAATAAGGGATCGATGTAGTTACAATGGTTCTTGATAGAGGGAGCCTATGTAATTTCACCAAAATTGAGTTATACTCAGAACTTAAAAAGGTTGAAGGGTTAAATAAAATTTCTTTGATTTAAATCTATACCAAGATTGCATTAAATATTAGTGTCACTCTTAACATTTATTCGTCTTTCACTTGATCACAAGAGTTATATGGATATGTGTAGAGTTCGGTTTTGACATTTTTAATGATCTTATTATATAGCAACAATTAAATTAGTTGCTAATATTTATGAACTATTTATTTCCTTTTATTCTTCTTTTTCCTTTTCTTTTAGAATCTTGCTACATTTATTTTTCGAGGTCTTGTAGCTTAGCATAAGCCTTGGTCTCTAAATATTTACATTGATATCTAAATGCGTGGAGTAAAGCAAGTGGTCTTTTTGTTTTATTTTTGTATATTCTATTTTGAGTTGATGGTAATAGACTTTCTCATGATATATTTGACAAGTATTTTTATTTGATTTATCTATTATTAGTAGGGTATTTAAAGGTCCGCACCAAATAGATACATGTAAGATAAAATAATGGGTTATTAATATTTATGGAGCAAAGGAGTACATTAATAACCAACTATGGACCTTTTTTTTCCCTATGTTTATTGTATCATAATTGAAATGAAAAATAACATAAAATATTTTGTATATTTTAATTTTAAAAAAATATATTATTGCAAGTTTTTTATGTAATATTTTAAATATTCTTTTTTTAAAAGTTGACATTGATATTAAGTTTATTAAAATTTTAAGATTTTTTCAAAACTTTTTTTATGTACTAATACAATATTTAAAATTAAAAAAAATTATTAAATATATAAGGATATTTAAATAATAATAATGATAATAATAATAGTAATAGTAGTAGTAGCAACAATGATGATGATGATGATGATAATAATAATAATAATAATAATAATAATAATAATAATAATAATAATAATAATAATAGCAATAGTAATAATAATAAGAATAACAACAACATCAATGATTATAATAATAATAGTAATCAACTTTTTTTTAAATTTTTTTAAGAAACTAAACACCAAAATTTATTTTTAAAAATTTTATTTTCTATAAAAATTTTCTAACAACTAAATAAAAAAATATTTTTATTTTATTTTCTTTCCTTTTCACTTTCCTTTCTATGCTACCTTTTGCAAATCACAGCATATTTTCATTTTTCTTTTGACACTATTTTCTTTTCTATCTATTTATCTTATGTAAACCAAACATAAAAAAAAAATATTTTCCTCTATTTTCTTTCTTTTCTAGAAAACCCTTTCAAGCGCCAAATGTAACATAAAGCTTGAAATTATGAAGCCACACAAAAACTTGTGCCTACAGACTAGTACCACGTTCATGTCACACTTATTTATCGTGAAGAAAAATAGAACAGGACTAAAATTGCTTTTACTTACAATGTATTCCAGCAACAACGTTGCCAGATAAAAGGTCAAAATAAGGATCGGTTCTGGCCAATATATGGTAAAACAAATAAGTTATAAATCAACTGACAAAAGAAAGTTCGATGATGGATTTAATTGTTACATTCCCCTCCCAAGGAGCTCTTCAAATACGGCTCACTTTTATACTTCGAGTACAAAGGTAGATCAAGGGCCTTCTCTGCGATTTTCCCATCCTCGTGAATTTTCGCAATAAGACTATCAAGGGATGGAAAGTTGGCCTGTTGCATCCAATAAAATCGATGTGCTCAGTCACATTGAGAGCCAACGAATGACTCAAAGAAATGCCAAGGGCATGCAAAAGAAGTGCAGGTGTATGATACCTCAGGTCGAATATAACCAACTACAAGAAGGCGTAATTCCTCGCCATAGAAATCCTCATTGAAATCATGAAGCAACCATGGCTCCTTGAAAAGCAAAAATGAGGAAGTAAATATAAATGGAAATCCAAAGAAATAGACTGTAGCATTCAAATCATTTTTCACTCACTATGGTCTTTTCAGGATTGTCAAAATACGGGTTCCAGCCGATGCTCATGACCATTTTATAAACACCTCGAGTTGATAATCCTGCCCAACCAAAGTACACACCAGATGGATGTTCCTCAAGCAACTCTGAATAACCTTCCGTCGACAAGTTCGCTGCAGTCAGTAAATCTGAAATTTAACTCTTTGATAGAAAGGTTAACACAGAAAGTGGAAAGATAAATAACTCTTATACAACCAAGCACCATCTGGAAATTATGATCGAAGGCATTAGCAACGAACCATCAGATCAAAGGCCTGAGAATTAAAGCTAATGAAATTGCATAAATATCCAAACATAGGAACTCATAGACCATCAACTTGATTTGCACCTGTTGGGATTCCAAGCACCTTTGAGCCACGGCCAAATCCCTTAACGACAGGACCGCCAATGTGCCAAGGCTCTAAGGGTAAAGTACCGTCAATCCCTGCAAATAGCAAATCAGTCATCTAGGCCATTAACTGTCAAAGCAAGGGCATTCAAAATGTAGGAGAAACAAGCTCGGGGAGGTTTACAATCTTCAAATTCAGGTAATCCCCACTGTTCAGGCTTCAGATCCAGTAGAGAGTTGAGGACCTCATCCGCTGCTGCAAAAAGCTGTGATTGCTTGGGAAGTGATGGGACAGCAACTACTTGCATTCCGGCAGACTTCCCAGCAGTAACACCAGGCCTGGCAGTTCAACAAGCTTAGGTTGGCACCCACAAACCTGTTTGCATTGATGCTATGCCCAGCAGAAACATTCAAAAAGAAATTTAAATCACAGGAACAACTACAGCAGCCAGGCATAATACCACAAAAAAATGCACCGGCTCTCTCTGAAGAACAGGAATGCTATGATAAACCATGGATCTCAGATACACACGTATTTCTTTGCAGCAATAGGATCTAGGCATTGCGAGCTCAACTGAACCTACAGCTACAAGTAGTAGACTGCATAGCCAGAATATGTTTCAGATGATTCTGACGCTTATTCCATAATTGGAGGCCTGATATACGAGCACCTGCCATTTTTCATAAAATTTGGGCTTGCTAATAGTGTGCAGTCTTGCAGACAAAAACCAGAGTGCTTGAAGTGACCAAGCAATTTCTGTATGCATATATAACTATAACATCTATGCTTTGCTTGGCCTCTTCATACATATATTCTCCATGCTACAGTAATATTTATCCTTGATAGATAATCTCTGGTCGGTGATAACCATGGTCATAAAAGGCATATAAGGAATAAATGTTTTGAGTTTGTTTAAACATACATGTTTCTTAATTTTCTGTAAATGCATAAATGCTTAGACTTTATTTCCATTAAGTCATAACCATTTTTACATTTTCCGCACAGTTATAAACATTTATACTTCATCCCTATTAAGTAAAAACGTTTAGATTTTGTTCCTGTTAAGGCATAAATGAAAATGTCTAGAATTGTCTAAAATCTTTAGTTTTTGAAATGTTTATACCTTAATAAGAACAAAGTCTAAATATTTATCCCTTTACGAAAAGTTCAAAAACATTTATACCTTTATGGAAACAAGCTCAAAACATATATACCGTTGCATATACTTGTCATTATAAAACTCGAGTTGAAGATATAAATTCCGGTCACACTAATGGACTTTGGTTTGCTCTCCTCATCTTATTTTCAGACCCAATACGATCCGATTATATCATGTCAAGAGAGAAATAATAATAATAATGATGATGATGATGATAACAACAACAACAACAATAATAATAATGTTGATGATGATGATAAATACTATTAATAATGATGATTAAGTTTAATAAAAGTAAGAATATCGTGTTGTTTAGACAAATGAAACATAAACCCCTGGTACACTAACCTCATGGATTTTGAGAAAGATCATGAGCCTCAGACAAACATTTCAACCTTTAATCACTTTCACAACAGGTCGAGAGAAGGTCAGTTGCCTGGGATGCTATGTTATTTCTCTTGCATATCATTTCATCAGGCCAAAGGGAGAGATAGTTCCATGGTCAGGGTTAGTTTGGACTCCCTTCACTATGTGTTTTGGATAGCTATTCAATCTAGATTACCTACTAAAGACAAGCTCTTACAATATGGTATCAATGATGGTAATATCTCTGCCCTCTGTTCTCAGACTAAGGAGTCAGCCTCACACCTCTTTTTCTCATGTTCCTATTCTCAAGAAGTTTGGCTTTCTTTACTGCACAAGTTGGGATGTCTTCAAGACTTGTATGAATGGAATGCTTGGACTAAATGGGCTATCAATGGTGGTAAAGGTCCAAAAACTAGGAAGCAGCTAATCAGGTCCCACATTGCTGCTATTGTATACCATATTTGGAGAGAAAGGAATGCACAGATCTTCACCAATGCAGTTCAACCTCCTCTCCAAATCCAGAAGCTGCTACTCAATGACATTTGCACTAGATCAATGGCTTTTTTCAATGTAAATCTTTCTAGAAGTTAGTATCATTTATAGATTCACTTAGTCTTGGCTCTTAGTTTACTGCTATCAGTAAACCTAGTTTTCTGTTTAGCCTAGCTTTTTTGCTACTTGTTTTGTTTTGAGTTTCCTGATGAAATTGTCTTGAACTCCTCTATCAATTTCTTTGGAAAGTTAACAACAAAAATTACTTACCCAAAAAAAAATTATCAATCATGATTAATAATAATAACATCAAAAATATTAATAATAATAATTAATATTAATAATGACTAATAATTATAATGATAACAAAATTAGTAACACTGATTGATAATAATAAAAAGTAAATAACAAATAACATTTATCATTATTAATGCTACTCATATATATTATTCTTGTTAACTTCACTATTAGTATCAACAATATTATTATCCCAAGTAATATCATCAATATCATTAGTACTAATATTAAAATTTATTTTTATTAATTATCACTAATTGTTATTATTTATCATAATTTTTTTTCAAAAGAATAAAAACGCTAATCCACAATAACAATAATATTATAATAATACATCAAATCAAATCATAAAATTAGATGAAGAAAACAAACCCTTCATCAATTTTAACTGGTTTGACAGTTTCCATCTCTCTCACATTAGTAGAGCTTTTGTATTTTAATCCAACAAAATTGAGGACACATGTGACAGCCCCCAAGTAATTTGTACCTGAGGCTGTGAGACAGTGACTCAGTGACATTCTAAAAAGCTTTCCGTTGCTCTTCAATATGCAGTAATTGAATTTACACCAATAACAGGTGTCCTAGGCATAAAGCATATTGGATTACAGGCATTGGATACTCTAAACATATACAGCCTGACCCTGCATTTCTGAAGAGGTTATTTATATGATTCCACCCATCACCCATTAGAGAGCAGCCATATAGTTGCAATTTCTGCAAAAGGGACTCCTAAAATCTGTAAATTCAATAAAAAAGAAAAAGGGGAAGAGATTGCTATTTTTTCTGATCTGTCAGTTTTCACTAACAACAGTGACAATTGACAAGAACATATTTCCTGTATTATAACACATGCAAGAGCAACATACAAAACCGTCTGTCCCATCCCATCCTGGCCTAGTCTGACTTGTCCCAGCCTTCCAGCCCATACTGTACAGTTCCAACCAGACATCATGAGTGATTTGGTCCAAACCGTCATGACTCATGACCCATCTCATCCCATCTCGACCAGTTCTAGCCAAGTCATCTCATCCCATATGTTTTTTCATGAATGATGCACGAAACCTATGAGAGATGGATATCCATCTATAATAATTGTGGACCCGTTCCTACACCTTCCAGCAAGCTTTTGGAAAGTGCTTTAAGGGATCTAAAAATTCAAAAAGATTCAAACCATCAGCACCCTTAAATCCTAAGCAGGTCATCAAAGCGAAAGAAAGCATCCTCATATTCTATTGGCTCAGGAGAATGCATGTAATGCAACTTAAGTTGCTGCATTATTTGGAAACACACACACACACACTCACTTTACCCACTAGCTAAAATGATCAGGCAGTTGGAACTTACATAGAGTCTTCAATAACTAAGCAGTTGGACGGTTCAACATTGAGCCTCTTAGCAGCTTCAAGAAAACTAGAAAGGTAAAACGTATAAGGTAAGAAACTTGGAGAGTAATACACTCTTGAAAACAAATAGATGAAAATTTAATCAAAAGCAGGTATAAAAGTCAATTGAGATGATTCCCTACATACATTTCAGGTGATGGCTTTCCGTGTTTCACCTCGTCACCACCAATTATAACAGAGAAGCATTCTTTCCAACCTACAAATAGTGGAGAAAGCAAGCTAAAAAATTTCAATGCTTAAGTACTACTGCATGAACATCCTATATATAACAATGCTAAATAATGGATAGTGGTCTTGAAGATGATTTACCTTGATGATAAGAGATTTTTTGCTCAATGCTAGCTCTGGGAGAGTTTGAAGCCAATGCTAGTGGTATAAAATGTCTGCTCAAGTGTTTAATCAATCGGGTAGCTCCCGGAAGCGCTTTGACTTCACACCAACTACAAGAAAATTCATGATATACCACTTGTATATCTTCATAATAATATACACTATCAACATGAGGATGTTGAGCAAGACATTCACCAATGACAATAATGGGTGATACATACACCTTATTAACCCATATTGAAAGTGTAAAACCAATTCATACTTTCCATAAGTGAGAAATAACTTTTCATTCTCTCCAAAGTGTGACATCTGAAGCTAATGGACTCTCAAGCTTTTGAAGGTCTACAGTTATATAGAAGGTTCAAAAGCATCAGTAGTATCTAAAGTCATCTGTCTCTCGTTTACACCTAAATTCTGCTTTTCAGATCATTTACTGCCTCAAGAAAAGTGATGGCCAACCAACATGCATATATTAAATATTAATATATGCATGGCAGCATACTATCCACATGAAGCACAGACATTTATGTATACAGTGATTGATCAAGTGATTCTAAATGCCAACATATGTAGCCATAACAAAAGCAGGAGGGGAATGCTATGCACAATTTCTAAGAATGAATACTCTAGAAAAACTTAGATGTGCACAATATATACATAAACAAGAAATTAAGAAATTTCTAAGAGTACAACAGCACTGCCGTTTTTGATAGGAACTCAATGGATATTTATCTACTAGTCATAAAATTCATAAAAAGAATATGTGTGGACTGGAGGCAAAACAACAACAGGGCAAGTTTAGAGTTCCATTACCGTTCTGAGAGCATTGGTGTAATATCTGACACAACTTGATCAATGCTACATGGTAGCTTATACATTTCAACAATAGCAGCAGTAGCTTCAACAGGTGTTTTTCCAACTATACTTAGAGATTCCCTCCCATCCCATTGCTTCCCATGCTTGACCAATAGCGTTTTTACAATTTTACTCACCAGTCCATCTGCAAGGAGATTGGAATTACATAAGGAAAAGGAATAGCCACGGATCACCATCAAGAAGCAAAAAGAATATAGCATTATCCTCCAGAAATATTTAACTAAACTCACTGTCCCCATCCCAAATAAACGAAATTTTCAGAGTAAGAAGCCACCAAACAATGAAGCAAACCATGCATAACAAAGTTATCTACCAGAAGTTCAGAACCATAAAGCAACAAAAGAGAGCACACACCTGTATTTAGGAGAGTGTCGTCCAAATCGAGGATGACACAAGATACTAACTGCCTCAGTGGCTTTGTCATTGACATATTGAGAAGGCAAGAAGCTGTATAATTGAAGACAAGCCGGACCTCTGCATTGATATCAGCAATATTTTTTAAACTAGTGATGATTTCAGATTCATTTATTGACAAGATAAAGAATATATCAACACAAAACATAAATACACACTGCTGTTTAATATCAACTGAAAATCTGTATCATCTCAGAAAAAAAAAAAAATAATAATAATAACTCTGCTCTCACAGTATGACAAAAATAATGTCTCCCTCAATGTAATATAATATATACATCTAAAAGGAAAATCATAAACCTTGGCAATTAAGATAAAAGTAGCTAAATTTTCATGAACAAAAAAATTGCCAAAAATCGGTATCTATATTATACACCTATTTCAATCACAGCAGAAGAGTGTATTGCCAGAAAATTTGCTCCCAGTTTTTCATGCAAATGGAAATTTCATCTACTCTGTAGACCCTGGCTTCATTTTTTGACTAATATTTCAGTTCTTTGCAACCAATTGCCAAGGAGACATAAGTTAACCCCATGGCAACACCTAGATAACAATCCGACGGGTCTTGATAAACATACAAACATGAATATTAACAGATAATAATAAAAATAATGATAATGTCACTTTGAAAGAGTCAAATATTAATTCCCATCTTTACCCTTATATATTTATTTTTCCAATAAATAATAACTTTTGTTTTGCTCCATCTCTGATTGGCAATATGTTAAAAAAAAAAAGGATAAAATTGAAAATTTTAATTTTATTTAATACTCTCCTGAAAAATGTGAAAAAATGCCTCAAAAGAAGAAAGTGCGAAAAGTTTACAAGTGGCAGCATTATGATGCATAAGATTTATAATAATAAATAATTTTTTAGGTTTTGTGTATATTTGGAGGAGTGGTAGTTGTCTATTAATTTCATATCAGATAAATGAATGTGGGTACGTATATGGATTTAAAGATCCCTTACCCATAACCATATCAAAATCTAGCGAATATTTTCTCCCTTCCTCCATATCCATATCTATATTTGTTTATCCACATTTGTTTATACATCCAACGGATAAAACCCATCAGGTTTCGGATAAAACCCGTCAAATTGCCATCCCTATGACTAGCTCCTCCGCTTTTGGGTTTCTTTTGAAAAAAATAATCATATCCTAATTTAACAAATTGAAATATACTACAAAAACATTTAACCCAAAAAACTACGAATCGAGCTATGCTAAATCAAGTAATCAAAGGTAACAAATTTTCTGGAGTCTAGGGAGGCCAGCATGTGCACAACCTCACCTCTATATCAAGGGGATATTTATGAAAGACCCATGGATACCATAAGTGAGGATCCACCACTCTACATGAGTAACATGAAGGGCTTGTTTTCAAAAGAGCAATACCACATGGGGAGATTTGGTCTTAGGGCCCTTAGGTACTAGGCACTTAGTCTTAAAGCCACTAGAGTACCAGCTCTTTTATCAAATTCTGATTCTTAAAGCCACTGCAAATTCAGATTCTCCAAAAATAAATAGCAAAGAATAATTTGCAGCATCATCATTCTCCGAAATTCCATTTCAAATCAAATTTGAAACCCAGTACTCACAATTAAACATTGACATGGTATTGATTCGTGGTCTTAATAGAGTACACAGAAATTAAGGACCATCGTAGAGAATCTACACAAACAAGAAGGCTCAAGAAACCTCAGAGATAACCAATCACCAGACCCTTCAAAGAAACCAAACAATCAGTAATTGAGAGTAATAAAGGTAACAGTAACTCAGTGAGCTCCTAAGAGCATGAACTAAGTTGACAACAAGCCGAAATCATCAAAATAAAGTACATTTCATTAAAATTAGTACTGTAAACGAGGCAGGTTCAGGTCGGGACTGGTGATAATGATTTGCACATGCATATCCGCACCCGTAATATTAGCGCGCACATATCTGTAAACACCAGATATCCATTGTCCCGCGAACAATCCATTACCCTAAATTCGCCGGCAGTTGATAAAAATGATCAATAAAGAGGGGGAAAAAACTACAACGTTAATGGCGAAGGGGACATGGTCTGCCAAACACTTTATACTTGGAAAGATGCCAATTCTGATCATCAGATGCAAACAAAAGCAGAAGCAACTAGATCATTATTTGTTAATTCATGTGCAAAATTAACAAACAAAACAACAAGAATAAAACTGAATTGTCGATTTTGAGAGATACGCACGGACTAACCTTTATCTTAGAATTGAGCGAAATCCGAAATGCAGAAACGACCTTGCGATTTCTGGAAGATTACCTCGGCACAAAGAAAAAAAAATGTCAAGAAAAACCTAGTATCCGCAGGAAAATGCGTCGTTTCTCGATCAGTCCGTTTCCTGAAAATTGACAGGGGACGAAGAAAATAGATTTATCAACGAGGTGATCTAAACCGCAAAAGAGATTGATCTGACAACGATGAGGGGGAACAGAATGGTGTGATTATCGCTGCTGGTGTGAGCAGAGAACGGCACCGGTAACCAACGGAGGGAGGAATAGCGAACGGAAACCGAGGAGACGAACAAGCAGACGGCGACCAGCAAACGGGTGAGTGTGGTGTGTGAAACTCAGGACGACTCGACGAATCGGGATTCAAATGCGTAGTTGATCAGCGTTGGGAACCGAGGATAAGTACTACCATCAACGATGCGTTTGGTTTGGGGCGTGTAGAGTGGTTAAATGGAATTTGATTCCCCACTTTCGGCAACAGATTTTTGTTAACGGAGGTGATGGACTTGATTCCCCGCTTTCGTGTAGAGGGGTTGGAATTGATTCCCCGCTTTCGTGTAGAGGGGTTGGAATTGATTCCCCGCTTTCGGCAACAGATTTCTGTTAACGGACGTGATAGTTTGATGTTTACTACAATTAACTTTATTTTTATTAATCTATAATTATAAAAAAAAATTATACGTAAATTTTATATATTTATCTTAATTCAAATAAAAATTATTAAATATATATCCTTATTTAATCAAATAATATTTTAAAATATTTATTTCGATTCACTTTCATTTCTTTTATCTAGGTTAATTTTCAACATTTACCATTATCTCGATTTGTTCCAATCTAAATGGAGTATAAGGATATGCACAGGATAAGAGGAATTGATTAGGAGGGGGGATGATTAATATTTCGTTTTGATTGGGATAAGAGTAAATATTAAAAATTAATTTAGGTGAAGAAAATGGAGAATCAGAGTGAATGATTTAAAATATTATTTGGATGATATTATTCTAATGTGGGTGAATAGTAATGAATGTTTTAAAAATTATGTTTAGATTAAGATGAATGTATAAAATTTACTTATATCTTTTCATTCATATCCGTTACTTCTAAAATCAAAAGTTAATAAAAATAAGGTTAGTTAGGGTAAACGGAGGTGAAACTTTAATCTCCATTCACCAAGTTAATAAAACCCATTTTCAAATGGGGGATTTTTGGTTGCGATTATCTATTTCATAGCCTTCTATGCGTATTAAGTTGTTTTTTTCTTTTGTTAGTGAAATCTCTTAGAAATTTTCCCTGGACATTGAATAATGTCATCCTTATCTGCTTATCTATTTGTGTCATGTATGGAGAAACTCTCTGTATTTATTTCTAAAAGGGTTGAACGGAGGGAATTTTCTAGTTGTGGCTTCTAGTTTCCGTTTCAGTCTTCCCTTCTCCTGGGCATTTGATTTCTTCCATGGATTGACAATAATATCACCTGTAGCAGGAGTCTTTCTTTCAAGCAAGTAAGTTATCCGGCTAAGGGCTATATAAAATAAAAAGCTAGATAAAAGGAAAATTGAGATTTGATAGGGATTCATTTCATTTTTCTTTTTAGGTGGAGTACTAGCTTTGAGTAGTTGGATTTCTTGTAAGGGAACGGGAGCCAGCCCCCAATCCAGTGGTTCAAATTTTTATAGTTAAGGAGAAATAATTAAGGGGAAACATTTTTATATCTTCCTTATTTGATATGTAAGAGTAAATTATCCAAGGAAATATTTTTTTTATATTTGGTTTAAGAGGAATAACTTATACGAGAATAATATTTTATTATTGTATTAATTATTTTAATAATTTTTTTAATTTTATGTTGTAATATATATTTAATTAACTTCAATCACGTAAAAAATTAGTAATAGTTTTTTTTATTAGATACGAATAATTATTTATTACATACATCAAAATTTAATCTAGTACATTTTTAATTTAACTACTATAAATCAAAAAAACATATTAGAATAACTAAAAATTCTATCAAAGAAACTAATCAAGATGTATCACAACAATATCTAAAATATGACATTTAAAACAACAATAATCATTCAAGATAATCATATTTCTCATCTTCATTCTTAAATTGAATAGAATTACACACATCTTCTTGAGTCATTTTTTTTCATCAATTTCATTACTTCCATTCTAGATATGCCATAAACTACTAACAATTCTTTATATTACCTGTCTTTGTAAGACTCTAAGCTTTTATTCAACATACTAACCAACTCCTTAAACTATTCATTATTATTGGTAGAAATTTGCTTTATAGTTTCTTTTATGATATTATGTATTAATTACACTTCCTTATTAGCTCTAGATTTATTTGAACTACCAACAATTACATTTCATATGTTCCTCTTGCCCCTAGTGTAGGACACTTGAGCTAATATATTGTCAGAATCTTCATCATTTTTATCATCCTCATGTGTCATATGAGTATTTTGTTGGATGGCTTCTAGAATAGAGTCATGTGACCTATCAAGCTTAATTCTATTAGCAGCATTAATATTAACAACCCTATCTTTGGCAAAAATATATTCAAGATTGTCGAACAAAGGAAATGACTTTATGTATAACCATGTTGCATCCTTATGACTTTATAACAATAAAAATAAAAGCATAAGATAGATCCACACAAATATAATGAGAAGTGAAATAAACATTTGTATGATCCATATACAATAATACAAAAACAAAGACACGTATCAATTTCCAAATGTGAGAGAATGAAAATGAAACAAAATTTGAATTGAAATAGTAAGAAATGATATATGAATATAAATTTCACAAAGGAAATAAGAAATTACCTTAGCCCATTAATCAAATATTATTCGATCACTCGTCACCATCCTTTGTTCCTCATTCTATCCAAAGCCACTCCCTTTCTCCTTAATTTCAAGCACTGTATTGAAGTGATTTTTCAAGTAGCCCAATCTTGAATCAATATACGCGGATTTGAACTCAGAATCAAGCATCGTTTCAGCAAAAAGCTTCTCCAAATAAAGTTTAGCTTAAATCCACTCTTAGCATTCCTATAATACCCTCAAAATTTGGAACTTGAAAATTTCATTTTAAAAAGTTAATAGCGGAAGTTAAACACAAAATGTAGGGATGTCATGCTGTATACAACATAGAAGAGGCACTCCCTATGCCTAGTCCATGTCGAGTACAAGGTAAAAGTAACCTCATACCTAGGAATCAGGTGTGGGAAGTACTTGATTCCACCACGATATAGGATACGAAGAAGAGAGAAGGAAATAAATAGTAAAAACAGATGACTAAGAGTCCAAAGAGAGAGATAGAGATATCCGGATAACCATACCCTTTATCAATATATTTAGTGCTCACTCAAGGCAAGCACATCAAGCTAACAATCATCAATCACCTGCAAAATAGGGCAGGTCTGCTCATGGGAATGAGTAGCACTCATAAAAATGGTGGTCAATATGTTACGTACTAAGTAAGGGAATAATACTATCGAAATAGGAATATAAACAACACATGCTTATACATTAGATAATAAAGAAATACAACTAAGTAAATGAACATCTCATAAGGTATATTACAATCCATATCCTTTTATTAACTATAGTCTATTTTTATTCTTTTATATACGTTGAGTGTAGGAACCCCACTATTCTTAAACCGGTAGAACGATCTGAATCTTCTCGGGGACAACACATCCGAGCCATTATTCTACCCTATGGAAAGGGAATAAAACATATCCTCAGGGAAGAATGCTCCCGAGCCACTATTCTACCTGGTGGAACGGGAATAAATCACTTTGGTCCTGACTCACGTAATCTTTCACTGTAAATCATTAGTATCTTTCCCATAGGTTATGCAGATATGTTTTATTTCTGATGAGTAGGGACCCCACTATTCTCAACCAGTGGAACGGTTTGAAACTTTTTGAGGACAACACACCTAAGCCACTATTCTTTTCAACGGAACAGAGATTAAAAACATTATCTTGGGGCAGAACACTCCCGAGCCACTATTCTACCCGGTGGAACGGGAATACATATATATAGATTTAGGAAAAATAATCACCATGGCCCTACTCATGAACTCTTTCACTTTAAGTGATTAGTATCTTATTTAAGATTGATTCTCAAGCATAGAACACAGTCAAACAAATATGCATATAATATAGGTCCAAACCCTTAAGTCTTGTCAAACCTAATTACACTTCCTTTAGTGTTCATTCTATCGTGTTGGTTGTTTTACTCACATTATAACATGGCATCTCCCAAATCCCATCGTTAGTATCATACCCAAAAAGCACAACTAATTCCATGAGTTTGCTTTAGTAATCTCATCTTGATATATATATATATATATATTAATTACTGAAGTATCCAAGTCCAAATCCCATAAAATTATCATAACACTTCACATGAAATTTTTATTATTTCTATTTCCAATAGATAACCTCTAAACCCTGAAGATGGAATAATAATATTAACATCTCAAGATGGATTGCCCCAAATTTACTATTAAACATTTATGAACCCCCAAATAATGATAATATTCCCATGAATTACTCAAGTTATCATTATCATAGTTTAAGCTTCCCAACACATAAATCACCCAAACTACTTTAATATCCCATAATGACCAAGTTACCCTTTAAGTACAATTAACATATTTATTTTATAAAATATTATGCCTTCCATACGTATTATTTCTCCAAGTCTCCATTTATCATCACAACTCATAAGAGACCTTAAGCCCATTTACCACAACTCATTCAACCCACATTTCATTCCTTAAGATATAATTTCACAAATATGACATTATCATCATTCAACTAATATTTCATTCATATTTTCACAAATGTGACATTCTCATTAATCATCCCATAATTCATACCTTAAGATATAATTTCACAAGTATGACATTATGCTCATTAAACCCATATTTCATACCTTAATTTATATTTTCACAAATATGACATTCTCATAACTCAACCTATATTCCATATCATAGATGTATTTTCGTAAGTGTAATGTTATCATCATTTAACCATAGATATACTTCCACAAGTATTATATCATCATCATTTAACCATAGATATATTTCTACAAGTGTGATATCATCATTATTCAACCATAGATATATTTCCACAAGTGTGATATCATAATTATTCAACCATAGATATATTATCGCAAATGTGATATTACTGTCACAAATAATAACTTAATGATATCTCTTATCAACTCTTATTTTCTTTTAACATAACATTCATTTCAGCACAAATTCTCAATATTAACATATAATGCATAATACAACAACAATATCATGAAAGACACATTTAGCCATACAAGCAAGCATCATTAAACGTTATAAGCATTAAATAGTATCCTTAACAACTAGAACACTAGACTCTAAGAATGCAAATCCTAGAATTACTCCTCTAAAGCTACTAGAAAACTATCTACGAAATTTAAAATATCCCAAAACCCTAATGTAGGAAACTATAGCAAAATAAGGATTTATTAGGGAAATTAATTAAATAAATTATTTTATTAAAATAAAAGGGAATTAATTAAGGAAAATCAAGGAGAAAATAATAAATAATTTAATTAGGAAAACTTTGAGGGTTTTGCTAATTAAAATGGAATTTAGAAAAAATCTTTCAAAAATTCTAAATTAGCCTAAAAAGATAATTTAATTATTATTTTATTAAAATGTTATTATTTTTAAATATCCCAAAATACTAAAATATTTTAAATACCCCCAACTCACCTATTTTTTCTCTTATTTCCTTTTTCCCTTTTTCTTTTTCCTCTCTTCTCTTTCCTTTTCTTACTCTCCCTTCTCTCTTCCTCCTACATGGCCCAAGCCCGCGCGCCGCACCCTTTTCTTTTTCCCTTAGCCGGCTAGTTCCCACTTCCTTTTCTTTCTTTCTTTTCCTTCTTAGACTACCAGTCCAGCCTTCTCCTCTTTCTTCTTCTTCCCCAGCCCGCGACCTATAACTCTCCCTCCCCCGATCTGCGGCTTAATTTCCGCCGGCTGCCATTGACTAGCCAACCTTTTCCTCTCTTTCCCATCGAATTTTTGTCCCATCGACCTTACCGACCTTTCCCTCCCCTCAAGCGAGCCTACCTTGCCTATTTGCTTCTATCCCCGTTAACCATAGCCCTACAATGGCAGACCTATGCCGACCTACCATTGTCGGCCTGTCTGCTCATCCCTCTTACCCCTGTTTTCCCGCTTCCCTCTGTTGTTTTCCCCCTCCTTTTAGCCTATATATATATACCCCTTAAGTAATCAAAATTGGATCCTTTTTCGCAGCCTAGAAATTTCCGACCCTAGTGCCACCTCCCGATCAGACGACCTTGCCGTCGTCGTCGCCTAGCGGCGTCACTCGAACCACCTACAGAACCACTCCCTACATCACCCTGTACACAACTCCACCTCCCTCCTTCCTCTATTTTCCCTGCATGAGCCACCCCGACCGTACAACGTACCCTTTTCGATTAGCCTCATCTCCAACCCCCACCGCCCTTCGCACCACCATTCACCACTCCTCCCGTTGCAACCACCACCAACACTTACACCTCCCGAAATCCCCTACAGACCTTCCTCTACCTTTCCCTACCCTTTTTTCCCCTTCCACCCTCTCCTCCTCCCTTCCTCCCTTTCCACCATCCTTGCCCGCCTCCAGCACCACCACCTTTGGCCGCGCCACCACCCCCATTCCAACCCTCTCAACTTGGGCAACCTCAACCTTCACAATTTCCACCCTCATTCCCCCTCTCCTATTCCCAAAACTCAAATATTTCCCTTTTCTCCCTTTTTCCCCACCGTCGTGTGCTGCCGCTGGTCACCACCAACCCTAGGTGGTACCCTAATCCCTCTCAACCCTTACACCCTAATTATACAAGCCTTATCCATTTTACTTGTATTTATATTGTTATTATTTATTATTATTCATATTTATTATTATTTATCATATTTATTATTATTTACAGCCTCAAAATATATATATATATATATATATTGATATATATATTGTTAAGGGGTCGAAACATTATTTTATTATTATTGTTGTTGTTGTTGTTATCAATGTTAGCCTTAGCATATTATCATTTTGTTGCTATTAAAAATGTTCAAACCTTATTATTAATATTTATTATTCGAATATTACTCTTACTAATATTATTCATAACACTTCTATTATTATTATTATTGTTATTATAGTTTTTATCATCATCATCATCATCATTATTATTATTATTATTATTATTATTATTATTATTATTATTATTATTAATACTAGATTTGGCATGTTATGATTTTGTTGCTATAAAAGAAGAATAATCAAGCCTTATTATTATCATCATCATCATCATCATCATCATCATTATTATTACTGTTATTATTATTATTATTGTTATTATTATTATTATTATTATTATTATTAGGGTAAAAGTATTCGAACCCTTATATTATCATTACTTCAAATATTACTATTATTAATATTATCCTTAACAATATTAGTATTTTGTTAGTATTACTATTATTATATTATTATTTTATCCCTAACCTTATT
The DNA here is from genome assembly GCA_039764185.1 of Tamarix austromongolica. Taxonomy (NCBI): domain Eukaryota; kingdom Viridiplantae; phylum Streptophyta; class Magnoliopsida; order Caryophyllales; family Tamaricaceae; genus Tamarix; species Tamarix austromongolica. The sequence continues at coordinate 19,855,115 of CM077810.1, forward strand.
ATTAACCTTAGCCTTAAAAATACTACGGTTTTTTATTACGAGGAGTATTAGTATTACTATTACTATTAATATCGCTATTTTTGCTACAACTAGTGTTAGTACTATTATTAGAAGAAATAAAGCTATTAGATTTAATAATATAAATATGGCTATAAATGTTAGCATAAACCTATTTTGACTAGTAATAATCTAGTAGGCTAACTTGAGGATAAAAACCCTATTTTTCACTTGTAAAGTTTCCTTTAATAATAGTAACCCTAATCTTAGAATACAATAGGAAATAATAGTATTTTTGGTAGGAGGGAAACTAGTCCTTAGTTTTTCCCTCTTATAGGTGAAACCAGTCAAAACCTTAAGGAGGCGTCGGATCGTGCTCCAAGACTGGTGACGTGCTAGGTAAGGGTATAACTAAGGCCTTATGTGTGTTATGTGTCTTATATGCCTTGGAAGCCTGTATAATGATATGTTGTGTATCTTGTGCTATTATTATAACTGTTTTATGTGTAGTGCAACTTGGAGTTGAGGTATGCTCTTGTGTTCTCTTATGGTATGTGTACAATATGTTTGTGTTGTGAATTGTGATGTGATGTGATATGGCCCTTTTAGGACATGCATGCTAGTATGAATAATGTAGTGATATGGGGAGGATGAAAAAAAAACATAGGAAAATAAGTGGACCAAGGGTAAATAAGTTGGCCAAGGGGAATTAAGTTGACCAAGGAATGTGGGATTAACCTAAATATCCCATGATCCATGAGAGGAAGAATAAAAGGGGACTTTAAGTAAAATAAAGTGGATGAATTTTGTATGGAGGAATCTAGGGTTTGTATGGGAGAATCTAGGATTTTGCATTGGAATTTAAGGGTTTGCATGGAATTGTTAGAGTCTGCATGGGGTGTACTTTACGTATGGAAAGTTGCCTTGGGGTGTAAGGAAGGTAATGGAAGAGTTGTTCGGGTGATTAGAGGCTTTAGGTGAAAAATAATGCGTGGGACAGTATAAGGGTGCATAGGAGACCGAGCTAGGGTTTGGGAGGAAACCCTAATTTGAGAAGGTGGAAAATGTAAAAAATAAATAGGGATGAGTGGAGTATGAGATGAGGGTTGAATCTATAGGTTGTGATGTTTGGGGTGTTAAAATAGTTTGGGTTGAGTGAGGTAAAAAAGGATGGGCCACATAGGCCCAAATTAGGTTTTTTGGAGAAAATCCTAGGGTAGACTGTGAGTGGACTTGGTGGTATAAGGTAGTGGGCCTTGACCCACACACTTAGGAGTTGGGCCAAGTGGAATAAGAAAAGGATATCGGGGCTAGTTAGGAGGTGTAGAAGTCTCAAGATATGGGACGGGGCCTCTTGGGAGGATAAGCGTAGATGGAGTTAGTCATGTATGTCTAGGGTGAAAACTTGTTGAATAAGACAGTGTAAGACACTAATCATTTAAAGAGGAAGACTGTTGAGCTGTGCCCATATGGGTTCACCTGCGAATAATAGTGGCTAGGAGCCTGGGTGCCCTAGATCACCTGCGAATAATACGTAGCATACAAACCACCCGTTTCATGGGTGCCGTTCATTCCCACGAGTAGAAGGCCCCTCTGACTTTATGCAGGTCGGTGATACTATTTTTTAATGCTTTCGATGCTTACAAAGCATCAAGTGGGGCTGAGTTTTGAGCATGGACTTGGTACGAAGATCAAGAGTGGCATGGCTGGACTTCCTCTTTATATTCTTCTATTTTCTCTTGGGTTTCCCAGACTTAACTTTTATCGTTTCATGGGTAACTCTTTTTCACGCACTCTGATTTCTATCTGATGACTGTTTTAATGATTTATTGAAGCCTTGCTTTGATTTTGAGTTATAATGGTTGTTAAATTTCCTTTAGCCTTGTGGTTAGTATGGGAACGGCAGGGGGCCAGGCTTGTACTGATCACGGCGGTAAAATTTCCAAAATTCATAAGTTTTAATTTAATTGCTTATACTAAATCTTAAATAAAATAAATTTTTTTGGTAGTAAATTTTGGGGTGTTACAAAAATAATAAAATTACAGTTAGGCTCAAAGAGCTAAATCAAAGGGGAAAATCAAGGTAAAGAGGGTCGAAGTAGGTATAACCGTAGTCAAATGGGAGCTTGAGGTGTGTGGATGTGTAGAGGAATGTGTGGTGGAGCTATAGTTAAATTTTGGTGGTATTTGGTTGAGGTTTGGGGGTGAAAATAGGGATGTATGGTCAAAGGAATGAAGTTGTATGGCTGTGCAGTAGGCGGTGCAGCTTCTGGCCGAGAGAAAATAAGATGCACGGTTGCAGAATCAGGCCGAGAAGAAATTTTTTGCATGGTCAGGCGGTGTAGGGATTGCATGGTTGTGCAGTAGGGGATTTAAGCATTGTATGGCTTTGTAATAGACAATGCACCGATTGTGTACTCTTCAACGCTGCTACAAACGAGAGGAAGAAGAAGGGAAAAGAGGTGACGGTAGGCGGTGATGGCCGATGACGGCGAGAGAGAAGGTTGGGGCGACCTTGGTGGTCAATCCACTGGCTAAAGGGAGGCGAGTGGTGGCCGAGGTGGTGCACGGTGGGGGGAGATGGTGGTGTAAAAGCCTAAACAAGGAAAGGAAGGGGAAGAAGAAGAAGAAGAAAGGGAGAATGAGAGAAGGAAAAGGACGAGGGAGCTCTGTAATGGCTTTTTGGGACAAAAATTAGCAGATTGAGGTAAAACAAAAGAGAAATAGGGAGAGTGTGAGATATATATATATATATATATATATATATATATATATATATGTTCATGTGTGCGTGTGTGGTATGATTTGGGGAAGAAGAAAAAGAACAGGGAGGAGACATGCAATGGGGATGATGGTGATGGTGCAGCTGCAAGTTGATGATGATGGTGATGGTTGTAAAGGATGGCTAGGGTAGGGTAGTAGCTGTAGGGTGAGGGTGGTGATGGTTGATGGAAGTGTTGCATAAGAAGAAGAAGAATGGCAGGGGAGATTGGTGGTGCGTATGGGAGTGTACAAGTGTACAAAGATGGGAGAAGGAGAATAAGGAGGAGAAAGGTGATGGGTGATGGATGAGGGTGCAGAAAGGTGACGGGTGGTGGTGCAAGTGGGTGGTGCAAGTGGAGGGTGCAAGTGGGCATATTCAAGAGTTGCAACTTGAGGTTGGCAGGAGAAGGAGAAGAAGGAAAGAAAAGAAAAGGAAAAAGGAAAATAAAAGGAAAAGAGAAAGGGTTGGGGGGATTAACTTAGGGTGATTTTAGATTTGTCAAAGTTAATTAGGATTAGCAAAAATTTTAGTGGATTTGATTTTGGTTTATGAATTATAGTTTATCAAAGTTATGGTTTTCAGAATTGGTTGAAGTTTTGGTATTAAGGTTAGGTTAAGGCTAATATAGGATTTATTAGGATTATAATCAAATTAGGGTGTTGATGATGCGAGATTAGATTAAGCGAATTTTCAGGGTGTTACAATTCCACCTTCTATCTTGGCACACCTCTTTCAAAAATTGTATCATCGTTTCACCCTCATCACGTCTTTAAGTCCTCTTCTAACGTTTTTCTATTATTTATTGAATTTGAAGTTATGGTACTCACTGTGATATATTGTTTGTAATATTAAAAACATACAAATAATCAACCATATAATATAACCATGATATAAAACTTTGATAAGTCATTAACATAGAGCAATATATCCAATTATCTTAATCTCATTAACTAAATACATTCAAAAACCTCTAAAAGATCAACACAACGTTATTAAATAGTGATTCCCAAAATACTACATCAAAGAAAATATCCAAACTAAAATACACACACACATAATAATCATCATCTCATTCATGTTCTACTTAACACTCCTTCGCATTCACCAATTATCAATCATCTCATGTGCAATACCATCTCCCCAGGAAATCCACACATTTGAGGTATCAGTAGCACTAATTAGATTATCTTCTTCATTCAAAATTTTCATGAATGTGCTCATTATTTTGAACTCTAACTCTTGTTCCATTAGGTCCCACCTCATTTCTCTATGAATGACATTATGAAGAAGATAACATGTATACAACTTAAATTTTGTAGAATTTTCCCATCACATTTTCAATAATCCAAAGCACCTCTCAATAACATTTGTTTCATGTTAAATAAATTTTGTGTAGAGTTTGGTTGATTCCCATACCTCCACTCATTTAGATGATAGCGTTGACCCCTATATGGAGCAAGGAAGCCATCACCATTGGTGTACCCTATGTCAACCAAATAATAATATCCTATGTACAACCATCAAAAATAAATTTGTTAACTTTTCAAAGGTCGAACCTTCCCACCCAAGTAAGACATAAGTAAATTTCACGTTGATGGAACATGAAGCTAGAAAATTATTTGCCAACTCTCCCTTCCTTGTTCAATAACTTGACTTGTCCATATATGATACTCTAACCTTGATGAATGTTCCATCTAATGCTCCTAGGCATTTCTATTGATTCAAGATGGGCTAAAATTATAACTGATTAGCAATATGAAAACCTAGTCATACTTTCCAATATATATTAATAAAGTAAGGTTAAATTCTACTTTCAACTATTTTCATCTTTCATTTGTAGAATTTTTTGGCATTGGTTATGAAGTCTTCATCAACATCGTATGCAAATGTAAGACAACTCTAAGAACTTGGTGGAAATTTCTACTTATGATTTTGGTGGATCTTTTCAATCTTCTCAAAATCATCATATGCTTCTGATCATGTGCTAGTATGTTCAAAAATATTGCAACCCTTTCCTCAATCGACATATTTTTATACTCTTTTAAACCACCTTCATTTTGAAGCAACCCACACAACACATGGAATGTATGCCTATCTATTCTAAGTTGATCAATACAACCAACATGAGAATTAAGAAATGCATCCACATTCTTAATTCCTTACTCAAGAGTTTTGTTAGTTTGAATGAACGATCATCTTGGGTTCTTTGATAGATTCTAGCACATCAAGTAGATAACTTAATAATAATATCATGTATTGATTCCTCAATCTAATAAACCAAAATTATACCACAATATTCTTTTCTATCTTTGACAATGGCAAACAAGCCATAGCTGCATATAATTACATTAACTCATGGCATTAGTACTAAACACATATAAAATGGCTTTATTATTATTATTGATATTATTATTATCTTCCCTTTATTAATCAATTTGATACTATAATTATTTAGTTTACCCTACAACTTACCTATTTTTAAATTATTACTCCATATATAAGTTTAGCTAAGGGTTATATTGAAAATTGGATTATTTAAGGTCATATAATACAAGACCCCAATAAAATAACAAAAAGATACCAAAACAAAAACCTACGCCGCTTATTTTCCACTAAACCACACAATTTAGATGGGTTAAATACATTAACCATCAAACAATTGGCCCCATTAAAGCCTTTATTATGCAAGAACTAACATAATCAAAAACACCAATGTCTATATCTCTAGTCCATATCAACATAATAAATTTTTTTAGTATCTATAATTCTTCAAATAGCTGGCCATGCATTTCACTATTTCACTTATGTTTGCAGATATACCACTAATATCATGTTCACCTTTCTAAGTTTCACTATGCAGACTTGTAAAGTCATTCTATTTTTTTTCCATACTAGAATCTGATTTGTAATGCTACTGACCTCATCAAAATTAGCATTAAATCCCTCCCCTAAACTATAACATAAATATAGTATTTCTTTTACCCGAAAAATCACCATAATGTGAGAATGGGAAATACAGACAATATGGTTTACATTGTGATTCATGTTGTGCCTCCATTATTTCTCTATAGAAATTCAAAAGGAATATATGAAAAGAAAAGGAGAAGTCTCATAAATTATCCAACAGCCAAGGCCAAAAAACATGCAAACCATGACTTACTGATATACAAGCTTCAACAGAATCCCAACAACCTAAGTCTTCCATATATATATAGTGCAAAAAAAATTGAAATAAAAATGAGAAATCTAATAAAAGACCATCACAACAAGCAAATGAGAAAATCAATCCTTTCTAAGATATACTAACATCAACTAAATCCCATAAAATGTAGGGACAAAAATGAAACACAGTAAAGGAAAGTGTTTCCATAAATTTCAAAAGGGGGCGTTGACTGAGCTAGTTATTGAAATCATATGACCACCACTACATTAAGATGTTGCAATAATGTATAATTGCACACAAGGGAAGCTCCAATTGCATTAGAGGTTAAAATAACAATGATAAAGTAATGAAACTAACTTGTGGACAACTAGTAAAGCACCACATAGAATGAATGTTCTAGTGACCAAAAGCTACTCAAGGATCACCAAACTGTAAACAATTGTCAACCAGAAAAGCAAGGTCAGTCTTGTACTAGTTCTGCTATTAAATCCTTAACATACACACATTTAGAAAACCAATAATCTTATTAGAATGTTATTCAATCTTTTTATTTTACCCAAAATACACTCGATCTAATACTAGCTGCAAAGAGAGAGAATAAAGATGAAGAGAAGGGGTATTAGAATGAAAAAAAATGAAATATTAAGTAGCAAAGAGGATGAGATCTAAGGCAAACAAAATGACTCATAGCTAGGGGAAAAGAGAATGATGGGATTCACACACACACCTAATTCACACATCAATTTCAAAATAAAATCGAAGCTCCAATAAGCACAATAGTAGGATTAGAAAAATAAATGGAGTACATTACCAATGAAGAACGGATGGAATGCAAAGAAGGAAACAAGCAGCTGCGAGGTTATCATTGGCGATGGTAGAGTGAAGAAACGAGCCACATCAAAGGAGACACCGAAGAAGCAGGCACGAAGAGAGGTAGACAAAGATAGGTAGGAGGCGAGGAGAAGATGACAATGAGAGGTGGTGTCGAGGAGTGATAGAGTTCGAGGAGTGTGGGATGAGGATAGAGAAGAGAGTTATGTGTTGAGGAGGAGATAAAGATAGGGTTTAATTTTTCATACTTTATTACCCAAAGGTCCAGTAGTGAGATTATTTTCCTAGGCCTAATAGAATATATTTACCCCTATATTAAAATCCCCCTACACCAAAAACAAAAGAGAAGGGAAATAATTTCTATTGTATTTTTTAGGGTCCCTTTAATCCTATTCCAAGCATAGATTAATTAATAATATGTGTGAAATATCCTCAAAAGAGAGCAATGTTTTTGGAGGGATGAGTAGACACATAAAAGAGGATATTTGTGGTTGCTCCTCAAAAGTTATCTTTCCCCATCAAGTAATGGTGTGTATTGGTTGTTGACTCTAGGTTAGTGGCATCTCACATGGGCGACGAAGTGTTGGCTAGATGATTCATTGGTCCACAAAACTTCTCTTATATGAAGGAAGACTTTAATTACTTAAAAATGTTATTTTATCATCTAGATGTACTGGTCTCAAACCTATCTATTGCCTAAGAAAATCCTTCTCCACCTTATTGTTCTTTTATAAGTTTTCTATAGATGGAAAATGTGGTACATAGTAGAAAAACTCTAGTAGAATGATCCACATGTTGTCTCTCAAAGAAGGAAGGAGGGTTAGGTTTAATTAAAGTACACATTTGGAATCTTACTACCGTGGAAAATTTATTAGGGAACCTGACTCAAAAGAATGATACCCTTTAGGTTAAGTGGATTCATATTAGTTTATTAGTCATGGATTTGTGTGGAATATGGTGGTGCTATATAACACCCCCAAAATTCACTACTGAAAAATTTCGTTAATTAAAAAGGAAATTAGCGGAAGCAGATAAACAAACGTGAACTTTGGGAGTATTACCGCCACACTTAGTACCAGACCGGTTCACTCATACCGTTCCAGTACCAAGTGCTAAGGCTAAGAAAATAAAATACAAATCGAAAGACATTCAACATGCATAAATCAGAGTAAATTGCAAGAACTTCAACATATTTAAATCAGAGTAGCGCATCCAATCGTTTTCAGGAATAAAATCCACCAATGGTGGTTACTTGAACAACGTTAACATTTAAAACCGAGAAATTTAAAAGAGAAAGAGAAAAAGCCATGATACCGGAAAATTCCTTACTCTCCTTCCCGTAACCCACTTGAGTAGCACCTGAAAATACCTGCAAGGGCACTACCCATTGAATAGGCAGGGGCCCCATAAAGGGAGTCCCTTCAATACTACGGTATTGAGTAACCCTTTAATGCCACACTTAAAGACAGACCCGCATACGGCACACAATGCAAGCCACACACATATAATAATGAGAGATGCGTACATAACAATAACCAACATAATACTTTATAAGTCACGATCGATACTTTGGGCCTTAAGCCATTATTCTGTCATTAATCCATCAATATCATATTTTATATCCATGTGAGTACGAGAACCCCACTATTATAGCCGGTGGACCGGAAGTCAACACACAGGGCAGAACGCCTCTGACCACTATTATTGCCGGTGGACCGGAAGATAAACACACAGGACAGAACGCATCTGACCACTATTATTTGCCGGTGGACCGGTCTGGCCCCGACTCACATGGTGTTTCACTATAAGTGATTAGTATTTTTCCGTAATCTTATTCACATACTTAACCGATTTTATTGAGCTCGGGACCCCCACTATTATTGCCGGTGGACCGGAATATATATAAAATCATCATCCAGGGCACAACGCTCCTGGCCACTATTATAACCGGTGGACCGGTACTCATAATCACACACCAGGGCAACACGCTCCTGGACCACTATTATAACCGGTGGATCGGTACGCAATATCATATACCAGGGCAACACGCTCCTGGACCACTATTATAACCGGTGGACCGGTACGCAATATCATAAATCACTGGGCCCGGCTCATTAATATTCCACTTTCAATTATCGTATCTTTCCTTTCTTTAATCAGCACATCAATCATATTATTTGCCTCGATTGGGAGATCGATAACCCGGGACACAAAGGTACACCGGTCGTACCGGTGCATATCAGCTACTCAGTACCCTTCAACCGTGAACCCAAGGACGCAAAGGTACCCTGGTCGTACTGGTGCATAAAGCTAACTCAGTACCCTACCGACAAGGACACCTAATCCATAAGTATGCATACCCCCTAACTAGGTCCGTAGAGCTAGGAAGAGTAAGATATAGGGCCTGGCTGGGGCACAAAGGCACACCAGCAAATACCAGAATAATCGTGGACTAAACCACGTCCTTAGGTTAGCGACTCCTAAGGAGTCACCATTCCCGATCTCGAGGTATTTCACTTTAAGTAATAGTGTCTTAATTAAGGTGATCACAGAAAGCACGATAATCCGATACTTATTCACTTTCAATCATTTCGATATCGTTAATCGTTTCTTATTCAGAGGATTATCCAGGATGTCACAGAGAAACCATCAAGGCCATACTAATCATTAGATACTCTTACTTGGCTAATCAACATTATTTAATCATATTAATGTTCCACAATCTCAAGGACCTATTAGGTACAAATTACTCGTTTGCCCTTTTCTCATATAATTGTTAAGTATCCGTTCCTTACTTGATAAATTACCACATTACCCTTAAGGTTCTATAATTACCAAATTACCCCTTTTCCACTTTAGATTACCAAATTGTCTCCTACACTTTTTAGACCACCGTTCACCCCTTATAATTACTACACTTGTCATATTTCCCTTTTGGTTGGTTATATTACCAAATCGCCCTTCTCCTTGTTATAATTACAAAACTGCCCTTGAGTTGGATAAATTACTAAATTACCCTCCTTCATTATCATGATTACTATTTTGCCCCTTTAGTTGGTTAAACAATCATCACTTTACCCTTTTATCGGCTAAATTACCAAATTGCCCTTTTAGTTGAACAAACTACCAAATTACCCTTCTCCTTTATCATAATTACCATTTTACCCCTCTCAATTATTTTAATTGTCATTTACCCTTTTTAATTATCACAAATCCCAATTTACTCTTCTTCATAATCACCAATATTAATTTACCCTTTTTCATAATCAAAATTACTATATTACCCTTCTCCATTATTAAAATTACCATAATGCCCTTTAGTTGGTTAATTTACCAAATTACCCTTCTATAGTATCATACTTATCCAAGTGCCCTTCTACAATCATAATTTAATTGCTAAATTATCTTTTTTCGTTATCATAATTACCAAGTTACCCCTTACTCCCAAGTTTACCATAATATCCTTTCATTTACAAAATTATCATTTTACCCCTTACATCCAATTTTACCATAATATCCTTTTATTTATGAAAATTACCACCATACATCTTTTACTTTACAAATTACTATTTTACCCTTTCACATCCAAGATTACCATCTTTATCTTTCCATACATAATTACCATTTTGCCCTTCGTTCCCAAATTACCATATTACCCCTTTACTTATAAATTTCCACTTCGCCATTCACTTATAAAATTTACCATATTACCCTTTACTTATGAAATTACGATTTTGCCCCTCTACCTCCAAAATTATCATAATGCCCTCCTTCATCCAAAATTACTATTTTACCCCTACTTCCAAAATTACCATTTTACCCTTCTTTCTCACAACTTACAATTTTATCCTTTACTTGTAAATTATCATTTGGCCATTTAATTATAAAATTACCATATTATTCTTTTATCTCAAAAATTACCGAAATACCCTTTTCCACTTATAAAATTTCCACTCAACCCCTTTATTCACCATTTTTATGAATTTGCTAACACTACATAAAATAATGATATTAATACTTCATTTTTATCATCTAAGTCCACCAACTTGTCATTTTTCAACATATACTCATTAGCAACTATACACATTGATTTATATACCTCAAGCATAATTACTAAAATACCCTTAAATAATAACATCATTCATGCATTAACAACATGGTACATCATAACAAGTGTTTAACATTTCTATCCATATTCCAACTCCTTCCTTAATTAACACACCTACATATGGCACAAAAGTTATCATGCTATTTCTTTTTAACAAACAATATAAGAAACCATAAACATATCATGCTAAGCATACAAAACATGCATAAAATCATACTAAACCCTAAATGTGCTAGCATGCGTTTTTTTCCATATATTTAAGGGAGGATTAACGGTTACCTTAATCCCGCAAAATATCAATCTTACCAAGCATAATTAGCAACTCAACACCTAAAAATAATGTCCATCATACTTATGTTAGAAATAAGAACCAAAGCATAAGACTTTATAAATTTTAATTAATAAAACACTTAACATAAAATACCATTTTACCTTAAAAATTATCCAAACTATTTTTAAAATGAAGGGGAGCTCACGCTGCATGGGCAGCGTGAGTTTCATGCAAAAAATAAGGGGTGGAAGGGTTCAAAGGGGGGTGAAGGAAGCAAGATTCATCATTTTCGGGTTAGGGTCTTTAGGCTAGAAAAGAGGGTGGTTAGGGGAGGTTCTAAGGCAGGGGAATGGCGCAGGAGTGTAGAGGGGGTGTAGGTGGAGGCAAAGGACGGTTTCAAGGCGGCATAGGGCGGCGGAGACGGTGGCGTCAAGGCGGCGAAGGTGGCTGCCGAAGTGGGTCGAGGTGGAAGGGTTGAGAACGAAGGAAAAGTGGAGGGAAAGATGGAGGGGTGCAAGGGTTGGTTTCGGCCAACTAATGGATGGCGGTTGTAGAGGGGGTTGCAGGGTGTCGAACGGTGGGTTGGGTGGCGGCAGAGGTGGCCGGACGGCGGCGGTAGAGGCGGTTGCAGGTGGCTCGGCGGTAAGGGGAAAAATGAAAAGGAGGAGAAGGGAGGAAGTGTAGGGCTCGAAGGGGCTGTGTGGTGGTGCAGGGTGGTAGTAGGCAGTGGCAGAAGGCGGCGCAGGGCTGGGCTTGGTGGTTCGAGCGGCGGCGGGTGGTGAGAAGAAAAAAAAACAGAAAAGGATGGGGAAGAAGGGAGGAGAGAAGGGAGAGCTCGGGGGAGGGATATTAGGCTCGAAAAAATATGGGAATGAAGGGCTTGGGAGCTGAAGAAAAGAAGAGGGAGAAGAGAGGGGGCAAGGCTGGCCGATCGGTGCTGCAGTGGTGGCAGGTGGTGGTCGGGTGGCAGGGGAAGACAGGGAAGAAGGGGGAAAGAAACAGGGGCACGCGGGGTGTGGTCCAGGGCTGGTTTGGCTCGAAAAGGGAAGGAAAACGACGGGGGAGGAGAGAGAGGGAGAGGGAGCAGGTGGTGGTGGCAGGCGGCCGCAGTTGCAGGCAGCTCGGTGGTTGGGCATGGCGGCAGGTATGTGATGAGGACTGGTCGGGGTGATCGAAGAAGAAAGAAAGGGACGGGCGGCTGGACCGGCGCAGGAAAGGAGGGAGCCGGCCGGTCCAGGGGAAAAATTAAAAGAAGCGTTGGGCTGGTGTGCTGGGCGGCGCGCGCGAGGGAGAGGAGGGAGGAAGCCCGCGCGAGAGGGGGAGAAAGATCGGGCCTGACCCAATCGTGCGGGGGGGAGAGGGGCTGTGCAGGCCGGGCGGACGGCCCAAGGAAGGGGGAAGAAGGAAAAAAAAGAGAAGAAAAGAAAAAAAGGGTAAAAGAAGGAAATGAAAAAAAATAGGAAAATAAATTAAATTAATTTATAAATCATAAAATGTAATATTCTTGATAAATTATTTAATTTAATAATTTAATTTATTATAATCTAATATTTTAGTTTAAAAAAAAGATAAAGTTGGTAAAATATTAGTTTGGAAAATTATTTAAATAAAACAATATGATAAATAGAAAAATATTTATTTTTAATTTATTAAATAATTTTATCCAAATTTACATACTCTAAAATCCATAAAATAATTAAAATAAATAATCTAAAAGCAATTCTATTCCAAATAAAAGTAATTTATTAAAATATAAGTTTTCGAAATTTTTGGGGTATTACATGCTAGGTAAAGCTTCATGGCCTTTGAGGTGCATCTTTAGCTTACAAGATATGTTGTACCTTCTCATTTCTTATTATGTTGATCACTACTTATTTCAGGTAGTGTATGAGGATTTATAGCCTAGAGGTCCTCCAACTATGCGGTGAAGAGTTGTGTGGGATAATCTAGCTATACCTAGTCATCTCTTTTTTACTTGCTTGGCTACTAGAGGAAAACTAGCTAGGAGAGACTATGCAGGTTTACAAGTTTGTAGAATGCTCAATGTGTTTTTTTTTTCATGACGTGGAATTGGTTGATCATTTATTCCTTTCTTCTCTTGACTTTGTTAGAATGTGTCGTAGAGTGTGACAAATGGGAGGTTGGGGTAGTCATACTATTCTTTTCCTTGATTTGATGATTATTACTTCGAAAAATCAAAGATTGAGTTTGTGATATAAGATGTTGAAGGGCCTTTTAGCTACTATTATCTTATTTATTTGGAAGATTAGAAACTTGAAGAATTTTTAGTAATACCCCAAACTGAGTAAAGAGTTATAAGAATTAATATGACTACTTATATCAATATAGTATACCATCCTTTTGGTGATTCCATCCTAAGAACTCCACAGTTAAACGTACTGATCATGGAGCAATTTTTAGGATGGGTGACCCTCCTGAGAAGTTTGAGAAATTTTCTAAAAACTTCTTTTGTGTTGATCTGTAGGGCCAGCAGATCAATCCAAAAGTGTTGTAAGGTAGCCCCACGTAGTTGTATCGACTCAAGGTGTTACACATAAGATGTCATCTAGTCAGTGTTGGTTAGAAATATCAATATTGGGATAGGAATTAGAATTTACCTATGGGTCTAGAAGCGTTCAGTTCCATGCGTTTTTGTCTTTTGTTGGTAGTTTTTGTTCATTTTTCTTGTAAACTCTCTTTTGATTTAATGACATATAAGTTCCTACTTGGGTGAGTAGGGTTGAGTTTTTCACCTAAATATATGTATGTGTGTGTTTGTGTGAAATAATATGAGGTGCGTCCAGGTATGTTATTTGACATGTAAATGGATTGAGGTATACTTATCATTTTTGATATTTTTTATTCTAATATGATACACTTTTACAATAATATATTTTTATTTGCTTATATATTTAATTGTAATAAGATATTGTTATTATTATAACTAATATTAATGATATAAATAATTACTAATACTAATACTAATTAATATTATTATTAATATTAATATTTAATATCATTAATAATAATTAATATTATACAGAATATTATCATCATTATTCAAAATAATATATAAATAGTTAATAACTAAAATTAATAATAATTCATAGTAATAATAATGAATAACGAATAATAAATAATTAATATTCAAAATGATTAATGATTAATGTTTTATTATTAATCATTATAGATATTACTAATTAATAATAATAATAATATTATTATTATTATTATTATTATTATTAATTACTACTAAGATTCAAATTTATGAATTATTATTATTATTTATAATTTTTCATTAATATTAAAATTCATAATTAATAATATTAATTAACAATAATATACAATTAATAGTAGCTAGTAATAGTTGATAATTAATTTTATTTTTCATAATATTATTAGTAATAATTAATCTTTTAAATAATAATTAAAATTTATAATTATAGTATAGTTTTAATTATCAACAATTAATAATATTAATAATATTAATATTAATATTTAAGAATAAAATTAATAAGAATAAGAATTAGAATAATAATTGATTATAATTAATAATAATATTATTTGTATTCATTGTTTGAAGTTATAATTAATTTATTTTGTACAGATTAATTAATAGAATTGATATTGTTATTATTGATTATTTAATAATAACTACTAATTTATAGTTATAATTAGTATTTTTTATTATTAATTAAGTTTAAATGAGACTACTAATACTTGTTATAACATAATCAATTACTAATTATTATTTATAATAATATACAAATAACTAATGGTTAATAATACTGGTTATGTTTATATTATTCAAAATTAATATAATTAACATTGTTAATTGATATTGATAATAAATAATTATTGATATTATTAATTAATAAGAATTGACATGGATAATAAATTATAATTAATAACATTAAGAGCGAGTTGTCATGGGGTGACTTTTTTTACCTAAGTCTTTGTCGTGTGGTACTTAGAAGCACAACTCCTTTAGTGTTCACTAAGTCATCCTTTCTCATGCTAAGGCTATTACCAAGCCTTTAAGGACGAGTAAGAACACTTGGAGATCTTTAGGAGACTTAGAGAGAGAGTGAGAGAGTTTGCATGTAAGAAAAGAATACTTTGTTGATGAGAGAGGAGAGGGCTTACAACTTGGGAGATGGTAGGAGCAAATGGGGTGGTCCTCTATTTATAGTGGAGGTCTCGCTCCCTTTTCCCCCTTTGGTGGAAGGTTCTGGGTCTTCTGCAACCTTTAGATAATTCTAGAGACCCTTCTAGATTACAAGAGATTTTAGGAGACTCTTCTAGATCCCTTCATGATCTTTCTAACCTTTGGAATTCTAGAGAGTTCGATACCATTCTAGGAGGTCTCTAGATATTTACACAAGGTTCCATACATTTCCACACAATTCTACTAGAGTTTACACAACTCCAGAATATTCTATAACCTTCCAGAAAAAAAATGTGAAAAAAATGAGCAGGCTGTGATATCCTCCTCCACCTAAGCCCTTGACATCATCATCAAGTCCTTGGTGGTCTTCGATCTGGTCATGGAACTGCCATAGGTCCTCTTCTCATTCCTATCTTACCTCGCTATCAAGTAAGCCCTTCCAACGCACGAGGTACTCGATGTGCTTGGGAACTCCTCTTGCTGACTTCTCTCTATCAGCCATTACTTCTACAACCTCCTTCTCGTAGGACACTACATTTGCGGGTGGAGCTCAAAAGGATTCACCCCTATTTGGATCATCTTTATCCCTATGATAAGGCTTTAGAAGACTCACATGGAACATAGGGTGAGCCTTCAACTTCACGGGAAAGTCTAACTTATACGAAGTCTTTCTAGCCTTCTTTACAATAGGGTATGGCCCCTCATATCTCCATGTCAAGCCCTTGTGCACCTTTCTGTAGGACTTGAATTGCTGGGTTGGAAGCTTCACCATTACTTTGTCTCCAACTTGGAATGCCCTGGGCTTCCTTTTATCATCCTCCCACTTCTTTATTCTCTTTGCTGCCTTGGACAATTTTTCATTTGCCTAGTCCAGTTGCTCATCCCACCCTTTAGCATATCTGAAGGTTGTAGGGCTAGGTCCCGTGTATGCTTTGGCAAGCACTTGCAGAGATGTAGGTTGTTGGCCCATCACCAACTTGAATGGAATCTTCTGTGTTGCCTCACTCCACTAGAGATTGTAGGAGAATTGGGACACATCCAACAACTTTTCTCAATCTATCTAGTTGTCACTCATGAAGTACCTTAAGTAGATCTCCAACAAGTTATTCACCCGTTCCGTTTGCCTATCAGTTTGTGGGTGAAAACTTATGGAGAAGTAGAGATCCGAGCCCATGAGCTTGAACAGCTCCCTCTAAAATTTCCTTGTGAACTGTGGGTCTTGGTCACTAATGATACTCTGAGGAACGCCCCAATGCTTCACCACATGTTTAAAGAATAAGTGCTCGACTTCCTCAACTATGCAATCTCAAGGGGTAGGGATAAAGGTTCCATATTTAGAAAATCGATCTACCACCACCATGATGGAACCACATCCTTCTGAAGTAGGGAGTGCTGAGATGAAGTCCATGGATATACTCTCTCATGGCTTCTCTGGAATAGGAAGAGGTTCTAGTAGACCCATAGGCTTACTTTGTTCCACCTATCTTGTTGGCACATAAGACAAGTCTTTACATATGCCTCCACATCATCCTGCATGTTAGGCTAATAATATGATTTTTCAATAAGTGCAAGGGTTCGTCTCATACCAAGATGAACAACCCACTTCGAGTCATGGCACTCCCTTAATAGTTCTCTTATTAGGTTTCCCCACTTCGGTACATAGAGTCGGTGGCCAATGGTGTAGAGCATGCCATCTTCTACCCAAAATCTTCGAGTTCTTCCTTCCTTAGCCATCTCCATTAAGTTCTTAGCTAAGAGATCGTACTATGGATGGCTCAACTCTGCCTTCTGACTCAATGCATCCGTGACAATATTGGCTTTACCCGACTTATACTCATGGTATAGTTTAACTCTGCCAAGAAGTCCTGCCACCTTACTTGCTTGGGACTTAACTTCTTTTGCTTTTGGAAATAGATAGTGGCAACATTATCAGTCTTGATCACAAACTGACTTCCAAGAAAGTAGTTCCTCCACAGCTGAAGGCAAACCGTCATCTCTTTATCCTACACCGGGTATCTTCTCTCTATGTCATTGAGCTTCCTGCTCTCATAGGCTATAGGATGGTTCTCCTACATCAACAGACCTCCTATAGCAAAATCTTATGCATTGGTGTGCACCTCAAATGGCTCCGCATAGTTTGGAAGAGCTAGAATGGGCTCTTCCATAATGGCTTGCTTAAGATCTTCAAAGGCCCTTTGACATTCTTCCATCCATTCCCATATGACATTCTTCTTAAGCAAGTTGGTCAAGGGCGTGACCCTTGCTGAATATCCCATAATGAACCACCTGTAGTAATTTACAAGGCCTAAGAAATACCTTAACTCTGAGACTCCCTTGGGTGGCTCCCATTTCGCAATAGCCTGCATTGTAGCTTCGTCCATGAAGATCTTCCTCTTCATAATCTTGTGACCCAAAAACATCACCTCCTATTGGGAAAATGAGTACTTCTCCACCTTCACGAAGAGCTCATTTTCCCTAAGTACTTAGAATACCTTCCTTAGGTGCCTAACATGTTCACCCAAGGTCTCACTATATATCATAATATGATCCAATTACATCACTACGAACTTATCCAAGAAAGGATGGAAGATCTTATTCATCAAAGTGCAAAAATTAGCAGGTGCATTCATTAAACCAAAGGGCATGTATAAGAACTTATAAGATCCATGCCTTTTACACACATAGTCTTGGGCTCATCTCCCTCGGTTATGTGGACTTGCCAGTACCCCGATCTCAAGCCCAACTTGAAAAACCATCAGGCTATCCCAAGTCTATCGAACAGATCTACCACCAACGGGATCGGGTACTTGTTCTTTATGGGCACCTCTTTTAGTGCCCTATAATTGATATAAATTTGGAGGCTTCCGTCATGATTCCTTTGAAACTATACCGGGGTACTAAACGGGGCTTTAGATGGCCTGATGAATCCTACATCTAATAACTGCTTGAGTTGTTTCCTTAACTCTTCTAACTCTAGCGGGGCCATCCGATAAGGACCTATGGCTGGAGGTTTAGCACCTAGTTCCAACTCAATCACATGGTCTACCTCCCTCCGAGGTGGGAGCTTCTTTGGAAGTTTGGGTGGCATCACATCCTCGAACTCTTCGAGGACTTCCTTAATCTCCACGGGTGTGTCTGATCCAACAGGTAAGGATTCTTCCTTCAATGTGGCCAAGAGTGTGACCTCACCCTTCTTGAGACCTTTAAATACTTATATGGCTAAAAGCATCTTGGAATCTCCTTTTTTCGAACTAGGGGCACAACATAAGATTCATGCCCCTTAGAAATATGCATGGTGTTAGCATTTAGAAATGATAGTGGGCGTATCTCATCAACGAACTCCATGCCAAGCACCATCTTGAAGTAGTCCATGGGTACTATCGTTAAATCCACCATGCCTTCCCATTCGGCCAACCAAATGGGTACACCTCGAGCAACACCAAGGATTAGCCTTGAAGCTAAGTTTTTAAAAACATCCAACCTCCTTGGAATACTAAATCCCGAGCCTTGTGGCTTCCCCTTTAGCCACAAACTTGTGAGTGGCTCTTGTGTCCACCAATGCCTTTGTATCCTTGCCATTTACTTTGGCTTTGACATAAGCCAAGCCCTTCGAGGCCTTTAGCACCTCCATATCTTTGGCCATCACTTTAGGCTCTTCCTTAACCTTGGTCTTGAGTGAGCTCAGGAAGCGCATTGATCCCATCTTGACTTCCTTATCACCAGAGGTCCCTTCTTCTCCAAGGGAGGTAATAAGGGCATTCAGTTGTTTCCTTTTAGGAATGTTGAAGGACATGTGATCCCCTTGGCAGATGAAGAACGTTCTTTTCTTAGGGTGGTCCTTTCCCCCCTTCATGCTTTCCCTTCCACTTAGGTGGGTCTGCCTCCTTGTGAGATTTCTCTACCCCACCTTTGTATGATCCACCCTTCTTTAGCTTGTCCTTCTTCTCCTTCCTGAATTCAATGAGGGACTCCACCTCCCTTATGGCCGAAGAAAGGTCTTGGACATTATGATGCCTCAACTCTTGCTCCACCCAAGATTGTAACCCATCCATAAAGTAGAGGAGTCAGTTCTTCTCTGAGATGTACGGTATCTCAAGCATCAAGGAGCTATACTCTTTGACATAGTCCTTAATAGTATTTATTTGCTTAAATCTTGTTAACTTCTTGACCGTAGCCTCCTCCACATTCATGGGATAGAATTGGACCTTAAGATCTTTCTTGAAGTCCTCCCATGTATCGATAGCTACCACACCCCTTTCAATCTCATTGCTATGGCGTCTCCACTATAGCATAGCATCGTGCTCCAAGTAGAGTGTTGCGGTATCAATTTGTCAGCATCATCAACCATGCCTGCATGTCACATATATCTCTCTACCATCTAGATAAAATTATCAAGTTCTTTAGCGTCACGCTTACCTCCATACTTGGGTGGTTCGAGGCTTTGGACCCTTGATCCTCCAACATGTCTGCCATTCTATCCTTGGTTGAGATCTCGCCTTAATGCAATCCGCTCCACCCTAAGGGTGCCAAATTCCTCCCTTAGGGTGTCAATATCCCTCCAGAATTCCTCCAACAAGCAGTTAATGCCATAGAGGAATTCCCCACGAATATCTTCACCAAGATATTCATCTAACATATCAAGTCTCTCCATCGACTCATCCATCCTTCTCTCCACCCGAATAAGACTTTCTTCAAGTGAAGAGAGTCAGTCCTTGGATACCAACTTATCTTTGGCAATTCCCTTATTTTTATTCTCACGTTCCCTGCCTTAGGTCTCCATAGAGATGGTCGTCTCACTTGGGTTCTTCACTAACTCGTCGTTTGCCATGGCTATAATCCTTTGTAACTAAAGCTTCTATTAAGCCACGCTCTGATACCATGTGGCATGGGGTGACTTCTTTCACCTAAGTCTTTGTCTTGCGGTACTTAGAAGCACAAATTCTTTAGTGTTCACTAAGTCATCCTTTCCCACGCTAAGGCTATTACCAAGCCTTTAAGGACGAGTAAGAACACTTGGAGATCTTTAGGAGTCTTAGAGAGAGAGTGAGAGAGTTTGTGTGTGAGAAGAGAATACTTTTTTTGATGAGAGATGAGAGAGCTTACAACTTGGAAGATGGTGGGAGAAAATGGGGTGGTCCTCCATTTATAGTGAAGATCCCCCTCCCTTTCCCGCTTTGGTGGAAGGTTCTAGATCTTCCACAACCTTTAGATAATTCTAGAGACTCTTCTAGATTATAAGAGATTTTAGGAGAGTCTTCTAGATCCCTTCATGATCCTTCTAGCCTTTAGAATTCTAGAGAGTTTCATACCATTCTAGGAGGTCTCTAGATATTTACACAAGGTTCCATACATTTCCACACGATTCTACTAGAGTCTACAAAAACTTTAGAATATTCTATAACCTTTCAGAAAAAAATATAAAAAAAAATGGTCAGGCCGTGATAGAGTGCCCTATCTTTTTTGTTTCTTATGTAAAATCTCGATTTTTGTGAGGCATATGAAAGGTCATATATGTAACAAATCTTAAATTTGAGCAAATTTTAGGGACAGTAATCCCCAATGTAATATAGATTCATTAAAGATTTTCATCTAGAATCTCCTTAGAACAAGAAAACTTTATTTTAATGCTAATTGATATTTTTATCAATTCTAGTTATATTCATTGGCAATGTGTATTTTAATTTGTTTGTATGTATGATGACCTCCATTTAAATAGAGGTAAATGAAGGTAGAAGATTAAAAATCTCCAATTTAATATACCTAAATAGGATCTAATATGATATATTGAAAGATCAAAATGGTGGATGGACGCTCACATCACCTATCACCATATTCAATGCTCCATCACTTAAAGATGATGGAAATTAATATAAAGTGCATTAAGAAAATTACTTAAATTTAAAGGTGATGATCGTTCCATCTCCCATCGCCTTATGTATAAAAATGATAGAATAATGATCTCATCGCCCATCACTATTAACATATCTTATCACCCTTAGTTGATTGGAGAATATAATGCAAATCTCTATTACCTGAAGTTAATGGAGGGTGATCAGAAGTGGATAAATTTTTTCCACTTACCCGAAATACAAATGTGTGATTATTCAAGTATCAATAGAGTCGTGAAGCTATAACACCCTAATTTTTAAAATAATGTTTTTTAAAAAAATTCCAGAAGATAACTCAAATGCATAGGTGTTACCCCCACATTCCATACAAGCCTGACTCCCTTCTCTCTCTCTCTCTCTCTCTATATATATATATATATATATATATATATATATATATATATGCAACATAAGGCTAAAGTATTCAAACATAAGACAATATAAAGGTATAATATAAAGGGGGAAATATATATGTATATATAGAAAGGAGAAGAATATACATAAATCTAGCATAGATCCAAAAAGGAGTAATACTTTAGACAAAATATATATAGAAAGTGAGATATCAAAAAATAAAGAAGAATATCCCTGTCTAGATAATAAAAATAACACCGAAAAGGTTTACCATATACCAGTATTCTAACATCTAGCCCCTCAAGTAAAACTATGCGAAGTTAACGAAATTCTCCGCGACGTCAGTCTCCACTTAAATGTTTGAAAAATAGCAAAAAAATAGAATCAGTACGATGAGCATATTAAGTAAACTAAATCAACTAAAATCGAATAACATACATTCACGTAAGATTTATAAAACATGCTGAAGCAAAAGAATATTAGACAATATACTAATGCATAAAATAAAAAATGCTTATAGAAAACCTACTATTTATTACTATTTATCATTATTTGTCTTTTTTCATTATTATTTATCAGTATTCACCCGAAACCCAAAAATAACATAAACACTTAGAACATGAACATGATACCAAATAATGATATTGTGGAATACACACACATGCAAAGTCTATTGATTATTGTGTTCTATATTAGGTTATCACATAAACCATCAAGTCATATTTTATATGATGGAGAACAATATTAAGGTTAAAATACTAATGATTAAAACATCAATCCAAAGTACTACATGATGTGTAAGATAATGGATGAATTATTGCTTTTGTTCTTGAAGAAGATATTTTATCAAAGTATATATAAGATTTAAAGTTGTAGAAGTATTCAACTCAAATAAATAATTAGAATTTCTAATCTTCACCAAGATCAAAAGAATTCTATAGAAAAATTACAAAATTCTCTAGAGAACAATGCCTAAACTCTCTCAAGATAATATCACTTGAAGAGGAAGGAAGGGAGATCAAAATCTTTCTTAAGAATTTTGCATAACTTTCATTCATTCATTAATTGATGTCTTCTCCACTGAATGTACAAGTTCCATTTATATATATGTCCACACACACACACACACACGATGTTGAGCTTAAACTTCATTAATCAAGCCCAAATCAACCGGCCTAATTAACAGAAGGTTAAACTAATACACTTCTATATGGTATACATAATGGTTTATAATTACAAATGACATGACATTACAAAATATAAATATGTCGAGTTTAACCTTCATTAATCAACTGGCCTAATTAACAAAAGGTTAAAATAATACACTTTCATATGGTATGCATTGTCATTATCTTACACACTAGATATCCTTGATTAAATCTTCTTCTTATAAACATATATAATACCTGCAAGAATCACTTAATAAAATATTGCTATAGTTATTATGATGGTGTTCAAGATTTTCAAGAACAATTGGTACCATCTCTAAATATGTTAGCTCTTGACCCCCAACATGAGAAGAATGAGAAGAAAAGTTCCTACATCACTATGACTACAAAAGTAGCCTGAAACCATTAATGAACACTCTATCATTAAGTATAGATACCTCTTATAAGACTCATAGGTTACCTATAGAGTAGAAAGAGGCTTTAATACATGTTAATGGTATAGCACAACCACATATATATACAAGGAGTTCATCTATTGAAAACCACACCTCGAAGACCATTCCAAGGCTATTCTTCTAAATCCTAAACTCAGTCTTACATTTAAATTATTAATAAATTTAAGATAAATTAAGGATCACCACCCTAAAGTAAGTTTATAAACTAATTTTAGAAAAAATTCCTATTCACTAAATACTATTCATGTACTGAACATTTTGTATAAATATGCCAGTAAGCGTAAATTTAAAAACAAAAAATTTCACTATTGCTAGATTTACTATTCAAGTTAAATTACTATTTCCATCAATTTACTATTTTGAGGGTAGGGTTGTAAATAAGCTGAGCTAGTTCGATGTTCGACTTAGCTCAGCTCCTTAAAAGCTTGGTTTAACCAGCTCAATTAGTTAAATGAGCTAAGCTTGAGCCTCACTTTTTGACTTATTTATTAAACTAGCCGAGCCCGAGCTAAAAAAAGCGAGGCTTGGTTCATTTTATGCCTTGGATGGTGAGCTCAGCTCGAATTGACTCTTTCATTTAATTAAACAAATCGAGCTCGAGCTCAGGGATATTTGGCTTGATTCAGCTCATTTAGAGCCCTATCTAAGAGTCACATCAATGGTCAAGGTTAACCATTGACTCTAAAATACCTAATTAAGTCCTTTATATACATAATTATTAAAATGCCCTTAATATAACAATTATGAATAAAATATTAAAATAACTCCTAAGATATGAAATTAAATAATAAGAACATTTAATCAATAATTGACATGCTAGAACACAAAATTTTAAATAACAAAACAAACTTGCAACTCAAAAGAAAAAAATACCCCTAAACCCTAAAAACAAGAAAAATAACATTACTTTTAGCATATAATAATAGAACTCCTAAAAACTTTTATAGCATTCATTAAACATATTATGAAGATATTAAAATAGAAAGAATAACAAAAATAGTAGCCTATAGGTGTATTGACGAAAATACCCTTTATTCATGCTTAAAACTTAAATTAATTAAGACTTTAATTATTATATACCAAATCAAGACTTTGCATATATGAAACCTAAATAATCCATTGGAATCATAAAAAAAATTTAATAACAACCAAAACACAAAATTCTACCTAGAGGTTGAATGACCTAAAAGGTAGGAAAACTATCATTAAAAACAACAACAATACATTTAAGTATTTTGAAACATAAAAACATATCTACTATTAGTATAATTTATTTTACCAAGTCATTATATCCAATACTGAGCAAAAAGAAGCCCAATATCAACCCTTTCCTCACCACATGAAAACCTTGCACAAAAAATTATCAAAAAATATCAAAAAACTTTAAAAGTACAAAATAAAACAACTAAAAACATGAATCAAGGCTAGAATTACTTATACATCCTTGGAATGATTTCTAAGATTAAGTAAGAGCTTAGGAATATTTCCTTCAATTTATTTATTTTTAACACTTAATTATTTAGGAAAAATAATAAATAACTAAAACTTAAGAACAAAGAAGTTACAATCAAAATAAATGCAAAACAATAAAAGAATGGCTTGAGATTGAAGGAGTATAATCTTGGGAGCTAAGGGTATGAAATTGTGGACAAAAAAAGTGGTTGGAAGAAATTTTGGTTAAATTTTAGATATTAAACAACTTTGAGGAATTTAATGATTATTATAATGAAAGATAATAGAGAGAGAGAGAGAGAGAGAGAGAGAGAGAGTGCACAAGATCAGAATAATTCCTCCAGATTCTATGTCATCCACTCCATCTAAGCCCTATCGATCTCTTATACTTAGCCTTGACCTTCTCATAGGTCAAGCACCTCGAAATAAAATTAGTTACCTATCTCCTCATACTTGATCACCAATATATTCTTTTGAGGTCCTTATACAACTTATCTCCTCCAGAATGGACATAATAAGGTGTACAATGGCCCTCCTCAAGTATCTTGGCCTTCAAATCATTATAATTGGCTAGTACACACGATTGACCTCTGAATCTAATGTTATCATCATCATTGATCTAAAACCTCTCAATTTTACCCTCACTAATCTTATGTTGGATACCCTCAAACTAGGCATCTCTGACCCATCCAAATTTAATCTCATCAAAAATGAAAGGCGAGATACTAAGTGTGCTCATCGTAGCCTCAAGGCAACCCTTAAAGATCAACTCAATACCCTTGTTTTGAAGCTCATTATGAAGGTTACTCACCATGATCATTAGACTTAGAGAATGAGAAAATTAATAAGTCTTCCTACTCAAAGCATTAGTAACAATATTATCCTTACATTCATGATATGTCAACTCAATATCATAACCCTTCACCAACTCTAGCCATCTCCTCTGTCACATTTAAAAATTGCTTTGTGAAGATGTATTTCAAACTCTGATGGTCAGTGTAGAACCTACATTAGGTGCCTATAAATATTTAAAGTGAAGACCACTATAGCTAACTCTAAATCATGAGTGGGGTCGTTATGCTTATGTGACCTCAACTATCGATAAGCATGAGTAACCACTCTGCCAAGTTGCATCAGAACGCAAATCAAACTATGCTTTCTATGCTTTAAAGCATCACTATATACCTCAAAACCATAAATCCATTATAGCAAGCTAACACTAGTGTTATTGTAAGACTATGCTTTAACTCTTGAAACTCATACTCACATTTGTCTTCCCACTAAAATTGCATAGCCTTCTTTAACTAGTTTGCCAATAAATGCGCAATCCATGAGAAGTCCTGAACAAATCTATAGTACCTTACCAAACTAAGGAAAATATAAACCTTCAGTACACTTGTAATATACCCAATATGAGGGGATTGTTATAAGGATTTATATGGTTACTTTTATCAATATGATATACCATCCTTTTGATAATTCTATCCTAAGAACTCTATGATTAAGCATACTTGTCATGGAGAAATTTTAGGATGGGAAACCCTCTTGGGAGGTTTCAATTTTTTAAAAACCTTTCTTGCGTAGCAAGTGAGTGAGAAAAAAACACACTGAAATGACTCGCATTGATCTATGGAGTCAACCGATAAATTCAAAAGAGCTCTAGGATAGCCCCCACATGGTTGTATCAACTTAGGGTGTTACAACATTGGTAGGTGTGCTCCAATATGCCACGTGATCTCATGTTGTCACCCTTCTTTTTTTACGAAAAGGAGTGATGCACCTTAGGGTGATACACTTTCATATGTAACCATGTGACAAGAGCTCCTCTAGATGAGCATTTAGCTCTTTCATCTCGTTAGGTGCCATACTGTAAGGCGCTCTAGAAACTGACTTTGCTCTAGGTATCAAGTTTTTCATAAATTCTACCTATTTGACCAATGACAACACTATTAAATCCTTAATAATTATAGATAGAAACTCACAAGTAATAGGAATGTCCTCTATGGTAGTGACATCAGCATTAAGATCTTAAACGCTACACAAGAACATTAGATAACCCTTTCAAATTAACGAATCAAGCTCAAGGAATGACATCACCTTCATCGTGGGCTTGGGCTTGCATCCTTAATTAAAGACCCTAGAACTCAAAGGACTCTTTAACACTACATGCTCCTACGTATAATCCAATACCACTAGATATATCCCATCATGTTCATGCCTAAAATATGATTGAATTTCGGAAGATCTATCCCTATAAGGTCCATGGAAAAATCTCTGCCACCTATGACTAAGGAAAAATCACAAAATAAGATAGAGAATATAATAAAGTATCCTATAGGTAACATGAAAAATACATCAATAAAAATAGTAGGCATTGATTCGGCCAGTGTTATGAAAGTAATAAAAATGAAGGAATGTGAATCCCTATATCAAATAGCAAATAAGCTAGAAAAGATTAAAGTTGGAATGTACTATCCACTACACCAACCTAGTGATTAGTCTTGGTCTAGCTCATAATGCTCAAATGCCCTTTGGTATATCCTTCCTTACCTCTGGCTGGTCTAGTACCTTGACCACCTATATTTGGATCCCCCTTGATGTTGGTGTTATCACTCAAACTCTCAGTGTCTCGTCCTACCACAAGCCTTGCACTAAATCTATAACACCTCAAAATTTTGTAACCTTATTTTTAAACACTTAGCCTTTTATCCAAAATCTAATGCTTAAATCTTAGCTTAATTTATTTTTGTTAACCTTTGATATATAAACCTAGATAAATTCTTAAATAAATTATCATGATTGTTTTATTCTTTCCTTTTTATTTGAATCCACCTTAAATTGATAAATTTTACCTTGGTTTATTTTTTCTAATCAGGTATTCCTAAACCCATATAAATTAATTTTAACCTAATCCTAAATCTAAACTTGATTATAATCCCAATCCTTAATTTTATTTTATCTTCCTTTTTATTTTTTTCTTTTCCCTTTTCTTTTTTTTTCTTTTTCTTTTTTCTCTCCCTTGTTTTTCATTTTATTCCTTCTTTTTTTTTTCTCCTCCCTAACCTACCAACCTAGCCCACATCCTTCTTTCCTTTTTTCCTCCCCGGCTTACAAGTCTAGCCTACCTCCTTCTTTCTTTTTATTTCCTTCCTTTCATTTTCTTCTCCTTTTCCCCTTGAACTACTTACCCATCCAAACACACCCCAACCTCCCTAAATTTCCAATACACCTTGAGCATTCTTGTACCTCATTTTTCCATTCAAGCCAAATACAACCCCTACATTTCCATCTCATAGCCTACCATTTCCCTTCCCTTCCCCACCTCTATGCACTCTTCTTCTAGATGTCAGCCAACCTTTTTTTGCCTAAACACAAACCCAACACGCCAAGCACCTACCATTACCAAATCCTATATAGCCCCTATTGTTTGAGCCTATCAACTCACCTCCCTCACCTCTACTCTACATTTGGACCATTTTCCCCCAACCATTTGTATACATACTCACATATACCTATACTCCTCTTCTTTTGTCTAACCTCAAGCCCCTTGCTCTTCCTTTCTCCTTCTCCCTCCCTTAGCCTTGCTTTATTTGGTGGATTTCATTTTGTTATGGACAACTATGTAGTCTTGCTTGCCCATCTTTTCCATGCACACACCTCCCTTCCTCCTCCTCCTTCTCCATCATTCTCCACCCGATTGCTTACTTCGCAACCTACATCCACCAGCCCACCACCATGCCGTTCATCCCATTTCCTATATTGTGCCTCACCTCCTCACACAACCATATCCTCCCCCTTTTGCTCCAACCATCACCACCACCGAATCCTTGCCACCTCTCCTCCTCAACCACACTCAATTCAACTCCTACCACCATAATTGCTACCCCTAACAAGTGTCGATGCCCATAATTGATGCCCTCCTCTTTACAATTCCATCCACCACTGCTTCCCTCTCCTTATAATGCCACCCACTACCTCAACCCTATTTTCATCCTCTCTAAGCTACCTAACACTACCAACCAACCTCCTCTAGTGGCCCAACACCACCACCATCTCGTCCTTATGCCTCCCTCATTGTGAATAGCTCCTCCACCTTGCCATCCACTATGTAATCCCTTGACCATCACCTCCAGCTAACCTTTCTCCCCTTAATCCATTCTTTTTTGCCCAAACTTACGCTGTATGAGCAACATCAGGTTTTCATTAATATTTTACCCACCTTTTACAATAATAGGAGCATTTTGGAAATTTTCCTTTACTAGATATTTTAATAAAAAATATTATTTTATTGGTTAAATATTAATATGGTTAATGTGGTATTATTTTTAGGTACAAAAGTTTGATAAGTGGATCCTAATAAATTTTAGTAGGTTACCCATTATTTGTAACTTTTCTAAAAATTAGGTAATTCTTCTACTCTATTAAAATATTAGATATAACACATTAGGGTTTTTGATGCACAAATTTTATAAAACATGTTCATTACGTTGTAATTATTTACCTAAAAGTGTTAGCATACAATTTGGTAAAATGGATCGTGATGATTTGTGTAAATTATTATGTGTACAAAGGTATGTGAAAATGGTTGAAATGATGAGAATAAAGTATATGTCCTGATTGTTTAGTATGATAGATTGAGTATACCTAGATGTATTTTTAGCATAAATATTATTATCATGTGCCCTAGGGACAATTTGGTCATTTAAGTGTATTATGATATTTACTTGGATAAAAAATACTTAAGTATAGAGGTATGTGATTTGATGTTTTAAAAATGTATGTTTTAGCATTACTATTATTATATGCTCTTGGGATATTTTGGTAATTTTAAGTGTATCATGAGAATTATTCTAATAAGCATGCCTACTATGTATTATTTATTGTTTAGAAGGGGATATATGTGATTTGATCTTCTAGAAATGCAAGTTAGGGTTTAATGTGTAATATCATGTATGAGGGCAAGATAGTCATTTGGCATGTCTAGTAATTTATTTGCATGTTAAATAATTTAATTATTATATTTTAGCCTTTTCATGATAAGTTAATAGATAAAATATAAATTAGCATTTAAAATAGTTGATAATATGGTAATTATGGCCTTAGTGGAATTTTAGTCATTTTTAGCCTAATGCGCCCAAATATAAATAATAGAGTCTAGGATGGCCTTAATAGATATCTAATGTTGACTTTGGTGTTTTTTTTGGTTATAATTGTCATGAATAATTCAAAATGAGTAAAAATGGTTAAGTATGGAAGTTGGAGCTATTTCGTATTATGTAATTTCATGGTTGCCTTGATAAAATATTAATATTTAAAGTGAAATATCTCAAGATTGGAAATGATGGCTTTTTAGGGGTAGCTACCCTAAATACATAGTTTATCCCATTATTGACTATGGATTATTGTTGATGTGCCTTAGTATCTTAGCTAGGCCCTATATCTTACTTTATTTAGCTTTGCGGACTTATAGAAGGTATGTATACTTATGGATTAGGTGCTCTTGTCATTAGGTAATTGTGCTACCTTTATTTTCCAGTATGAATAAGGTACCTTAATATCCTTATGTTGATAATCAGTAGGATATTATGTTGCCTTAGTGCACCAGTATGACCAGAGTACCTTAGTATCTCTAGGTTTGATATTTTATCCCCTCAAGTAAAGAAAAATGAAAATGATTATTATTAGGTTGGTTAGTAGTAGTGTTTGTGCCTACCTATGGTTTGGTAGTAGCCTTTGTACCTAATTATAGTTTATCAGTAGCCTTCGTTCCTACTTGTGGTTTGGAAGCAACTTTCGTGCCTACCTATGGTTCAACCATATCTTTTGTTCCCACATGTGTTTCATTAGTAGCCTTTGTATCTACCTATGGTTCAGTAGTGGCCTTTATGCTTACCTATGTTCAGTATTATGCCTTTGAGCCCTACTTGTGATGTTATGGATATTATGAATGTTGAGCTTGAGATATGTTTTGAAGGATATGGTTATTATATTGAGATTGGTTCTAATCATTATTTTAGGGTGCACCTCTTGTATGCTTAGTTGGTAAATTTCATTATGCTCTAAATAAACATGAGCATGAAGAGTGTGTGGCTTTGGCGATATTTGTTTAATTATCTTATATGAATATTGTATTTTTTTTATCATTGCATGTATAATACAATATTGTACATCATGTTTTGTTTTGATGCCTTTTATACATTCCATGTGGATTTTCATATTAGTTTTGAATAATGGGTTACTTAGTACTATTGTACTGAAGGGATTTTTTTCATCAGTCCCTACTTATTCAATGGGTAGTGGTCTTTGTGGGTTAGCTTGTGAGATCGGCTGAAGGCTAGTACTTAAGTTAAGAGTTAGGGTTATCTAGTATCTTTTAATTTGGTTGTTTTTGTACTCTTATATCCTTATGTATTTTACTTTCACTAAATTTTGTGACCATTGACAATTAGTTTTATTTAGAATAATATTAATCTGTGTTTTGATTCTATTTATTCAAGTTCTTACAATTGTGTTATCGGTTTAAGTAGAGTAACATTTTGGCCTAGCACTTGGTATGAGAATGGTAGAGGAAACTAGACTTATACCAAATGTGGTGGTAATACCCTACATTTTTACTAGTTTAGATTTTGCAATTAATGCTTTAAACAAAATTTTTCAGTCTTAAATTTTGGGGGTGTCAAAAAATCAATTGACTACCACAATCTTTGCCTGGGTGATCTAACCTACAATATTGACAAAAGTAGTGGCACTATTGTTGTCCTAGTGGCTTGAACTACTAACCCTGTGGCCTATACGATGTAGAACTCTGGTTCAAGATATGCTGAAATACTCTATGATCAGTACTCTATGGTGTAGTTCTCTTCCTCCTTAATAGAATCTCAGGTTGCTCCTATAAGAGCTTAGTGGATGAACAAGCTCGATCTTGCAAGGGCATCAAATCATGAAATGTAACAGTTCTCATCATCATTCATCCTACAAATGATAAACCCCTCTAAATGTAGAAGGTTATTTAGGATTGACTCACTCTCACATCCGGTGCAAACCTCAATAACTCCATAAATCTGTCATGGTACTCCTATACCATTATACTATCATGTGACAATTGTGGAAACTCCTCAAGATTTTCATTCTTCAAGATGTTTGGGTAGAAACATGCTAATAAAAGTTGGATTTCCCTGTTCCTTACAGTTGATCCACCTATCATCTACAAGTGTGTGTGGATGGTACATTGCTACACTAGCCCTTATGTGCTTTAGGTAGTTCGCGACCTCAAATATATGATCATAATCCCAAATCCAAGCCTTGACTTGAATCGAGTCCTCTTCTTTGGCATATATAGGCGGATGGTGGTCCATGACTTACTTGAGCCAATCCTTTTTGTGTTCCCTAACATAATCTTGCAACATGGGTGGTGGTGGAGGGGGATGCTGTGGATCGTGCTATTGCATAAGCTTAGTAAGTGAAAATTAAGTGTCCTCCAATCGTGTTGTATAAACCACACTAGGGCCTGAAATAATTCCCTACAAGAAAAAAAATGTGTTAGGAAAATATCCTAACTTATTAACACAAAACACACACATCAACATAAGGCCACCAAGCTACCCAATCTACACCCACTCATAAGGATATTCTAGGTTTTCAAAAGCTTTTGGATTTAAAATAGAAGTAAAAGAAAATTAAAACACTTAGGATTCAAAACTAAATCTTTGATACCAACTTGTAATACCCCAAATTTTGGAACAACTTTTTAAATGCGAAAGCTATCTCAAACACATGGGTGTTACTATGACATTCCAAACAAGTCTATCTCCCTCACCTTTCTCATACAAAGCACAAGGCTACAACATTCAAACACATGACAAGAAAAGATATAATATAAATAGGAATATATATATATAGAAGCACACAAATATAAAAGGAGAAGAATATATATAAATCCAACATAGATCTAAACAGGAGTAGCACTCTAGATAAAAGAGATACAAAGAGAGAGGTATCAAAAAAAGGAAAAAGAATATCCATAATCAGATAATAAAAATAACACTGATAAGGTGTATTGGATACCTTTATTCTAACTCCTAGCCCCTCAAGTTACCTCTAGAAAGTCAACGACATCCTCACAGATGTTAATGCTCACTGAAATATTTAAAAAATAGCAACAAAAGCAAAATCAGTTCGATGTGCATACCGAGTAAACTAAATCTACTAAAATTGAATAATAAGCATTCATGTAAGACTTACAGAACATGCTAAAGTAAAAGAATACAAGAAAACATATAAATACGTAAACTATGTAATACTTAATGAAAATCCACAATTCATTACTATTTATTTTCATCACTTCTCATTACTATTTATTGCTATTCACCCAAATCCTAACATTACATAAACACTTAAAATATGAATATAATACCAAATAATGATATCGTAGAATATACACACACAAAAATCCCACTTATTACTTTGTTCCATATTAGGTTATCTTACAATTCACAAAGTTATATTTTATCTAAGAGGAGGCAATAGTAAAGTCAAAGTACTAATGACTAAGATATCAATCCAAATCACTACGCTTAAGGAACCATCCTGAAACCACTAATGAACACTCTATCCTTAAGTATCAATAGGATTTGTAGGTTACCTATAGAGTAGAAAGAAGCCTTAATGCATACTAATGGTGTAGTACAACCCTAGTATTAAAAACCGGACCGGACCGGCCGGTCCGACCAGTGAACCGGCGAACCGGTCGGGTCACCGGTTAAATTTTATGTATCGGTTTTTAAGATCTTAGAACCAGTGAAAACCAGTCAAAAACCGGTCGGACCAGTGAAAACCGGTGAACCGGTCAAAAAATCGGTCTTAGAACCGGTCAAAAAACCGGTCGGGAGCCGGTCAAATTTATGTAGAGTTTAATTTTCTATATATTTCATATTTTTTGACTTAAAATGTACCACTGGTTCAACCAGTCCAAACCACTGGTTCGACCACTAAACCAGTGAACCAGTTATGAGACCGGTTCGATGACCGGTCCGGTTTTTAAAACTATGAGTACAACCATATATATATGCAAGGAGTGCATCTACAACAAACCTCACCTCGAAAGCCATCTCAAAGATACTCTCATAAATTCCAAATTCTATCTTACATTTTAATTATTAATAAATTTTAGATTTACTAATGATCACTATCCTAACACAAAAAAAATAATTGATTTGTGCTGGTAGGGCCTTATATATTGGTAAAAGCTATTTTTCTGTTGAAAAAAGCTTTTGCCAATAGATTTTTTTTTGTGTAATAAAATTGTTGATAAAAGTTATGTGCTTAAAAGTTTTACCCACAAATATGTATGATCTATTATAAATAATTTATAATGCCCATAGATATTTATTTATTATTAAAACTTATTCCCACACTTATATCTATAAGTACAAGTAATAACCACAAAATAATATATGTGACTAAACATATTACCCACAAAACAGTATATGTGACTAAAAGTATGATCCACAAAATTATATCTATGATAAAATGAATTAACCACACAATCATATCTGTACTAAAAATATTAAGCACAATATTATATCTGTTACTAATAACTATTATATATTGTTAGTTTTATGTATTTTACCCTCTAGATATATATATATTTATATTTGTTGGTAAAACCTCTATAAAAATGGACAATAATTATTGATAATACATGTTACCACAATTTCCATCTGTAGCGACAATTTATTCACCTATAATAAAAAATTATCCAAAGATAATATTAACTACACCATATATAATTATCTCTGTGTAGTACAAATTAGTTAGTTGTTTAGATCCCAAAACCATAATAGTCCTACAAGTACAATACCATATATACAACTTGTAACAAACTATTATACAAAAACATCTTCATAATTTGACATACAAAAGCATCGAGTATCCTTGTAAGCTGAAGAGCAAAAGCACCGAGCATCTTCATAAGCTAACATATATACAAAAGCATGGAGCATCTTCATAAATTAACATACAATAGCATTGTTCAACTTCTTAAGCTAACAAACAAAAGCATCAAGCATTTTCATAAGCTTACTTAAAAAAGAATCTTTATAAATACATCAAACATCATCTTCTTCACTATCATCTTTAGTGTCATCCTTTTCATTTGTCATCCTCCATTTGATAGTAATCATCAATATGTTTGCCATACAAATACATTAATTTAACTTAATCAAATTAATTTAAATTCATAACAAAAAGCTCAATAATGAAGGTATTTTAGAGCTTTCTAAAAATAATATATTACCTTAAAAAAATATTTTATATAGTTGAAGATAGAGAAGAAGAAATCAGTAATTTAGAGTGCCATATAATATATTCATAAGTGAAATTATCTATAATATGTATGAATGCTTGATACAAATGCAACATATTATAGCTAGTCAAGTTTTGATACCTATACTAGTAGTATGAAAAGTTTGATTAAATCATACACTCGATTCATAGTTATTATATTAATAATATAGATTTCTTCTCAACTATAATTATAACAAATTTATAGATAATAGATGAGAAATTTAAGGACAAGCTTTCAACTCAATTGGTAGTGTAGCAATGAGTAATACTAATAGAGGTAAAAACATAAATAATTGTAGATAAAT
This sequence comes from Tamarix austromongolica, assembly GCA_039764185.1. Taxonomy (NCBI): domain Eukaryota; kingdom Viridiplantae; phylum Streptophyta; class Magnoliopsida; order Caryophyllales; family Tamaricaceae; genus Tamarix; species Tamarix austromongolica. The sequence goes on from CM077810.1 coordinate 19,890,384, forward strand.
TAAGAAAATTAGAAAAACTTAGTGAAAAAAAGGTTGCTCAGGTAGGATTGAGAGGAGTGAATCGGCACAAAATAGGGGATACATATATTGCCTCTACCACTGGCCACCTTAAACAAACATCAATAACAACCCTCTGTCACATTATAGTCAATGCTAAAGGTCATATACACACTTTTTGGAAATAACAACAATTGAGAACTAATCAATTTATAACAACTTTGATACTCCTACTAGATAGAATAATGATCTATTCACATAGAAATGTAGAGTTAAAAAAATGTGGAAAATAGAAAAAGCAAGTCAATATAGGGAATGGAGTAAATTAGAGAATTATTATTTGAATATATATTTGTTTGAATAAATATTTATTCCACTAACCTAACATATAAACGTCCTCGAATAGATTTTGAGAGTATAACTCGAGTTAATTAATTAAACATGTATTCCTATAACTACTTTTCCTTTTATTTTGTTAAATTTATCATGTTTTGTAATTTGATTATCTTGATATTACTTAAGTTACTATTCTTTTGATATGAGATGCAAATCAAGTGTAGAGATAGGGAATTATGTTGTGGTTGGCCGTTGGGATAGATTAAATATAAATAATAGACTGTGGTACCTAGGTATAACCTTTGAGTGCTCATTGTGAGGTTACAAACTTGACTTGGGGGGAAAATCAGAGAATGGTTGGGTATTAGAATAGGATTTATCACACTATATAGTATTATTAGGTCCATCAAGAAGTAGAAGAAGAGGAACCTACTGCATACACAAGCCAAAACCTTGAGGTAGTAGAAATAATTTATTAAATCTCAATAAATTAATATTATACTAAGTTTTAGAATAATATGAAAGACATAGAGAAATTATTTTTAAGATAAAAATGGGAGTATATACGGTCTTGTCAAGCATTTCCTCTTATCTTCTTATTTTATTTGTAAACTAAAATAGGTGGGGCAGGTTACTGATTTTTTGATATCTAGATTCAAGTGTCAACCATATCTAATAATCCAAGTAAATAGCTAATTCAAAAACAATGAAAAAAAACTTGTGTTGTCGCTACTCGACACAGACTTAACAACCCTTATTGTTGGCAGCTATTGATTGAAAATAAGAGGAGGGAAAATGAAAGGAAATATAGTTTGTTTAAGATATCAACCAGAAAATAAAATAAGATTAATATTTAAGCATCAATTATAGATAATAATAAAATTAAGTTTCTGATTCAAAAAGAGTGGAGATAATCTAAGCTTATTTTGCTACTAGTTAACCTAATTGAGGATTTTTCATGCTAGTTATTACCTTGCGTTTTTGAGCTTGACTTGTCGTTAGTGAAGTTAGGTAAAGGAAGTGAAGGGTGGTTGATGATGAACAAATGAGACTTAAAATGGAAAATAAGAGGATGGGAAAGGAAATGAGAAGAACCATAGAAGGTGTAGAAAGGTTAAAGATAATAAGGGAAATGAGAAAAATGGAAAATAAAGGCCACCCAAAAACATATCTAAACCTAATTGCCATAATAGAACAATGGAACCACATCTAGTGTTTTATTTTGGTGCAAAGAATTACTACCTTGGATGACCAAATAAAATAAAACCAAACTATAAACTGGTATATACATTGGTCTTTTGGGACACTACCCTGAACCTTGTTGGGGACTACACTACCCCTAGACTCCCCAATTGGGGAATGCTGAATTATCAGAAAGACTCTCATCATAGGTTATTCGAAGGGCTACTTAACTACTATTATTTTTATCATGATATTTATTAATATAGTTCTTACAATAATAATAGTTATTTATTATTATTACTATAATATTATATTAATTTTCATAGTTATATTAATATATAATACTATTAAAAATATTTATTTAATTTATTATAAATATGGTTATATATTAATATTATTAGTATGTATTATAAAAATAGGTAATTATGATAATAAGAGTTCTTCAAATATAAGAAGAACATATGGGTTGTGTCAATAAATATAACAATAGTTATAATCATTGTCTTCCATACATACTAATTGATGCATGTACGGTTAGAGTTTCAGACTTGGATGGAGTTTATAGGGAGTATTCGATGAGGATGGAGTATGGAGGTTGATGATGGGGATTCGAAGGGGTTGATGACGATGGAACACGAGGTAGTTCGGGAGGGGGAAGTCTCATATTTTGGGATACTCATGAATGGGAGGTGATGGTTGAGTCGGTTTTGAGTTAAGGCATGGATGGTGGTGAGAGGCTATAGTGAGAAGAACAAGGAGGCTTTGGTGGAGGGGACGAAGCGATGGACTGGATGGTTGTAAGGTTTGATGATGGCAACGACGCTGCTGGATGGATAGTGGTGGAAGGCGTTGTGAGGAGGTGCTGTTGGTGGGGAAGGGAGTGAGCAGATTAGTTGTTGCTGGCTGGGAGACATCGAGGTTGCTGGCGTGGTTTAGGGTTAGGCTCGACGACGATGGGAGTTGTTTAGGTTAGTGGTATTGGGTGGTGTAACCGGTTTAGGGCTCGATGGGTGGCGGTTTAGGGCTAGGGAAAAGATAGAGGGTGGCCGTGGTGCTGTGATCGGAAGGAGAGATAATTTGGAGGAGGATTTTTGGTGGGAGGAGGTGGGAAAAGATAAAGTGGAAATAGAAGGATAAATTAATCTTTAAACCACACAGAAATAAAGATTAAGGTTTTGAGAACAAAATCGTTCACACAGATTCAGTTTCGTTTTGAGAGGAATCCACTCAGAATTCAGGTTTTAAGCAATGCTTAAGGTTGTTCTTCTTATTCAAGTTGTGTGTTTCTACTCGATTTCCTATGGTTTGTATAGCCATGGAACCGAGCATCTTCTCAAAATATTACAAGCATATTCCCTCCCAAAAGCATTAATTCCCTTAAGACTAGTTAGTTAATATTTAGTTACTAACCGACTAAAAGTAAATAACAATAACTAGTACTTAAAAATAAACGTTACGCTAGCTAACAAACGTTGACTAAAATTAAATAACAATAACTAGTACTTAAAAATAAACATTACGCTAGCTAACAAACGTTGACTAAAAGTAAATAACAACAACCAGTACTTAAAAATAAATGTTACGCTAGCTAACAAACGTTGCATGAAGCCATGCATACCCCATATTCATGCACCCGCTCTGAGTAGCGTAACCGTCTTCCTCGGTGTTATGTTCTGTGACTCTGCTCCTGCATCATTCTCCCGGGTTGGTTTGAATTTTTCCTCAAATTCGAGTCATCATGATAGTGGCTGATGTCTCCAATGTTGAACGTTCTCGATACTCCTCCGTAGGAGTCAGGTAGCTCTAACTCGTAGGCACTCTCTCCAAATCTACGAAGGATCTTGAAGGGACCGTCCGCTCGAGGCATGAGCTTGTTTTTTCTTAAGTTGGGAAACCTTTCCCTCCGAAGGTGTAACCATACGAGGTCTCCTGGCTGGAAATCTGGTTGAGTGCGGTGTTTGTCTGCCTTGGCCTTATATATCTCAAAAGGGCTACACTTTGTGGTTGTAAAAGGACATCAATTGTAAGCAAATTCAGCATGGGCAAGCTTGACATCCCAGTCTTTGGTACTTTTACTAACCAGCCCTCTTAGTAGAGTTCCCAATAATCGGTTCGTGACTTCTGTCTGCCCATCGGTCTGGGGGTGGGGTGAAGTATTGAATAGAAGTTTTGTGCCCAGCATGTGCCACAAAGTTTTCTAAAAATAACTAAGGAACTTGACGTGCCTATCCGAGACTATCGTCCTCGGGACCCCATGTAGTTTCACAACCTCCTAAAAATACAGATCTGCAATATAGGTTGCGTCGTTGGTTTTATGACACGGTATAAAATGTGCCATCATGGAGAACCGATCTATGACTACCATGATAGAATCTTTACCGCGTTGGGTTCGGGGCAGCCCTAGTATAAAATCCATACTAACTCCTTCCCATGGTTGGGCAGGTACGGGTAGTGGCACATAGACTCCCTTGTGAAAGAACTTTTTCTCTTCTGACACGTGGAACATCTGGTGACCGTGTCTAGGACTCCCTTTTTCATCCTTGGCCAGTAGAATTGTTCCTGTAGTAGTTCCAGAGTCTTGTTGATCCCAATATGTCCAACTATCCCCCCTTCATGTACCTCTTTGATGAGTAATTCCCGAACTGATGTTCGGGGGACACAAAATTTGTTGTTCTTGAATAAGAACCCATCTTGAAGAGCATAGGCCCCGTGAACCCCCTGTTTCTCACACTCCTCGACTATCATAGAGAAATCCTCCTCCGCGGAGTACTGCCCTTTGAGCATCTAGAACCCTAGTTGCTTAGCTTCCATCACGGTGAGCACCATACTCTACCGGGATAGGGCATCGGCTACCACATTCTCTTTTCCATCCACATGACGGGTAGAGAAGAAGAAAGTCTGAAGTAGGCTGGTCCACTTGTCATGCCTCGCGCTTATCTTCTTCTGGCCATGCAAATACTTCAAACTCTCATGATTAGAGTGAAGTACGAAAGGTTTTGGTCTCAGATAGTGGCTCCATGTCTCCAAGCTTCGCACAATAGCATAGAAATCCTAGTCGTACGTCGAGTAGTTGAGTCTGGCCCCATTTAACTTCTCACTAAAGAATTCTACTGGCCTCTTCTCCTAAGAAAGCACTCCCACGATACCCACATCGCTTGCGTCACAAGTTACTTCAAACAACTTGTCAAAACACGGTAGGGTTAGCACCGGTGCATTGGAGAGTCTCTTCTTCAATTCTTCAAATGCCTTGGTTTCCCGGTCATCCCAGTGGAATTCCCCCTTTTTCATTAGTTGTTTCATGGGTGCCACAATAGTGGAGAAATCCTTGATGAACCTTCGGTAGAAGGACGCCAGTCGGTGAAAACTTCGAACTTCATGCACATTAGTAGGGGTTGGCCATGTCTGGATTGATTCCACCTTGGACGGATCTACTTGGATACTGTCTCCGCTTACTATGTAACCAAGAAATATTACACTTGCTATCATGAAGTCACATTTTTCCCTTTTTCCGTAGAGCTTCACCACTTTGAGCTTATCGAACAATTGCCTCAGATGTTGTCGGTATTCGACCTCCGTCTTGTTATACACCAAGATATCATCCAGATATACAACAACAAATACTCCAAGAAAGGGTCGTAGCACCTCGGTCATCAACCGCATAAAAGAGCTCGGTGCGTTGCATAATTTGAAGGGCATTACCAACCACTCGTATAGCCCATACTTGGTCTTAAAAGCGGTCTTCCATTTGACTCCCTCTTGAATCCTCATCTGATGATAGCCACTTCTGAGATCGAGCTTCGAGAAGACTTTAGCTCCGTGCAACTCATCTAGCATGTCATCCAACCTTGGCATCGGAAATCTGTACTTGATCGTGATGTTGTTGACTGCTCTAGAGTCGATGCACATCCTCCATGTGCCATCTTTCTTTGGCACTAATAAGGCTGGAACCCCACATGGACTCATGCTCTCTCATATAAAACCCTGATCCAGCAACTCTTGTACTTGTCTTTGCAACTCCTTAGCTTCTTCTGGGTTGCATCTATAAGCTGGGCGGTTTGGTAGTGGGGCTCCTAGCATGAGATCTATAGCATGCTCAATTCCTCTCAAAGGAGGCAACTCGGTCGGTAGCTCATCTGGGAACACATCTGCATATTCTTTCAATATTTGTTGCAGCTTTGGATCTTGGTTGACGGGCTCCTTTTTTGAGATCTCCCTTGCTACTAGGGCGTAGCACCTTTCTTCCCCCTTTAGAGCTTCCAACATTTCATGCTCTTTCAAAATCAGTAATTCTTTACCCTTTCGGCTCGAATTCTCCTCTTTCTCTCTAACCAAACTCTCCACATCCTCGTTCGGTTTCAATTTGTACTTCTTCTGATCCTTACACACAATGTATTTGTTGAGGACCCCATCATGTGTAACCTTTTTATCATACTGCCACGGTCTCCCCAACAGAATATGACAAGCATCCGTAGGCAGGACATCGCATAGAATAGTATCTACGTAATTCCCAACTTTGAACGATATAAGAGATTGTTTTGTTACTAGTATGCCCTTGTCGCGATTGAGCCATTGCAGTGAGTATGGCCTGGGTTGACTCATTGTTTCCAATCCGAGCTTGTTGACCATCTTCTCACTAGCTACGTTGGTGCATGAGCCGCTATCAACGATGATCTCACATACTCGATCTCCCACTCGGCACTTGGCCTTAAAAAGTCTTTCCCACTGAGTAGGAAGAGGTCGGGTTTGCACTTGGAGAACTCGTCTCAGCACATAACAGTCTACGGTTTCTTCTTCCAAGGCGTCCTACGGCTCTTCGGTGTCATCCTCCTCATGGTCTTCGCTTTCCTAACATGTCTCCATGTTGGCGATTTCCTTCAGGGATAACACTCGTTGGTTTGAGCAATCCTGAGCGAAGTGACCATATCTCCGACACTTGAAGCATTGCCTACAGACCTTCTCCTCTGCTTGCTCCTTGCCTTTTTCCTCCCAAGTGAATCTTCTAACCGCATCGGTGTTAGTGGATTGCACCATTGGTGGCTTGGATCCTCCTTTAAAGTTTGACCCGTACGAAACAATGGCGGGCTTACTTGGGGTCTTGCCCCACTTCAGCTGCTTCTAGAATTTGATGGCTAACTTAGCCAAATCTTCGAAAACTTCATGAGGGTACACTTCGACCTTTTCCCGGAGATTCGTACTTAAACCTCCAATAAACCGTGCACACCTTTGCTCTTCACGCTCTTATACGTCACATACAAGCGTCAATCTTTCGAACTCTTGGATATACTCTTCAACTCCGAGTAGGCCCTACCTTAGTGTGGTCATCTTGATAAAGTTCTCCTACTCGTACTCTCTTGGAATGAACTTCTTCCTCAAGTGCTTCTTCAATTTTTCCCATGACCGTATTCTCGATTTCCCTTCTTGTTCTCTTCTTTGCTTTAGATTGTCGTACCAAACCCTAGCAAACTTCTTCAACTTCAAGATTGCTATACGACATCTCTTCTCATCATCGATCTCTTTGTACTCAAAGATCTACTTGACGTTTTGCAGCCATTCAAGGAACGACTCCGGGTCAAGATTACCCTCAAAGTCGGGTAAGTCGAAACGAATCCCCTTTTCTACGTCGTCATACGTCCTCCTAGAGGACTCATGTGCCCTTCCGTAGTCTCCTAAATTTTCTTCGTCATCCAACCGATTGGACATTTTCCTTGTATGCTCCACTTCGATTGGTTCTCTTTGGTAGGGTTGTTGCACATGGGACCCTTGTGCTTGGGAAGCCTCAATTCTTCCCATACGGATCTTAACTTCTTTAAGATCTTCCGACAACATCTTGAGGATATCCCTCAAATCTTCCTCTTGACTTGCCATGGATGATTTTGAAGATCTTGATTACTCTAACCCCAACTTGGCTCTGATACCAAATTGATGTGTGTACAGTTAGAGTTTCGGACTTAGATGGAGTTTATAGGGAGTATTCGATGAGGATGGAGTATGGAGGTTGATGATGGGGATTTGAAGAGGTTGATGACGATGGAACACAAGGTAGTTTGGGAGGGGGAAGTCTCAGATTTTGGGATACTCAAGAATGGGAGGTGATGGTTGAGTCGGTTTTGAGTTAAGGTATGGATGGTGGTGAGAGGCTACAGTGAGAAGAACAAGGAGGCTTCGGTGGAGGGGACGAAGCAATGGACTGGATGGTTGTAAGGTTTGATGATGGCGACGACGCTGCTGGATGGATGGTGGTGGAAGGTGTTGCGAGGAGGTGCTCCTGGTGTTGAAGGGAGTGAGCCGATTAGTTGTTGCTGGCTGGGAGACATCGAGGTTGCTGGTGTTGTTTAGGGTTAGGCTCGGCAACGATGGGAGTTGTTTAAGTTAGTGGTTTTGGGTGGTGTAACCGGTTTAGGGCTCGATGGATGGCGGTTTAGGGTTAGGGAAAAGATAGAGGGTGGCGGTGGTGTTGTGATTAGAAGGAGAGATGATTTAGAGAAGGATTTTTGGTGGGAGGAGGTGGGAAAAGATAAAGTGGAAATAGAAGGATAAATTAATCTTTACACCACACAAAAATAAAGATTAAGGTTTTGAGAACAAAACCGTTCACACAGATTCGGTTTTGTTTCGAGACGAATCCACTCAGAATTCGGGTTTTAAGCAATGCTTAAGGTTGCTCTTCTTATTCAAGTTGTGTGATTCTACTCGGTTTCCTATGGTTTATATAGCCAAGGAACCGAGCATCTTCTCAAAAGATTAAAAGCATATTCTCTCCCAAAAGCATTAATTCCCTTAAGACTAGCTAGTTAATATTTAGTTACTAACCGACTAAAAGTAAATAACAATAACTAGTACTTAAAAATAAACGTTACGCTAGCTAACTAATGTTGACTAAAAGTAAATAACAATAACTATTACTTAAAAATAAACGTTACGCTAGCTAACAAATGTTGACTAAAAGTAAATAACAATAACTAGTATTTAAAAATAAACGTTACGCTAGCTAACAAACATTGCATGAAGCCATGCATACCCCATATTTATGCACCCGCTTTGAGTAGCGTAACCGTCTTCCTCGGTGTTATGTTCTGTAACTCTGCTCCCGCGTCACTAATACCTACAAATATATGAAAGAGTATTAGTTCATATTAGCATAATGCTACTAATAACCATAGATATAAAATTTGGTAAAAGATTTATTGGAAAAATATTGCTTATTTCCCACAAAAAAATACTAGTTAGTATTAGTAACTTTTAACAACAGAAAAAAATATATGCCTAAATTTTTGTTGGCACATGTCAATTATTTTGTAGTATAAAATAATCTAACATGCCAATTTAAAAAAAAATATTACTATTCACCAAACACTATCTATGTACTAGATATTCTGTACAAGTATGCAAATAAGCTTAAATATAAAAACTAAAAAGTTTCACTCTTACTAAGATTTACTATTCACATCAAATCACTATTATCATTAATTTATTATTTTAAGAGTCACAATGGTCAAGGTTAATCATTGACTCTAAAATACTTAAGTCATTTAGGTGCAAAATGATGAAAACATCCTTAATATAATACTTAACAATGAATAGTAAAATAACTCCTAGAACTATAAGATTAAATACTAAGTACATTTAACTAATAATTAACATGTTAGAATAAAACATTTAAATAAAAAAATATATTTGCAAGTAAAACGAAAAAAATACCCTTAAACCCTAACAACTCCAAAAATAACATAACTTTTAATATATAATGATCTAAATCCTTAAATTTTTCACACTATTCATTAAACACATTATAATAAAAAAAAACCCACCAAACTCTCATCCTTGATGTGAAATGACCAAAATACCACATATTCATGCTTAAAAATTAATTTAACCACAAATTTTATTATAATAAACAAAATCAAGACTTTAAATATATGAAATTACATATTAACAACCAAAAAAATCCATCAGAATAATAAAAAATGAATAAAAACAACAAAACATGAAATTATTACTATAGGCTGACTGAACCAAATTAAGGCAAAAATGCTATTAACAATAACATATTTAACCATTCTAACACATCAAAACCTATCTAATCTTATAATAATTTACTTTAACAAGTCCTTACATCCAATATTGAGAAAAAATAAGACTAAGATCAACCTTTTCCCCACCAATTGGAAACCATGAACCAAAAATCAAAAAAACCCATAAAAACACTTAAAATAAAATATAAAACAAAACAAATAAAGGCAAGAATCAAGGATAGAATCACTAAACCTTCCTCGGAATGATTTCTAAAATTAAGGAAGAGCTTAGTTTTGACCTCATAGGTAAATCAATATTTATTTTGATGATAATGAACTTGACTATAAATTTGACTTGTCATGTTAGGTGTGTATGTGTGTCATGGAAAAAATTGAAGTATTCAAAACTTAACTAAGTTAAGGAGTGCCAAGTTTATCAAGTTTATAAATCATATCTCAAGCATAAGCCAAATATTAACAAGGAAAAGAATTCTCTAGCTTTAAGAAATTCAATTTCATATATGGAACACACAAACAATGAAGTGATAAGTAAGTGTGCTTAAAAAAACCAAGACTTAAACTTCAAGAAATATGTTATACTCTTAGGTTTATGTACATATGATTTACATATATAACACTTATATTTTTTTTAATGATTTTGTATTTCATATTCCAAAATCATTTAAAAAGGTAATAAAATGATTTCATGCATAAAAAAAATCTACAAGCATTTACATAAAAGGATGTTTAAAATCAGCCATTTCTTAAGCCCTTTTCCATATGGGATGAATTATGAAATTCACTATAAAATCCATATACATTATATTTGAATGAATAATATTTATTTTAAATGTTTAATATGACTTTTTTAAAGAAAGAAAATTGGCATACAATTTTGGGCTCTATAGCTCAAGTTTTGGTCCTTTTTTTTTTGTAAAGGTGTGTAATGCTAAAAAGTGATTCCAGCAATCAACTGGTTTTGAGAAACTAGTTGAATGGTTTGGAAACTGACCAATGGGTTAACTCTCTATAATTTATTTAGCCCTTGCTTAAACACATTGACCGGTCAATTGGTCTAAGGTTGAATATCGATTGACTTGCTTGAGCATTTCTAAGATTTTTTGCCGATTATAATTAAAAAATTGATGAAATTTTCACACCTAATGGCTAGTGTCAATTTTCATCATCTTTGAGAACTATAAATAAGAGTTTTTAGATGTTAATATTCATAAAATAAGCTATCAAAAATCTTCTAAAATCAACTTTTTCACTTCTTATAAAGAATCAAAGAGAGTTTTGATTTCACAGTTTTAAATCTAAACTAAGCTTCTCTTATGCTCAATTTCTTCTTCTTATTTAATTAGGTTTTTCTGACACTTGCAATAATTATTGACATAGATTGTTAATTGTCCTCACATTTGATTATACACTTTCATATTTATATTTTATGAGAATTTCTTCTTCTTATTTAATTAGATTTTTCTAACACTTGCAATAATTATTGATATAGATTGTTTACTTTCCTCACATTTGATTATACACTTTCATTTTTATATTTTGTGAGAACTTAATTTTAAATGGTTTTGGGTTTTTGGATGATGGTTTTTTGACTGCTTGGTTTGTGGATTAGGGTTAGGGCTAGAATGATGGGTGTTGACGACAGATAAGATGATGATGGCATGGGTTTGTGGAGGGTTTGAAGAATAGTTCTTAATATCTAATTCAAATAGACCAAGAGATTAAGGTCTTCAATAATAATCACTCACATAGAATTGATTAAAATTGAGAAAAACTCACATAGAATTCAAATAAGCAATACTTGCAATTTTATTCATTCAATTCAATGCTTAATGCAGTGTGCCTCTATGGCTTTTATAGATTCTTTAAACTTTCTCTACTAGTACAAGATAATGCTACCTAATTAGATAAAGAAACTAGAAGATATAATTCCTAAAAATATAGCATTAAGCCACTTTGTTGATTAATTCAACTTCTTTATCCATTAACTAAATTAAACTAATCTCACACATCCAAAACATCCCACTTATTCTTCTCATGTAAATGCCATATTCATTCCTTCGATGTAATGTATTCATACCCTCTATGCATGCGATGCACACGTCTCTATTGCTAGTGACTTATTTTGTAAGTTTCATCCATAATTAGTAATATAGTCATCCGTTTGTCTTATAATTTACAAGGGATATTATAGGATCCAACATAATAAATGCTAAGTATTGATCATTTTCTCCTACATCATTCTCCCCTTGTTGACTTAAATTTGCCATCAAATTTGTATCTCCATAATAAGGACTAATAACTCCATCATTAAATGTGTTAGACACCCCATCGTATGAATCTGACAAATCTAGTTTATAAGCACTTTTGCCAAATTTTCTAAGTAATTTAAAAGGACCATCCACCCTTAGCATAAGCATTTTTCTTCCTTAGTTTAAGAAATATATCCTTCCTTAAGTGCAACCATACCAAATCCCTTGGTTGAAATATATGTTGACTCCTATGCTTGTTTGCTCTTGCCTTATATACTTCATTTGCATTCTCAATGTTGTAATTGATTTATTGATGAAGTTTCTAAAAGAACTCCACTCTCTCTTGTGCATCATAATTCTTAACTTCCCCTTCTTCAATGGTACCATATCAATAGGTATATATGGATTAATACTATATGCTATCTCGAATAAACTAGAGTTTGTTATAGTTGATGGACTTCGAATGTAAGCAAACTTCGCGTGTGCCAACTTAACATCCCAAATCTTAGCACTCTTACTCACCAATTCCCTTAGTAAAGTACCTAAAGTTTTGATAGTAACCTCCGTTTGACCATCCATTAGAGGATGGTGTGATGTAATAAATAGAATATTTATTCCTAGCATATGCCATAATGTCTTTCAAAAATAACTTATAAACTTCACATATCTATCCAAAACTATACTCCTTGGAATCCTATGTAATCTCACAATCTCCTTGAAATAAAAATCTAAAATATGAGTAGAATCATCGGTTTTGTGACATGGAATAAAATAATCCCTCTTGGAAAATAGATCCACCACCACCATGATAGAATCTTTACCCCTTTGTGTTCTAGATAATCCCAACATAAAATCCATACTAACTCCTTACCATGGTTGAGTAAGCACGGGTAAAGGCATGTATAACCCTTTGTTGAAGAAACTCTTGCTTCTTTGACATGTAGCACACTTAGAAAACATGGCTTGCACTCTCCTTTGCATTCTTGGCCAACAAAAAATTTTCTTGCAACAAATCTAAAGTTTTGTGAACTCTAAAGTGTCCTGCAATACCTCCTTCATGCACCTCTTTGATTAGCAAATCTCAAATGGAGGTATTTGACACAAACATTTTGTTTTGCATGAATAATAATCCATCTTGAAGAATATAAGCTCCATGATTTGCTTGTTTATTGTAATCTTTAAAAATTAAAAAAAATAATCATCAATGGAATATTGAATTCTCAACATTTCAAACCCCAAAAGCTTAGCATTCATCATTGTAAGTATCATAGTGCTTCTAGACAATGCATACACAACCACATTCTCTTTTCCATCTACATTTCTTATAGAGAACACAAATGTTTGTCACAAACTGATCCACTTGGCATGTCTTGGACTCACCTTCCTTTCACCATGTAGATACTTCAAACTCTCATGATCCGAGTGAAGTACAAAAGGCTTGGGCCTCAAATAATAATTCCATATTTCCAAACAATGAACAATAACATAGAACTCTTTATCATAAGTTGAATAATTGAATCTTGAAGCATTTAACTTTTCATTAAAAAATGTAATTGGTTTCTTCTCTTGTGAAAGTACCCCTCCAATACCTACACCACTACATCATAGGTTACTTCAAATAATTTATCAAAGCAAGGTAACGATAATACTATTGCGTTTGAAAGCTTTGCCTTCAAGACTTCAAAAGATTTTTTTTGTATGTTTATTCCATTAGAACTATCCTTTCTTCATCAATTATGTAATAGGTGTTGCAATTGTGGAGAAATCTTTGATAAATTGCTTATAAAACTAAGACAACCCATGGAAACTTCGAATCTTATGAACTTTAATAGGAATAACCCATGTTTAAATAGTTTCCACCCTTGAAGGATTAACTCTAATATCGTATGCACTTACAATGTAGCCAAGGAAAACCAAACTCTTCATCATAAAATCACACTTATCCATTTTACCATAGATATTCACCTCCCTAAGTTTATCAAATAATCTCTTCAAATGCTTCATGTATTCAAACTCAATCTTGCTATATATCAAAATATCATCAAGGTAAACAATAACAAAGACTCAAGGAAAGGTCTAAGTACTTCGGTCATCAACCTCATAAATGGACTTGGTGCATTCCATATCCCAAATAGCATCACCAACCACACATACAACCTATTCTTAGTCTTGAAATAAATCTTCCATTCCTCCCCTTCCTTTATTATCATTTGATGGTATCCACTCCTAAGGTTAATCTTTGAAAACACCTTTGCTCTATGTAACTCATCTTATATATCATGCAGTCTTGGTATCAGAAATCTATATTTGATTATGATATCATTGACTCCTCTAGAATCAATGCACATCCTCCATGTATCCTTCTTAGGAACCAATAGATCTGGGACACTACACAGGCTCATGCTCTCTTAAATATAGCCTCAATCAAGAATTCTTGCACTTATCTCTACAACTCTTTAGACTTATCTAGATTGCATCTATAAGATGGCTTGTTTGGTAATGGAACTCTTGGCATAAAATCAATATTATGCTTAATACCTCTCAAAGGAGGTAATCCAGTCGGCAAATCATTTGGGAGAAGATCTGCATACTCTCTCAAAACTTGTTGCAATTTTGGATCCATGTTAGCACACCCCCTTTTGAACTTCTTTCACCACCAAGACATAACATACTTTCTCACTCTTGATAGCTTCAATAATCTCTAACTCCTTAAGGATCCACACCTTTATGCTACTCTTCTTTCTTCCTCCCTTACATTTGACATCTTCCTTCTTTTTTCCTTCCTCCCATTCTCCCTCAACTCTATTTTTTTCTCCTTTTTTTTTCTTCTTACCCTCGACCTCCTCCCATCTTTCACTGCTTAGAGCTAAACTCTCTCCATCCATATCAAGCTTGAGTCTAAACTTATTTTTACCTTGGCACACCATATATTCATAAAGGAATCCATTATGTTCAACCTTCTTATCAAATTGCCAAGGTCTCCCCAACAAAATATGATATGCATCCATAGGTAGAATATCGCATAAAACATCATCAAAATAGTTTCTAATTTTTAAAGAGATAAGAGCTTATTTGGTTACCCTTACACCTTTATCCTTGTTAATCCATTGAAGGGAATATGGTCATGGGTGATCCATGGTCTTCAATCCGAGCTTAATCACCATTCTTTCACTAGAAACATTGGTACAAGAGCCACTATTGATGATGACTTCACACACTTTATCTTCAACTCTATACTTAGCTTTAAAGATCTTCTCCCTTTGAGTAATTTGAGGTTGTTGTTGTACTTGAAGCACTCATTGCAACATATAGCAATCTACTTGACCATATTCTGAAGCATCTTCTATATCTTCACTTCATTCTTTAATGCCTTCATTAAGATCTTCATCTTCCTCATCACAAGCTTCCATACTCGCTATATCCTTCAATATTAATGCCCTTTGATTTGGAAAATTCCGAGAAAAATAACCATAGCCTCTACATTTGAATCATTACTTGTTCACCTTATTAACCATCTTATCCTTACCCTTTTCTTCATGATTGAACTTTCTAGTGTTGTTTTGAATGGTGGCTTGAGAGGGTAATGGCTTTGATACCCCTCTGAAAGTCTAACAATAGAGTGTATTGGTTGATTTGTTTGGTAGCTTGGTTCTCTTCAATTGCTTCTCAAATTTGATTGCTAATTTTTCCAACTCTTCAAATAATTCATAAGGATACACCTATACCTTCTCTCTAATATTCATATTTAGACCTCTAATAAATCTAGCACATCTTTGCTCTTCTCTTTCTTAAAAATCATAAGTAAGAGCTAATATTTCAAACTCTCTAATGTACCACTTCACTCCAAGCTACCCTTGCCTCAAAGTAGTCATCTTTATGAATTTCTCTTGCTCATATTATCTAGGTACAAAGTTTTTTTTTAAGTATTTTTTTTTATTTCTCCCATGATCTCAATTTTATTTTACTCTATGTTTCTCTTATCCTCTTTAAATCGTCATACCATATTCTAGCAAACTTCTTTAACTTTAATATGGCAATTTGAAATCTTTTCTCATCATCAAGCTCTTTATATTCAAAAATAGATTCAACAATCTGTAACCATTCAAGGAAATATTCTTGATCAAGATTACATTCAAAATCAGGTAGATCAAATCGAATCCCCTTCTCCACATCATCATATGATCTCCTTAAAGTGTCATGAGGTCATCCATAGTTCCCTACACTTTCTCATCCTCCTACATCCATTCGGTCATGTGCTCCCATTCTACGATTTTCTTCTACTTGATCTCTTTGGATTCGATGTTGGAAATGTGAGGCTTCCATCCTACTCATATGTTATTTAACTTCCTTGTTTCCTCCACAAATACCTTGAGAACATCTCTTAGTTTGTACTCTTGACTCGCCTTGCTTCCTTACACCCAACAAATGGTGTGCTTCCAAAAACGTCTTCTCAAAATCAACCAAAATTTGAATCTTGGCACCTTCTTGATGATTTCTTGCAATAATCTTGAAGTAGGAATTCATTTTTTGAAATAATCTTGGAGGAAGGATTGGATCTTGATCTTGTTTATCAAAGTAGATAAAAAACCTATGCTTTGATACCAAATTTTAATGTGTGTAGGAATATGAAATTATGGTTTGGGTGGTAATATGGTTTGGTTAGGGTTATTAAGGAGTATGATGGTTCAAAGATGATGATGATAATGATTCAACAAAGAAGAACTCATGATGATTATGCTCGAATGATGATCGTTTTTGGATGGCTTGGTTCATTGATTGGGATTAGGGTTAGGGTTAGTGTTAGAATGATGGGTGTGAATGATGGCTAAGATGATTATGGCATGGATTTGTGGATGGTTTGAAGGATATTGCTTAATCTATAATTTACATGGACAAATAGATCAAGGGTTTCAATAATAATCACTCACATAGAATTGATTAAAATTAAGAAAAACTTACATAGAATTTAAGTGAGCAATACTTGTAATTTTATTCATTCAATTTAATGCTTAATGTCATGTGCCTCTATGGATTTTATAGCCTCTTTACACTATCTCCACTATTACAAGAGAATACTATCTAATTAGATAAAGAAACTAGAATATATAATTCCTAAAAAGATAGAATTAAGCTACCTTGTTGACTATTAGACTTCTTTATATACTGGCTAATATTAACACAATAATTAACAAAAATAATAACTAAATTAAACTAATTTCACACGTTTAAAATGTCCCACTCAGTCTTCTCAAGCAAATTCCACATTCATTCCTTCCGTGTAACATATTCATGTCCTCCATGCATGCCATGTACACATCTCTATTGCTAGTGACTTGTTTTGTAAGTTTTTTCAATAACTAGCAATGTAGTCATCTATTTGTCTTCCAATTTGTAGGGGATCCTCTTGAAATAGAGGATAATAGGCTCAAACATAACAAATAATAAGTCTTAATCATTTTCACCTACATCATCACAAGCCAAATATGTGTTCTATGTTCTTGATAGATGATGGTCTATAGCCTTGTCATAAAAGAAATGGGATGATAACATAAAAGGGGAGAGTGTGTTGAGTGGGAACCTACCTTCCTTGTCCAATATTTATGATTTTATTGATGACATTTAGGTATAGAAATATCAAAAAGAAAGGTTTTTTTTTCTACTTTAATATTGTTAACTGTAAAGGTTAAGCAATGTTATTATACTTGTTTTGATGATAATAAACGGATCTTGGTATCTAATGTGTTTGCTTAAGTGTGCATATTTAAGAAAAAAAGCATATAAAAGGAAATAAGACTTGAAGACAAGTATTTTATGAGTCTTAGGTGTATTGTAAAGAATTAAGTTGAGAAAAGTTCATATTTCAAACAAAAACTCTTTAAAAATCTTTATTGAAAAATACTTAATTTGATTTCATTTCATAAATCTTTTGAATGTATTTTCAAATAAAATTGATTGGTTCCAATTAGAACTAGTTGACAGGTCCACAGATAGATCAACTAGTTCAGTTTAAACAAAGGCACTAGTTATGTTAAAAGTCAGACAGATCAACTGATGAATAAAACCAATCAACTGGTTTCCTCAAACCAATCGACGGGTTTGGAAACCGATTGATTGGTTCGACCAATCAGTCCATGGGTTTCAATCTTGCAAAAACCTAGTTTGTCTTTATTTAAATACATCGACTTGTTTAGGCAAATAGATTGATTGGTTTGACCAACAAGTCCATGGTTTTCAATCTTTTAGGAACCTAGTTTATCTCTATTTAAACACATCGATTGGTTTAGGCAAATCGATCGACCGGTTTGACCAACTAGTCCATGGGTTTCAATCTTGCAGAAACCT
Organism: Tamarix austromongolica; assembly: GCA_039764185.1. NCBI lineage: Eukaryota > Viridiplantae > Streptophyta > Magnoliopsida > Caryophyllales > Tamaricaceae > Tamarix > Tamarix austromongolica. Next base: position 19,908,523 of record CM077810.1, read on the forward strand.
AGTTCACCTTTGTTTAAATGCATCAACTAGTTTAGGCAAATTGATCAATTGATTGAGAAACTGATTGCGTGGTTTTAGCAATAAGTCCATGTGTTTCAATCTTACAGAAACTCAGTTCGTCTTTGTTTAAACACATTGATTGGTTTGGGAAAACCAATTAACTAGTTGATAAAGTGATTGACTGGTTTGGCTAACTAATCCATATGTTTCAATTTTACACAAACCTAGATCCTCTTTGATTAAATACATCGATTGGTTTATTCTAAAATAATCTACTAGTTGAAAAACCAATTAACTGGTACAATGAACACATCTATTAGTCTCACCATACCAAGTTAGTGTTTATATGTGTTTTAATATCGACCGTATACAATGCCAAACTGATTGACTTGTTCACACAACCATAACTTTTTATTCATGTTCTTTCATCGTTTGGTTATTTTTTCTTTGTTTGTATCTCTTTTACCAATTTCGGTCTCGATTAGTTCACAAGATTGAATGACCAATTCTCCGGAGGACCCTCGATTCGATTGTTTTCCAAGAATGTTTAGTCGGGTATCCATGTATCTGGAAAGAACTTCAAAGTCAAATTCGCTTTGTTTAATACAAACTAGTCTGATAGTAGAGTAGTGTTCAAACCAATCAATATGGGTGATGCCCTAGTCTTTCAACCAAGACTGGTTTTTGGTTGAAATATGAACAATTGACTTGTTGGAATACATTGATTGACTGGTTGTACAATTGATATACTAGTCAGCATTAAATGTTAACTTTTTGCCCTTCGGGCAAGATAAATTGTTGAATATTTGTATATAACGACTATACACTAGGGTGACCCTTATAAATAAGGTCCATATGCATTTATTACAACTAACTTTTCACATCATTGATTGTGAAATTAATCTCTTATACTAAAATCATTCAATTACTCACTCAAATTTCTAAACTTTCATATTTATGAGTTTTACTGATAAGTTTTCTTTGCTTACTTCTCTTAACTAGAACTGTTATCAAATTATAATATCCTACATTACATCTAGCTAGATTACATCTCATCTAACGATCAACACTATCATATGATCATAGCTCCCCTTAGGTTTTACTTACCCCATGCATGCTTATTCCCCCCTACTTATTTACCCTAACCTCTTTATTTTTTCCATGTTTATTTTGTATAATACCTCTAAACTACTTTAGGCCATTTTACACCCTAAAATACCTTATATGTCACTTTTCACAATATTTACCAAAATACCCCTAGGTCTCAAAACCCTACCTAAGTTACAAGGCATCCAACACATGGACTCCCCAAAAATTTTCACACATGTAATGTCATATAATAGAGATACACATTAATACTTAAAATCAATACAATCATATCCACACATCTTTTGAATTTTAGCTTTATCAAGCTAAACTGCACATATAACACTAGAGTCATCTATCATTTGATGCATGTCTTCACATAACACAAAATAAGGTCATATTTTAACAAAAATAAAGACCTAGCTATGATTGTATCCTTATCGGAGTGACTCTGGTCTCTAAGCACATATGACTTATGCCTTCTCTTCCACTATCACCGAAACAATACCTAGAAAATGGGAATATACACAATTAAGATTTTCTTTTCTTTTATCTCTTCTTTTTAAAGGGATAAAAAGGAAACTATACTATAGAAAACTCAAGGATAGGAAAGAAAGTGAAGATGACCAAAATGGGGAAAAAAATGGTGTGGCGATGGTAGCGGAGATGCGGTGTCAATGGTGGATTTTTTTGTGGAGAAGGGTGAGGGCTAGTAGCACGATGTCAAGGTTAATAGTGGAACTAGGATAGGTTGGTGTGGGTGGTGGTTAGCTATGGTGGAGTTGGAGGCAAATAGTGGTGTAGGGTAGCTCACAACCTAGAGGGAGAAGAAAAAGAAAAGGGCGAGAAAGGAGGGAAAGAAGGTTCCTAGGGGTGGCTGCATAGGCTGGGGCACCTATGTAGGGTGTTTGCGGCATGGTGGTGGTAAGTAGGTGGAGAGTGGTTGATATTGGTGGCGTTGGAAGGATGTAACCTACAAGGCCTATAAGCTCAGAAGAAGAGGAGAAAAGGAAGGTGGGAATGGGTGGCCCTACGGTCTGGGTGGTGTATAGGTAGGGAGGTGAGGTAGTACAGGAGGGCGAATGGGCGTCAATGGTGGTTCTGTAGCATTAGAGTGGGATAAAATGAAGAGGCTAGCAAAAATAGGGGAGGGGTGGCAGTGGAGAGGAAGGGAAGAGAAGGAGCTTGAGGGGGCATTTATAGTTGGGGAAGAGAGCTAAAGGAGTGGGGAAGATGATAAACAGCTTGGTGTGCATGTTTGTAGGGAGGAGAGGGGGTGGTTGCAAGCGGCATGGAATGATAGGGGGTGCAGGTGCAAGGGAGCAAGGGGTGTAAGGGTGCATGCTAGTGTGCATGACCCTATATGGCTGATAAGAGAAAGGTGGGGAGGACGGGCAGCATGTAGGGTACAGCCGTAGGGGATGAAAATGGAATGGGGAAGATGGTGATGCAAAAGGTATAGGCATAAGGAAAAATATAGGGAGAAAAAGGGAAAGAAGAAAAAAAGAAAGAAAAAAAAGGAAAGAAAAAGAAAAGAAGGGGGAAGGGATTGGGTTGCCTGAGGGAGAAAAGAAGAGAAAGAGAAAAAAAAACCTAGGTTGGGAGAGTGGCACAACCGAGGGGAGAAGAAGAAGAGAAAAAGAAAAAAGGGAGAAAGAAAAAAAAAAGAAAAGGAGAAAAGAAGGAAAAAGAAGAAGAAATAAAAGGAAAAAGTGACAAAAAAGGAAAATTGTGGGATCTAGATTAGATTCTAGAGTAACATTTTGGCTTAGTATCAATAATAAAATAAATAAAAAATAAAATAAATTACATGTAAATGATTTCCTAACTAAGATAGTACGACTACAACTTTAGTTATGAATACACAAGTTGGTTTGGTGATATTAAATGTTTGTTTTATTTATATTTTTAGTAATCTTAACATGTGCTCATGAACTCTTATTAGAAGAAATGTAGTTATTTAGTTATTTAATTATTTATCAATGAATTAATTACAAATACATATGTTGGTTGATAACTTTAGGTATTATTTTTCATTTTTACATTTTGTAACCTCAATTAGTATCTTTAAACATTAACTCTGTCGTCATTTATTTTTATTATTAGTGTCAATATTATAATTTAAATATTAGTATTATTACAGTAATAATAGGGTCACAATTTTTATATTCCCACTGGACCACTAATTTGTAAGGACCAGCCTTGAATCACATTAGCAAGGTATGTAGGTTACATCTCCTTCTACCTTCAAATGAAACAATCACTACTTCTCAATTGACAGCAATATTTTATTCGCATATTGCAGTGTGATAGATTAACTTTCGATTTTCAGCGAAATGATAGATTTCGTTTCATTTGACTCAACAAGAGAAAATAGAAGGCGTTCCATGAGCAAAGCAACAGAGGCATATGTAGGTTGGGTAAACCTTTTGAGTTTACAAATTTTTACTTGTTTTAAAATATCTCATTTAAGTACTATATATTTTAACTTTTTATTTCAATTTAGTACCGTCATATTAAAATTTTAAATTTTATATTATAATTTTTTTTAAACGTGGTCAAAAGTTTATTAATTTTATTAAGTGACACATAAAAATACATTTAATCATCCAGCCACTCATAACGAACTAAATGGCTAATTTGAAGGACTCGAGACTTCCCCCCAAACCCTCCTTGTGAAACGACACCCACGGTTTCGTATCATAAAAAGAACAAATGTAAATTGCGTATCAGAAATCGCTACGGTAGCTAGCTCAAAGCCTACAACCTTCTTCGTCTCTCTATCAAGTCCGTGGGACGACCGGAGCATAACGAGGAGTTACACGTACGCCGGGAACACTACGTCCGTAAATGCCACTGCCATAACCACCACGAGGTCCACGACCATATTGGTAGCCATAACCAGCGGACGGTCCATAATAGTAACCCTGTCCATAGCTACCACGAGGGTAATAACTACCTGGTGCATAACCATAGGCGCCGCCGCGAGGGTAATAGCCGGTTCCATAACCGACGCTGCGTCCATAAGTACCTGGAGTAACACCACGACCGTAGCCAATGGGACCATAACCGGTGTTGCCGTTGTACTGGGCTCCGTCATCGGGGCGGATGATAATAGCCATATCATTAGCAGCAATGCCGTCTTTCTTCTCTTCTGTGAATAATGACAAGAAAGATTTGTTAGATTTTTAAATTTATTGTGTTTTTTTTTTCTTCCATAATTACATGATATTATTGATCTGATAACAATGTCAATAGCGAACTTTGTAATCCACACTTCAGTTTTTATTATGGTCACCTTTTTCTGATATAGACCAATAAGAAGCGGATAATCTAATTCTAATATGAAAAGAAATTCGAATCCAACATCAAGAAATTGAATGGATCAGCTGTTGGATGTGGAATAATTCGTCTCAAAAATAAGCATGTCTTATAAGTCGTGGGAAACTCACCATCATTAGGTTTTTTAGCATTTTTATGCAACGGATCATCAGCTAAAACTTGAGATGAAATAAGGATAATAACCAAAAGAAAACCAAAGATCATGGAACCATTGGCACCGGCCATCTTGATTGACGGACAACTTCACAAGTAAGGCAAACAAGAAACGAATCAATCCAAATAATATCAATAATTCTTTCAACTCTGTATTGAGACTCTTCTCTTTCTTTTTCTTGTGTGTTATAGCAATGGGGAAATACATTTGTTGGGGGAGCATATATAGAGCCACAATTCTTGTTCGGTACGTAAACATTAGGTCCCTCAATCTTAAAGAAATTTTCTAAGCCATAAAGGATTGCGTGATGAAGATATGAAACCTACAGAGGGGGCGGCCGGGGTGGGGGTGGATTTAAAGCACACCCTAGTCATTAATTGATATTACTACGTGCATAGCTGGTGAGATCATGCCATGGTGATGAGGTTTAGGCTGTGATGAGAACGATTTAGGTGAATTCCCAAGCTAGCTACTAGCTGTACACAAGCACGTAATTGTACTCACCGACCACCATATCCCGGCCTACTTCCTAGATCCAGCTAAAAGGGGGCTAAGATATATTAGAGGGATTAATTTCATACACGCAATGGATAGAATCAAATTAAAGGCCAAAGAATGTTGGGATAATAATTAATGCATAGTTCAAAAGTTGATCAATATTGCTGCGGTAAAGAATTCTCACTTCATTATCCGTCCTATTTATGACAACAGCTAGAACAAGTGATAGGCTCCCTATGAATAAAAAACAAAATACTTATTATTGGGAAAAATATAAGACCAAATAATTTATATCAATTAGTACTAGGAATAGATATATATATCTATATATATATGAGATCTTTCCCTCTTTTCTTTTTTCCTTTTTTTTTGTAAGAGTTTGAAAATCATCAATATTTAAAACAAATTGAAATAGTATCGTCTATAGTAACTCATTGTTAGTTAATTTATGGTAAGTAATTAGTTTATTACTATTATGTTCCTTGTCTTCCCTCCTTATTAATTTGCTTTATTATTATTATTATTATTATTATTATTGGAAGTTGAATGGTATGTTTAAAACTACTTAATAAATAAGGAAATATAATGAAAATTAATTTAAATATATAGTTAATGCCTCATAAATACAAAACTTGTATTTATTCTGGGACTATTTATTTTTTAATTCTCATAACTAGTTTTCAACGTAGAATGTGAAGTTAGTTGTAATAACAACAACAACAACAACAACAACAACAACAACAATAATAATAATAATAATAATAGTGTTTGATTGTTAACCTATATTTGATTTGAAGTAATAATGTGTCTGAATGAATAATAATGTTTGGTAGGTACATCTTACTTATGTATGAAAGTTGCATAAGCAAAAATTAAATTGATGTATATTGATAAAGTTAGGCATGTGATTTTTAATGACATATATTCTTCTAATTAATTTGTTATTTGCTTCTAATTAATTATGAATAATATCAATCTTTTTTTTATTAATTATTTACTTATATTTATTATTAGTTATTATGTGTTATTTAATTAACATTAGTCATTTATTAATATAATTATGAATAATTATTTGCTTATATTAATACAATATTATTTGTAATAATTAGTTATTGATTATTATTATTATTATTATTCTTATAAAAAATTATATATCATTAACATTAAAGTTATTTATATTGATTAATTATTTATAATTATGGTTAATAATTATTTATTTTAGTTATAATGAATACTATATCTTTTTTCTCCCAATATGTAAGATAAAATTCATTACTTCAAAAAGAGCACTACATCTAGCCTCGTGGTTAACACATGACATCTAAAACTCCCAATCACCTCCCAATATGTATAGTATGCTTGAAAAAACCATAAAAAATAAAATTGTCAGTTTGGATATTCTAAGGTAAAAATAAAAGTAATTCACTATCATTTCGTGCCTACATTGCCCAGTTAACATATGAAAATAATCTAGGGCAAGGCTGAAGAATGAGTGCATTTTTTGTGTCATTATAAAGGAGAGGTTGGGTATTACAATTTGCACTCACCTTTTTAGTAGTTGTATAAGGACAATGTTTCTCTCTAATCATCGTTATATGTTTAGAGCCAAATTTTGGTTCTTTTTTACCACGTTCCTTCGATCTTGAAACATTGCTCATTCAATACATGAATTGTTTCACATATATCTTCTTAAATCCTCAAAATATTATTTCCAACCCCTGAGTTTCTGACTCTCTTCTACCTTAGTCTAAAATTCTTTCTTTACATGATGACTTATTTTTTTTTCAAATGATGGCTTATTCATCTCACCAAAATCCTCCTTTTGTGATTATGATACTAATAAAGAGATTGCTATCATTTCAATAGGGAAAAGAGAAATTACTACAAATTAACAATGAGAAAATCATAGACTCAATCAAACCATTTGTAAGGAATAAATTATGGCAACAAGGGAAAGTGGAATAGGAAGGGTAAGAGAAAGAAGGGGAGGAGGACATTGTGGAAGAGGAAGAGGGCTTGGTGGTGGAGGAAGAGGAGAATATGGAAGAAGATAAACTTTTCTTCATGAGGTTAAGGATGCACCTTCTTCAAGTTATCCATGGTTATCAATTGACTCAACACCATCACTAACGTACCATCCTTATCATGAGAATGCAAGGATATCTCCTCAATCAAGAGATATTATGACATCATTGCTCATTTTTAATTCCCCCCCCCCCCAAATGTTTCCATTTTCTTATTTTATATTTATAATAATGAATAAACCTTTTGTCTATGATTCATGTAATTTTTTATTCAAGATTTCATGACTATATATTATGTTTGCGGTTTGATAAAAAAAGTATATTAATATGTTTGTAAAATTTGAAATCCCTTTATCAATCATCTAAAGAGTAATATACTAGTGCAATTGCTGGCTTTTTTTTTTTATCTATAGAATTTTAAGAAGGATTACACTTTTGTCCTGCCTTGAGAAAAAGATTAAAATTTGTTAAGTTATAATGGTAGATATCTGTTATTATAACCTTATAATTGTAAATTTCATAGTATATTTACCATAGTACAAGCCTACAAATGATCTTAAAAATTGTATTCATAAAAAATTTAAATAATTTAAATAGAATGGAGTCAGAATGTTGGTCTCTATTTTATTTATGACATCATAACCATACTACTACCATGTTATATTTGAGACACCATGGTAAGCTCATAGAAAGTCATACACTCTCAAAGGACTAGCATTCTTTCATTCCTACTACAAATGATCATTGTCTTATAGAGAATATTGCCCTATGTTTCCATGATGAAGCCTCCCTAACTCCTCCTCACAGGTGATTCCTTCACTTAATTACATATATTAGCCCCATTGTTATTTATGCCCACTTAATTCATCTTCCTCTATTGTTCTTCTCCGTACTCATTTTGCTTCTTCAACCTCCCCTATTTTTGTATATCCTTCCCATTTATGAAGTTTGACCTAAAGCTTACTAATGTAAAATTTTATTTAGCAAATCATACTATTAAGATAATATATGTTATTTTTATGTTTGACATAAGTTTGACTTACCGTACCATTAACATATCAAATACAAGGAAAAATTATTAATACTTTCAGTGAGATAATAATAGAATGAGATAATTTTTGGTAAATCTTAGATAAGAGCTTGGAGAAAAATGTTTGAGTATCATATAACTAAAATACAACAAAAGGGAATGCATGGAACTAATAGTCCAAAAGGTATCTGAACAAAAAAGGCTAATTATCAGATAACATACACTCTATGTCTAAGCCCCAACAAATAAATCACCTATCCACGCTAAGTGCATCAAAATAAACAAATTCATTAAGGCACTCTCTAATAACTTGCACATCAATACCTGGGTTGTCTACTCGTGGAAATAAATAATACCTATGAAATAGATGATCAATACTTGCGAATTGATTAAGGTAACAATAAGTGTAACACCCCTAAATTTTGAACAAATTTTTTTTATCTTAAAGATAATGCAGAAGCATTTTTAAATGCAAAACATGGGAATGTTGTCGCCACATCAGCCATGAGAGAAGTATGATCATCACTTAGCCCATGCCTAATGCAAGTCAAAATGGAATAACTATAAAATAATGCATGCTCAACTAATAAAACAACAATTCTATGATAACAATGACGACAATAGTAATAAAGATATAATAATGAGCTTACAAAATTCAAATACAAAGATCAATGCCAAGAGTTAAAATAACTAAAAAGAACTAAAAGCATCCTAATATAGTGGAAAAAAGTATATCTAATTGGTTAGCCAAACTCTTAACTAGACAAGAAATTCACTCTCGAACTCCAAGCAATGGCCACCTACTTGCTCACGCTGCCATTCTCAACATACTCTAGCTAAGAATCATAACCCCATAAATCATCCTTTGCTCACTAGAGCAGAAGCCGGGTCATCATAGTGACCACACAAATGTTGTATTAGTATGATGAAGTATTGGTAGAATAGACTATCTAAAATATGGTAAAGGGTCATGCTATACATTGAAGTCACATAGTTGCATGGTGATAATCATACTAACATACTAAAACTCTCAGGCTCATGATATTAATGTAATAAGGCATGCTTGCATGCATATGATAGAAGATTAAGAATATAGATAATGCATTAAGCTGTATAATGTAAACCATATTATTAATCTTCCTTTAGTAACTACATAATTTTTTCTTATTAAGATAATCCATTCAACCACTAGTTTTCAACCATGAATAAAAGTCATAGCACCATACACACACAATGGGATACATTGAAGAGGATTTTCTCTAGGGATACCACACATCAAGTGCACCTACCATAAGAGCTAACATAGATTAGGATATCACACCCACCATATGTAGTTATAGTATATCAAGGGGGCTTATACTGGGATAACTCACCCACCATACATTGAATGATTTTTCTGCGAGGGCTAAAAAGTTAGGATACCACACCCGCTAAAGAAATGGAGAATATGAAGTGTCAAGGGGCTTGTACTAGGATACCTCACCCACCTGTACTAGACACTAATACCATGTTGGCCTGTCACTATATACTTTTATACCTCAAATATATGTGAATACTCCTTACTAACCACAACCTGGTAGAGAAGGAAATAGGTACCAAGTAAAGATATAAAAACATAGGGCCACCCACCTATTAACACCCAGCTAGCTACCCCAAGATTCTAAGAAAAAGCTCAAACAAAATCTTAATTAATTAATTATTAATTGCTAACTGATATCACAAATCAAAAATTAATTCCATTATTATCCAAATTGGGTGTTTCCAATTGATAATACCAAACACATCACAAGACATATAAGACACCAATTTGTTATTTAGAGATGGAAACAAACTTAGACAAATCAATTCCCAAATATCATCATTTTGATCCACATTAATTTCAAGGTAAACATGGTTTTAATCATTATTAAAATTTTATAATTTCATGGAAATATGAATTTATAAGGCTCAAAGGAGGAACAATAAATATCAAATAAACATGGAAAAATATAGGCAGACTAGTTGATTGATCTCTAGGATTAGTAGATGGGTTTGGTCCTACTAGACTTGAATAGAAAATAAAACTAGCGAACTAGTCAATTGGTTAGTCCCAATAATCAACTATTCCTAGAAAATCAGTCGATGGGTTAGGCCAAACTGATTGATGGGTCTAAGTAGAGACTATATTACTCTAATCATAAGGCAATTGGTTGGTGGGTTTGGCAAACTAATCGACTACTTGTAGGAATCAATTGACCTCACAAACAGTTGATCCAAAATTCCAAACCAAGCGCTTATTCAGACAACCATTCGATTGGTCCATCAAACTGATCGACTAGTATGGTAGAAACAACACCCACACCTATGGTCCACATATAAAAATTTCATCAAACTTTACCATATTAATCCTAGCAGGCTTTTATGTTATAAAACACATAAAAGACATACTACATACATAGGATCACATGGATATATGGTAAAATTGGCATTAAAAAAACCATGCTCAAAACTACCAAAATAATGTATAATAACATGGAAATCAAAACATACTTAAATTTTAACAAAGAAAACTTTACCACAAGCTTGAATCCAATACTATAATAAACTCATTCTCACCACATAAGCACTCCAAGAATATGAAACCATAACAAACAACAAAAGGCCTTGTTCATATCAAATATAAGAATGACTTACCTCTAGTTAAATCTTCTTACACGGAATACTTCAAACTTGATGGTTGTCTACTAGGACTTTGATTCCTAAGAGAATTACAAATCAAAACAATTAAAAATCCTTTTTAAAAATTAATAAAAATGAAATCAAAAGAAGAAGGAGAAGAAAAATGACATAACAATACCTTTTTCACAAAACTGAAATTTAAAACCAAAAAACCAAGGTCTTCAACCTTTCTCAAAACTTAAACCTTTCCATGCTTAAGAGAAACAAGGTATAGCTAAAGTTAAGATTAGCAGAAGTAAGAGGGGACAATAATTTTTAATAAAGGATCAGGAAACCATATGAAAACCACTATTTTCCTAATAAAGAAGAAAAGAAAGTAAAAGTGGAGAATATCTAACACTTAGGAAATTTTTACGTAGGCAAAGGGAGAGAATTAACAAATGTAGATGATAGGGAGTGAATTAAATTAGGAATGGGGTGCATAGGAGGGAAGTGTTTGTTGACATACATAAGTAGGAGAGAGGGAAGTTTGAATTAGGTTGAGTGTGGGAAATAAAAAGTGTAAAGAGATCACAAGTTGAGGTAAGGAAAGGTAAGGTGAGACGAAGAAGAGGCATGATAGAGGTTTGGTAGGTCAAAGAGGAGGTGTAAAAAGTTAAACACACATTCATGGCTTCCAAAAGAGAGATAGAAGTGAGGGAGAAGAGAGAAGGTGAGAAATGCCTCAAAAAAATGCTTTTGGGGAAATTTTAACTAAATGAAATTTTATAATGATCTAAATTATGTAAAAATAGTCCCAAAGCACCTAAATATTCTTATTAGAACAAATAGATTCTAATTAAAAGTTGTCATAAACATTGAAAAAATATTTGAATGAAAATAAGAAAAGGACAACCAGTCATTAGTTTGAAAAAACCAGTTGATTGGTCAATCAAGAAATAAAGTTACCAGTTCTTGAGTGTACTGGTTGATTGGTTATTCAAACCAATTGATTGGTGAGCTTAAAATTTACAACCTTATTGAGATTTCAAACCCTTTCCAAAGCCAAAACCAATTTGTTTTATATAAACATAATTTTAAATATAATTTGAAGGATTTTAGGTTGAGGTATTACAACACTACCCTCTTAAAAGAGACTTCATGCCTGAAGTCCACAAAAGATGAATGTTGTTGTAACCCAAAATTAGGAAAAAACCCCAAGCCATCAAGCAAAATAAAAGAACATGCAAGAGTTAGTACATGAGAGAAGGGTACTACCCCCTTAAAAGAGATGACATTACCCACACAATGCTCCTAAATGAAAAGCTCTGGATACTTTGTCTTGATCTCCTCCTCGAACTCCCATATGGCTTCCTTTCCTCAATGGCATGACCACAAGATCTTCACTAGTAGGATGACCTTTAAATGCATCTCACAAGACTTAGTGTCAAGGGTCCTTAGCGGTTGCTCCTCATAATGCATCATCAAGCTCAATCGTCTCTAGTGAAATAATATACAATGGATCTAATACATACTTCCTTAACCGAGATATATGAAAAATGTTACACATGAGTGAAATCACAAAGGTAAGTTGAGTCAGTATGCAACCTCTTCAAGTTAATCCAAAATCTCATATGGTTCAATGTACCTCGGGTTAGGCTTGCCCTTCCAACCAAAGTGTGTCATACCCTTAGTGGGAAAAACCTTCAAAAGCACTTGGTCACCCACCTCATACCTATTTCCCCTCCTCTGTAGATCTTTATAACTCTTCTACTTATCTTGGGAAGCCTTCATATGATCTCAAATTAGCATGATCTACCTAGTAGTATCCTCAACCATCTCCGATACCAACATAATTTTCTCCTTTAGGTTGCTCCAACAGAAGGGACTATGGTAATTCAATCCATAAAGTCCCTTAAAAGGTTCCATCACTATACTCACATGATAATTTTGGTTTAGGAGAATTATATCAAGGGAGAATTCTATAAATTCTAGAGGATCCTCCAAATTATCCTAAAACTTGAGTACATACGCCCAAAGCATACCCTCCAAATTTTAAATAGTGCACTTAGTTTGAGTGTTTATAGTCAGATGAAAATTAGTGTGAGTCTTCAATTATGTCCCAAAAGATGCATGCAACTTCTACTAAAAATGTGATAAAAATCTAGAGTCTAACAGAATGTCCTTGGGCACCCTATGGTACCAAACTATATACTTACTATAAGTATTGGCCATTTGCTCCACAATCCAGTTTGACTTCATCAATATCAATACCACTAACTTATTCAAGTGATTAGTTACAACCTAAATCAAATTTAAACGATTGTAGGTCCTTAGCGAACCAACCATAAAGTCCATAAATATGCTATGCCACTTCCACTCAATAATCGTTAGTGGCTGAACCAACCTTGCTGGTTTCTTGTGCTTGATATTGACCATTTGACAAGTCAAGTGCCTAGTTACAAAGTCTCAACCTCCCACTTTATACAGGTCCACTAATAGATTTACTTTAAGTCTTTATACAACTTTTCCTTGCTAAGATAGTGGAATAAGGTGCACAATGACCCTTCTCCAAAATATTCCTCTTAATCTCCCCACAACTCTACTGAACACATCATCTACCTCGAAAATGGACAATACCATCCTCAAAATTCTAAAACTTCACTACTATACCCTCTATTATATATCTCTTAATTCACTCGAGCTTGAAATATTTTAGCGAAATGGCTCCGATCTCATTGAAAATGGTTAGTGTGATTGAGAAAGAACTCATCCATATCTCTAGATCCCTGAGTCTAATGATCTCAATGCCGATCTCCTGAAGCTCCTATCATTTCTAGTCTAAAGAAACCAATGAACCTAAGGATTATGAAGTCTTTCTTCTAAGGACATCTTCAGCAACATTGGCCTTACCCTTATGGTAGGTTAACTTGAAATTCTAGTCCTTAATCAACACTAGTCATCTCCGTTATCTCATTTTTAGTTCACAGTGAGTGATGATGTACTTGAGGTTCTTATGATCTATGTAGAACTTACACTACACTCCATATAGTTAATTTCTATAGATGTTTAAGACAAAAACCACTATAGTTAAATCAAGGCCATGAGTGGGATAGCTATACTCATTCTCCTTTAATTGGTGAGAAGCATATGCCACTACCCTTCCATGTTGCATTAACACCCATGCTTGGATGTATCATTATACATCTTGAGTCTCTCTGAACTCAACTGTAAGGTAAGCACTAGAACTGAATTCAACCTCTTATTAAGATTCTGAAAATCCTCGATGCACTTCTCATCCCAATGAAAGCAGTTTATCTTCTTCAACAATATGGTTAAATGATTAGCAATTTTAGAAAAAGTCTAAGATGAAACGTCTATAGTAGCTTGCTAATCATAAAAACTTGTGTATCTCCCTAACATTCATTAGTGTTGACCAATATGATCGATATTGGTTAGATCTTTGAAGGTTCCACTGACACACCATCCTTTGAGATTACATGTCTAAGGAAATCTACCTCATCCATCCAAAACTCACACTTCAAGGGATTAGCTTACAATTGATGTGTCCTCAATAATGCTAGAGTATTAATTAGATGTTGCTCATGCTCCTTAGGAGTCTTGGAGTAAATCAATATATCATCGATAAATACCATAATGAACCAATTGAGGTGTTGTTGGAAGATGCGGTTCATGAGAGCCATGAACACTGCTGGCGTATTTGCGAGTTTGAAGGAAATCAATATGAACTCAACTTGGCCATACCATGTTCTGAAGGCTTTCTTCAATATGTCCTTCTTGACAATCCCCAACTACTGAATCCCCGATCTTATATCACAATCTTAAAAAAATATTATAGCCCTATACAACTAATTAAAAAGATCATTGATTGGGTAAGGGATTATAGTTCTTCACTGTAACTCATTTAATCCTCAGTAATTGATATAGAGTTTCAACCTACCATCCTTCTTCTTAACAAAGAGGATTGGTGATTCCGATTTCAATACACTCAGTTGAATGTATCCTTTCTCCAATAAATCCTTAAATTGTGTACCAACTCTACAATCTCAGTTGGTACCAAGTTAGGGAGCCTTTGACACAATCTCTATCCTTGGTAGAAGGTCTATCATGAGGTTTATCTCACGCCTTGGTGATACACCCAGGATCTCATTGGAAAAAATGTCTAGAAACTTCCATATCACTAGGATATCCTCAATCGATGGCTCCTTGACACCCAAATCCTAAATGCTGCATAAGTAGAGTAGGTATCCCCTACGTACCAACATACTAATCACCACTGTGGACACTATCCTTATTGAATGCTTAGGCTTACATCTTCACTAAAAGACCCTAGCACCCTTTAGTCGCTTAAGAAACACAAATTCCTATGCCAATCAAATGTACCTCAATATCTTGAGAGCATATCCATCCCAAAGATTATGTTAAAGTCACAAAGCTCAAGATATAAGAGGTCTACTAAAAGCTCAATTCCGCTAACGACTATGGCCATATCTCTATATAGCCTAGTACTTGGAAGACTATCCCTAGAAAAGAGAATAATATAAATCTTTATCCTATTAGAAGGAATCATAATTATCTTAGCCAAGAAAATAGTAGACAAAAAGGAGTGCAAAGCACCCAAGTTTAATAACACATTAGAAGGAAAGGAAGAAACCATAAATGTACCTGTGATGATATGTACTTGCTTGTCAACTTCTAACTAGCTTATCACATTCAGGTGACTACCTAGAGGCGGTCTTACAAAACTACCTAAATCCTTCCTTGGGTGAAAAGTATGAGGTATGTAAACCCTCTGCTATGGAGTAGTGCTACTAGCTTTACTATTTGTTGGCTGAGCCCTTTGAGTTAGTGGCGCTTGAGAAACCATACCCTATGAATGCGCCTACCCTTGCAAGATAATACCTTCGATGGTACAACATTTAAACCAATAGTGCCTTATCCCACTATAGATGTGTCTTTGAACCAACTACCCAACACAATCCATTTTTAGGTGGTTCTTACCACACCATTGACATAAGAAGCACCTCACTAACTCAACTATTTGCCTTAGTGAGGTGTCATACCTGATTGATGATTACCTTCAACCTGAAACCACTTCTCTCCCCTAGGCACTGACTACCCTAAAACCTTCTCTTGGCCCCTAAATAGGCACTATAGGCCTACGTAATCACTGATGCCTCCAAGGCATAATCGTACATAACTTGCAATTCCTATACACAACTCCCTACCAACATCTCCTAAAGTCTTAGACTCAATCCCAATTAAAATTGTTAAACCTTAATCCTCTTGTCAACATCTTCCTCTGGACAAAAATGGAATAGATCCAAATAACAAATGTTGCACTCCTCCATTGTAGAAATACCCTAACATAATACCATGAAATCATTATACTTTTCCATCCTTAGGCAAGTAGGCTAGAAATGCACCCTTAACATCTCAACAAAAGTTTCCCAATGATCTGTAGTGTCTCCTCTCAAATGGTGACCTATCCACCACTTGTTAACACGACCTTATAAGTGGAACGCTCTAATTTTCACTCGTTTACCCTTTGGGCAACTAGTAGAAACAAAAATCTTCTCAAAATCCCTCAACTATATTGCCAACACATTCTAGTCCTCTTAACCCTCAAAGATCAATGAGTGGCGAAGATTGACCCTATAGAACCAATCCTCTAGTGGCAACACTGAGAAAGCACATGGTAATGATAGCTGTTAAGCCTCCTCATGCTGAATTTACCTCTTTAATTAGGCACCAATTGTATCTATAAAAAGCTCGAGATGGCGATACCACCACTGAATTCCTAAAATACTAAATCACATTAGAAAAGACCAATAAGTAGCTATATAGTTAGTACAAATGAAGGTAGCACATTGCACATAAGGCCAAAATTTATTTCTATCGAATGAGTTCAATGTCAACTTCCAACCTAGCTAATGCTCTCTTGTGGACTAAAACAAATTTTAAAATCTTGAACGAAGTTAAATAAATTCATTTTTGCAAAGTAATGTCAGGATTTAAAACCATAAGCTTTGATACCAACTTATAACACCCCCAAATTTTGAACCATAGACTTTTGTTTTAAAGACAATGCAGCTTAATTTTTAAAATCAAAATTGTAGAATGTTACCACCTCATCAACTACAAGAGAGGTATGATCATCACTTAACTCATACCTGCCATAAGAAAAAATGGAACAACTAAGAAAGAATGCATGTTCAAATAATAAAACAATGATGAGAATAGTAATATAGATAAAAGAGAGAGTTTATAAAATATGAATACAGGGATCAAATCTAAAAATTTAAATAATCAGAAAGAATCAAAAGCATCCTAATGTTGTGGAAAAAATTACATATAACTAGTTAACTTAACTCTTAAATAAATAGGAAGATAACTCTCAAACCTAAGTAATGGCTGACTATTGGCTTATGGTATCAACTGCAATATACTTTAGCTGAGAATTATAACCCCGTAAATCATCATCTACTCACTATACAAAAAGTTGGATAATTATATAAACTACATAAATGTAGTAATAGTACAGTGAAGTATTGATAAAACATACTACCTAAAACATGGTAAGGGCTCATGCTACACATTGAATTCACATAGTAGCATGTTGATAAGCATATTAACATAATAAATCACCTAGGCTCATGATAGTAATATAACAATAATAATACATATAATGCATTAAACCAATAATGTAAACCTTATTATAAATATTCCTTTAGTGACCATAAAATTTATACTTAATAAGATAATCCATTTGACCACACCTAACTATCCACCATAAACAAAAGTCATGGCAGCATATACACACAATGGGATACCACACCCACTACACATGGTTAAAATAAATTGAGTGGGATTTTATTTGGGGGTACCACACCTACCACACATCAAATACACTTGTTGTGAGGGCTGCATAGATTGGGATGTGACACCCATCACACATGGTTGAAGTACATAATTTTTGTTGGGAGAGGGGGTGAATTACATGTTGGAAGATTGTGGTTCATTGAAGTATGTTTTGTGATGGCGATGGTGGAATATTGGAAGAAAAAAAATCTTGCAAGGTAGCATGAGTATGGGCTAGTTCATGAGCATGAGAAAGCATTTTTGTACCCCTTCTCCATAATGAACCACATTTTTTATACCCCATCACCATCATTTTTGTACCTCTCCATTGTTTTCTTCTTACATGAGTTCTCCATTCATATTATCCCTCAATTAAAAATTTATCCTTCATGGTTACACCTTTCTCAAGTCTTAACAATTTCAAACAAATACTTAGATTTATCTCCTTAGTGTCTTGATTAGGAAAAAGGGAGTTAAGTCATAGTTTTAGCTAAGGTTATCTCGATCATATCCTATTATATTTAAGAGATTTAAGCGATTTTATAATACTCTTTTGCATTATGAACAATACGTTTCTTTTATTTGTTTTCAATCCTACTTCATTTATGTTTATTTGAGTGTGATTCTTGCATAAGCTTTTGTTATGTTCTAGTGGCTTTTCAATGTAGTTTTAGTTTGATGGAGTGTCATGGAACCTTAAAATCTTTAGAGTAATTTTATTAATTCCTATTTAAAGGTAAAATATATTTTTATTGTGCTAAAACATGAATTTTCTTATTGTCATATGTGTTCTAATAATCTTTGGTTTTTATGCTTGATTTGACATGTTTACCATAGTGTGATTGAAAAATAGAGTATATAGTGTTGTATAAAGTTGGAAATATTAACATAGCATTTCAAAAAGCTTTTTTTTATTCGTGAGAATACTTAAGTGTTTTTTTCTTAAATAATTGATACAAAAATAATTATGGAAAATTTTAAAATGGTGTTTATAAGACCCCCTAAATTGTTGAATATTGCATGGAAAAAATTACTATACTTGGCTTATTGTTATTATAAAAATATGGAACCATATGAAAAATGCATATTTATAGTTTATGAAAATTTTTATGGTTCTTGAGTTCATTAAGCATGTAAAACGTTATGACTAGAGCCCCACGAGTGCAAAACACGGTCTAATTGTGTCATTTTCCTTATGTCTAGGCCTTTTGGATTTTTTTTGTGATGATGTTATGTTTCATGTAATTAAATGATTCCATGATATTTGTTTTTGCATTTTTAGATGCAAGTTGATGCATAACATAAGGTCATTTGGTTTAGTATAACTTGAGTTATAACTGATTAAAGTTTCAAAAAGGTTAGGAAAAGTATGATTAATGATCAAAATGTTATGCACTAATCAACCTTTAATTGCCATATATAAGGTTAGTATAAAATTAATCATGTTTATTATGGATAATAAAGTATTGGTCATGATTAGACACTAAAATGGCTATATTAACCATAAAAAGGTAAAATAATAAATATAAGAATTGTGAAAGTCAAAGTACAATCATTGACCATAACTTTGACAATTGACCATTAACTTTGAATTTAACCGGTGACTGTTGACTTTGTCCATTGATCATGAGTAGTAACTTTTCTAAAAATGACATATGACTTTATTTTGGGATTTTAGACATAAATATATTTAATATTTTTACCCATTTGGCCCTCATGTGGTCTTTTTGGATTAAAAATTGGACATTTTGAGATTTTTAACCAACATATGTTTATTTTAAGTTTAAATAATGACATTTATAAATACCTTTGTGAAATTTGGGTGTAATATATAAACACTCATTATGTAATATATTATATGATTTTAGTGTTAACTAAAACTCCCATTTAGATTTCTTGCTATGTTATGCATTATACGCTATTTTAAGTGTAGTGTTATCCATAAAAACCCATTAATATTTTTTGGTGTAAACACTAAATGCACATTTTGGTGGGATTTCTACCTTGGATTGTGTTTTGTGTTATTATTCTAGAAACCCACTTTGGATTAATATTAAATATGGAATTTTTGTGTTAAACAATAATCCCTTGATCCTTTGTGGCTAAATATGAGATTCTCTTTTTCTTAACAACACCAAAGAGAATAATAGATATCCCTTCATAAATATGACATCAATCTTTGGTTGAAAACACTAAAGAGGATGATCTATAAACATTAATTGCTCTCTAATAAAGATGAGTTGACCCTTTGGTTGATAACACTTGATTACTCATTTATCAAGATGAGATCACTTTAGTTGAAAACAAAAAAGGAGATTATCAATGACCCTTGATCATTTATTGGTCAATATGAGATCACCCTTTGATTGATAACCAAGGAGGATGGGTGATAGCCCTTGATCCTTTGTAGATCAAATGTGATTTATTACCAAGCCCTTGGTCCTTTTGTGGATCAAAATATTTGTATGTGAAATTATATGGTCATGTCATGAGCTTACAATACTATGCTATCAATATATCATCTTTTTGATGGGTGTAGCAGATTACACATGTACTTTAATATGAGATTGCATGTTATTATTAGCATCATTTTGCTCTAAAGTTTTATCTTGCTTAATTGGAATATGTCTTATAATGCAATTAAGTGAATCATGATATAAGTGCTCATATGTGCTATATTTTACTAAGTACCTCATTGTATTAATGACCAAGGATAACATCGATCTCAGCTCATTCGAAGGACTAGTTAGTCTAATTTTGCAGTTTGTCCATTCTTTATGAAGCCTTATTTAGGGAAGTGACATTAGTCCTTGAATATTCTATCCCCATTTGTTTTCCTTATGTATCTATTTCATGGGTTTAGTTGTAAATATTATATTTAGTGTTACTCTAGCTGTTTATGTTTTAATCTCTTTTGGTAAAAGAGTTTCCTCACCCTTTGATTCTTTATTTAATAAGTCTTATATCAATATCAAATTAGGTGCTAACTATTGTAAAACCCCTATTTTTAATACTTAAAAATTTATTTTCAAAGAATTAATTACGAAAGCTAAACCATTCAAAATATAGGGTGCTACCACCACACTTCGTATAAGTCTAGTTTATCTACCTTCCGTACACTAAGTGCTAAGGCAAAAACATTTATCTACTTATATTAAGAATAAAAAATGATAAGAAGCATATAGAGATTACATCACAACATTAAATTGTTTTCAAAATGAAATATAATACAAAAGAGTTATGACGGATAAGAGAAAGAAATATATAAGGTGACAAAAGAGTCCAAAGAATAGTCAAATCAAAAGATTCTAGAGTGCATATTAGGTAATTCTAACTCTCAACCCCTACAAAAAGCCATGAAGCTATACCCTTAAAGAATATTGCAAGTTTAAGAGTACCCATAGAGTAGGTAAGGGACCATAAAATGGAACTCATTAGTACAACCATTATGAATAAACCACTACACAACACTAAACATAAAATGCCACATGGAGCACATAGAAAGTAACACAAGAATCATGGCATCAACTCATCAAATACTATATACTAGCTAAATACCCTATTTATATCATAACATTATCTACATTATCATCATACCATCAAACTTAGCCATATTTTGACTTTTCATATATCCAATTTTACTAAGGGTGTCCCATGCATAAAGTAAAAATACCAAACATAATTTAGCCTTTTTTTAGTAAACCACTTCTACACCCTCCTAAACATAAGGAGGGAAATCACTAAGATAATTACCAACCAATATACCAAATCTAAATAGTGTATGGAGATAAATATCAAACCAACATATTAAAACCAATTAGCGCATGTAGGCAATTACCAAACCAATAATCCAAAAAAATCCAACTAAAACATTATACAAGAGTTACTTCCATTTTTTATTAATAGAGGGGATATAATGATAACTAGGAGATATATAATCTACATTGTCATACCAGCTTACTAAAATAAAACAATATCTTCCCAACTTGTAAGCAAGAGAAGTACAAGTACTCTAGTTATATTAGTGTAAAAAGGAAACACATTACCCTCCTATCCTAGAACACCTAATCATTAAGTATCAATATACCTTATAGGGCTCGTTGGTCACTCATAGAGTATATTAGGGCCTTAGTTGGAATGTATAGGCATCCAGTGAAACCACCAAATAAAATTAAGGGCCGCTACCTAGTCTTTAGGGTAGCTAATTCTAAAGAGCCACCATTCCAATTCTTAATATCTTCCACTTTAAATATTAGTATTTTATTAGAGTAATCACTAAGCATACAAAATACACATATCATTTTCATTTATTTCTAATTATTCAAGCCAACCATGAGGTTAATGATCCAAGCCAAAGATAAGGCTAACACTAATGTAACACCCATAAAAATCACAATTGAAAATTCTCATTTTAAATGAAGAAACATACATTATAATAGGGGGAGTTAATGCTGTAATTTGTATAATTTTGGCATCAAGACATCCTTTTTTCCAACTATAAGGCAATGTAGAAATAGGTGCAACCATGATAAACATAGCAAGGAAATCATTTCATAACATGTTAACGGTTAAATATTTGTTACTAAGAAAATACTGAAATATATAATCATTGTTCAATGGGAATAAAACATTAAAAATAGAAAGATAGATATGGTAATAGTTGGATGTCACTCTCTTTGACACCCAACCCTAGATTACTACAACATCACTTTACCCCAATCATATTACCATAAGTGGTAAAGTAATCTAAAGCATCCTCAGTCACTTGCACATGCTTAAGAGGGGACACTCCTTGTGGGAATGAGCAACACCCATAATAGGGGTGATCATTATGTTACATACTAATTAAGGTAATAATATTGTTAAGTAGGAATAAAGCAGTTAATGATACCACAACAAGATATAAAAGGCACATAAGTAGGTAATAATGGTCCGTTCATTATTATCTGGACTTGAGGTATTAGTGCCATAATTAGTCTTCTCTTGAATTATATCCATGTGGCTTTAGGGACCTCATTATTCTCACTGGCGGATCGGTAAATACAATGCAAACCAAAGGTGACACGCTCTTAGCCACTATTCTCACTAGTGGACCCGTAAATACAATACGAACTTAGAGTGACACGCTCCTATCCAGTATTCTCACTAGTGGAATGGTAGATATAATAAAAACCCAAGGTAGCACAATTTTGGTTACTATTCTAGCCAGTGGATAGGTAAATATAATATAAACCTAGGGCAACAAGATCTTGACGATTATTCTCACTGGTGGACCTTTAACCAAGGTACAACTAGCCCTAACCCACATAGCTTTCCACTGTAAGTAATTAGTGTCTTTTGATAGGTTATTATTGTCCAAGGGTTTTATTACTTGAGCTTCATACCCCATTATTTTCATTGGTGGACTGATAAATATCATACAAGCCTAAGTCAGCATACTCTTGGCCATTATTCTCACCGGTGGATCAGTAAATGCAGTATAAACCTAGGATACCAGACTCCTAGCCACTATTCTTATGAGTGGACCGGTAAATACAATACAAACCTTGGGTAGCACACTCCTAGCATATATTCTCAATGATGGATAGGTAAATAATGTAAAACCGACCCTGACTCAAGTGATCTTGCACTTTAAGTGATTAGTGTATTATTCTTATCTTAATTTTTTTAGATACCACACTTATCCATGCACAAGTTAAGTATGACTTGTGTCCTACTACCACCTCGTGACTATCCTATCTCCTTAGAAACCCTAGTTTCTAATCCCTTAGTACCTCCATACCTCCTATTGTTCCTTCGAGTTCCTCATTCATCAAAAAATCCAAATCTATCATAAGGAACCCTCTTTATTCATGATTCATTTCCCATTTCTCCCATTCCTCACATATTATAACCATTAGCCCCTAGGGTTTCTCCTCAAAACCCTTGTTTCCCCCAGTTGACATAACCCCTTCTCTACTAATTATTTAGCCCTAAATTTCTATAACATAGCATATGCTACTATAATTATTCATCCCCTAAAATTTTGTAGCCTAGCTCCTTCAATCAGCACATGTGATAACAACCTCCCCAATAGACTCCTCTCAAAATCCTAATTTTCCCATTGTAGTTTTATCTACTTCCACTTATCCCACCCAACCATTAGTATTAACACATAACCCCTAAATCATATATTTAACAACATATTTTAAAGGTACGAACTAACTCTCCCATTTCCAGCATATGGTGTTGACCTACCGCTAGGGTTTTATACTATAAAAACCATGGCTCCACCTACTTAGTAATCTCCTAACCTTTAGCATCCAAGGACTCCATTATCTGTTTCCAAGCTACCCAACAATGTCATCATCCCCCCTAAATCCATCCTTAGCAATCGTCGCTAACTTAGTCACCTCTAGACAAAACTCGTATTAGGTTTAACTCACCCTATGTATGGTCAACCTCTCCATGTAATATCTACCTTAATCTACTTTTATAATTACTATAGTTATTATTTAACACCTTCCAAATGATATTTTACAAAATTTTTCTCTAGGGTTTACCCATATGCCATTTTTCACAATATTAACCAAAATGTCCCTACGTCTCCAAAACCCTATCTAAGCCTCATGACCTCAAATACAAAGACTTCCCAACTTTCTAAAAACATGCAGTATCATACAATAAAATTACACATCAACATGTGGACCAACACAATCATGTACACACATATTCTTACCTTAGACCCTTGTAAGCAAAGCTCCATAAACAACCCTAGAACATGTAACATTTTCATGTAGGTATTCACTTAACACATAATAAAGTCACATAAAAATAAGGCCCTAGCTATGACTATATCCTTACCGAAATGGCTCCGATCTTGAAGTAATAATAACCTATGCCTCCTCTCTTGTGGTCACCAGAACAATACCTAAAAATGGAGGAAGGAAAGTGGTGGAAACCAAAAAAGGTAAGAGAAGTGGAGTGGTGGTGCGATAGTGGTAGTAGTGTTGTAAGGTGGAGATTAGTTTTTGTTGGGAAAAAGAGTGGGGGCTAGCCTCTTGGGAGTTAAGGGTGACATTGGCACTAGGTAGGCTAATGGGAGAGAGGTGGGTTATGGCGGCCGGTGGTGGTGCAGTTAAGAGGAGGGAGGAGAAATAGAGGGGTTAAATAGGTGGAATGGGTTAGCTGCATAGGTTAGGGACCTGTGTAGGGGGTTGAGGTGTGGCGATGCTGTAAAGAAGGAAGAATGGGTCAATAGTGGTGCTGGTGCAGGGCGGCGCAACCTGCTATTTATAGGGCTAGGGAGGAAAAAAGAAGGATAAAATGATGGGATTAGGGGCTCAGTAGGTGCTGGGGGTATAGGGAAGGAAGAGGGGAGGAGTCTAGGGGCGGCGTGACATGGCTGTGAATGTGGCATTAGTGGCTAGTTGTAACAATGGAGAGTGTAAGAGTAGGTTCAATGAGGGAGAAGAGAGGAGAGGGTAGCATTAGGGGGTCTTTATAGGCTGTAGAGGGGAGAGTAAGGACAAAGGGGGAAAGTGACAAGGTAGTCAGTTGTAGGGCACCACCGTAGTGGTAGGGTAGGATAGTGTAGGGGTGTAGGTGCAGAGGGGTCCCGTATAGGTGCAGGGGATAGGGTTCGTGAAGTAGGGTGACCTTTGTAGGTGCATGCTTATGTGCATGCATTGCATGGTCGAGAATGGAAAGAGAGAGGGGGAAGGTGCTAGGTTACATGCATTACAAGGGTGAAAATGGAAGAGAGGAAGGGTCGTGTGCAAGTGGGAGGTAGAAGATAGAGAGAAAAGGGGAAAAGAGAAAAGAAAGGAGGGAGAAAAAAGGAAAAAAAAAAGAAAAGAAAGAGGGGGAATGGGCCATTGCTTGGGGGAGAGTAAAAGGATGAGGAAGGAGGGGATTGGGCCTGTCAGGGGGAAAATGGAAAGAGAGGGGGATAGGCTACTTGGGTTGGTTTTACCGTAGCCTAGGCTAGGAAGAAGAAGGAAGAAATGAAGAAGATGAAGGAAGAAAAGAAAGAAAAAAGGAGGAAAGGAGAAAAGGAGAAAAAGAGAAAAGAAAAAGGAAAGGAAAAATAAGAAAGTTGTGGAATTTTTAGGTTGGCTTTTTGGAAAATTTATTGGTAATTGTATAAATAATTAAAAATTATTTTAATTTATTTTAGGCTAGATAATTAAAATAATGTCTCAAAATTAGGCTACATATTAAATTTTTAAATCTCATATTATTATTATTATTATTGTTATATATATATATATATATAAATTTTATTTTATTTATTCGTATAAAAATTTTTGGGGTATTACATCACTACCCCCTTAAGGGATGACTTCATCCCCAAAGTCATAGGCCAAGGTTTGGTAATAGGAATACGGGAATAGGGAGCAAGGTGGTTCTGGTGGCTAACCCTGGCTATGAGGACACACACCACTAGCTACTATTTGCTTAAAAGAAAAATCGTTTCTTAAAATTGACTTACCTAAAGCAAAGAGTTCAAGGTACGCCTCATGTATGTTCTACTCTAATTCCCAAGTGGCTTCTTCCACCCTGTGGTGGCTCTAGAGGACCTTCATAAGTGAAACTGAACTTTTCTGGGTCTATTAGAGTTGGGTATTGAGGATTTGTATAGGCCTCTCCTCGTAGGTCAAAGAGTCATTGAGCTTAACGTCATGGGGTTGTATCACGTGGCACGGATCTATAATGTACTTCCGCAATTATGAGATGTGGAAGAGGTTATGGACACGTGCTAACTTTGGTAGGAACACCAATTGATAAGAAACCTCATCAATTCCATCAATAATCTCATGGGGTCCAATATACCTTGAGCTTAGTTTTCCCTTCCTACCAAACCTCTACACTCCCTTAGTGGGGGAGGCTCTCCATAATACCTTTTCTCTAAGCTCAAAGTCGCTACCACGGTGTATCCAATCCTTATAACTCTTCTGTTGACTCTGAGCACCTTTCATCTTGTCCTAGATTAGACGAACCTGTTGGGTCATCTCCCCAATCAACTTAGGGCCCAACACCACAATTTTATTGATATCACTCCAGTACAAGGGTGTCCGGCAATTTTGTCCATATAAGGCCTCAAAGGGTGCCTTCCCTATGCTGACATGGTAACTGTTGTTGTATGAAAACTCCACCAAATGCATACGATCCTCCCACTAACCTTGAAAATCCATAGCATAAGCATATAATGTGTCCTCGAATGTGTGAATGGTCCCCTCGGTCTACTTGTCCATAGCTAGATGGAAGATAGTACTCATCTTTAGCTTTGTTCCCAGAACCTCATGCAATTTCCCCTAAAATTAGGAGAGAAAATTCGAGTCCCTATCAGAGACAATATTTGTGGGTACACCATGCTAGCTAACCAAAAATTTTATATAAGCATTGGCCAAATAGTCCATACTCTAGGTTGACTTCATCAATACAAATATCGCCACTTAGTCAGTCTGTCCACAATAACCCAGATGGTGTCATGCTTGTTGTGAGTTCTAGGCAGCTTACTCACAAAATCCATGGATATTGAGTCCTATTTTTATCCCGAGACTTTAAGAGGTTGGACTAACCTTGTAGGTATGCGATACTTAAACTTAATCTTCTAACATGTCAAGCATCGAGACACAATCTTAGTACCTCCTGGTTCATGTAGGGCTACTAGTAAACCCTCTTAAAGTCTTTGTACAACTTGTCTACTTGGTGGACAGAGTAGGGCGTGTGATGTACTTCCTCCAAAATTCAGTGCTTTAGGTCTGAGTAACCCTTGTGGTGCACACCAACGACCCTTGTAGTGAATGCTACCATCATCATGTATTTGGAATCCTTTGGCTCAACCTTCTTGTATCTTCCACTATATCTTTTCAAGCTTAACATCTCTAGGCTATTTGGTGTGGATCTCCTCAAAAACACTATTGGGGTATTCATCAAGGCTCTCATGCAAACCTTAAGATCACCGTGTTGGATCAAATCTACTTCTATATCATGAAATTCTTCTTATAACCGGTTAGCTACCACATGGGAGTTCATAGAGTGCAAGGTCTTCCAATTTAAGGCATCTACAACCACATTGGCTTTACCTTTATGGTTAGTCAGCTTGATTCCATAATCCTTTATTAGCTCTAACTAGTTCTTCTATCTCATGTTCATCTCCTTTTAAGTGAATATGCATTTAATACTCTTGTGGTTGGTGAAGAATTTATATCTTGTCCCATATAGGTATTGTCTCCAGATCTTTAGTGTGAAAACTACTGTGACCAATTCCAGATCATGAGTTGGGTAGTTCTGTTTGTGCCACTTCAACTAGTAGGAGGCATAAGAGACAACCCTACCATTTTGCATTAGTATGCACCCTAACCCATGATTGGATGCATCACTCTAGACTTTAAATCCCTTAGATCTAGCTGGAAGAGTTAGGATAAGGGCTGTGGTTAGGTATTTCTTAAGTTCTTGGAATACCCCTTCATAAGTCTCATCCTAATGAAACCTGATAGTTTTCATCAATAGGTTTGTCAGAGGATAGGAAATCCTTGAGAAATTCTAAACGAAGTTTCTGTAATACTCGGCCAGACCTAAGAAGCTACGAACCTCTAACACATTCACGTGGGCCTTCCATTCTATAATTGCCATAATATTTTTTGGGTCCAGTGTGACTCCCTAGCTAATTCTATGTGCCCTAGAAAATCCACTTTAGGAATCAAAAACCCACACTTGGATAGCTTAGCATACAAGTGGTGTTATTAAAGGAGAGATAGAATAGTGCAAAGGTGTTGGTCATGCTCTTCCTTTCTTCGAGAGTACAACAATATGTCATTGATGAACACTACTACAAATTGGTCAAGGAATGTCATGAAGATCCTTATCGTCAAATCCGTGAAGATAATATGTGTTGGTGAGCCCAAAAGGAATCACCATGAATTCATAATGCCTATATGGTGCCCGAAATACCATCTTCATGATGTCAGCATTTGTAATGCATAATTGGTGGTATCCTGATCTCTGATTGACTTTGGACCTTGATTCTCAGATGTGGATATCAATTCTTAACTATCAACTAATTCATCCTTGGTAATCAATGTAGAGATGGAAGCTCCCATCATTCTTCTTTATAAATAGGATTGGTGATCCCCACTGAGATACCCTGGGCATGATGTATCTGTTGTCTAGTAACTCCTCTAGTTGAGTCTTCAACTCCCTCGACAACACTGATGCTATCTAATAAGGGGCCCTTGACACATGTTCAACCCCTAGCCCTAGGTTGATGTTGAAGTCGATCTAGTACACTGGTGGCATACATGGGATGTCCATTAGAAACACATCGTGGAAATCCCAAACCATAGGAATATCACTTAAGCTTGCAAGATCTTTGTTCAACTCCTGGACACTACACTGACACATCGGGTACCTCTTCTGTGTCAATGAGTACAGTGCAACAGTAAGCACCATTTAGTGGTGGGCTCGGGATTAGATTTCCTATACGAAACCCTAGAACCCTTCGGGCCTCCCAACACTACACATTCTTGTGAGCAGTCTATCACTGTATAGTATCTCCCAAACATATCCATCCCTAGTATGACATCAAAGTCCCATAGATCCATTTCGACCAAATACACTAGGAAGTGTACCCCTTCTATCACTAAGTCCACCTTTGAGTAGAGCCTAGTGCAATCTATTCTATATCTCGAGTGTAGCATCATAGATATGACTACTCTAGCAGATGGTGACAAGTTAGCCTTAGCAATAAATTCAGTTGACATAAATGACAATGAGGAGCCCAAATTGAATAGTACATGAACTGGTAGATAAAGGATGGTAAACATACCCATAAACACATCCAAATATCTATCACCCTCTTCTTGGCTAATGACATTTAGGCATCCACCTGACTTACCTCCCTGATAACTCCCTCGATAACCTACGGTACTCTAAACCTGACCACCTCTCCATGGAAAACCACAGAACCTCTGTGTCTCCTCTTAAATTCTTAGCTCTATACACTGGTTGGGGTAGGTGCCCTCTGTTGAAACTATGGAAAAGGTGCCCTTTGTTGGAACTGGTATCCATAGGGATGATAAAAGCTTCTTTAGCTGTGACACTCAAAGGGTCAGTGGCTTGGTCTGCCATAAATCTTACAGCGCAATGGTCTACCTCCACGATCTCCTCCCAAGTGATTCTTACCACAACATCTAAAGGGAAAACAACTTGGTGGCTCTTAATTCCTAGTTGGTCCCCTTTACTATTGTCCTGAGAGTCTGTCTCCTTAGGGCTAGGTCCGACTTCAGGTCCTACTTCAAAAATGTAATCCATGTCTTAGATCTACCCCTCCAACATCATAGGTCCTCTTTGCCAGCATATAGTGGAGGGTGGTGTCTAGTGACCCTCCAGATCCATTCCTCCTTGACGCCCTCCTAATGATGCAGTAAAGGTAGGGGTGGCGGATGAAGTTGGGTTTGGCATAGTAAGAACTCTATGAAGGCCTCAAAGGCCTCCTCAAGGCGCCCAACTCATCTGTTCATCTTAATCAGCTAGTTATAAAATAAGAGATGGTTTAGGTCCAAACATTCTAGTTCACTAAATACTATTCACACACTCCTCTCTTTAGGAGTTTCCTCGACTACCCATTACATTTCCTTACTAGTGGATCCGGATCTATAGGAAAAACTAAAATTTCAAGGTACAAAAACCTTTTTAAAACTCAAGAAAAGCATGGTTGTAACTAAGTTCTCCAAAAACAAAACACAATTGTCAGAACCAAACCTTTGATACCAACTTGTAACACCTACAAAAATCACCATTGAAAGTTTTCATTTTAAACATAAAAACATACACCAAAAACGTGGGTGTTACAACCATAATTGGTATAAGTCTGGTCCTAGGCCATCCATGTACCAACTATAAGGCAAGGTAGAAGTAGGTGCAACCATGATAAACATAGTAAGGAAATCATTTCATAACATAATAATGGTTAAATGTTTGTTACCAAGGAAAAACTAAAATACATAAACATTGTTCAATGAAAATAAAACATTAAAACTAGAAAGCTAGAAATGGTAAGAGTAGATGTCACTCTCCTCTGACCCTAACCCTAGATTACTATAGCATCACTCTGCCCTAATCATATCATCATAAGCTACAAAGTAATCTAGAGAATCCTTAGTCACTTACACAAGCTCAGGAGCTCATGGTAATGAGAAATACCCATAATAGGGGTGATCAGTAATCTACGTACTAAGTAAGGTAAAAATATAGTTAAGTAGGAACAAAAGCAGTTACTGATACAACAACAAGATATAAAAGGTGCATAAGTAGGTTGTAATGGTTTGTACATTATTATCTGGACTTAAGGTATTAGTATCATAAGTAGTCATCTCTTGAATTATATCCACGTGGGTTTAGGGACCCCACTTTTCTCACTGGTGGACCGGTAAATATAATGCAAACTTATAGTAACATGCTCCTAGCCACTATTCTTACTAGTGGACTGATAAATGCAATATAAACATAGGGCATCACACTCCTAGCAATATTCTCACTAGTGGACAAGAAAATACAATAAAAAACTAGGGCAATATGCTCTGAGCCACTATTCTCATTGGTAGACTGGTAAATACACTACAAACTCAGGGAAGCACACTCCTGGGCCCTATTCTCACTAGTGGATTGGTAAATAAGGTATAACCAGTCTCGACCTATGTGGTGTTCCAATATAAGTAATTATTATCTTTCCATAGGATATTAATGTTCAAGGGTTTTATTAATTGAGCTTGGGACCCTACTATTCTCACTAGTGGACCAATAAATATGATACAAACTAAAGTTAGCATGCTTCTAGCCATTATAATCACCAGCGAAACTATAAATATAATATAAACCTATGGCAGCATTCTATTGGCCACTATTCTCACTAGTGGACAAGTAAATACAATATAAACCTAGGACAACACACTCCTGGCCACTATTCTCACTGGTAGACTAATAAATAAGGTACAATCGACCATGACTCAATTGATCTTCCACTTTAAGTTATCAGTGTCTTATTCATGTCTTATTTGTTTTAGATACCACACACAAATACATGCATCACTCAAGTATGAATCTTTTCCTAATACAACCGAAGGACTACCCTGTCTCCTTAGAAATGCCAGTTCCTAATCCCTTAGTACCTCCATACCCACTATTGTTCCTTTCAGTTCCTTATTCATAAAAAAATATAAACCTATCATAAGGAACCCTCTTTATTCATGATTCATTACCCATTTCCCCTATTCCTCACATATTATAACCATTAGCCCCTAGAGTTTCTCCTCAAAACCCTAGTTCTCCCCCAGTTGACGTAGCCCCTTCTCTACTACTTATTTAGCCCTAAATTTCTATAAGAAAGCATATACTACTATAATTGTTCATCCTCTAAAATTTTGTAGCCTAGCTCCTTCACTCAGCACATGTGATAACAGCCTCCCCAACAGACTCCTCTCGAAATCCTAATTTTCCTATAGTAGTTGTATTTGCTTCCACTTATCCCACCCGACCATCAGACTTAGCACACGAACCCCAAATCATATATTCAATAGCATATTTCAAAGGTACAACCCAACTCCCCCATTTCCTGCATATGATATTGACCTTCCCCTAGGGTTTTGTACTATAAAAACCCTAGCTCCACCTACTTGGTAATCTCCTGACATTTAGCATCCAAGGACTCCCCTATTTGTTTCCAAGCTATCTAATAAGGTCATCATCTCCCCCAAATCCATCATTTGCAACCATCCATAACTTAGTCACCTCTAGGCAAAACCCGTATTAGGTTTGACTCACCCTATGCATGGTCAACCCTCTCCATGTAATATCTAACTTAATCCACCTTAATCCACCTTTATAATTACCATAGTTATTCTTTAACACCTTCGAAATGTTATTTGACTAAAATTTTCCCTAGGGTGTCCCCATATGCAATTTTTCACAATATTAACCAAAATGCCCCTGAATTTCCAAAACCCTACCTAAGCCTCATGTCCAGGCATATTCTTACCTTAGGTCCTTACACGCTAAGCTCCACAAACAATCCCATAACATGTAACATTTTCAAGTAGGTATTCAGTTAACATATAATAAAGTCACATAAACAAAAGGCCTTAGCTATGACTATATCCTTACCAAAATGGCTTCGGTCTTGAATTAAGAATAACATATGCCTCTTCTCCCTTTGTCACCAAAACAACACCTAAATATGGGAATATCTAAACTTAGGCTATCTTATCATTTTTCTTCCTTTTCTTTAAATAAAATAATAATAATAATAATAATAATAATAATAATAATAATAAGAAATCTAATTAAATGGAACTCGAAATGGTGGAAGAGAAGTGGTGGTGACCAGAATGGGTAAGAGAAGTAGAGTGGCATTGTGACGATGTTGTGGCAGTGGTGGTAGAACAAGGTGGAGAATATTTTTTTTTTTTTGTAAAAAAGAGTAGAGGTTAGCCTCTTATAGGTTGAGGGTGGTGTTGGCACAAGGTATGTTAATAGGGGAGAGGTAGGTTATGGCATCTAGACTAGCAACCAATGATGGCATAGCCGAGAGGTGGGAGGAGAAAAAGAGGGGAAATGGAGGGGGAGAATGAGGTGGAATAGGTAAGCTACATAGGTTGGAGACTTGTGAAGGGGGCTGAGGTGCAGTGGTGGTGTAGAGATGGAAGAATGCGTTATTGGTGGTGGTGGTGCAAGGTAGTGTAGGGTGGGAGACTTACACTTTGCAAGGTCACAGAAGAAAAAGGAAAGGGAGAAGAAGGGGGAATGCGGGACTCAATAGGTATAGGGGGTATATGCAATGAAGAGGGGAGGAGTTTTGGGGCGATGTAGCTTGGCTGTGGAGGTCTTGGTGACAACAAGCTAGATTAGGAGAGGGTGTGGTTGTAGGTTCGATGATGGAGAAGAGGAGAGAGAGTAGCTTTTGGGGGGGGGGGTATTTATTGGTTATAGAGGGGAAAATAAGGACAAAGGGGGAAGGTGACAAGGTAGCCGGTCATAGGGCGGCACATTGGTGACAAGGTAGGACAATGTAAGGGAGCAGGTGTAGGGGGGAAAGGGTAGTGTATTAGGGTGGTTCTATGTAGTCTCATGCCTATATAATTGGTTGAGAAGGGAAAGAGGGAGGGGAAGGTGTTGGGTTGCAAGTGTTGCAGGGGTGAAATGGAAGGGGGGAATGATCATGCACATGTAGGAAGTAGAAGATAGGGAGAAAAGGAGAAAAGAGGAAATAATGGAGGGAGAAAGAAGGAAAAGAAGAAAATAAAGAGGGGGAATAGGTCGTCGCCTAGGGGAGAGAAAAAGGAAGAGGAAGGAGAGTATTGGAATTTTTTAGGGGAAAAGGGAAAGAGAGGGAGGAGGATGCTTGTTCTAGTTGCAGCATAGGCTTGGTGGGGAGGAAGAAGGAGAAAAAAGAAGAAGAAGGAGAAAAAAGAATAAGAAGGAAGAAAAGAAAAAAGGAAAGGAGAAAGAGAGAAGAAAAAGGAAAGGGAAAATAAGAGAGTTTTAGAATTTTTAGGTTGTGTTTTTGGAAAATTTATTGGTAATTTTATAAATAATTAAAATTTTTAGAATTTCTTTTTAATTTATTTTAGGCTAGATAATTTAAATAATGTCTCCGAATTAGGTTAGATAATAAAATTTAAATTTTATATTATTATTATTATGATATACATATATTTCTTTTTATTTATTATTTTATTATTTATTTCTATGAAAATTTTGGGGTATTACAACTAAGGTTGACCTAAAAATTGACTCAGGCTTTCCTAGTCTAATTATTCACATTTAAGAGCATTAAGCCATAAATGACCAAAAATCCATGATAGGTTATTTACTCATTATATTATCATTTTAATTTGAAAATTTATCAAAATTGAATGAAGTTCATGGGATAGCTAAATAACATTAAAATAAACATTTTAACATAAAATTTTAATCCTGGAAAAAATTTCAAAATTGAAAGTGTTACCATTTTCCTTAAAATACATTGTAGATCATTTAACACATAAAACACTAACCATCGCTAGCTAGCATACCATATTTCACATGCTTCTTATTCTCAATATAATATAACACATACTAGGTATACAATTATATTTATAAGTGAAATGATAAAAATAGCTCTAGAGCATAATTTTTTTTATCACTCATAACTATACCTAAACTTAGTTAAATTTCAACACACCATATATAAAAATTTAACTAAAACATGTGAGGTATCAAATGGTAACCTCAAAAATACAAGATAATGTCTCAGAAAGGACAATAATGGTGTTAGCCAAGCCTCCCTTACAAAACATGCACATATATTTTTCACCATTCAACCTTATTTAAGCATGCTATTATATGTGAATGAAAAATTCATAATTCTAGCATGCTCTTACATAAATTTACATGATTACATATTTTTAGAAAATAATAACAATACACGGTGCATTCATATTTTTCATGAGGTTATAAGGAAATATGAATTACACTTAAGCATAACATAAGAAATGATAAACATGCTATCACATGATCTTTACATATTAAGTATGAGCATATGAATTACCTATATTCAAGAAAAGTAGCAAAAAAAAAAAGGAACAAAGAGACACTGAAAGCTCTAGCTGTATATATAACTTCCTTCTCCTTAAAGTACAAAACACCAAAATTATAACTACAACACAAAAACAACAAGATAACAATACCAATGAAGTTATAATAAAAAAAAAATGAGATAATACCCAAATAGAGGTTGGCACACTACAATATGGAAAGAGAGAAAGAAAATCTTAAATTTTCTCCCAAATCTAACACTCTTATATTTAAGTAAATATAACAAGGCTAGATAACAAATCAATAGAAGTTGAACCAACAAAGAATATGGAGACAAGAGAGGGGGTAGGGGGTTGGATTCTACAACTTGAAGAACATAAAGGGTGTTGTCAACACTTGGGGTAAAACTAAAGAAAAAGGGAGGAGAGAAGACAAACACTACCACGGAAAAGGGGTTTTAATAACGGTTATTTTATAGTTTTAATAACGGTTTTGAACCGTTATTGAATCGCCCGTTATTAAATCTTTAATAACGGTTCATAACCGTCATGAAAAATACACAAAAACCCGCGCATATGTGCGTAAATTTCATATTTAATAACGGTTTTTAAGTAAAAACCGTTATTAAAAAGGAGCTTTTCATAACGGTTCTTAAAAAAACCGTTATTAAAACCTCAGTTTTTAATAACGGTTCTATGAGAAACCGTTGTTAAAACCTGAATTTTTAATAATGGTTCTATGACAAAACCGTTGTTAAAGCCTCAGTTTTTAATAACGGTTCTATGGGAAACCGTTATTAAAACCTATGCTTTAATAACGGTTTTCATAGAACCGTTATCAAAACTATATGTTTTTTTTTTAAATTTTTCTCTTTTGTTCCTGCCCACATACACAGTTGTATGTTCAAACAATTACCAAATCTGCAATGTAGAACAACATCAATTCATACCAAATCTGCAATCACACCATAATTTCAATCAATCTATAACTGTACCAATGTCTCAATACACCAACTATACTTAGGAATAAAAATTAGTGGGCATACCACAACTTGGTAGCTCTACACCCCAAAGTAAAGAGTTCACAAATCTAGGCTGGAAGACCGAAAGATGTAGATGAAATACAAACCTGAAAATGCATGTAGAATAAATAGATCGCTACCTAATACCGTTATTAAAACCGTTACGAGAACTACGAGATCGACCACGTACGCTCGTTTTCGTAACACCTAATCCAAGACCCCTGTGTCTTCCAGGGTGTTCTACAATTCCTATAGCCTGTGATACAATGTTATATTGGTCTACCCCCTCCTCACCATCTGACGCTTGAAGTTCGTCCTGTAATGTATATAATATATGTAAAATTAGCTTACATGAATAAGCATAATATAATAGTTTTCTAAAAGAAAAGTAAGCAAGGTTTCAAATATCTACAAACTTACAATTTTTGTCGCTGCAACATCTACATCTTCATTAATATATCCATCTTTTGTTGCTCTAGCCTTCTTCCATAATGTACGAATATTATACAAACGCCACATTTCATTCACCGTCGGTCTCGAAAAGGCGGAACTAATGGAGAGTTCGAGTCGGAATCCGCAGATTCGTATCTGAATATGAGGAAGTGCTCGATGGCGATGGAATTGTGTGCGACGAAATCTTTCCATCCGTTTTGAAACCAGACTCTGCCTTCTTCCTTAACTAGTTGTACTGGCCATTTTGCTCCGTTCGGGACATTGAGGTATGCATGAGTGAGGAGACCCTTGCCATGGTTCTTCACGAATTTTTCTGGAAGTGCCTGTGATCACAAATGCAAGGCAGAGATTCCACGCACCGTTCAGTTTCCAAAAGTTTACTATAGGCTCCTTTCGGTATGTTTTTTGAAAGTTTCAAGTAAAAGGAAAAAAATAAATTGGGCTAAAAATGACATTATTTTTTACTTTAAATTATGATTTCTTCCAAAATTTTCTAACAAAAATCAAAATAACATTTTTATTGCTTAAAATTTATTCCATACCATCTTTTTAAGCAATAAAAATGTTATTTTGATTTTTGTTAGAAATTTTTGGAAGAAATCATAATTTAAAGTAAAAAAATAATGTCATTTTTAGCCCAATTTATTTTTTTCCTTTTACTTGAAACTTTCCAAAAACATACCGAAAGGAGCCTATAGTAAACTTTTGGAAACTGAACGGTGCGTGGAATCTCTGCCTTGCATTTGTGATCACAGGCACTTCCAGAAAAATTCGTGAAGAACCATGGCAAGGGTCTCCCCACTCATGCATACCTCAACGTCCCGAACGGAGCAAAATGGCCAGTACAACTAGTTAAGGAAGAAGGCAGAGTCTGGTTTCAAAACGGATGGGAAGATTTCGTCGCACACAATTCCATCGCCATCGGGCACTTCCTCGTATTCAGATACGAATCCACGGATTCCGACTCGAACTCTCCATTAGTTCCGCCTTTTTGAGACCGACGGTGAATGAAATGTGGCGTTAATTTGTATAATAGTAATCTTCGGTCGGTCACAATATACGGCTATAACCCTAACAATAATTAACCCTAATAAATTATAATAAAAAATAACACTAAACCTCATAAAATAATGATCCTAAACCTATAGCTAACCCTAACCCTAACCCTAACACTAACCCTCCCCCTAACCCCAACCCTAACCCTAACCACAATTATTTTAGATTATATATACACATCTTATATATAAAAATATTATAAATATATATACATATAATAGAACACATATAAACACACATTTTACGGAATATAAATACACGTCTTACAAAATATATATTAAAAAAAGCATATAAATACACATGATCTGCATAATAATGTGAGTGCTAGCTAAAAAAAAATATACACCTTAATTTTATACTTAGAACGTACATATCTTATGATAATAATATATATTTTAGGCTTGTAGATTCTCTTAAAATAATAATACATATTTTTATAAAATAGATTATAAACACATTTATATATATATATATATATATATATATATATATAAATTAAGGTCTCGGCCGACCAGAATCAAAAAAGGCCACAGCAAAAATTTTCACCAACACATCAAACAACAGATTTTTGAACAACACATCAAACACAACCTCTTCAGTGCAACAGGCATGGATTTATATATATATAAATATCAGTAGAGACAAATTAAGCAATGAAGGAAGAAAAACACATACGTAAAGGGAGCTACGTACGGCGTACAAGTTGAGAATGGCAACGACGAAGGTACAAATGCTGGCTACGTTTGCAAGAATGGCAGACGGGTGGTGGAGAGATGGCGGTGCGACGGTTTCCCTTAATTCAGAGGAGCGGGAGCGGTGGTGCAAGGGTTCGCAAGAGAAAGAGAGTACGACGAGAGGGAAGCGGCAGAGTCTGAAATATTTGGCAAGAAAGAGAAGATCGAACGAAATAAAAGGAACTTTTAATAACGGTTCCTGTAAGAACCGTTATTAAAACATGATTTAATAACGGTTATTACAGGAACCGTTATTAAAACCTTGCCAATTTTGACAACGGTTCTTCTTTGAACCGTTATTGAAACTTTTAATAACGGTTATTACTTAAAACCGTTATTAAAACTTCCCGCGCATTAATTTTCACGCATTTGATGACGGTTTTCGAACCACCGTTATTAATGTTCCGTTATTATTTCCTGTTTCCGTAGTAGTGAAAGAAAAATGCAACAAACGTTGAAGAATAAAGCACAAATAAACATGAGGAATCGTAGGGGTTTCAATTATCAACATGTGTGTGTGTGAGAAGGAAGAGAGAGAGAGCTAACCATAAAAGTTTGTTTAAGCCACACTTGAATAAAAAAGGTGATGCGATAATATATGGTGTGTAAGAGAGTGGGTGAAAGGTGACAAAAAAAATCCAAAATAGAACAAAAAATGTGCATAAAATATTATCTCATGATGCTTGGACAACCTCTGGTTGGTTTCCTGTCAACTACCTGACACCCCTTAATGTTACCTTCTCTTCCTTAATACTTGATTGCCCAACCCTAAGGCTCCAGTAGATAGCTCAATACCAAAAACCTAATCTCCACCATTTAAAGTCAATTCACATATTACAATTACTATTGCAACCTAAGAACACATAATTAACACATCCAATATCTATTATCCACATATTATTTTTGTGGTCAAATTCGTATAGCATACCAAGTTGTACTTATGTTCTTAATAAGGGTTTACGATAAATGGGGTATTACAACCATACATGGTCCTTGAGATATGTGATTACTTTTAGTCTTGCATGTAATATAGGTTAGGTAATAGTTATACCTTCTCCATGTTATAAAATATGGTTGTAACATCATGTATTTCTTATATTAATTCCATAAATTATTTTCAAAATAAAACTTTTTAGATTGTGAAAATAGTGGTGTTACAATGGAATAAGCATAATGTATTTATTTATTCATATAATAAAAATGATTTTTATATTAGAAAATAAAAAAAGAATGTTCATACACTTTTAGACAAAAAATAATAATGATGCGACAATAATGAGAACAACAAAACAACACCACCACCAATATAATAATAATAATAATAATAATAATAATAAAGGTATACCTAGTAACAAACTAACAGTAGTACTAATGCTTGTAGTAGTAGTAGTACTAGTAATAGTAATGCTTAATAATAATAATAATAAATTTTAGATAAATATTGAGTTTTGGATATTTATTAGGATATGTTGGGTATATATATTTCATATTTATATTATTTTGGGTCATATTAGATTTCGGATAAATGTTAGGTTTTGTTAGATGGCCTTTGATCTCACAAATTTTTAGGACATTTCTAATTTTGAGTACACATCATATCAAGTTTAATAAGCTTCATGGTATGATTTTTCATGTTGAAATTGGATAAATTTTGGACATGTCCGGATAATTTCTATTAGATATTTCAAGTTTGGTAAGGTTTTTCAAGTTTTATGTGGTATACAAATATGAAGTAATGTAAAGCTATACCAATGTTGTAAGGCTTTACTTAACAGTTAATGTGTTGACTATAATGAAACCCACTCCCCCTAGTGGACGTAATTGCACAAGGGTTATAGTCACTCTAATATTCATCAAAAAACTAGCCAAGCATATCATGGATCTTGTCATAACATACTTGTATAGGTTAACAGACACTAATAAATTGATACTTCTTAGTAGATTAAAAATTCTTAACTCATGTTCATTAAAACCTTCTCTACTCTAGTAATAAAAGTCTTTGTATGAGCTTAAATAGTTTCGTCTATAGCGAATATGGTATAATTACTTTGGTGAGTTATTTAGAGAAGGATGTGTAAATGACCCTATTTGTATGTGCGTTTGAATGAAGATGACAAAGTTGGATCATGTAACTATAGATTTTTATGTTGATACTTTATATAAAGGAACTTTTGATGAGATCTCACAAATAACTAATTACATATGAAAAGAGTTTGAAAGCATTAATTAGGGAGAAACTAACTTTTCTTCATATATGATTACTTAAAGTGACAACAATAAAGTCATTAGACTTAAAGCATCTATTCATGTGTATAAGCTTATTTCTAAATGAAGACTACTCAACTTCCCAACTTTTTTTTATTCATAGTGCTTTTGTCTAGTACAATAGATAGATAAGTACAACATTTAGTTTAAACCATTATAATACACTAGGAGTGGGGGGAATTCATACACGTGATATAAGGCATTTGTACCCTAGCATTTCACTACCAGAACAAAACTTGATTGGTTTTGCTCCCATCTTTTATGTTCAGGGAATGAAACCACCTCCATAAGGGAATCCTCCATTTCTAATGCTGCCATAGCCACTTCCATAACCACCGGGAAATAGACCACCTCCTCCATACCCACCACCTCCAAATCCGCCTCCATACCCACCTCCATACCCACCACCTCCAAACCCACCACCATACCTATCACCTCCGAAGCCAAGCCCTCCCACCCCAACCGAAACGTAGATGTCTTCATTATCGAGGTTTTCCTCACCATTTGAGTTACTAACTTTATTCTCTCCTGTTAGGGAAAAAAAAACGGTGAGATTAGCAACCCTGAGTTTCACGGACCTAGTCCATGAACAAACTTGGCCCCCTTTCAAAAATATAACTAAATGTCAAACAATAAAAAAATAGTGCTAAATTTGTTGGTAGCCATTAGAAAACTGAATTTCCGAACTTTTTAAAGCTATCAATAAAATCACAATACAACAGTGAACTACTCAACATATTCAACCATTTAGCCAACTACTAATATGCATCGTGTATGTACGTATCCATATATGTAAGAGAATTCAGCATTCTTATTTTGTGAGGGGCCTAGCTAGGCGAAGACAATTTTTTATATATTATATTAAACAAAGATAATAGGTTTTGTCAGCCGACCTTTGGTGAACCACTTTCCCCACCTTTTAGTAAGGGTTTTAAAAGGGTTACCAACCATTTATCTGGACAAAATTACAACTAACATACTTCTTTCATTAGTAGCATCTATACACAAGAAGAAAAAAAATGGCAGGCCCATGGGATGAAGGAAACAAAGCAGTCATGTCGAAGTCATAAATATAGAGATTGAAATACGGGCAAAACTTACGTGCTTGTTGAGCAAGCTCGCGAGCTCCAACTTTAGAAGAGATAAGAAGAAACATAGCAAAGATACATATTCCAAGAAAAAGGGAGGTTTTGAAATTTCCCATTGATTTTGATCAATTTTTCATCAGACTGTAAATGAAAGTGGCAAACAGTAGTTATTTTGGAGCTAACCTGCAACTGTTTAATGGGAGTCAGATCATGGAAGCGGGGCAATACGACCTATTTATAGAGCATCAAATGAGATGATAACAAGTAAAGGTCTTGGGATAGTAGTAGCTAGTTCCTAAGGGTCTCAAGGGTTCAAAAGAACGACAGTCCTGTATTCAGGGTTATGCGATATATGGGCTATGGTTATAACTTAATCGATAATAACACAAGATTAATTAACACGCAATCAACGATGGACCATCGGTCGTAGGTAGGGTCTCTAGTCCTGTCTCGATCAGTACCACTCACCCCATTGCATGGTCCGCAAGAAGGTATTATTTATGGTCCTAATTCCTATCAGGCCTGAGATGACCGATCCATGCCCTAAATACTTTTGGTGCATTCAATTAAAAATAAAGATTATTAAAACGCAAAATGTTAAAGAGATACATGTGTGTTGTTCAAAGTTGGATATGAATGAGAAGAATGACTAATCAATCTAACGTGCTACTCCACCTATTTCCCCATGGTGGGATTCGTTTAACCTCAAAAGTTAACTATTGCCCCGTGCTACTGCAAGTCTTATTGGGTTTGGTTAAGGATAATTTAGTTCAAAATTTATATTGACAATTATTTTTATGAATTTAATATAATGAACAAATTAAAATTTGTGATCTATTATTATTGTTATGTTTATTGCAGTAATTTTTATTATAATATATGTAACTATGTAACAAATTATTATCATTAAGTATGTAATAAATAAATTATTATTATAGTTATTATTATAAATATAATTATAAATATTCTTTTATACATAATTATAATAATTTTTATAAAATTTATAATAATTATAATTATCATGTTATTTATAATAATAATTATTATCATTATCATCTTTAGAAATATAATAACCATTATTATTATTAAAAATACAAATATAAATTTTACATTTATAATAATTATAGTAGAAATTTCTATAATCTCATTTGATGGATGCTAATAAGATATTATAAATAAAGTGAGGAGAGTCTTACTAGTAGTGTTCGATTTGTTATTATATGGGTTGTATATTATTGTTTTTACATAAAATTTTATTAATAATATAGTTTATTGTTTATGTAATAATTTATATGAGATAAAATTTTACCTATGTAGATCAAATTTGGCTTTATTTTGAATTAAAGTTGGAATTATGTTTGAGTATAGGTCGAGTTCGAGTTGGATTATTTTGTATTGAGTAAGTTTGGGTCGAAAACATTCTGGTTATGTCATTATTGGGTTTCTATTTGGGTTTTCTTTAGTCGGATTATTTTGGTTTGGATCATTCACGTATGGGTCATTATTTGGTTAGCTAAATTTCAGTTATTTTTGGATTGATTTTGATTGTTTCAGGTTTGTAGATTGATATTAGGTTTAAATTTTTTGGTCCAAATTGGGTTTAGTGTACTATTATTTAGATTGGGTCATTCGAGTTAGGTAAGTTTTTCCAGATTTACTGGAATCCCACTAATCATGTTTTGACCCATCAAAGATTTTAGCACACAAATAATCCAAATCAGTATGAACATTTTCATTTATTAATTATACATTCGAATCTTGGGGTATTTGAATCCACACTATAACTAGCCTAAAATGAACCTTATTTGAATCAAATAAAATTTTATTTAGGTATTATGATATTTAGTCTAATATATTTTATAAGTCTCGTATATTTGTTAATAA
This sequence comes from Tamarix austromongolica, assembly GCA_039764185.1. NCBI lineage: Eukaryota > Viridiplantae > Streptophyta > Magnoliopsida > Caryophyllales > Tamaricaceae > Tamarix > Tamarix austromongolica. Next base: position 19,952,233 of record CM077810.1, read on the forward strand.
TTTTACTTAGATATCTTGAAATTTTGACACAATATTTTATTTTATGATTACTCTATGTTTTTGAAAATTTTACTTAGGTACCTTGATATTTAAATTTATTTTCATTTGAGTACCACAATGGTGAAAATAAATCAAGATTTTTATTTCATATATGTACCTATTTTACTAGTCTGGTGAAGCTAAATTCTATATGGAAGGTATTTAACTAGAATTATTAAAAATATAGGGTATCCATAGAATATTAGCCAAATGTCAAAGTACCAAATTGAAAATATTAAAATCATAAGGTACTTATGAAATATTATACCAAATGTTAAGGTATCAAAATAGAATTCATTGTAAATTTAATTGAATCCCTAATGGTGATTAGAAATAAAGTGTAGAGTGCACGCAATTTGATCATTTGTAGTATCACATTTTACCCAAAACAATTCATATTTTTATGATTCTTTTTTTTTTCCAAGAACCAAACTATTTTTAAAAGTTAATCTAGTTGTAAATTTATGTTTTGGTTGGGTTGGTGGTCATTCCATTTCAATCTTTCCATACATAACCGAAGGTAAGAAAGGATTCTTAAAGTGTCAAAAGTTTTAGAAGTATATGGGAATTACCTCTAAAGCCTAGTATTGTTGAGAAAATTAAATGAAGATCTCCATAGACAAAGTATGAAAAATTATTGAAAAATTCTTGTAATAGTTCAATTTTCATAAGTTTTAAATTTTATTCTAGAGTATTATTTTGTGGAAACATATGGATAAATAGAAAGGTTGTTACCAATATCCACATATTTCTTATATTAAGTGCAAGGATAAAATATTTTCAATTAAATTTCAAATATATGAATGAATGAAAATCTTTTGAAACAATATATAATAAGTGATGTAAAGGATAAAATGGTCATTAAAAAATGGTAGGTACCATGATAATACAAATATTGAAGGAACTTAACAGTCCAAAAATATCATAAATACAAAACGACACCACTTGATGTGAATATCTAGATAGCTCTAACTCTTAGTTTCAATCCATCATGAAAATCATTGACCTTTGTTAATGCTTGCATAAGGTTTTCTACAAAAGTTAGGTAATTGTATGAGAGTGTATTGAGTAAATCATGACAAATGTTGAAGAAATAACATGATTACATAACTTATTTATGTGTAACATAGACATATCATCATTATCAAATAAGATATGGTCAAAGCATTCATAAGATAGCATGAGATAATTATGCTATACACATCAAGGCATAAGAAATGTATTACAATAATATACGATTATATTGTTAGCATATGAGAACTTAAGGCTAATATGATAATACAGGCTCAAAACTAAATCATTTATTATACTTTTGTTAACTATGATCACAATATTTCAATTTATTAACAAGTGTATAAGGGCGCAAATTCTATTATGTACTTGGTTTCACCTTGCAAGATGCACCCAATTAACATGGGGGTGATGCATAAGTGATAACAAGGATAAAGAATTCCAACATGGTAGAGTGTATTTTATATGGTAGTGCTCGATGTATATTCTTCTTTGGATTAATATTTATTATTGTCTAACTCGATGCATATCCTTCTTTAGGTTGATATTTATCTCCTTCCACCTCAATGAGTATATTCACCTCTTGATTGATGTTTATCATTATTTAGGTTCCCTTTGGGTTGATATTTATTCTGCTCCACCTTGGTGTATCCTCTTCTTGATTGATTTTTATCTTTCTTGGGGCCAAAGTAACTCTATCTTGATGTATATACTTATATGGGCTAATGTTTATTCTTCTTCACCTTGATACGTGTCATCATCTTAGTTCTATTAGTTGGTGTTTATATTTATTTAGGGTAAGGAAACTATCCTCTTCTAGGTTGATGGTCATCCTTCTCTACCTCAATGTGTATTATCTTCTTGGAGACTTGAACTCAAAACCTTTCATATGAAAGCAAGCTTGCTTAAACACTATGCTAGAACATGTTTTTAGTATAATTACTACATCACAACCTTAAAACTCTTCTACTGTGTTCCACATTAGCATGCTACATCATCTCAATAAACCTTCCATAGTGCACTTGTAATACCCCAAAAATTTCGAAAACCTATATTTTAATAAATTACTTTTAATTGGAATAGAATTGCTTTTAGATTTTTTATTTTAATTATTTTATGGATTTTAGAGTATGTAAATTTGGATAAGAATATTTAATAAATTAAAAATAAATAATTTGCTATTTATCATATTGTTTTATTTAAATAATTTTCCAAAACTAATATTTTACCAACTTTATCCTTTTTAAACTAATATATTAGATTATAATAAATTAAATTATTAAATTAAATAAATTATCAAGAATATTACATTTTATGATTTATAAATTAATTTAATTTATTTTCCCATTTTTCCATTTCCTTCTTTTACCCTTTTTTTTCTTTTCTTCTCTTTTTTTCCTTCTTCCCCCTTCCTTGGGCCGTCCGCCCGGCCTGCACAGCCCCTCTCCCCCGCACGATTGGGCCAGGCCGATCTTTCTCCCCTCTCCCCCGCACGTTGGGCCTTCGGCCCGATCTCCTCCTCTCCCTCGCTCGCACGCCCGTCTCCCCAGCCGCCTCCCTTTATTTTTTCCCCCTGGATCGACCGGCTCCCTCCTTTCCTGCGCCGGTCCGACCGCCCGTCCCTTTCTTCTTCCCTTCTTCTTCTCCCACGCCCGACCTGCACGTTCGACGCCATGCCTGCTGCCACCGCCTGCACCCATCGCTGCCACCACCTGCTCCCTCTCCCTCTCTCTCTTCCCCCGTCGTTTTCCTTCCTTTTTCGAGCCAAACCGGCCCTGGACCAGCCCCGCATGCCCCTCCCCCTTTCCTTCTTCTTCCCTCTTTTCCCCTGCAACCCTGCGATGCCCTGCCAACCTAAGCCTGCCCTCCGATCAGCCCCTATTCCCCTACCCTTCCTCCTCTTTTTCTTCTCCCCTTCAGCCATTTCCCTGCCCATTGTTGTCGAGCCCCTCACCCCCTTCCCGAGCTCCCTCCTCTCTCTTTTCTCCTCCTCCCATTCGCCCCCCCCCCCCGTTCTTCTTTTTCCACCACCGTCCGCCGCTCCTGCCGCCTCACCAACCCCCTGCGCCGCCTTCTGCCACCGCCTGCTACCACCCTGCACCCCCACACAGCCCCTTCGAGCCCCGCACTTCCCCCTTTCTCCTCCTCTTCCTTTTTCTTCCCAATTTTTCCCCTTACCACCGAGCCACCTGCAACCACCATTTCCGCCGCCGTCCGGCCATCTCTGCCGCCACCTAACCCGCCGTTCGACACCCTGCAACCTCCTCTACAACCGCCATCCATTAGTTGGCCGAAACCAACCCTTGCACCCCTCCATTTTTCCCTCCACTTTTCCTTCATTCTCAACCCTTTCCCTCGACCCTCCTCGGCAGCCGACCTTCGCCGCCGTCTTCGCCGCCTCGAAACCACCCTTAGCCTCCACCTACACCCCCTCTACACTCCTGCACCATTCCCCTGCCTTAGAACCTCCCCTAACCACCCTCTTTTCTAGCCTAAAGACCCTAACCCGAAAATGATGAATCTTGCTTCCTTCACCCCCCTTTGAACCCTTCCACCCCTTATTTTTGCATGAAACTCACGCTGCCCATGCAGCGTGAGCTCCCCTTCATTTTAAAAATAGTTTGGATAATTTTTAAGGTAAAATGGTAATTTATGTTAAGTGTTTTATTAATTAAAATTTATAAAGTTTTATACTTTGGTTCTTATTTCTAACATAAATATGATGGATATTATTTTTAGGTGTTGAGTTGCTAATTAAGCTTGGTAAGATTGATATTTTGCGGGATTAAGGTAACCGTTAATCCTCCCTTAAATATATGAAAAACGCATGCTAGCACATTTAGGGTTTAGTATGATTTTATGCATGTTTTGTATGCTTAGCATGATATGTTTATGGTTTCTTATATTGTTTGTTAAAAAGAAATAGCATGATAACTTTTGTGCCATATGTAGGTGTGTTAAATAAAGAAGGAGTTGGAATATGGATAGAAATGTTAAATGCTTGTTTAAGATGCACCATGTTGCTAATACATGAATAATGTTATTGTCTAAGGGTATTTTAGTAATTATGCTTATGAGGTATGTGAATCAATGTATATAGTTGCTAATGAGTATTATGTTGAATAATGATAAGTTGGTGGACTTAGATGACAAAAATGAAGTATTAATATTGTTATTTTATGTAGGGTTAGTAAATTCATAAAATGTTGAATAAAGGGGTTGAGTGGAAATTTCACAAGTGAAAAAGGACATTTTGGTAATTTGGTAAACAAAAGGGTATTTTAGTAATTTGTAAAATAAAAGGAGTGTTATGGTAATTTTATAAATAAAAGGGTATTGTGGTAACTTTGTAAATAAAAGGATATTGTGATAATTTGAAAGTAGGGGTAAAATAGTAATTTTTGAGTCAAGGGGCAATATGGTAATTTTATAAGTAAGTGGTAAGAATGGTAATTTTGGAAGTAGGGGTAAAATTGTAACTTTGGATGAATGAGGGCATTATGGTAATTTTGTAAGTAAAAAGGGCATTATGGTAATTTTGGAGGTAGAGGGGCAAAATCGTAATTTCATAAGTAAAGGGTAATATGGTAAATTTTATAAGTGAATGGCGAAGTGGAAATTTATAAGTAAAGGGGTAATATGGTAAATTGGAAAAAAAGGGCAAAATGGTAATTATGTAAGGAAAGATAAAGATGGTAATCTTGGATGTAAAAGGGTAAAATAGTAATTTGTAAAGTAAAAGATGTATGGTGGTAATTTTCATAAATAAAAGGATATTATGGTAAAATTGGATGTAAGGGGTAAAATGGTAATTTTGTAAATGAAAGGATATTACGGTAAACTTGGGAGTAAGGGGTAACTTGGTAATTATGATAACGACAAAAGATAATTTAGCAAGTAAATTATGATTGTAGAAGGGCAATTGGATAAGTATGATACTATAGAAGGGTAATTTGGTAAATTAACTAATTAAAGGGCATTATGGTAATTTTAATAATGGAGAAGGGTAATATAGTAATTTTGATTATGAAAAAGGGTAAATTAATATTGGTAATTATGAGGAAGAGTAATTTGGGATTTGTGATAATTAAAAAGGGTAAATAGCAATTAAAATAATTGAGAGGGGTAAAATGGTAATTATGATAAAGGAGAAGGGCAATTTGGTAATTTGTTCAACTAAAAGGGCAATTTGGTAATTTAGCCGATAAAAGGGTAAAGTGATAATTGTTTAACCAACTAAAGGGGCAAAATAGTAATCATGATAATGAAGGAGGGTAATTTAGTAATTTATCCAACTCAAGGGCAATTTAGTAATTATAACAAAGGAGAAGGGCGATTTGGTAATATAATCAACGAAAAGGGAAATATGATAAGTATAGTAATTAGGAGGGGGTGAATGATGATCTGAAAAGTGTATGAGATAATTTGGTAACCTAAATCGGACAAAGGGCAATTTGGTAATTATGCAACCTTAAGGGTAATGTGGTAATTTATCAAGTAAGGAACGGATACTTAACAATTATATAAGAAAAGGGCAAATGAGTAATTTATACCTAATAGGTCCTTGAGATTGTGGAACATTAATATGATTAAATAATGTTGATTAGCCAAGTAAGAGTATCTAATGATTAGTATGGCCTTGATGGTTTCTCTGTGACATCCTGGATAATCCTCTGAATAAGAAACGATTAATGATATCGAAACGATTGAAAGTGAATAAGTATCGGATCATCGTGCTTTTTGTGATCACCTTAATTAAGACACTATTACTTAAAGTGAAAGACCTCGAGATCGGGAATGGTGACTCCTTAGGGGTCGCTACCCTAAGGACGTGGTTTAGTCCACGATTATTCTGGTATTTGCTGGTGTGCCTTTGTGCCCCAGCCAGGCCCTATATCTTACTCTTCCTAGCTCTACGGACCTAGTTAGGGGGTATGCATACTTATGGATTAGGTGTCCTTGTCGGTAGGGTACTGAGTTAGCTTTATGCACCAGTACGACCAGGGTACCTTTGCGTCCTTGGGTTCATGGTTGGAGGGTACTGAGTAGCTGATATGCACCAGTACGACCGGTGTACCTTTGTGTCTCGGGTTATCGATCTCCCATTCGAGGCAAATAAATATGATTGATGTGCTGATTAAATAAAGGAAAGATACTATTATTGAAAGTGGAATATTAATGAGCCGGGCCCAGATGATTATGATATTGAGTACCGGTCCACCGGTTATAATAGTGGTCCAGGAGCGTGTTGCCCTGGTATGTGATATTGAGTACCGGTCCACCGGATATAATAGTGGTCCAGGAGCGTGTTGCCCTGGTATGTGATATTGCGTACCGGTCCACCGGTTATAATAGTGGTCAGGAGCGTTGTGCCCTGGATGATTTTATATGTATTCCGGTCCACCGGCAATAATAGTGGGGGTCCCGTGCTCAATAAAATCAGTTATGTATGTGAATAAGGTTATGGAAAAATACTAATCACTTATAGTGGAACACCATGTGAGTCGGGGCCAGACCGGTCTACCGGCAAATAATAGTGGTCAGGTGCGTTCTGCCCTGTGTGTTTATCTTCCGGTCCACCGGCAATAATAGTGGTCAGAGGCGTTTTGCCCTGTGTGTTGACTTCCGGTCCACCGGCTATAATAGTGGGGTTCTCGTACTCACATGGATATAAAATATGATATTGATTGAATGATGATGGAATAATGGCTTAAGGCCCAAAGTATCGATCGTGACTTATAAAGTATTATGCTTGTTATTGTCATGTATGCATCTCTCATTATTTATATGTGTGTGGCTTGCATTGTGTGCCGTATGCGGGCCTGTCCTTAAGTGTGGTATTAAAGGGTTACTCAGTACCATAGTACTGAAGGGATTCCCTTTATGGGGCCCCTGCCTATTCAATGGGCAGTGCCCTTGCAGGTATTTTCAGGTGTTACTCAAGTGGGTTACGGGAAGGAGAGTAAGGAATTTTCCGGTATCATGGCTTTTTCTCTTTCTCATTTAAATTCTTGGTTTTAAATGTTAACGTTGTTAAAGTAACCACCATTGGTGGATTTTATTCCTGAAAACGATTTGATGCGCTACTCTGATTTAAATATGTTGAAGCTTGCAATTTACTCTGATTGATGCATGTTGAATGTCTTTCGAATTGTATTTCATTTTCTTAGCCTTAGCACTTGGTACTGGAACGGTATGAGTGAACCGGTCTGGTACTAAGTGTGGCGGTAATACTCCCAAAGTTCACGTTTTGTTTATCTGCTTTCGCTATTATCTTTTAATAAAACGAAATTTTTCAGTAGTGAATTTTGGGGGTGTTACAGCACTTGTGTACATGATATCCATATTGGTGTAAGAGCTATTATCCACCATGGCCTCATAATACTAAGGTAATCTTCTAAAACAAACAAAAAATGGACATAAAGTCTTGCTCTCAAAGCCAAATGTTCCTCTACACAAAACCACTTATTACTTACTACATAAACAAACATACCCCTAAAAGTCTTAGAAGACACTTTAAAAGTAGATTTGGTGTATACTATGAACCTAAGTGTTAAATTAGAAGATAAATCAGCTGAAGCCAATTACTTATAGAAAGCTACTCCAATATTTGGATACTTTAGCCTTACATATGCTCTTCCACTTTAAGTTATTTGCATTTTAAAGGGTACAACTCATAATATACAAAACGTACTTTAATCCACACTTAACCATTATTTAATTAAGCATAACCATTAACTATTTCATCAAAAACAACCAACCACTCAACCAAGCCATACAAAGGCCATAAAGAATAATAAAGCCAAAATAATCCATTTTTAATGCAGTTATTCATTATCAAAAAAATTTAATTATTCAAAATTCAACGATTAAGGTTAATTAAAAGTTAATAAAGAAAACTAGAGTCTAAACTTGTTATTAAAAAAAAAAAATTTAATCTTTCGAAGCAAACTAGTTGACTACTATCATACACCAATTAACTACTTCTACTAGATCCAACACTTTAGAAAAAATCCAAGACCTAATCATATGGTCCTCAAGACTAGTTGAATGCTTTGGTTCACTAGTCAAATCACCTCTTGAGTATTTAATGTCTCAAGATATCCCATTTTTATAATTTGTGAGAGACAGGGAAATAGTTAAATGAGAAAGGAGACTAGTTGACTGTTTATACCAACCATTTGATTAGTTCAAGCAACCATTTGAATGCCTTGTATAATAGGATATATTCATACATTTTACACTTAGTTAATTTATACATGTTTTCAACTAAATACTAACATGTCAAACAAATTATTAGACTACCATACTTTCTAAAGTCATAGAATAAAACGTCTAGCGTACAAATCATGCCTTTGATTCAAATTAAATACATTATTCATGCATTATTTACACCCATTAATATCTTTCTAATTTGGTAGAAAATAACCTGTCGTTCTATTTCACACTAAATTACACGCTCATATCATATAATAAGCCACATATATCATTCATATTTTCTTATTACACAAATGGAAAACATATCAAAAATTATAAGAACGTATATATTATTAGGAATTTACTAAAAATATGGATTCATTTTTATTCATGTTTAGAAAGATGGAAAAGAGGGGGGATTGTACATGCTTAGGTTTTCAACCATTTTCATCCACCGAAATCATGAAACCACTGAACATAAAACCATAAAACATAAAATGTGTACCTCTTATAAAGATAGGTTAGCTTCACCTAATTTCTAGTCTATAGTAAAATGAATAATTAAAACCACTCTAAGCTAGTGTTTATGAAATCAACAGCCTTGAAGTTCTTGGTTAGCTTAAAAAATAAAATGATAAACTATATGTCAAAACCTTCTTCCAACACATCAAAAGATTAAATAAAGGACTAAGATGCTTAAGGAACACACACACACATTTACCACTTCAAAGGTTGAACAAGAGAGGAAAAACCAATGAGGTCTTCAACTTTCACCAAACCTTATCCTTACTTTACTTAAAGGAAATAAAGAGAAGTTAGACTAAAAAATTTATAAGAACAATCAATAAGAAACAATGAATTAATAAGTCCTTAAGGCTCACATTCCTTTTTTTTTTGCATAATAGGAGAGATGATGGAGATTCAACGTTAAAAACATTTAGAATATGATAAATAAAGTCTAATGAGGGTTTAATGCATAAACAAAGAAAACTAAGGTTGATAAAAAAAATAAGAGGGGTACCAGCCAACCCTAGAGAGGAGGAGAACAATATTTCTCTTCCATTTGATGGCACTTGATAGCTAGGCTAAGTAGAATAGGTGTGTCATTGGTAGCTTAGAAGAATTGTGTAATAATGGCCTTAAGTGTTGTCAAGATCTCAAGTGATGAGAGAACAAGTGGCGTAAGTGGAAAATTAGCTTCGGGGGGGAACTTTTCATGCCACACAAGGCCTAAGGAAGACTGAAAATTTTCCAATGGATAAATAAAATTTGGTGAAAGAAAAATATAATTAAATAGGTATTTATACCAATAAATGCTAAATAAATTAGAAAAAATATAAAAAATTGTGTGACCTTTTAAAATTATTTTTGAACCCAAAAACATAAAAATATAAAATTATATAGAAATTTGAATTATTTTATAAACTAAGTATGCCATATAAATTCAAAAACACAAAAAGGTGCACCAATGTGCTAATCAAAATAAATTATGAAAACAACTTTTTATCACTATAAAAATTAAGATGAGACTTAGAATAATGTTTAGAAATTAAATATTTTTGATATAGAAAAATATCAAAAATGTTTGATAATTGCAAGTGACTTAAATAACCTTATAGATAGAATCATAAGATATTTTTTTAATAAACCCTTGATGAATCCTTTTCAAATAATAAGTTTTTGTTTAATCATCCTTACAAGATGTATTTAAATATATTAAGTGAATAATTTATGGCTCCAAGATTATTACTCTTGGGTAACTCAAGTGTTAGATTCCTTAGTGCTTTGAAGACTCTAAACATAAATGATTGTGATTACATATATTATGACTTGAATTTTTTATATGAATGTTCTTGAATGTTTTATTAAGAAAAGGTCCAACTATAGATCCAAGAGCAACAACAGAAATAGGACCTATTAGATTAAAATTCAAATTCAATCAGAACATTAGATATTTCAAAGGCAATAAACAAAAAGGATATTTTACAAGTCTTTAATTATGCTACAAAGAAGAATATCTCAAAATGCTTAACACCTTGTTGCTTAAATAAGGAAAGGAAACTAAAAGAGGAATATCTCAAGATCCATATGCTTTTAAGGATAAAATTTTCAAGAAGGATAAGCTTGTGTATTTGATCACAAAATAAAGATTATGGAAATAAGACAGTAAAGAAAATATTTCCTAATAGGGGGAAAAAACTTGTGCATAAGAAATGAACCTTATGGAAAAATTTTAGGTACAAATTATTTCCATAATTACTTATCCCAGTTTAGTATTTAAAGGGAATAAAAACAAATCAAAGCAAGTACGTAACAAGGCCAAATTTAGGGGCTTACAAATTTCATTTTAAAGAGTTAATTGTGGAAGCCAAGACATGAAATATAGGGGTGTCACACTGCACTCAACATAGAATAGGCACTCTTTATGCCTAATATATAGCTGGTGCAAGACAAACATAACCTTATACATAAGAATTAGGTTTAGGAAGCATGTAATTCCACCATGATATAAGATACAAAATAGATAGAAGGGAATATGGAGAATGAAAATAGAGGACTAAGAGTTTATAGAGAGATTGATATATCTTGATAACCTTACTCTAAACTATTTTGGTTAGTGCTCACCAAAGGCAAGAACATTAAATGTTGAAGACAAAACTCACCTAAAAACCAAGGAGGATATTATTGTTGGAAAGAGCAACACCCATGAAAATGATGATTAATATATTACACACTAAGTATGGTGATAATACAGTCGAGAAGGATTATGCATGATACATGAGTGCACATAAGATAATAAGCATGCATGTGTTAACATAAAACAATTTAAGATGAATATTAATTTCATAAATCGTTATTAGATATGAAAATAGTCATTTATTTTATTTATGTTGAATTTAAAGACCTCACTATTCTTAATCTAGTGGAATTGATTGAAGCATCTCTTAGTGATAATATACCCGAGCCACTATTATCGTCTTGTTTAATGGACCCAACATATATCAGGCCAACACACTCTTGACCATTACTCTTAAATAACAGAATGATCTAAAGAACCTTTTAGGGAATAAACCACCTAATCCACTATTATAGTCTGGTGGAATAGACATAACCCCTCAATCTTGACTCATGTAAGCTTTCACTTTAAGTGATTAATATCTTTTCTATTATTTAACTACCTCAAATAATATTCTCATTCACTTTGAGTTTAGGACCCCCACTATTATTAATCTGGTGGAATGTACGGATGCATCTCTTAAGGAAAAAATACCTAAGCTACTATTATTGTTTGGTGGAATAGACCTGTAAAACACCTCGACCAAACTCATATGATCTTTTACTTTGTATGATTAATATCTTATTCACAATTGGTTATAAAATTATGGTAATCACTTAGATATAAAAAATAAATTATTGAATCATATAAAACAAAACCATATAGTAATCAAGGACATCACCAAGGAGCAAACCCATAATCTCCTTAAGAATTCCTAATTTCATATTATAAGTATAACTTCCTCCAAATTGATAATTTATCCACAACATTTTGCGCATATTCCTCAAACATAATTATTGTGTACATACCCAAAAATAAAGGCCTAACTCCAATGTCTTACACATGTGATAATAATCCTATTTTAAGAGTTACTATTTACATCCCATATAAAACTCTAATTTCATAAGTTAGGTATAAATTTTCCCACAAGACTCATATGATCAAAAAATTCAATATAAAATCATAAAATTCCATTATTACCAAAATATTCAAAATTATGGTGCAACTCAATGTCTTACATATGTAATAATAACACTGCATCTTTGGTTACTATTCCAAACTTAAGAAATTTTTTCATATTATTTAGACATAGGCCATTCATAATTACTCCAACATTTCACAGGATATCCTTATAATATTTAAAACTAATACACATTAAAATACCAAAATTTCTATATTAAACTCATATTAACCAAAATACCCTTAACAATAGTTAAATACCCTTATTGTATAAAGAATGTTATATGTTTGATGCCACTATTTTCTAATCCACAATTTATTACATCATCTTACTTATTAAATGATATCATTTCCCACTTACAATGCTTTATCAAACCTAAATTATAATACTATAAATTATATTCATTTATTCTAGGCTTACAACATAAGAATTATCATATAAGCATATACTTCCTCATTCTTACTCTCTGTTCATCATATAATCAACATTATATCATAACAATGACAAAAAGAATTTGAAAAAATAATAACAACAAGATGATAATGCACACAATCATACATAACATTTAGCACAAAACCTTATCTATGCCTTGTATCCTTACTGAAAAGAACACCAGTCTCTAAGCACGTATATCTTATCTTGTCTCCTTCGAAACCTCTGTAAAATAACCTAAGAAAGAAAGGTAAGTTATAATTAGAACATAGTGATATAACCAAGGAAATGATAACATAACAGAGAGTGAACGAATGAAGTAAAGCCCAAATGTAAATGCACAAAGGTGTCTCCATAAAAGTTCGTGTAATAATAGGAGGGGGAATGATAACAAGTGTTGAAGCTAAGGGGTGGAAATGGAGCTAGTTTTCATTTTTAAGGGGTGGAATGGTGATAAATGGTGAAGGTGGTGGGTGAGGATCAGTGGGAATGGTTGAAGTAAATAAATAAGGAAGGGTGGTGATGGTTGAATGGTTGGGGGTTGTTTCGATGGTGGATGCCGAAGTGTTGGGGTGGATTTGATGGAAATTGCCAAAGCTAGTGGTGTTTATTAGTGGAAGTGATGGTGCAAATGGGGTAGGAATAGTAAGTTGGATGGTGCAACGGAGAGAGGTGTGATGAAAAGTGGCATTGCTTGGTTGTTGTAGAGTTTTTAGCATGGTGAGAGGTATAAAGGAAACAAAAATGAAAGATATCTATTGATGTCATTATTTGAAAAAAATGGAGGGAGGAAATGAGGTGGTTGTGGAATTAAATATTCCAAGCCTGTGAGTTATATATATATATATATATATATGCATTTAGAGAGAAAGAAGGAAAGTGAGGTGATTTGGTAAGATTTTTAATTAAGGAGATAGGAGTTGATGGGGGATGATGAGGGTAGGGTGTAGGTTAGGGAAGCATGGTAGTGGGATATGGTTGGGGGAAGGAAGTGGTTCAAGTAAGCCTAGGGAGAAAAAGGGAAAAAGAAGTTGTGTAGGAGGGGAAAGAAAAGGGAAAGAAAAAGGAGAAGGGAAAAAAAAAGAAAAGTAAAAGGGAATGAGAAGATAAGTTAAAATAATTAAGGTTAGGGTATTATGAGTAATTAATAATCAACCTTTAGGGGTTAGGTTTAGATTACACAAAATATATTAATAACTCGAAACAAAGATTAGGATTAGGTTAGGATTTATGGTTAAGGAATTAAGGTTTGGTAGACATATCATTTTCTTGAGACTAGAATTAGGTTAAGATATTAATTAATTAAGAGTAAGGTTGGCTAAATTTTAGAATATTACGAAGTATATCACAATCGTTTGAGAGAATAATAAAGGATTTACAAAAAGAAAGTCGATCACAAAAAGGTGAGAACATTATAAAGGATGGATAACAAGAAAGTCAGTCATAAGCAATTAATAACATCATAAGAGATTAAAAATAAGTATATGAAAGAGTAATGATGAAGAGCTAGAAAGCTAGCCTAAGTCTTATAGTTTTTGATTGTTTCTAATTAAGACCAATAAGACGAATTATAATCTTATAGTAGCCGCATGATAATTTAAAATTATTATATATCCAATCATTCGAACATACATTGTAAGAAGGTAGAAGTGTACTCAAGAGTAGGCATAAGTGTGTATACTTGGTGTCACAACTAGATTTCGTTAGGCATATTAGGTATAGAGTTAGATCTAATTCCTTATATGCTAATATTTAATTTTAGACTAATATGATATGTAAAGAGAAACTAATAATACAGTTGATCGAATCCCATAAAAATCATTATGTTCTTATTTTACTTTGCTAAAATCACTCAAATACTCATAGCAAAGAATAGTAACTAGAATAATACTCCTGAAATGCATACCATAATTAGTATTATAACAAGAATCGATCATATATTAATTCCTCATGTTTAAAATGTACTTAAAATTCTATATTAAGAGCTGAATTTGGTAAGTCTTTAGTCACCACTTTCTTGAGTGTGCTTGTGAAAGCTAACAACTTTATAATAACAAGCTTTTCTCATAAGATTGATATTTGAATAATTCCTAATTTTTTTTCCAAGTTAACTTAACAAGAATTGGAATGAAAAATTCCTTAATTTAGTGGGAAAATTGCTATGCTTTGTGGAAAAATTGAATGATGAAATATGATAATGTAATTCATTTAATGATGACTACACATTAAGGGAGTTAATTATCGATGATGGAAATTAATTCAATATAATCCCTTCAAATTCACCAAGATTAATGACAAACGAGTTAAGATTGAGAAATATGATAAATACGACATAACAAATGATTGCATCAAGATGAAGAGGAATTCCAAGCCAATATGGACACTTTAATATGTTATCGGACATGGAATTTGAGTGAGTATCTGCTTGAAATAATGCTAAACAATTATAGATGCTTTAGGGCTTACATATGAGGATGTAAGTGTGATAAAGAAATCTAGAATTGACTTACATATTCCTAAATATGTGTAATACCCCTAATATTTTCTTAGACTAATCCCTCATTATTAATGCCCTAATTTGATTATGATCTCGAGAAATCTTATTTTAGCCTTAACCCAATTTCTTAATTCCAAAACTTTAACCGAAACCGACCCTTTGACCCATTTAAATTGTATTTTGTTACCAATCTCTAACTTGCTAAAATTACCACTAATTCTAATTATTTTGGCTAGTCCAAAATTTTCTAAACTAATCCCTAATGTTTTCTCTATTTTCTCCTTTTTATTTCTCCTTTCCTTTTCTTTCTTCTCCATCTCCTGCCACAATGTCTGATTTTCCCCGCTACTTGCCTTACAACTTATATCCTTCTCCACTTGCACTATCTTTCATCACATTTTCTATAGTAATCCATCATCCATCATCCATCACCTGCCTTATTCTTCTTCTCCTTCTCTTATCCCTGTGTGATCTGCACCATTATCACCTCCTTCTACAATTTCTTCTTCTTCCTTATCTTTACACAACATATATGAAAAACCATCATCTCCACTACCACCCTCTTGACCTACACCACCACCCTATATAATTACACTCATGCCTCCCTCATGTGTCTCTTTTCTTCCCGTTTGCTCCCCATGTACACATGTATATATATACACACTATACACTCTCCTTTCCTTCTCTTTGTTTACCTTACCTTCTAAGCATTTTTATGTAAAGGAAATATTGCCTAATTTCTTTCTCCTCTCTTCCATCTTCTTTTCCTTCTCTTCTTTACCCTGCTTTTACCCATGCACCACCATTTACACCACCAACACCACGTGTGCTGCCCCATGACACCTATTGACTAGTGGACCAACCACCAAGGTCACCCCAACCTTCCCTAACACCATCATCGGCCATCATCGCCAACCACAACCTCTTTTCCCTTCTTCTTTCTCTCACTCATCATGGCTTATACAAGGCCTCAACTACAACTATGCAACACTAAAATTTTCTATTGCATACCCGTGTAACTAAGCACAACCTACCCGTGCACCATTGCCCGCCAGCACACAGCCCAAACGCATGCTCGTGTGCACGTATTTAACTTATGACTTATTTACCCAATGATTAAGCACAACCATGCCACTTTACACTGGCTTGTTGTGCATGATCCTACCTCTTGATCGGGTGTGCACCGTGTGCAGCACAACCATGTAGCCACCCTATTTCGATCGTGCACTCCTATTTTCACCCCCAAACCTTATCCAAACATCATTAAATTTTTACTATAGCTCCACCACAATCCTACTATACATCTACACATCTCAAGCTTCCATTTGACTATGGTTATTCCCACCTTTACTCTCTTAACCTGAATTTCTTCTTCAGTTAAACTCTTCGAGCCTAAGCATAGATTTCATTATTTTTCATATGTGGTATTTTGTTAATATCAGAGAAGGAAGTTTAGGATTTATGTGCTTAGAGTCTAGTGTCCTAGTTGGTAAAAATACTATTTGATGTTTAGGGTTTTTGTGTTATTTTCTTATATGGTTATGTGTGTTTTTCATGATATCATTGATGTATGATTTAATATATTTTGATCATGATATGTTGTGATAATATGAATATAATATTAGAAGAAAATAAGAACAAGTAGGGGTATCATTATGATTTTGTTGTGATAATGACATATTTATAGGAATATGTCTTATGGCATGAAATATGAGCTAAATAAGCTTGGTAAATAGACATAAGTATTTTTATGAGTTACGATGATGATTGGTGAATATAGAAAATAATGTTTGTGGAAGGTACAAGATTTTATAAAATAAAGGTTATTGTTTTTCCATAAGGGTATTTTGGTCATTATCAGATAATAAGAAATTTTTGGTATTTTATGTGTTATGTGGATTAAAATATGTGGATTGGTGTCCCTATTTTGATAGTATTGTTCCCTTACTCAATACGTAGCGTATTAACCACCCATTTATGAGTGTTGCTCATTCCCACAAGCAGAAGAACCTGATTCTTATGTGCAAGTCTCATAAGACTCCTTAGATGATTATGCTATCTATAATCAGTTGTGTGGGGATGAGTGATTTTATCTATACTGGGTGTTTGGGAGAAGAGTAATGTTATCCCAAAGTTGTATTTACCCAGATACCTTTTGGACTCTTGATCCATGGTATCTCTTATTTTATATTTCATTTATTATATCTTAGGTTTAAACTCAAAACACATTATTGTATTATAAATGGTTCTTCATTTCTAATCTCCTTGTTTTACTATAAATGTTTTAGCCTTGTAATTGATGTACGGATGATTGAATAAAATAGACTTATATTAATTATGGCGGTAACCTCCAATATTTTACTTATATTGCTTTCGCTATAAAATAAAAAAAAATTTAGTAGTAAAAATTGGGGTATTACAATATGATCTTTTGAAAATGCAAAAGTATGAACACAGCAAAGACATATTCACAAGATTCACTTAGATCACCAACAATCTCAAATGGCTTAGCAAAAACTTTATAAATGAAGAAAAGTTTAAAAAATATTAACAATATTAAGGAAGAAGAGGATGCCTAAAATGAAATCAATTAAAGAAGCCAAAATTATCACCAAATGTTATCTCAAGGAAATCATTCATTCACTTATGACCCATAAGATATTACTAGAACCAAAGGCTCTAGAGGCATCATTCAAAAGTATAGGATTTGCACTCATGGCTGAGACTAATGAGGATTAGAAATAACATGGTGAGGATGATGAAATTGAAGATAATGATGACATATCCTACTTGCTAGGAGACTAAACAATTATTTGAAAAAAAATTGTGGCGCCATCAAGAAAGAAATTTTTTATGACAAAGGTAAGACTTCATCTATTTCTACCAAAAGGGTTTTTCATCTAAATTACTCTAAGTACAATTAACTTGTGTAATACCCTATTCTTAGAAAACCTAATTCATTTATGATTTGTATTATTTTGAGATAAGGTATCTTTGGTTTTAGTGTTTTATTTCATCCTTTTAGTAATTCCAAACCATATATACATTTTTAAAACATTTAGTTTAGGGATTCCTAGTTTTTCTTATGGTTTTAACTCTAGAGTGAATTTTAAGCCACTTTTGATCTCTAAACTCTTTCAAAATTATTCTTTTATGTATATATTTAAGTTTCTCATATTTTTCAAAGTGTCTTATACTCGTAGAAAATGTCAAACAAATTCATTGAAAAAATTAGAACATTTTCAAGAATCATGTTGAATATTTTAGAATAAAGCATGCTAAAATTAGGGTATCATTTCTTAAGTTACAACTTTGAGAAAAGGTTTATGAAACATATTTTATTTTTACCAAACTGAGGGCAAACTAGCCAATATATTTACAAAATTCTTAATTTATGACATATTTGAGAAGATTAGGCTATAACTAGGCATGATTAATATATAATAATTCATATTTATCTAATCTTGATGACGCTTGATTAGGAAGTTGTTAAAGAACAACAATGAAATGGAATCTCATTAACTTACTTTATCTATGTAAATTAATATTAAGGTTTTTATAGGTTTTGTTCAATAGTGAAATCTGCTAAGCCATCTTGAGGAAATGTTATGAATTCAAATCCTAATTCATTACCAAGATCACAACCTAGATTTATATTCTAAAGATGCCAGAATTAGGTAAGTGTAAGGATCAAGTATGAGATTAAGATAAATTGGTGAGCTTTTGAGCTTATAAATATTCTTCTGTGTGTGTGATATCTTCCATAAGTATTGAACTTCTAAGACTTGATCTTTTATACCTAAGACCAAACTAAATGGTGGCATAATCATAAAATGGATGAAGAAAAGTTCCTTCAAAAATTTGTTAAGCACCATAACATACCCGCTATATAAAATCATATCCCTAAAATGATTGCTACCTTATTTTAGAACTAGTGGAGAATTAAAATAAAATCCTAGTGAATGTGTGGAAGAAAGGGTGAAACAATATATTAAAAAATATATATATATATATATATATAGAGAGAGAGAGAGAGAGAGAGCGAGAGAGGGAAGCAATGGATAAATCATATATAGTTAGAAAATTTGATATGAGTTGAAAAAGAAAAAGAAAAATATTTGAAAACAAAGTTCTAAAAATGGAGAAGATGCATATTGTAAAAATGAAAAGAAAATAGAAAATAAAAGAAAGTTGTTATGTTAAATTGTCAACATCTTAGATGTATTTTCATAACAAATTGGTAACAAAGTAATGGCATCAAAAAAATTTGATGTTGAGATATTCAACATTAAGAATAACTTTAGTTTATGGTAGGTAAAGATGTTTGATCTTCTCACATATCAAGAATGTTTGATAGAATTGGAAGGAGAAGATAAATTGTCAACTAGTCTATTCGTTATGCAAAAATTTAGAAGAGAAGAGACTATATATATGCTTTATGTAAAATAAGAAAGTTGGTATATGACAAAGTCTCTCTAGAATCATCTCTTCTTAAAGAAACAATTATATATTATACAGAGGTGAGAGAGTGATTCCATTCACAAACATAAAGATGGTTTCAACCAAATTATTTTTAGTTTGAAAAAAATATTAATGTTAAGATGAATGATGAGGATCAACCCATTATTTTCATTATTTCTTCATCAAGTTCATATGATAATTTTGTATACACCATGATTAATGAGGTAAATCACTAATGCATATGCTAGCGCAAGTTCTATTGAAGGTCTTATAATAAGAGGTTCAAAGGAGAAAATGTTTCCTCAAAAGAATCAAAGGTTGGAAATTCTCTCTTTTTCTGATTTAACGATAATGGTGATGGTTAGATTCTTGATTTAAAATGTACTTTATATATGAATCCCAATAGATATTGATTTTCCTCATTCCAAAAGGTTGGAAAAGGTGATGTAAGTTTCAAGATGTATGAGTATATTGTGAGAACATTAGATAATGTGAGGGATGTGCCATAACTTGAAAAAACATGAGTTGATTATCCATTCCAGACTCCATTAGTTTTATGTATTGAGGTAAAGGTATAGTATTGGAGGTTTCTAGATGTCCTTTGATAATTATAAAGGTGGTGTGTTGTTGTAAACACCCAAATTAAACTGTAAATACTTAAATAAGTAGCAAGCAATGAGTATTGGTTGATCCCACAATGACTATAGTTTAGTTTGTTAGTTTCTATTATCAAATTAATTTTATTGGTTGTTAAGTAATGAAAAACCAACTATTATAGTGAGAATATTATTCTACTAAGAATTATGAGATTATAGGGATTAGAGGAAATATTCAACATTGGGGATATCATTTCGATCATTGAGTAATATGATCATGTAATATTTTTTATGTTAACCTATAGATGCTCGCTTGCATCCACTTCTTACTATCCCATTATGCAAAAATCCCAATATATGCTTGTGATTTTTTATCTCACCAAGTAATAACATAAAATAAGATCTCTGGATTCAATTAATGGTAGCATTAACAATTATAGGGTACCTAACTAGGCAAATAATTATGGTAAGCTCAAATTATGCAGTTACAAAGATTAATAGAATAGATTGAAATTAGTCGGCCTATTTGTAACTTGTGGAAGCATATGCTAACAATTATCAACTAACTATGCAATACTAGCATTCCATTAACACTTAAATTAACTAGGTGATCAAGCTAGATAATAAAACATAAATCTTGGTTCAATGATCATTAGATATAGTTTATAAATCTCACCTAAAATGTACATAATAATTAAATCTAATTCGCATCTCACAATCAATTATCACGTAATATTGAATTATCTTACTACCCCAAGCTAATCTAGCACAACATGTTAATGAAAGAATAACACATGGTCAAATAACAATTAAATATCATAATGTTAACATAATTAAATGAATCAAAAAATAATAATTGAATTAAATAGCACGAAAGCATGGAACTTTAATATAATAACAAAAGAATGAAATTTGAATCAAATTAATACTAAAAGTGCAAAATGAAGTATATGAAAGAAAATTATAGATGACTTTGGATAATCTTAGCTTTGACAACTTTGATCGATCTTTAATCCTTTGGTTTGTTTACAATGTAGCTGATTAAATCTAAAACTTAATCTCTAATGTCGAGAAAATAATGAAATCTATGAATTATACTTAGCAGCTATTTGTTGCTCCCTATTTATCCTATCATGTTTCCTTTATATAGATAAGAGAAATCAACAACTAAATTCATAAATCAACAAATGCATGGACCATATTATTAAATATGATATTCCTATATTTATTTTAATAAAGTTAAATGATCTTGTGACAAAATATCCAAGAAAGATGGATTATATTAATAAATACAAGGGGCTCGCATTTCTTACTCCTTTAGCATTCTCACATGACTTTTCTATAAATGACTACTTGTTTGGGGTGTTCATTGATGGTGTACTCATATGCCTTTGATTCCAAGCCTTCATGTTTGTGTTGCTATCTTTTCTCGTAGTTATTCTCTTAATTTACTCTAATTTTGTCTCTTCTTGCATAGCCTGACCAATATAGAAAAGCTTAAGAAAAAGGGTTAAACTATCACAAATAATAATGAAAACTTGGGCTAAATATACATGTTAATAAAATATAATATTCACCTACCAAATACCCCTATACTTAAACCATTTCTTTCCCTCAAGCAACATACCCATACATAATGAGAAACGTTCATTTGATCATGTTTGGAATAGAGATCTTCCTCTCTAAAAGCGACACATATTTTATCATGACTCCATACACATAAAAAATACTTAAAAAATGATTTTAGATTATACTCCCCACAAATTAAACTCAATTTCCCTATCTAATCATCAAGTAAGAATAAGAAATAGGTAAGAAAAATGAAGCCAATAGAACCTTTTTTAGGAATATGGGAGCATTCTATTCTCATGTGTTTTAGATGTGTGTTTTCACTCATAATATCTCCCAATACAAATGATCAACCATAATCTTGAAAATATTCTCAATCCTCTACTACAAAAATAAATTAAAGAACACAAAAATCTAGGCATGTTTTTATTCATGGGGGCTAGGGTCATGCATAGGATAAGTTCTAGAATTATAGCTCAAAGCCTATAAACTAGTGAATCAAGAATCACCATCAATATCAAACATTATATTTTTCAAATTCCACTTTCATAGATTACTTTTTGATATCTATATACCTCTATCCATCACCTTATTTACCACCATAATATTTTTTATTTTTTATTTAGAATTGAGCCATACTTCATCAAGTAGGTGTGTTTTATGCTCCATCTTACCTGGTACCTTAATTTTTTTTCTTCACACAAAAAAATGCTGCTCACCAAGAATACCACATGCCTATTTTTATCAATCACACAAATAAGTAATCAAAAATTTTGCTCCACTAGCCACATACTAGGGTATAAAAGAATTCATGGATAAAGAACTACTTATGCAGCTTAAATAAACAAACATAAGCTGAATGAATCAATTGGATCACAAAAAGGAAAACTTAATATAATTTAGGCTATTTGGCAAAATATTGAACAAAATAAAATTGTGTTTCTATCATTTTAATGCATATCACAATTTTATACATCTTTGAAGGAAAACATGGAAAAATATTAACATGCCCCAAAGCCTAATCTTTAAGAATTTTAGTTAATAAGTATTTATTAGGAAAAATAATTAAATAAATTATTTTTATTAAAATAAAAATAAATTAATTAGGGAAAATATTTTATAAATATTTTATTGAGGAAAAATTTGGGTGTTTTGCTAATTAAAATGAAATTTATGAAAAATCTTTTAAAAATCCTAAATTATCCTAAAGAGGTAATTAAATATTATTATTTTTAAATATCCAAATTTATTTAAATACCCAACCCACCTATTTTTATTTTTTCCTTTTTCCTTTCTTTTCTTCCTTTTCTTTCTTTTTTTCCTTTTCTTTTCCTCTTCTTTCCTCGAATTGGGCCTGGTTTCCGCGGCCCATTACCTTTCTTTTTCTTCTTTCGGTGACTTAGAATTCCGCGTTGTGCCTTACTTCTTTTCCCCCTAGGAATGTAATATTTTGTTTAAAAACCAATTTTTCATTATCTCCGGTCTGGTTCTCTTTCCCTTCTTTTCCTTTCTTCTTTCTTCTCCAGCCACTCGGTCCACGCCACCCCTTCCTTTTGCTTCTTCCTTCCTCCTTTCCCTCCGTCAACCTGCAACTCCGCCTGCTTCAAAGAATGACGCCGCCGGTTATGCTTGTTTTGACCGGCCATTTTCCTTCCTTTCTTTTCCCCCTAACTTGCCAGTCAGCATGACCCAAGCCACCTCCCTTTCTTTAAGTACAAGAACCTCCTTTTCCTATGCGAATGCCCTGCCACGATTTGAATTTCGCTGGCCAAATGGTGCCGTCGGCGAACCCTAACTCTACTTTCCCTACCCCTTGTCATCGCACCGATCTTACTCTCTCCTCTAAACTCTATAAATACCCCTCATTAGTTTGAACTCGAAGATTTTTCCCAAAACCCTGAAATTCACTCTCGTGCGCCACTGCCACTTTAGACGCTTTGTCTGCCACCGTCGGCCAACTTCTCCACTTGCTCTACCCACCTAAGTTCTCCCTGCACTGCCCTCTAACTAACTACGCCACCTCGGCTGTGCAAGGTAGGCCCCTCGACTGACCCCTTCTTCCTCATCCGCCGCCCGTTGCACCGACATTAACCACCAATTCCGCCGCTACCACTATCTCCTACACCTCCCAAAACCACCTACAGACCCTCCTCTATCACCCCTACTCTTCTTTTCCTCTTCTTCCCTCTCCTCCTCCCTTTCTCTTCTTCTTCCTCATTTGGCCACCACTACCGCCGCGGTGTGCCACCACCATTGGTTGTGCCGCTACCCTCATTCTACTCCTCTCCCTCTAGGCAGTCTCAAACACCCCTACTTCCACCTTCATTCTCCCTCTCCTTTTCATAGCCCTCAACTTTTGCCTTTTTCTTCTCTTTTTTCGGCCACTGCTGGTGAGGCCTATTACCACCAGCTTAAGGTGGGACCCTAAACCCTCTCAACCCTTTTTTACTATTTGTACAAGCCTTAATTATTTTATTTTTATTTATTTAGAATATATTATTATTATTATTATTATTATTATTATTATTATTATTATTATTATTATTATTATTATTACTGTGTAGAACTCACCTCTAGGTATTCCTCATAGAATAGCTTGATTCAATTCCCATTAAATTTACTTATTTTATGAATCTCATCACTTTTGAGATAATGATGTAATGATGTAATGATGTAATAATGCTATATAGTCACTAGCAATAATAAAGAAAGTTTTTAAATTTTTCCTTATAAATGTATACTTGAGATGAATTGGTAAGGGTTTAAACACTACTATTAGAGTTGTTCCTATATACATGAGGGATTTCTCTATAACATTAGCCATTCCAATACGTATCCCTTTGTTAGTAGGATAAACTCCTAAAGTAGAAACATATTCAATTTTTTATGCATCTAAAATGATTCGTTTATTCCCTTACATGAATCTACTTTTATCGACTTTTTAAGATTATCTTCTAAAGGATCATCATATGTTAACTCATCAACTTATTAATATAAGGTATTATTCACATCAATTACAACAAAATATTCACTATCAATATAATATCTTATGGAATCATAAATAGTAAACAAAATTGTTTCATTGTCAAATTCCATGATTAGAAACCCATCATACACATTAGTTTTAATTCGCAAGGACGTCATAAATGGTCTTCCTAAAAAATATTGGAATGGTTAGGGGATCCATTTTATTACTTGTCTAACATCATCTAGGGCCACTATTATATCTTTATTAACCCCCTTAGGATATGTATTAAACCTATTATCTAATTGGATTATGACCAGGGTCTATTTTAAAGGTCTTCAACTTATAACATTAAAGATTGATAAAGGTATGAAATTTATAGAAGCTCTTAAGTCTTTCATGTATTTCTCATACCTCAAGTTTCCAATTTTAAAAGGAATGGTAAAAATACTTACGTCTTTACACTTAGGTGGGAATTTTCTTTATAAAACAATAGATACATTCTATCCCATACAACTTATTCATCAACTTTTCATTTTCTCTTATTAGTGCACAAATCTCTTAGAACCTTTGTGTGTCTTGACACTTGCTTCATAGCCTTAGTTAAGGGGATGCTTATGTCTACTTTCTTAAATATCTCCATCATATCTTTTTTATTGTCTTATCTCTTACTCTTAGCTAATCTTCTTGGAAGTGGAGCAATAAGTTTATATAGACTGAGAGAATTTACTTCAATTGCCTTAAGAGGTTTTTCCTTGATCTTTTCCTTTACACTCATTGATTTTTCCTCCTCTTACTTAGCCTCTTGGTCATTATTTATTTTCTTTGGACCATCTAATTATTCTACACTTTTTGTTTAAATATCACTACCATCCTCCCTGGATTCTTTTTTTATAGACTCTACTAACTAAATCATCTGACTCTCTAAGTTCTTTAGCAACTTCTAGTTTCTCATTGAGATTGGAAAGTGTTAGTGTCTAAAGTTTTAGCTAAATCATATAATGACATACCTCTAGATTGTTTTGAAACTTGAGGTTGTGGGGATCATAGAAATGGTGGTCTTGATTGATTCTAAGGAATAGGATATTATCCAAAAGGGGGGCGTTATATCCTAGTTCGTTTTACATTAGTGGTATAAAGTTTGGATTATTTTTTTCGTTGGTTATTCCCATACCATAGGTTGGCATAATCTCTCACCCCTAGGTTGTAGGTTGTAGCATATGGATCATTTTTTTTTCTTGTCCTTGAGGTCTTCCAATAGTGTTAACTTCTTGTTTTTCTTACAAGGTAAGACATGAATTGATACCATGACCTGCATATGAATAAATTCCAGATACCTAGGCTAACACTCCCCCTTTTACTACTTTTTAAACTAAAGATGTTAAGTTATACATTTCTCCTTTAAGCTACACTATAATTTCTTCTTTTACAAGGTGAGATAAATGATTAGTATTTCTAGTACCACAATATTGGGAGTTAGAATCCATATTAGAAATTACCCTTTAAGCATAAGCTAGAGTTTTGTTTGCTAATTCTCCCCTACTAGCAACAACTATAATATTTCTATCCATGGGCATTAGTACTTCATAAAAGCATTTTATTAAAAAACTTCACTAATTTGGTGATTAGGATAATTACCATATAATTTCTTAAATCATTCCAAATATTCATGTAAAGACACTCCCCTATCTACCTAATGCTACATATTTCTTTCCTATCGTTAGTGGCCTTCGATGAACGAAAATACTTTTGTAAAAATACCTTTTGCATATTGTCCCAAGTATTAATAGATCATGAAAGTAATTACTATTGCCATTATTTAGAAGCATTAAACAAAGTAAAAGGAAAACAATTTAAAATTTAATTGGTATATAGTCATACTAGAGCATGCTACATGAAATTCCTTAAAAACTTGTTAGGATTAGTGACACAGCTTGATGTAGAAGAGTTAGTGTCTCAAAAACCCCATACAATTAGGTAACACATGTATTAGTTCAAATGAAATCTCACACTCATCTTGCTCATTGGGATAATTAATGCAAAGAATATTAGAGCTAAAGATACGAGTCAAGAGCTCATTTAATGTTGGATTTGCTTTTGGTTCTTCAAAGATCCACTCTAGGTATCCTTCAATTTCCCCTTTAGAAGATGAAGAACTATCACTTAAGGGAAAAGGAATTGTGTGATAGCAATACCAGACATTAAAGTGGGATCCATAGGTTATATGATATGATATCCATTCTTAATTACAAAAGATTTCAAGCACAAATTCCTATTGGACTTAAACAATACAAAAAAAAATCATCACCCATAGAAGAAGAGCTAATAAAAATAAAAATAAAATGGAATAGGACAAATAATTAAATTTTTCTTTCCTCAACAATGACTCTAAAATTTGGTGTGTTGTCATAGACGCCCAAATAAAACCCTAAATGCTCAAATAAGCATAAAGAAATGGGTAAGGGTTGATCCCAAATATATTATAAATTAATTCATAAACTTTTATAATGAAATTAATTTCCTTAGTTGTTAATTAAGGGAAAACCTACTATTAATAATAGAAAGAAAAAAAACTAATAATGAGAAGATTAATTAAATAACAATGATGAGATAATGGGGATCAAGTGACATATTTGACATAGGGATATCAAATGATCATCAAATGATATGTTCATGTAGTATTTTTATTTTTTATTTATTATGTTAACTTATAGATTCTCCTATACATCTGCTTATTATCATACTCTTATGCAAGTAAAATAATGTATGAGTATGATTTATTGTCTAGCCAAGTAATAATCTAGGATAATATCTCCATATTCAATTAGGGGAAGCATTAACAATTAGATATTAGCTAACAAGAACCATAATTATGGCCATCAAGAATTATGTGGTTCTAGTATTGAAATTAAGCAACATTTTGGCTACTTTTGGATGTATATGCTAATAATTATTAATTAACAATACCATTATAGCATATGATTAACACTCAAATTAACCAGATAATCAACCTAGATAAAAAACCAAAAATCTTAGATTAGTTATCACTAGACAAAATTTATTAATTTAACTAAAAACACACATAACAAATAAATCTAATTCTTGTCTCACAATCAATTATCTTATAACCTTCAACTATCCTCCTACTCCAAACTAATTTAGCATGGCATATTAAATAAATAACACCAAATCAAATAATAATTAAATATCATAACTTTAATGGAACTAAACAAATAAGAAAATAACACTTTAATTAAATAGCATGAAAACATACAACTTTAATCTAATAATAGAAAAATGAAACTTGAATCAAATTAATACTAAAAGTGCAAAACAAAGAAGAAAAAATAAAATGATACATGACTTAGGAATATCTTAGTATTGATACCTTCGATCAGCCTTTAATTATTTGTTTTGATTATACCACTACTTATTAATTTTAACAATGAAGATCTAATATATGTCTAGAAAATAAAAAAAGTTATGAGCAATGATCAGTAGTTATTTGCCCCTCCCTATTTACCCTAACATGTCTCCTATATATATATAAGAAAGAGCGATAATTAAATCTATAAAAAAAAATATAGACTTTATTAGTCAATACCTTATATTTTTTTATACAAAATTAAATGATCTAATGATAAAATATTCAATAAATATTGGTTGTATTACATATTAGGGCCTTATATTTCTTACTTCTTAAGCATTTTCATAAGATTTTTCTACATATGACTTCTCTTTTGTAGTCTTTAATGATGGTACACTCATATGCCTTTGATTCCAAGTATTCCTTTTTGTATTGTCACCTTTTATCTTCGTTATTCACTTCATTTATTATAATTTTATCTTTTCCTACAAAACATAGAATATAGAGAAAAATGTGTTAAAAGGTATAAACTATTACAAGTAATAATGAAAACTTGGTTTAAATATACTAGTTAATAAAATAAATTATCCACCTATCAGAAGGAAAAAACTAATAATGGAATATATATCTTGCATCGAAGTAAAGTGGTAGGTACATACTTAGCTTCTTTAATTTTTAAATGATCAAATCTGTTTATGGCATATGAGGTTAGGTTATGTAAGTGAATAAAGACTAGATGAACCTAGAAAAAGAGTTTGTTTAGGTGGACACTAGTTTAGGAAGATAGATTTCTATGAGCATTATGTCAATGGAAAACATAGTAGAGTAAAGTTTATCGTTGAAGATCACAAGACACAAGGGACTTGTAATTACATCCACTCATACTTATAGGGACCTTTGAGTGTTCCTTCTGATGATGATGCAAAGTATATGTAACATCACCATTTTTCTATATCTAAAATTTTTATATTTAAGACATTACAAAAATGAAAATACTAAAAACTCACCTACAAGAAATTGAGGTGTTACCATTATACCTAAAGTATGATAGACGCCCACAACCCACCTTATGTCAGACACAAGGCTAAGAAAACTAACTAAACAAAATACAAGAAATAGAGTGAGTAAAATATATATCATATGGATACTAAGATTAAGCATTTACAATAAGACTACATGGTTTCCCAGTACATGTGACATAGATGAAAGTGGTAAAACAAGTAGGAAAAGCCAAAACCATGGTCACTCAGAAACCTACAAAAGGAACTCCAGATGCCCATGTTCTAATGGCCCCAAATATAACATAAGGTAGGGCGACTATCAGCCACCCTAAAAAGCCTACATATGGTCCTCCACTCATGGGATTGAATACGTAATCAAACAAATGGGTACATGATTATACTACATACCAAGTAACCAAATTTAATTCCTTAACTAAAATCAAAAGCATTAAAGACTAAGATAAATATAGATATCATGCTCACATGATACTATAACACCCGATAATTTATGTCTATAAAAAAATTCATTTAAGCTATAAATGTAATTCAAACATGAATGGGTGTCGCTGCTGTAATTGATATAAGTTTGGCTTAACAACCATCCTCACATCAATTACAAGGTAATAGTAAATCAGGATGTGTGGCATATTAAATAAAAAATGAGGGTACTTCATAACATAAGTAAGAGTTTCAGATTCTATTTGAAAATAGAAACCAAAATACATAAAGTAAATATTTAGGAGGAAAATGACACAAGAACATAAAATTGGTTTAAAACAACAACCTAATAACATAGCTCTCTAACTCCCAACCCCATGCATGAGACTAAAATACTTTGCCCAAATCAGATCATCATAAGCAATATAATCATCTAATGAGCCCTCAGTTACCTACATAGGCTCAAAAGGGGTCTCTATTCATAGGAATGAATAACATACATAAGAAGGAAGATCAGTACGCTATGTACTGAGTAAGGCAACAATACAGGCAAAAAGGGTTGCATAAGTTCATCATATCATAGTAAGAGGTGATACGCTCATAGGACAATCTCACCAGTTTATTTATTCCTCTCCAAGTTGCACATAGGACAATTCATGATTTTATTTATGTTAAGTTTAAGGACCCCACTATTTTAACTGATGGAATGATAAGAAAGTAACACTCTAGGGGAAGATGCTCTGGAAAATATGTTCAACTAGCCGAATGGTTCTAATAATATACAACCTAGGAAAAAACACCCCTCTCCACTATTCTTGTCCGGTGTTACGAACAAGTACAAATAGTCTTGAACTATGTGGTGTTTTACTTTAAGTAATTAGTGACTTATCAAAGGTTATGATAATTGAATAGTTTATTTAATTGGAGTTCAGCGACCTCATTATCCTCAACTGGTAGAACAGTAACATAAGTACACTTTTAGGGTAAAAATACTCTTGGCCATTATTCTCATCTAGTGGAACGAATATGTACAATTGGTTCTGACTCAAGTCATTTTCACTTTAAGTGATTAGTACATTATTCACACTTTAAATATTTTAAGGTCATCACACTATCATATACACATACTCATTCAAGGAACAAACCTAACATACCTCCAAACATGTCATATTTCCATGAGAAATCCTAATTTCGTAAGCTTGGCATAACCCTTTCTTTAGTACTCCTTTAGTTCCCAAATTCCATGCCCAATCTTAAAATTTTGTTATAACCACTTACTCAAAAATCACGGTCTAATTCCTTCGTCTCACACATGTGATAATACCCTAACCTAAGGTTAGTTTTTGGGCTTCCTTCAGAATCTTAATTTTATATTTTAGTGATAACTCCTTTCCTACACCTTTTATGGTTACCAAATCTATTATATATCCCTAAAATTTTATCGTTGAAATCATATCCTAAGATTGTGGTCCAAATCCCCTGTCTTACACATACGATAATAACCTATCTCTAGGGTTACTATTCGGGCCTCCTCTAAAACCCTAATTTTATATTTTAGTTATAAATCCTTTCCTAGACCCCATATGGCTCCCTAATTTTGCATTCATATATAAATAAGATGCCAACATTAACATCATGTTCAATTCTTAGTGCCAATGTCCAAATTTTTCATATATGGTCATGACTGCACCCTAGATTTAACTATTCACACTCAATGCCTTTCCCCTCCTTTATTAACCATTATCCCTTCATTTTGACTCCAATTATTTCATATAGCACCCTTAACATATTTTGAGTGAGCTAACACCCCAAGGTACTCAACATGCCACTTTTTAGCCATATTGACCAAAATACCCTTAGTCCACTAAAATTCCTATTTTCCCTTTCCCTAAATCACATGACTCCCAACATGAAAGACTTTTCCACCTCCCACACATACCTTATCATGAAATGCATGGCCACAATTATATATAGCTACTTCGTATTCAACACAATCATATGTACACAACTTCTTACATTTTCTTCCAATATACCAAAACAACATAATATTTATATAACACCAAAGTTAAGTAACATAACACACAATGTCATCAACACATCAACACAAATGGGGATATACATTATAACACAAAAGCCTAATCTATGATAGTTATTATTATTGAAGTGGCTCTAGTCTCTAAGATCGCAGGACCTATGCTTCCTCCTCCACTACAATTGGAGTATCACCTATAAATAGAAAGGATGGGAAATGGTTGGCAAATAGGGTTGAGTTGATGGTGGTGTTGGGGCTAGCGAGAGTTGGTGGTAGGTAGTGGTGATGATGGCCAACAGTAGTGTAGGAAAAAGGGTAGTCGAGAGAGGGAAGGAAGAAATGAGAAGAGAGGTCTTAGTGTGGTGGTGATTCTTGGTTGAGGTGCCTACCATGGGGTGTTGTAGGAATGGTGGTGGCAAGGAGGGGAAAAGAGGGGTATGGTGGTGGCAGGGAGATTGGCTTGGGTGATGATAGATAATGAGGGTGGTTTGGCAGGTAGAGTTGGTGGCGGTGCTAAAGAATCAAGATAGAGAAGGAGAAAAGAGAAAAATAGAGGAAAAGGGGAAAAGGGATTTGGTTGGCTCATCAATAAAGGAAAATAAGGGAGGAGGGGAGGATAGGAGGGTGGCTAGGGGCGTAAATAGGTGATGGGTCTTGGGAGAGGGAAGATGATAAGGGGAATACCGCGGGGGGTTTGCATACATGGTTAAAGGGGCAAGGGAGTAGGGAACAAGCGTGCAGGGTGTAGGGTTAGACGAGGCATTGGGGTGTAGGGTGGTGTGGCAAGATAACGAGCCATGGGGCATACATGGTGGGGCTTACATGGCTGATAGGGGCAAAGAGGTATGTGCAAGGATGGTAAGTCGTTGTTTGGGACAAAAGAGGAAAGAAGAAGAGAGGTGTGGAGGTAATACATAGGGAAGAATGAGA
Source organism: Tamarix austromongolica (assembly GCA_039764185.1). NCBI lineage: Eukaryota > Viridiplantae > Streptophyta > Magnoliopsida > Caryophyllales > Tamaricaceae > Tamarix > Tamarix austromongolica. The sequence goes on from CM077810.1 coordinate 19,984,505, forward strand.
TAAAGAAAATAAATAAAAAAAGAATAAGGAAAAGCAAGAAAAGAAAAAATAAAGAAAGGGTGTGGAAATGACACCACCCAAGGAGGAGATAAAAGAACAAAAAAGAAGAGGAGGGAGTTGGTATGGGTTTGTGTATCCTAAGATGGAGAGAAAAAAATAGAAAGAAAAGGAAGGAGTTGGGCTAGGTTGTTGTAGCTTAGGAAGGATAGAAATAAAAAGAAAAGGAAGGAAAGGCAAGAAGAAAGAAAAAAAATAAAAAAAGAACAAAAGAAAGAAAGAAAGAAAGGAAGGAAGAAAGAAAAGAAAAAGGAAAGAGAGAATTTTTGAGTGTAGAATTTGGGTTTAGTTTTAGGATTAAATTTTTGGAAATGTAAATTTTAAAATTTAATCTATAACTTTTTTGGGGTTACGGTTAGGTTAAAATAAAATAAGATAAATCTGAATATTAGGAATTAGGTTAGGGTAACATGTCTGATAAATCAAAATTTAAATAATATAAGATTTCAAAGTATTACATCACCACCCCTTAAATGAAGACTTATCCTTCACATCGGAAGTCAAGGCTCGGGAAGGAGAGAAAGGGGGTGTGTGGGAGGGTGGCCTCGGTGGTTAACTCTAATGGAGTTGATATCATACTACTAGGAATCCCCTTACAAGAAATCAATCCTGAAATCTAACACACCTGTAATGAAGAGTTGAGGGTGCATCTCACGCATGTCCTTCTCTATCTCCCAATTTTCTTCTTCTACTCCATGGCTACTCTAAAGAATTTTCTTGAGTGGGACTGAACTTGTTATGGTTTGGTGTACTTTAGTGTTGAGAACCTGCGAGGGCCTATCCTCATAGGATAGGGAGTCATTGAGCTCAATCTCGTGGGGTCAGATCACATGGGAAGGATCTACAATGTACTTTCACAAGTATGAAATATGGAAGACATTATGAATTCGGGCATAAGCACTAAATGATAAGAAACCTCACTAACTCTATCGAGAATCTCATAAGGATAGATATACCTAAAGCTTAGCTTATCATTCCTACCAAATCTCTACACCCCTTTAGCGGGTGAAACCCTTAATAAAACTTTGTCCCCTAGCTCAAAACTGTCACTATAATGTCTCTGATTGACATAAATCTTCCAACCACATTGACCTACTCTCATCTTGTCTTAGATCAAAGAACTTACTAAGTCATCTTTCTAATCATTTCTGGCCCATGTACAAAATCCTTGCTAATGCCACTCCAACGCAAGGGTGTTTAGTATTGCGTCCATATAGTTCCTCAAAGGGTGTCATCCCTATGCTAGCATGATAATTGTTGTTGTATGAGAACTCCACCAAATGTGGATGATCCTCCCAAAAAACTTGGAAATTCATAGTGCAATCCCATAGAATTTCATCAAGCGTTTGGATCACCCTCTCAATCTATCCATCCATAGCTGGGTGAAAGGTCGTAACATTTTTGATTTCATGCACATAACCTCCTATAACTTCCCCTAAAAGTGCGCAAGAATATTGAATCACTATAGGAGATGATGTCTGTAGGTCTACCATGCTTTCTTACCATAAGTCTCATGTAAGTATCAATAAATTGATCCATGCTATATGTTAACTTCATCAGTACAAAAACTACTTATTTATTCAATGTGTTTACAATGACCCAAATCGTGTCACACTCACGATGAGTCATCGGTAGTCCACTCACAAAATCCATGGAGATAGAGTCCCATTTCCATTTTAACACCTCCAAAGGCTCGACAAATCCTGTAGGTCTATGGTGTCAATCTTGAACTTTTGATAGGTTAAATATCTGGCTATGAACTCCGCTACTTCTCCCTTCATGCAAGGCAACCAATAGATCTGCTTAAGGTCCCTGTACAACTTATCCTCTCTTCAGTGAATAAAATAGGGGGTACAATGACCTTCTTCCAAAATTCAATGCTTCATATCTATACAACTATAAGGTTCACATTAACAACCATTGAGTGAATGCTACCATCCTCACAGATCTAAAACCCTCAGACTAACCATCCTATATCTTCTATTGGATCCTCTCCTACTTCATGTGTCCAAGATAATTAGCTAGAGTCTCATCAAAAACCATCACTATAATTGTTAAGGTACACATCTAAGCCTCTACATCACCCTGTCTACCCCCATCCCATCGAGTTCTTCAAGCTACTGGTTAGCCACCACCCAAGTATTCAAGGAGTGTGGTGGCTTCATACTCAAGGCATTAGCCTTACCCTCATGGTACGTTAACTCAATATCATAGTCCTTTAACAGATCTGGCCACCTACTTTTCCTTATATTCAACTATTTTTGAGTGAATATATATTTGAGACTCTTAGTTTTACTCATCCTTCTTCAGTTGGGGGGAATAATACGTAACCAACTTACCATAATGCATCAATAAACAACCTAACCCATGTTTGGACACATCACTGTAGACCTCAACATAGTTTGATCTTGCTGGCGGAGTTAAAATGGGTGTTGTAATTAGGCACTTCTTTAGATCCTAGAATGTGCCCTCATAGTTATCATCCCACTAAAACTTATCCTTCTTTACTAGGCTCATCAATAGGTGTGCGGCCCTTTAAAATTTAGAATAAAGCACCTGTAGTAGTCAGCTAAACCTAGGAAACTACTAACCTCAGAAATGTTAGTGGGTGCCTTTCACTTTGTAACTGCCATAATCTTCACCCGATCCATGATGATCCGTCCTTCTAATATTACATGTCCCAAAAATGCAACCTCCTAAACCATAATCTACATTTGTAGAGTTTAGCGTATAAGCTGTGTTCTTTAAAGAGGGATAAGATTATACGTAGGTGCTACTTGTGTTCCCCCTTACTCTAAGAGTATACTAAAATGTCGTCATTGAACAAAACCACAAATTGGTCAAGGAATGGCTAGAAGATCCTCGTCATCAAATTCATGGATATGGAAAGTGCATTGTGAGCCCAAAAGGAATCATCGTAAACTCATAATGCCTATACCGTATCCTAAAGACAATCTTTATGATGTCCGCATCTGTAATACGTAGCTAGTGATAGCTTGACCTCAAGTTAATCTTTGAAAAGATAGCATTGACCTAAATCTAATAAAAAAGATCGTCAATACGTAGAAGTGGATATTGGGTTTTCACTACCAATTGATTCACACCTTATAGTCAATACACAAATGAATTCTCCCATCCTTATTCACAAATTGAACTGGTGCTCCCCATAGAGACACACTTGGATGGATATACCCTTGAGTCAACAACTCCTGCAACTAAATCTTTAATTTTCATGACTCAACCGACGTCATTTGGTAAGGTGCCCTCATCGTAGGTTTTTCCCTTGGTACTAGATCGATGGTGAATTCAATCCTACGCACTAGCGACATGCAAGGTATCTTTTTTGAAAACACATCGAGGAAGTCTTAGGCAACTAAAATGTCTTCTAAGGCTTCCAAATGCATATTAAACTCTTGAACAATACACAGGTACATGTGGTACCCTTTCTACATCAATGTGTATAGCGTAAGGGTAGATATGATCTTCATTGTAGGCTTAGGTTTAAGTTTCCTATTGGATACCCTAATACCCTACAATCCATGCAACACCATGCATTCTTGTGCACATTCGATCACTGCTCAATATCTCTTGAACATGTCAATCCTTAGTATGATATTAAAGTTCCTTATGTCTATCTTAACCAAGTCCACTAGGAAGTCTATCCCACCTATCACTAAGGCCACCTCCAAGTATATTTTAACACAATCTACTCTATCCTCTAAGGGAAACACCACAAATATAGCTACACTGGCAGATTATGATAAGGCAGCTCTAACAATAAAGGTAGTAGATACAAATGATAAGGAAGCACTTGAATCAAACAACACATGCACTGGTAGGGAAAGAATGGTGAACATGCCCGTGACTATATTTATAACACCCTTCAACTCAATACTAAAAAATTTTGTTTAAAAGAATAATGTGGAAGATCAAATAGAAATTACGAAATGTTACCGCCACACCTAACATAAGACAAATGTCCACCATTTATCTCATACTAGGTGCAAGGCTAAAACCTGTCCAACAAAAATTCAAGAATCATTTATACCATGAGGATAAACTTCTAAAAGGAGATATCTGTAGGTAGATGGCAAGTGAATAGTTTCACTAAACAAAGTCATCACTGAATTAATCAGTAGAAACCTGTAAAATAAACCTGGATTTTAAAAGCTTATCAAAGTAATGGGAAATTAAAATTCAATTAAACACCGTTGAAATTTTAATACAACATTTAAAAAATTTTAAAAGTAAATGCAGATAAATAAAGACAAATCCCAATGGATGAATCTCCGGATTTCCTAGTCTCTTAAGCCAACCTTCAGCCCAACAATAACATCTGATCTCAAGCCTGCACAAAAGGTATGCTCCCTACTACTAGTGGATTATCGTAGGACCTAATCAACCAAGGTAGTATCAGTATGGGTCCAGTACTAAGCATATCATGACTATCTAACTAACGGGAGGAAACATGATACACATAAGATATGATAATAGTAATGCTCAATTATACATATGATAAATACATAGTTCCAGTCATACAATAATTCATACTCAATTATATATGTGATACATACACCATTCCGCTCATACAATAACTCATGCTCAATTATACCTACGATACATAAACCATTCTACTCATATAGTAACTCATGCTCGATTATATATGTGATACATACACCATTCTACTAATATAATAACTCTACTCGATTATACATGTGATACATACACCATTCCAGACAAACAATAACTCATGCTCAATTATACATGTGATAAAATAAAACACGGGGTCATAGATTCATGCTTATGAATACATGAACAAACATGGCAATATATAGGGTACAAGCATATAAGAAATCTAGATCGCATATGAAGTAACACACACAACCTCAAAGATAGCATTATGCACTAAGGTCCACATGCGATTTAAATAATAGATCATGCGATAATTGAGTATGAACAGACAACATATGGTAGAACTATTGTAAGGGAGATAACTAAGACATGCATAAAAAAAAGAAATATATAGTTCATGAGTGAGTGAGAATAATTCATTATTCAATTTCTTTATCATGATTGTCTTGAGGAAGGAGACTCAAATAGATCGCAATGACCAATCTAGTACTCGAATAATACTAGCCCTAGCCGGCTCACCCGGAAATGTAACCAACCACTAATAAATAGGACACCAAATCAGTTACGTATGTATACACCCTATAGGGTCAAAATATATCAAAACATCTATAGAATAGAAGAGGGCCTCTTTTAACCTCGTAAGGCATCGGGGATCACAAAAGCAAAAAATACCAGAATGGTACCAAGTGAATACCAAACCTAACTCGAATAGCTATCCAAAGTGGTACAAGTCCCGACTCAAGATCTTTCACTTTCAATGATTAATATTTTATTTAAAGATTCAACCAAGCCTAAATGTGGCCCATAAAACATCACTTGAATCACATCCATCAACATAATGAATCTCCATTATTATATTCATTTCCTAGTGGCATTAAAGCTGATTAATTTCAAGTGGCATTAAAGCCAATTAATTTCAAGCAACATTAAAGGTGATTCATTTCTAGCGGCATTAAAGCCAATGAATTTCAAGTGTCATTAAAGCCGATCCAATCCATGTGGTATTAAAGATGATTTATTCTAGGGGCATTAAAGCCAAATTTTAACACCCCCAAAATTCACTAATAATGAATTTTATTTTATTTAAAAATTAGCGATAGCAAAATTGTAAATTTTGGGGATGTTACCACCACACTTAATACTAGATCGGTTTTCTCCTATCGTTCTGATATCATGTGCTAAGGCTAAAAAGAACATTCATTTAGATCAGAATAGCACATTAAATTCACTACAAGAGGTAAAACCCAACATTAGTGGTTATAAGAGTAAAAATCTTCAAATAAGGAAATAGTAAGATTTAAAGAGAAACCCTAAAAAGTTTTTTCGGACAATCCTTACGCTTGTCCCTAATACTAGGTTCAATAGCACATGCAACTAACCAATAAGGGACACTGTCCATTGAATAGGTAGGGGCCCACAAACAGGACCATTTAGTACTATGGTACCGAGTAACCCTTTATACCAAACTGAAAGGCAGGGCTCACACACAAAACATCATACATAAACAATGTAAAGACAATAACAAACGCGATTATAGAGATGATCACAACCAACATAGGAGCTAATACGCAATGCGGGGCCACATATAATGGGAATTACATTATCAAAAGGTCCATTTACTTAGCAATTCCATTATATACCAAGAGAGAGGCAGGCATCAAGGCCAAACTTATACTATCACAATGGATCATAAAAGTGAAATCAATACTTTTTTTCTCAATCCATTAACTAGACATTATTCAACATCATCTCTCAAATTATATCCATATGAGTGTGGGAATCTAACACCAACAAAATTCACTACTGAAAAATTTTGTTTGATTAAAATAATCAGCTGTAGAAAAATAACAAAACTATGAATTCTGGGGATATTACCACCATACTTAATACCAGATCAGTTCACTACTACCGTTCTAGTACCAAGTGCTAAGGTTAGAAGAAAAAGTACAATTTATGAGAAATTCAAACATATTTAAATCAGAGTAGCGTACACAACACTTTACAATAATAGAATCCACCAGTGGTGGTTACAAATCAACAAATACATTGAAACCATAAATTTTAAAGGAGAAAGAGTACACTCGTAGGATATTCTAGATAGTACCTTATGCTCTTTCCCGAGAGCCCACTTGAATAGCACCTGAAAAGGACCTGCAAGGGACACTGTCCATTGAATAGGTAGGGGCCCCATGAATGGAATCCTTCGGTACTACGGTACTGAAAAATCCTTTAAAACACACTTAATAGCAGTCTCGTAATGCAACACATGATACTACATACATACATAATGAAAGGTAAAAACTTAATATCCACACTCATACATTCACATACTTAACAGATCAATCAGATATTAATAGGTCATAAAGAACAATCGATACTTCTAGACCTTAAGCCCTTAGTCCATCATTATCAATCATATCGGATTATAAATATCCGTGTGTGTGCAGGAACCCCATTATTATAGCTGGTGGACTAGAATATATACAAGGTAGAACTCTCTTGACTACTATTATTGCCGGTGGATCGGTCTCTAAGGCAGAATGCTCCTGGCCACTATTTATTCGCTAGTGGACCGGTTTAGCCCTGACTCACAGGGTGTTCCACTATAAGCAATTAGTATTTTTCCATAATTTATTCACAACCAAATCAAATTTATTGAGCTCAGGACCCCCACTATTATAGCCAGTGGATTAGAATACAAATATACATCATCTAGGGCAACACGCACCTGGGACACTATTATATCCGGTAGATCGGTACTCATATTATCATTCAACTGGGCTCGGCTCATTAATCTTTCACTTTCACGATTAGTGTTTTCCCTTTTTAATCAGCACAACGATTCCATTTATTTGCCTCAATAGGGAGATTAAGATCTCGGGACACAAAGGTACACCGGTCGCACTGGTGTATAAAAGCAACTCAGTACCCTTCAACTATCAACTCAGGGACGCAAAGGTACCCTAGTTGTACTAGTGCATAATGCTAACTCAGTACCCTACCGACAAGGACACGTAATCCATAAGTATGCATACCCCCTGACTAGATCCGTAGAGTTAGATAGAGTAAGATATAGGGCCTGGCTGGGGTACAAAGGCGCACCAGCAAATACCATAATAATAGTGGGCTAAACCACGTATTTAGGGTAGCGGCCCCTAAAGAGCCACCATTCCCGATCTCAAGGTCTTTCACTTTAAGTACTAATGTCTTAATTAAGGTGATCACAAAAGCACAACAATGAGATACTTACTCACTTTCAATCGTTCTAATATCGTTAGATATTTCTTATTCAAACGATTATCCAAGATAACATAGAGGAATCATCAAGGCCATCATAATATCATCTAATTCAGAATTAGGATTCGTTCTCGTGATATTTACTACTTATCAAATACTCTTATCTTCCTATTCAGCGTTATTTGAGTCATATTACAAAGTTCCACTATCACAACAACATGTTAGATACAAATCACTCATTTATCCCTTACTTATATAATTGCTAAGCCATCCCTTCCTTACTTGGCAAATTACCATATTACCCTCCTTATTGCATAATTGCCAAATTACCCCTTCCTCGATTTAGGTTAATAAGTTATCTCCCATACTTATTAGGTCACCGACTACCCTTCATAATTGTTACACTAAATATATATTTTCCATTTGGTTGGTTAGATTACCAATTAGCCCTTTTCCTTTATTATGGTTAACAAATTGCCCATTAGTTCGTCGAATTACCAAATTACCCTTCTTCAGTATCAAAATTACCAAATTACCCTTTACTTGGTTAAATTACCAAATTACCCTTCTTTATTATTATAATTACAAAACTACCTTCTCCATTATCAAAATTACCAAATTACCCCTTTAGTTGGTTAAATTACCAAATTTCCCTCCTCTATTATCATAATTACCATTTTACCCTTCTCCATTATTAAATTACGCCGACTACCCTTCATAATTGTTACACTTAATATATATTTTCCATTTGGTTGGTTAGATTACCAATTAGCCCTTTTCCTTTATTATGGTTAACAAATTGCCCATTATTTCGTCGAATTACCAAATTACCCTTCTTTAGTATCAAAATTACCAAATTACCCTTTACTTGGTTAAATTACCAAATTACCCTTCTTTATTATTATAATTACCAAACTACCTTCTCCATTATCAAAATTACCAAATTACCCCTTTAGTTGGTTAAATTACCAAATTGTCCTCCTCTATTATCATAATTACCATTTTACCCTTCTCTATTATTAAATTATCATTTTACCTTCATTTACGCCGAATTACCATTTTACCCTTCTTTTTTATTAAATTATCTTTTTACCCTTATCTTTTGTTAAATTATTATTTTACCCTTCTCTTTTATTAAATCATCATTTTACCCTTCGCAATTATTATAATTACCACTTTGCCCTTCTCCATTATCATAATTACCAAGTTACTCCTTTCCAATTTCCACTTTACCCTTTTATTTACAAAATTACCATTTTGTCCTTTACTTTCAAAATTACCATTTTACCCCTTAAATTCCAAAAATTACCATAACACCCTTTCACTTATAAAATTACCATTTTGCCTCTTTACATTCGAAATTACCATTTTACCTTTAATTACAAAATTACCATTTTGCCCTCTAATTATAAAATTACCATTTTGCCCTTTAATAACAAAGTTACCATTGTACCCTTTAATTGTAAAATTACCATTTTACCCTTTTACTTATAATTTACCATTTTGCCCCTTATTACACCACTTATATTAAATTATTATCAGTATATAAGATATTAATATTAATACCTCTTCCATAACTATTATATTTAATATAATACTTATTAGCACCCACATATATTATCCCATATTTTTGCACAAGATATATTACTAAAATACCCCTAGGGCTCATAATAATATTAACCATGCATTAATGATCACAACAACATAATACAACATGGATAAATACTTAACATTTCCATTAATAACCAAACTCTTACCTTAAGCAATTATTCCACACATAGCATATAATCTAACATGCTTCCTTTTTATCAATCAATACAAGAAACTACATATATTATATTAGACAACATATATTAACATAATAACATATTAAAAATCCTAATGTGCTAACATACGTTAATTCATGCATTTAAGTGGGTTTAACGATTACCTTAATTCCCAAAAAAATGAACCTTATCGGTATTCCGATTAAAGGTTCAAGCTTTGATTAGTAAAACCAATACCTAAATATAATATAAATATTTATTATATTAGAAATAAGAAAAATCAAAGTATAAGACTTTATAAATTTTACTTAATAAAATAATTAACTTAAATATTATTATACCTTAAAATATTTAATGAAAAAATGGGCCAAGAAAATGCAGCAACTCATCCTACTTACGCAACATGAGCTGCATGCAAAATAGTAGCGTAGGGGCTCAAAAATGGCATAAGAGAAGAAGAGAAAATTAATTTTAGGTTAGGGTTTTTAGGCTAAGAAAATGGGTAGATGGGGGAGGATTTGGGACAAGGGAAGGGTATAGAAGTGGAGAGGGGAAGTAGGTGGTGGTCGGGGATGGATTGATGGTGGCTGTTAAGATTGGTTGAGATGGAGGGGTTGAGAAGGAAGGAAAAGGGAGGGAGGAAATGAAGGTATGCGGTTGGTGGTTTCGGCTAAAGGAGGTTTGGGGGTGGTAGAGGGGGTTGCAGGGATTGGTTTGGTGGCTTAGGTGGTGGGAGAGGCGGCAAAACGGCGACAGAAAGAGGCGGTGCAGGGTGGCTGCCGAGAAGGGAGAAAAAGGAGAGAAAAAGAAGAGGAGAGGAAGAAGGAGGTTGCGGGGTGGTTCGAGGGGTGTTGTGACGGTTCATGTGTGAGGTAGAGGGTGGCAAGATGTGGTGCGGGTGGCTGGTGTGGTGGGGGCAGCGGCAAAACGGTGGTGGCGGAGCAAAATAGGGAGGATGATGGAAGGAGAAAAAAGTAGAGAAAGAAGGTTGGGGAAGGGCATACGAGGCTTGAGAAAATGTCATTATGAGGCAGGGAAGGAAGAAGAAAAAAAGAGGAAGAGAAAGGGGGATAGGGGGTTCGGTAAGGCGGCGATAGGGTGGTAGAGGTATGGGGATGGTAGGGAGAGGGAAGGGAAAAGAGGGGTATGGGCAAGGAGAGGGAGAGGTGGTGGGGCCGAGATGGGGTAGGAAAATGATGAGAGAGAGAGAGAGAGATAGGGGGAGCAGTAGGGGAGGAGGGTTGCAGGTGGGGCGGTAGAGATGGAAGAGGTGTTTGGGTTTTGGCACTGAGGAAAAGGAAGAAGAAGAAAGAAAGAAGAAAGGGTAGGGGGTTGCGTGTGTGTAGGTTCGCCGAAGGGGAGAATGATGTGGCCCAGTCGGTGGAGAAAAGAAAGAAAAGGAAGAAGGGAGGCAGGCCGGGCTCGTGTAGGAAAGGAAGAAAAGAAAAGGGGGTGGTTTGGGCCGACGAAGCGAGAGAAGGAGAGGGAGGAGAAGAGTGGGCCTACGACCCTAGTGCAAGGGGGGAAGGCAGGCCAGGGTACCGGTGGCTTGAGGGAAGAAAAGGAAAAAAGAAAGAAAGGAGAAAAAGGAGAAAAAGGAGAAGGAAAAGGAAAAAGAAAAAAGAAAAGGGAAAATGGGACAATTAAAATAATGTAATTTATAAAATAATAAAATGGAATATTTATGGGTAATAAATTTATTTAATATAATTAAAATATAAGGGTTTCAAAAGGATAATTTTAGTAAAATAATGGTTTGGAAATTTTTTAAATAAAAAGAGTATGATAAAATAAGAAAAAAATTATTTTAATTTATTAAATATTTATATCCAATTGTATATACTTAAAGTCAATTAAAAGTTATTTATTAAATTATAAGCTTTTAAAAATTTTAGGGGATTATAGGGAACCCCATTATTATAGCTGATAAATCGAAAAAACCAAAGGATAGAATGCACCTGACCAGTATTATTCGTTGGTGGATGAGTCTCTAGGGCACCCAACACCTAGCCACTATTCTCATCGATGGATCGGTCTGGCTCCGACTTACATGGTGTGCCACTATACATGATTAGTGTCTTCCCATAATTTATTAACATCTAAGGTTTGGTTTATTGAGCTTGGGATCTCCAATTATTACAGCTGATGGATCAGAAACACCCAGGGTAAATGCACCTAGCTACTATTATTCATCGGTGGATCGATATCCAAGGCATCTTACACCTGACTGCTATTTTTGCCGGTGGATCAGTCTAAGCTCGGCTCAATAATTTTTCACTTTAAGTGGTTAGTGTCTTATTCATGTCTTATTCAACAAGTCCATTTATTTAACTCAAGGGAGATGTCATGAATCCAAAGACACAAAGATATATCAACCATAGAGTCAAGTATTCTATATCAAGGATCATGGCACACATAAAACCCTAACATGTACTTCTAACATATCCAGCACACAATTTCATACATAATTAACAATCCAAACATCTCTTGCATGATTATGAAATAAACAACATATCATAGCTATAATTACCTATTCAACCTTATACTATGCATTATCCTCATGATATTCACTGATTTACCAAAATACCCTTATCCTTATAATATACATTGTTATGCTAAAACAAGTGTTACTAAGGGTATAAACCCTTATTCTATTATTTAATATCCCTTATGTCTTATTATGGAAGGTTATTTAATCTATTGACATATTATATGCAATTTATTAATTTACCGCTTCATCCTTACGAAATTACTGAAATATCCCTTGGTTGTAAAGTTGCAAAGTTACCCTTTCAGTTGTTGAAATTACCAAATTGCCCTTTACGTTTATTAAATTACCAAATTACCGTTCATACTTGTTGAATTTTTCAAATTGCCATTTTTGTTAATTAAATTACTAAATTTCCCTTCTTGCTTATTAAAATTACCAAATTACCCATCTGGTTAGACAAATTATCAAACTAAGTTACCCCTTTTGGTTAGTTAAATTGCCAAACTACCCTTCATGCTTATTAAAATTACCAAGTTGCTCCTTTTAGTTAGTTAAGTTACCAAATTTCTCTTTTCATGCTAAATTACTAAAATATCCCTCTTACCTACTCAATTACCATTTTACCCCTTTTACTCACCAAATTATCAAGTTACCCTTCCTTTATGCCAAATTACCAAAATACCTTTCTTACTTTTTATTTTACCATTTTTCCCTTTTTACTCACAAAATTACCAAGTAATCATTCCTTTATACCATTTTTTTGAGATCTACGATGTGGCAAATCGGCGGAGCCGGTTTGGGCAATCTGGGAGCCCAAAAAAGGCCATTTTGGCCTCTAAATTGAGGTTTTTTTGTTATTTTTCATATTTTGTTACATAGCTAACATTCCTAACTAATATACAAGTGATACAACCTTGAGGGTATATTTTTAGGGCCTTTTTTACAAACTGAACCTTTAATTTAGACTATCCTGAAAACCTTTTTCACATTCTAGGGTATGAGGATGTTATATAACCTCTTGATTGAAGTGGTAATACATGTTGCCTACCTTTGTATTTTTCTTATAGAATTTATTCTAGAAACAACCACTATATATCTACCTCCTTGTATTATTTTGTATGTAGGGTAATACATGTTTTCAGTTATTTTAGTTTTTACTTTTATCAGAATTCTTTTTCCTCTATTGTTTATCTCTTTATCCAGCCATCCATCTATTTAGCCTCATTGGGTATCTTACTATGTCTTAGCTGGTGAGGGTTGTAATAGTATTTTCTTTTGTTTTCAAATTTAAAGACTTCTTAGTTCTTACTGTAATTATGCCAATTCTGTGTAATTATGGATGAGATAAGAGCTTTAGGTACCTCCAAAGAGCTACTGGAACCAGATCTTCGAGACAAAGGAACTTAGATGATGATGATGAAATTGAAGTTTTTAAGGGTTCAAGTAAAGAAGACGAGCAACATTCATGATTTAGATGATTATACACAAGCCCAGCAATACAATGTTGAAGAAATTGATGAAGTGAGAGAGCAATGGGCCAAGCATGTACACTCATTCATTCGGTATTAGGTAGAGATCTATATATTCTACATGCATGTTCAGGTTTGTATTTTGTCTATGTCTTTAAGTGTTCTAAGCTAGATTTATGAACATTTTTCTTTGGGGTGTAGAGCTACCAAGTTGTGGTATGCCTACTAATTTTGATTCTTGAGTATATATGTCTGGTGTATTAACAAGGGATTGATTGAAATTATGGTGTGATTGCAAATTTGTTATCAATTGATGTTGTTTTACAATGCAGATTTGGTAATTATTTGAACATACAACTGTGTATGTGGGCAGGAACAAAACTGCAAAAACTAAAAAAAAACTGGAGTTTTAATAACGGTTCTTATGAAAACCGTTATTAAAACCTTGTTTTAATAACGGTTTTCATCAGAACCGTTATTAAAAGCTCCTTTTTAACAATGGTTTTTAAGTAAAAACCGTTATTAAATATGAAGTGTACGCACATATTCGCGGGTTTTTGTGTATTTTTCATGACGGTTATTAACCGTTATTAAAGATTTAATAACGGGCGATTCAATAACGGTTGAAAACCGTTATTAAAACTATAAAATAACCGTTATTAAAACCCCTTTCCGTGGTAGTGAAAGCCAGTCAATTATTTGGTGAAATCAGTTAATTGCTCTAAGACTATTCATCAGTTTTGACAAATAACTCTGTGAATATAACAAAAGACCACTAAGAATTATCACTAGAGAACTATTGGATCAGTTTGGCTAACTAGTTTAATGTTCTAACAATTAGTAGATTGGTTAGGCATAACTAGTTGATGGGTTCAAACACATAGCAACCCAAATTTACCACAAGTAAACAAGTCAAAGGGTTAAGCTAACTGGTTGACTCTTCTAAGAACCAATAGATTGGTTTGGCTTAATCTACTAATTAGGTTGCTCACAGACAACACATTTCACACATTTTAAACATGAGCAAAGCTTTAAAATCCAACCACATCATAACCATAATATTACCATTATAGGAAAATTATTTTTATACATGAGCATGCCGCATTTACAAATAATCAACCATATTTTCTCATGAAATCATGCTTCTCTCAAAATACCTAAAGACCCTAGAATAAGTAACCAAAATACCAACAATATCACATAATTATGCAACGATTCAAAATTTACATCTTACCCTAGTTTATATGGTCATCTATACCACATTTCAATGGTAAAAAGGAGATACTTGAAATCTTAGCTAAAAATCCCCACCAAAATAGCAAAAACCTTTAGCTAAAGGATTTCAACTCTATAACACCATAAAAAAAGAGATTAAAACTCATAAGCCTTCCTATAAATTTCATAAATTAAGGTAATATAAAATTTAGGAAAGAAAAATAAAAAAATTTCGAACTCTAAAAATATTTCAATAAAACTAAGCTTAATGTCTTAACTTTTCCTAAATGTAACCATTTCTTGCTTAAAGGTAAAAAATTCAGGATTTAGAGGAATGATCAAAAGAGGTGGAAAAATTAGAATGTAGGCACAAATTGAAAGAGAGTGGAGTACAAGTGTGGAAAAACTCAAAGCATCTTAATAGTTGAAAAGAGGTGAAGGGAAAAGGCAATTAAAACAGCTTATACCTAAGGAATTAGGTAAGGAATGTAGACGAGAGGTGCACTAAATCTAAATCATAAGTTTCTAATTCAAAATTAGACCATAAAAGGCAAGTTTATCAAGAAACTAACTGAATTCCTTCTTGGTGCTGAAAGAATGGTTTTGAGTAATGCAGGTTAAGATTTTTGAAAAAAAAAAGTTTAAACATAAGAAGGGAAATAGGTAATTTGACGTGGGAAATAAATTTGTAATGTGTGTATTGGCAATCTAGAATGGATCATCTGTCCATAGCTATTGATGTAGGAAAAATACTCAAGAATTAGCTTTCATAATTATAGAACTAATTATTCTTCATTTAGAAAGTGTCTTCCATGAATTTAAAGACCAACGGATAGTTACGTTGCTCGAAATATAACAAATAAGCAATTAAGTGTCTACGTGCATGTGCATGGCATGAAAGGAGGGAGTGACCACATGAATGGGGAGTATATTCGAAGGATTTTCAATCATTATTAAGTATTTTAACTAATATATTAATTAAGTAGTAAATTAGGAGAATAAATATAGCATAAAGTTAGTATAAAGTAGCATAAAGTTAGTATAAATGTAGCATAATATCTTTTAGCTTAGAATCTTTTGAAATATGCTTAGCTAGTGGTACAAAGGTTATATTATGCATTAATGTCAAGCATATTGTGAAATATTGAATGAAGAATTAAAGTTCAAGATCAACATTGAATGAATTCTATGTGAGTTCAAACTTATGCAAACTGAATATGTGTGAATGGTTTGGCTTAAATGTTTTAATCTCTTCACCTTTATGAATTAGAGATCAATCCATATCTTTTCTACTATTCTTAATCCATATTTTCATTCCATAATTACCATCAAAATCCTACTCTAATTCATGGTTAATCAAAGAACTAAATTGGTATACAAAATCGAAGCCCAAAACCATCCCTTTGAAACCCTAAACCATCCATACCAACCAAACACCACCTTATTTCCCTCTTTTCTAACCAAACCCTAACCCTAAACCCAAACTTAAACCACAATTCTAACCTAAATCCAAACCCTATCTTTCAACACTAAACATCATGATCATTCCATCATCGAATGCATAGGATAATTTGAACCATCATCACTTAATCATCATCATCACTCTTCTACCATATTTGAACCACCACCATCTTTATTACATCACCTTCGAAGCTTTAATCTCTTAATTTGCCACCACCAAGGCTTTATCATATTATCTAAACTCCATTCGAACCTTAATTCCACGTAATTGACGATTACATCCTCCTATACACATCAGCTGTATAGAGGAGAGATGAACAAGAAGACAAGGGCACGAGGTTATCCTCTTCCTTTTTTTACCAAAATCAAACATTTGAATCCACATTAGACAAAATTAATATGGGAAAAATGATCAAAAGGGTTAATGATTTCTCAAGAGAAAATAAGAGTTCGATTAACAAGACTTCATAACATCAGAATAATAATTGTAGAAAAAAACTCAATACTCTATAAACTCACTCAACTTGACAAACAAGTCAATTAGTTTGGTTATCTAGTAGAATATTCTATAGAAAAGTCAATCGGTTCTTAGAATAGTAGATTGATTCAATTGAACTAAATATCAAGTTGAAGATAATGGGAAAGTTAATCATTTCATAGAACATGTCAGTTCGTACCCTAGAAAACTCAGTTTCTCTCAACTTTTCTAATCTTTTCCCAATTTCGTTTTTAGTCAAACCCAAAATATATTTATAAATCAAGATCAAAACTCATCCAAAACCTATTAAACACCAAAAATACACACTTTATAAGTCTCAAATATATGAGGTATTATAATACATATTGAATTTCATTGATGATTATTCACTAGAAAATATAGATTTATGTCTTGAGATAAAAGAGTGATGCATTTCTCAAGTTTCACAATGGAAAAAAACACATGGAGATGTAGATAGAGAATAATTTCAGGTGGATTAATGTTGATAATGTGTTAGAATTTTTAGTAATGATTTTAAATAATTTTATGCTAATGAAGGTATTTCTTATTATAAAATAGTTAGGTATACACTATAACAATTGGTGTTCCAGGATGAATGAATAAAGTACTACATGAGAGAGCTTGATGCATTCTCTCTAATGCAGTATTATCCAAATAGTTTTCGGTAGAGGTAGTTAGTGCTACATATTATTTGGTGAATATATGTTTTTGGAGGGCTATAGATTGAATGACACCAAGGGAGATATAGAAAATCTCAACTACAAATTACTCAATTTTGTCACACATTTGGATTTATGGCTTATGCTCATATTAATAAGGCAAATCTAGAACCAAGAACCAAGTAATGCATACTTTTTTGTTTATGAAGATGGTTTCAAATGATAAAAGCTATGGGACCCTAAGGAATTGAAGCTACTAATCGATATGACTGTAACTTTGTATGAGAAGTTAATACTTAACCTAAGATCACAAGGACTTGATAATCAAATCAAGGTTAATGGTGCTAGTAAAAATTTAGATCTTGATATTGAAATTATTGAGAAGTAACTAAAGGATAAAAATGAAGATATTACATCAATAGAGAATAGGTATATCTTAGCTAGAGATATGATAATAAGACAAAAAAGAACCACGACTATGGCATATTGATTTTTTTGATTTTGCACTCACTATGGTAGAGAGCATAGACAAATAAGAACTAGGTTTTTTTTGTGAGGTAGTTACTTGTGATGAGGCACCTTAGTGGATTAATTCTATGAAAGAAGAACTTGAATCCCTCTACAAGAATTAGACTTAGGAGCTTTTTGTGAAGCCAATAAATTAGAAGATTATGGATTATAAGTTGTTATTTAAGAAGAACGATGGAATGATGTTTAATTAAGTGCACTTATTAAAGGGAATTACCCAAAGAGAGGAATTTAACTTGACTAAAGCATTTCCTCCAGTTATAAAACATAGTTCTATATGTGTGTTACTCACCTTGGTGTCTCTATATGACTTAGAATTTGGGCAATTAGATGTGAAAAAACAAATCCTCTCTATAGTGATTTGGAGAAAATTACCTAAATCAAATAAATATAAATATTTGTTATATCTCATGAAGAGAATCATATTTGTTCACTCAAGAAGTCATTATATAGTTTGAAGCAATTATAAAGATAGTGGTATAATTGATTTAACTTGTTTCTCACTCGTATGGGGGTATAAAAAGAGTGAGTATGATAATTATTCCTATATAAATTTGCTTATATATATTGATGGCATGATAATTGCGTGTAAGCCTACAAGTGAGATCAATAAGGTGAAGCATTAGCTAAGTAGTGAGTTTGAAATGAAATATTTGGGCCTGCAAAGAAGATTCATGATATGGATATTATATAAGATTCGAATGTTGGAAGGTTTTTCTTATTGAAAAAGAAATGCACAAAGAGAGTTGTAAAGAGTTTTGGAATGTAAGATATAAAGCTAGTTGGTACTCCTATTGTAGCTCATTTTAAAGATATATACAAAGTTGTCACTATAGACAAAGAATGAGGATGAATTTATTTCTAAAGTACCTTACTCTTGTACAGGTGGAAGTCTAATGTATGTTATGGTTTTTAGAATACCAGATATTTCACACACAATGAGTGTTATTAGTCATTATATAGGTAAATCTAGGAAGGTTAAGTGGTAAGATATGAAATGTATTCTTAGATATATAAGAGGTTTAATTTGCATGGATTTGGTCTTTGGAAAACATGAAACTTATTTACTAGCCATGATACTAGTTTTTGAGACTTACACTTTGTAGATGATCATAACCGAAGAAGGTTTTTGATTAGTTATATTTTCACTCTAAGAGATAGTGCTATCAACTGGTGTGCAGTCTTTTAGTCTACTATTACCTTATAAGAAAAAGGAGGTTGAGTATATGGTAGTATAAAAGTAGCGAAAGAAGATTTGTGGCTTAAAGGTTTTATTCGCACCCTTAGTATAAATGAAAAGGATTTTTTTTTGGTTTGATATAGTAAAAGTTGAATTCAATTAGTTAAGAACAAAATATACGAAAGCATATAATGTTAGAATGCATTGCATTCACGAGTTTACAATATGAATTGATATGGTGGTAGAGAATAATGCTACTTTTGATAATTTAACGTATATGATGACAAAGTATCTTGCATAAATAAAATTTAAACATTTTCTAAGCTTAGTTAGCATATACATATTCATTTTGGCACTTGTATATGGTGAAGGGACATTAACAAAATCTAATCAATGAAGATTTGACATTTAAATCCAAGGTAGAGATTTATTATGTATGGCTTGAAATCAAGATACGAAATTAGTATATGATTTAAAATTAAATAAGTAAATAACAAATTTTTTTAGACATAAACTTTAATGGCTTAATATGGTGAATAATAATAACCTAATATTTTTTTAGGAAACATGCACCTACGTATATGTAGAATTTTGTAGCTCATTCTCATTTCAAAGTAATTAACAAAGACATATAGAGGATTCAAATCATTTGAGAGAATTTTATGAGAGAGAATTCATATTGAATTCTTCTTTGTAGGTCTTGTTATTTTCTCAACAATGGATATTGTTCTTCATCTTATATATTTTTGTTTCCTCAAATTTTCAACATCACAGATGTAATTTCATAACAAATTACATATATGAAATATTTAAAGCATGAGGAAAGAAACAATTGTGCTTAAGATCAAAGCCAATACTCAAAGCTTCATGATATATCTAGTAATCTTAGGTTTATATATAATTGTCATTTACACTTGGAAAAAAATAGATGATGACTTATATATAGTTGTTTTAACAAATATAATCATATATAACCTCTTCAATGAGAAAAGAAGCACGATCAATAAAGGGAGAAGGTGTAGATGATTGTTAGAAGAAAATAAACTTTGTCGATTATCAAGTGGTAAAGGAGAAAGGTATAGAAAACCATTTTAGGATAACATTTTCATTTATATCATATTAAGGTTTATTTTTTTTTAATGTTAGAGATGATAGCTTTAACATCCAGCTATGCCTCCTCCAATTTTTTGTGTTATCCCACTTTACATCTAATTGATGTTCTCAGTCACATCAGTACTCGAGTCTTGATATATATATATATATATATATATATATATATATATATATATATATATATATAGAGAGAGAGAGAGAGAGAGAGTAGGGATGCCAATTTTTCCTATGGGTTTAGGGTTCCATTGGGGATTTTAAATTTGGGTTTGAGGATTTTATTAGGGATGAGCGGGGATGGGTTTAGAGTCCCCATCCCCAAACCCACATCGAATATTTTTTATATATTTTTCATATTATATATATATATATATATATATATATATATATATAGAAGCTCGATCATGTGCGTACCTCTAAATCTGTACAAACGTAGGAACAATTACTAGCCATTGGATCTAAATTAGATCCAACGGCCATAAATATATGTAGGATAAAAACACGCCTTCTTTGCCGAGCCTCTACCCCGCCCCATTCTGTTTCCATCTTGCAAGCTGGCCCCGACCCCCAGACCCCATCGCGCTTCTCTCTCTCTCCATCGTAACTCTCTCCCTCCATCGCACCTTGCTCCCTCCATCGCAACTCTCTCCCTCT
Source organism: Tamarix austromongolica (assembly GCA_039764185.1). Taxonomy (NCBI): domain Eukaryota; kingdom Viridiplantae; phylum Streptophyta; class Magnoliopsida; order Caryophyllales; family Tamaricaceae; genus Tamarix; species Tamarix austromongolica. Next base: position 20,005,463 of record CM077810.1, read on the forward strand.
CCATCGCACCCGTTTCTCTAGCTCCCCCTTGCCATTTCTGCTTCTCCATCTCTCCATCGACCTGCTCCTCCCATCTATTGACAGATCGAGCGAAGTACTCGACCTCCCTCAATTTCCACTCCTTCTCTAATCCGACGAGCTTCGTACACCAGCAGACGAGCTCAGCCGCTGTTCTCTTTGACCAGACCTTAGCTCCTCCATTCTTCAACTGCCACTACACTGCCACACATGAGACAATTGAAGCGGTGGCATCGCAACCTGAGTAGAGCTCCTCCATTCTTCAACCGCCACTACACTACCACAAAGGGGACAAGGAGAAGCGGCGGCATCGCGACCTGAGCAGGAGGACAGAGGTATTCGATTTTTTGTTCTGTGTTTATGGTCGGAGGGTCAATTGGCATTTTCATAATTATCACGAAATTGAGTATTGTGTTTTTCCTTGAGTTTGATTTGGTTGTTCCTCTCATTGATGTAGATGTTGCCTTAGGATTAAATTCTTTTTTCTCTATTTTTTTTGTTCCGCTTTCTTATGCGAATGTCATCAACAATAAAGTTAATTTTTTTTTCTATCAACGTTTGGATGAGAGGGGTATTAGTAAGCCAATTTGGATGATGATATCACGGTTGATGATCGGAAGGCAGGTAGGTGGGTAGGCAGCTGGTCGTATGTAATGAAATGTGAGGGAGGAGGTGGTCCAGCATCTTTATCCGAATTAAGGTTCACAAAAATGGTCGCGTGCTCTCTACTCCCTTGGTATTAGTATTATGTTGTGTTGTATTTGTTCCCGTCAGTCCTGTCTTGTCTATGCTCTGTGTGAGACTTGTATGGTTTTAGCTCTATTAATTTTTTATATTTGGATGACAGATTTTGGCATGAAAGACCGGAGTTGGATGTAAATTTTAATTCAACTTCATGAAGGTATTGGTCATTTATGCTTTTTGTTGTAGTTTAGATGATAGTGTAAGGTTTATTTCCAAACTTGTATAAGGTTTAATTTAAGAAATTGTCAAATTTTGAATCATGGAAGATTGTTTTCCTTCTCATACTGTATAACTAAATGAATGTATATTTGATTAGTATGTTTATGGTTTACATGGTTTCGGGTTTATAGGGTTCGGGGTGTGGGGTTTGGGGTTTATGGTTTAGGGGTTAGAGGGTTTAGCGTTTAGGGTTTAGGGTTTAGAGGGTTTAGGGTTTAGGGTGTAGAGGGTTTAGGGTTTAGGGTTTAGGGTTTAGTGGGTTTATGGTTTAGGGTTTAGAGGGTTTAGGGTTTAGGGTTTATGGTTTAGAGGTTTATAGGGTTTAGGGTTTAGAGGGTTTAGGGTTTAGAGTGTTTAGGGGTTTATAGGGTTTAGGGTTTAGGGTTTAGAGGGGTTAGGGTTTAGGGTTTAGAGGGGTTAGGTTTTAGGGGTTTAGAGGGTTTAGGGTTTAGGGTTTATGGTTTAGAGGCTTTACGATTTAGGGTTTAGGGTTTAGGGTTTAGAGGGTTTAGGGTTTAGATGGTTTAGGGTTTAGGGGTTTAGTGTTTAGGGTTTAGGGTTTAGAGGGTGTAGGGTGTAGGGTTAGGGTTTAAGCTTTAGAGGGTTTAGGGTTTAGAGGGTTTAGGGTTTAGGGTTTAGAGGGTTTAGGGTTTAGAGGGGTTAGGGGTTAGGGTTTAGGGTTTAGGGTTTAAGGTTTAGAGGATTGTAGGGTTTAGGGCTTAGGGTTTAGAGGGTTTAGGGTTTCGAGGGTTTAGAGGGTTTAGGGTTTAGGGTTTATATGGTTTAGGGTTTTAGGTTTAGGGTTTTGGGTTTAGGGTTTATGGTTTAGGGTTTATGGTTTAGGGTTTAGAGGGTTTAGGGTTTAGAGCGTTTATGGTTAGGTTTAGGGTTTAGAGGTTTATAGGGTTTAGGGTTTAGCATTTAGAGGGTTTAGGGTTTATAGGGTTTAGGGTTTAGTGTTTAGGGTTTAGAGGGCTTATGGGTTAGGGTTTAGGGTTTAGGGTTTAGAGAGTTTAGGGTGTAGGGTTTAGGGGTTAGAGGGTTTAGGGTTTAGGGTTTAGAGGTTTATAGGGTTTAGGGTTTAGAGGTGTATTTGGTTTAGGGTTTAGGGTTTAGAGGGTTTAGGGTTTGAGGGTTAGAGGGTTTATGGTTTAGGGTTTAGAGGGTTTAGGGTTTAGGGGTTTAGAGGGTTTATGCTTTAGGGTTTAGAGGGTTTAGAGGGTTTAGGGTTTGAGGGTTAGAGGGTTTATGGTTTAGGGTTTAGAGGGTTTAGGGTTTAGGGGTTTAGAGGGTTTAGGGTTTAGGGTTTAGAGGGTTTAGGGCTTCTAGTTTAGGGTTTAGAGGGTTTAGGGTTTAGGGCTTAGGGTTTAGGGTTTAGGGTATTTAGTGTTTAGGGTTTAGAGGTTTGGATATAGGTTTGGGTTAGTTTTTTGGTTTGGTATTAATAAAATCTTGAATGTTGATTTAATTTTGATCTAATGGTTGAGATTGGTTCTTATGTTTGTATATTAATAAAAGTTTGCATGTGAACCTCACCCTATATATATATATATAATACATATAATTTTTTATAGTATATAAATTAAAAGTATAATATAAAAAAAAGGCTTGAGGATCGGGGATGGGATCGGGAACAAAATCAGGTTTTAGGGATCGGGTCGGGTTTCAAAGTTAGGTAATAAATTGTGGATGGGAAATAGATCTAGGATAAATTTGGGTATGGGGATTTGATCCCCGCGAGGATTGGATCATGGAATACCCGATAAAAAAAATTAGGGATCAGGTTTGGTTCAGGAATTATTTTTCTTATCTAGTTGAGGGATGGGGTCTCCATCCTCGACATGCTCTGTTGCCATCCCTAAGAGAGGGAGAGAGTTTAATAAAAAATAAATTGCTTCTCCTACCATTATTATGGTATCAAATTTCATTTGACTTCGTCTTCACCATTTGTCCCCATCATTATTCTTATTCTCTTTCTTCCCCATCATTATTATCTTAGTATTGTGAGTTTTCTTCTTACATTTTGTAATTGTTATCTAGATATTGTTGAGTTTTTCCCATTCCTTTAGTACTTCAAATGGAACGTGTTGCCGAATTTTTTGGGTAATGTGTTTTACATATCATTATTGTAGTTGTAATTGTAATATTTAGGTGTTATAGATTTTTTCAATGTGAATATTTAACTATCAATATACTAGCTACTATAATATATACACTTGGTCGTTATTTTTCTTCCTAAATAATTTTCTCAATTTTATTTTTATTATATACTCTCATGATGGATCATTCATGTGTATACTTTAGTAGGTTGTGTAAAACGTATATAGATATTGTTGAGGACTTTCTTAGGTTTGTGGTTTAACATATCATAGATCCTTTCTGAATATATTTTTTTTTGTCTATAAATTTTGGTAGCACTAACATGAAAGGGGTTAATGAAATACGAGATCATCTTTTTCTCTACATAATTAATATAAGTTACACTAAATGGATATGTCACAGAGAGTCAATATGTGTCCAACCTAGTAGGGTTAACCGAGATGATTTCAAAGATGTTCTCTTTGCTTACAAGGAATATTTGAAAAATAGTATTGTACAAGAAAATATTAGAGATTGTAATGGAAAATTTTGAATTTGGGGAGTGGTTTGAAGTTGCCCTCGTAGGATAGCTATATTAAATATACAATATTAACAGTTATGTTGCGATTGTAAACCCACATGCTATGTAATTGAGAAGTAATAAGAGCTTCACTTATCTTCTTGTGTCTGTTAAGAAAGAAGCTTCCATTTGAAAATGTACGTCCTCTTAAGACATATGGAGGAAAACATATTATTTTCTCTATGGGCTTGAAATATGAAAAAAAAATCATGCTTGTTCTAATGATTGCAATTTTTATCATATATAACATCAGATAAATGTCCTTAATGGAAAATATTATAACATAGGATGGCTAAGGCTCTTAATAAGGTATTGTGGTACATTCTAATTATACAAACATTCTAGCATATGTTTAATAAAGTTGAAAGTGCAAAGAACCTTATATGACATAGGAAAAAGAGGATTTCTGATAACACAATCTTAGATACCCAGCTTATCCTCTTTAATAGAGTATGATTGATATTAGAGTTCTTGATTTTGGTAAGAAGCTAAATATTTATGTCTAGGACTTTGTTATGATGCAATGAAACATTTTAGTGGGAATACCAACTGTAATCACTAGTCGATTATCTTAGTGATATATAATCTCCTTTAATAAGAATGGATGATATTATCTTTCCTTATATTTAGTACAAATTAATTTGATAATGATATTGACATTTGGTTGGCTCTCATCTTTGACGATTTGAAGCACATATGGGGTGATGGAGTTCAAGTATTTGATATACATCTCAGCGAGGCATTTAATTTGAGAGTCATACCATTTTGCACAATAAATGACTTTCTAGCATATGTTAATAATTTTGGTTACCACTATGAATTCCTTATTTGTTATGATAACACAAACTTATGTCAATTATTAAAGAGTTGGAACACTGTTTATCTTAGACATCATAGATTTTTGCTTAATTGTGTTCATAGGGGCATCACTCTAAGAGGTTTTACACAATACAAGGAGAGATTGTGATTTCATTGTGTCATCTTAAGACTTAGTTTCCACCATTTTTGGTGTGATCATGATTCATTTAACTATTTATATGGTCAAAGATTGTTAGATTATGTGGAATAATATATTTACATTAAATATATACATTTAATAGGTTTATGAAAATATTAAAAGGCTATATGAGGAACCAAAATAGGATAGAAGAATGAATTGATGAGTGTTACATAGTAGAGGAGGTAAATGTATTTTGTCATCAGTTCTTATCTGTTGCTAATATCGTGGTTGATGCTTGACCACAATATTTAGATTTTCCAAATGAAGGTAAAAGGGATAAAAGATTTTAGGTTCTAAACATTGATGATTCTAACACATTACAACAAGCTACTTGTATGTCCATTTTAATAGACTTTGTACATGAGAAGGGTAGACCTCACATCTTGTAAATTTTGTAAATTTTAAAATGTATGTCTTATTAAAATTATATATTATTTGTGAATGCCATATATTTTTAAAATTCCTTGTTAAAATTTGGATGGTCCCATGTACATATGATGTCTAATAGTTATAATGAAGATATAGGGGGAAGTAAAGGAAATAGACAAATAGTTCTCCAAAAGGATTTCTTTTTGTTTTCTTTTTATATTAGCATATTAATTTTGCATTATAGAGCTCTTGCTAGCTAAGCCCATGAGATATACATATGTCAAGGTCGATTAAAATGACACATCTTTATGATCAATGTCATGTTAAAATTTAGGTATATTTCTTTCTTATTACAATAGAATATTTGTATGCATATATACATAATTAATGCATGTTGTTGTGGAAATATAAGTAATATAAGTTTAGTTGATGTAAATATATTATTCCAAGTGGTTGATGTAATTAAAATATTTTTGTGTTGGAATACACAATGTTGATGCTTGTATATATAATAGTTTTTACGGAGATATTTATATGTAGTGGTGGATGTTGGTATTAAATGATATGACATGGGTTATAGGTGCTAAAACTGTGAACATAAACAGTAGCAGCGGCTATAAGGTAATATATGGCAATTGTTGATCTAGAACTATCATATAAAGCTTATCAAGAATAATTAGACACAAACTTGGGTAGTGATTAGATGGTGATTTTAATTTCTAACCATCATGTAATATTGAGTATAATCGCCATTTAATCCCTAAGAAAATTTATTGGTAAGCTTTAGATGATGGTTTTGGATATACAACCATCGTCTTGGGTGAACTTTATACACTAGTATAATAAACTTTCCTTTATAGTATATATGGTAGAACCCTATATAATAATCTTGTACTATTGCATATGCCTAATTTTAATTGCCCTCTAACGCAAAAAATCAAGGTTTTAATGATAAAAAATTTTCAACATTAATGGTCAAATTTAGGTCACTAATGCTAATAACAACCTAAAAAATAATTGGTTGTCAGTTGTCATTATTGCTCCCTCACTAAAGCCTTTAACTACCAACTGAAATTTTTTTGCCGCTAAAGTAATAATGACCGCATATAATCTTGGTTGCTAAATTAATAACGACAACGTATAATGTTGATTACTATAACCAATAACGATAAAGAATAATGCTGGTTGATATATCCAATAATGACAACATATATTGTTCATCACTATAAGCAATAGAAACAAACAATATACACGGTCATAAATAATATTAGCGACCACATTTTTTGTCGTAATTAAATAAAAAAATTATTACACCAATAATGATAAAAAAAATTCTACTATGATCAAATAAAAAATAATTACACTAGTCACGTCTAATTTTTCATCACTACTAAAATTCATTTATCATTAGTGGCAAAATTAATTGGTCGTAAATGCCATATTTATATAGTCAAGAAAATAACTAACATTTCAATATTCTTTTCAAACCTTGCACCTATGTGCATATATATATAACAATTTCAATCTTTTTAAGCCCGGTACTTGTATGTATATATATCAATTTTAACAAATGGATATAATTTTTAAAATATCTCTCTACATATATTCAACTAAATATTCATACAAATAGTTTGTATCAAAAGTCTATTACAACAAAATATTTCCTTAAATATAAATATATTACAAAAGAACTACAACATGCCATTACATTATAAAAATATCATGATTAGCATCTACCTAAAAATTAATCCATCTATTTACCGGACATAATATACTTGGTTAGTTTGTCAAAATAAACTAGATTAGCAACTATAGAAATGTAAAACTAATAATTAATATTGCAAGAAGAAACCTCACCTCTACATAAGGATTATTATGATTCAAAAAACTAACCAATCAACCAACAACAATCACAACCAAGCTACAAAAGAATTTTGATAGGTCATCCACTACTAATAATGAGTGAGTTAACACCTTTTATTTGAAACAATATACATAAAAAATTATTATATGATATTTATAGTCAATTGTTAATGATGTATGAAAATCCAATAAAATCAATGAATAAGTTTCAAGTTTGCATTTCATTATTACAAGAAGAAACCTCATATGTCCACAATCAATATTACCACCACTGGTTAGCTTTTCATGATCGATCACCTTTATCAAAATATATCCACTTTGATGTTCATTTAAATAATTTAACATTTGAAGCTAAAATAAGTATAAAACAAAACTATTAATTGAAAGAACACACCAATCCAAAAGAGAAAAATGTAAAGAACTAAATGATTATCATTAATTTAATGATATTACGATGATTCAGTGAAGAAAATAAACATTAATGGAAACATACATGTCCAATCCGACTGCGTAATTAACATATGCCCCAAATGTACTTATTGAGAGGCATGCATCTTCTGTATCATAGAAATATATGTCTTATGATGTTTAAAACTTAATGATATTGATATTGTGACTATATCTTTTCGAATATTAGAATCATTTAAAATTTTAAGATGTTTTGAAGGTTTCAAAAATACTATTGGTAGTTAAGGTTTTATAATTTTTTTAGACCTTCAATGTGTCAAGTTTTTTTTTTCCTTTTTTCTTTTTGTTATAGGTTTAGAGTATATGGATAGTCTTGCATTGTAAAAATATATCTTTTAGATCTGTATAAGTGTTCGTGATTGAGGGCTTTTATCAGCTTCTAATAAAGATGTGTCATCTCTAGAGGTCTGGTTCTATCTTAAAATTGTGATTGCTACTCTCTTAGTATTTCACTTAAGTCTATCTTAATACTATGCATATATATTCAAAATATTTCATATACCATACAATGTTCTTGCATTGTTGAATGGTTGAAAACCCTCACTAGCTAGCCCAAGTCTAACATCTCGAGGTTCAAAAGCAAAATAAGAATTAAGCTCATCATATTTTTTTTCCACGCCAACCCATTAGCTGGATGCCTCAAATCTCCATCATTTCCTTTATCAAGATGTCATCTTATTAGAGGGGTCATCTTAATGGAAATAAAAAGCATCTGAAGTAGAGGTTAAAGTGGAAAGTATCACAATATCTTAACATGTATGTTTTCCCATTTGCATTTACCTTTTCTTATCCATTATGATTGCTATGTTACAATCTTCAAGCTTTGAAAATTTTAAACTTATCATTTTATATTGAAAACCAACACATAATTCTATTTTCTACTCTAGTTTAATTAAGAAATTACAATACTCTAAAAAAGTGAGGAAATTCGAGAAAATTATAGAATGTAAATGCTTGTCAACCTTCTTTCAAGGTATGTTACTAAGTTGCTCTCTTTTAATATTTTCTATGAGTTTATTTTATATGTATATAATTTTAAAAATTTGGCACTTATATAGTATATGTTTGGTCGTCTAAAGGTAATTTAATCCTATCTAATTTAGCTCATGTTATGTCTGCATGTATGGAGGACTTGGATAAAATATGCAACTATATATAACCTAGATAAGTTCAAACATGGAAAAAATGATTCTATCATGGGGCTATGCAACTAGAACATCAATGGTAGTGTTAGACAAAACTTAAGACAAAGTTGTAAGCCTTCCATACCTTCTTTACTGTGGACATTTTTATCGTAGTATATCACTCGTATCAAAGATTGGAAATAATTTCATTTATGTTGATACTATAGAATGAGAAGATATTATGTAAAATTAGATGAGTGCATTAAGTTATCTAAAGAATTTTTTATGTTCAAAAACTTGATAATATTCTAAAGAATATAAGATGCATAGTTGTTAACTCTTTAGAAGCTAATTCTTGCTAGCATGTTGGTTAGAAGCCGATTCTTGCTAGCATATTGGAAGAGGCTCGTCTTTCTCATTTACCATTAGTTTGGATATTGGTAGTACCAATCTTGATTGTGCATGACAATTATATTGGTTGTAAAGTGTATTACTATTATTATTTGAAAATATGTTTTTTATTTTTGTTGATAGGTGCTTGCATTATATGGTGGAAAGAATTGTGTAGATATGCTAATGGAAGATGTAGTATAAATAGTTGTTGGCGAGGGAGAGGAACAATTTTAAATGTGACATTCCTATAACATAGGAGTAAAATAGTTGGACTTCTCTAATTAATTTTTCAATTTCATTCATGGGAAGGATATAGAGAGGCATTTACTTACACATGGTTGAGCAAAGGAAGGGATCAAGTTTGTGATATAGGAATGTAAAATTGAAAAGATGGTTGCTGTTTTCTCAAATAATATAAAATCCTAGAGTAGGTATTTTCTTGGATATATATGGGAGTTATAGTTTCCATTTTTTTTCATTCATCCTTGAGTTTTCATTTCTCACATATCATTAGCATCATAGTAATTTACTTTTTCTTATGGAATGGAGGAAGGCAATGATTAGCAACCAGATGGTGATTTTGTTGTTATTTAAGTAGGTAGTGAAAAGGAGGTTAAAGAAGTTTAAGAGCCCTAGAGTGACTGTAATTTGTTAATACAATCTAGTGTAGAACAAAGGGTAATGATTCCAACATTAGAAGAAAGTTTAAGGGAAGTGTTTTGATGCCCAACATTATTAATAAGTCTGACATGAGAACATGCCCCCATCTTCCTAGTGGCTTCAAGAAGTTTGTTGTTCACTTGTTGTGTGGAAGTTACACATAATGACTTCAAGAAAGAGTAAGGAAATTGTTGAAAGGGCCGACCATCATGATGTAATGGTCATCAACAACAAAGGTAAGTTACGCAACTAGAAGAATGAGTTATATGAGACGAATTAGTTGTAGTCTTATGTTAGCTTTTGGAAATTTAGATTGATGTATTTTTTTAATTCATGAAATAATTGGATAATTATGTATTTGCTTGGCCATGACCCTATTATTTTTTGAAAATGAGAAAATATTATTAATTATCTACGTCTTGATGCTTGCACAAGATATCTAATATAAAATTTAGCATTATACATACTAGAGAAAATGGGAATTTATTTTTTTAATAAAATTGCTAGTAATACACCCATACATATTGTGTGTAGTGTTATTTGTGATTGAAATTGGATAATCAGGTCATATTTAACCCCCAAACAAATGATGATCAAGTATTCAGTATATTTTTATTCACAAAAAGTTTATTTGCATTATACTATTTAGTTACTATATATATTATTGAGAGCATATTTTTTTATCTACACAAATTCAATATTCATCATTTTCTTTTGCATCACACGGGTAAAAAGCTAGCATAAAATAATGAAGAAAACCTTGAGCACCACCCTCCATCAAAACCCATCCTAGTTTTTAACTTTCGAGATAACATGTATAGAGCATTAATGCAAAAATATTAGCACATCCAATCTAAAATAAAATTCAAATAGTTTAAATGAGGAGAAAATATTATACTAAACCAATTAGTTTAACTCGAACAACACTCCCAAAATATCCTATGTAATATATATGATAATTTAAATTTTTTATCTACTACTATGTTGACATTTATTCAAATTAATCATGAAAAAACACAAAACCTACAAAAATATCAAAATTAACATAAACCTGAATAACACTCCAAAAAATATTAATATCACGTAGTAGCATAAACATTTTTATAGTATAAGAAAAATTTATAACCATAAAACTCTATAAATATCATAGACAAATTCATCAAATTTATAACATAAATTCAATTTAAGAACCACAAAAAAAATCATTCAACATCAAAATCCATTTTTATATGATTATAAAGATCACAAATAGAATACCTCATTGAAATTTTATAATGAAATGAAGACATAAAAAAAATCAACTATGTCTATAAAAAGAATAAGAGATATATTTTCTCTATTAGGCACCTACCCCTTTTAAATATAAGCTACAATTTTATCTATTTTCTAATTATAAAAATAATTAGAGATTTATGTTTTCATATTTAATTTTCCTTTTATAAGTTTATTAAAATATGTTAATATTATTGGTTAAAATTAAAAATTTATAATAACAAAAAAACACATAAAGTACACAATTTAAAACAAATTTAGCATGAAGGAAAAATCTTAATCATAATAGCAAAGGAATAAAACCACCACCATAAGATTTTAAAGTAGCATACTATAAACAAATACCATTATATTAATACAAGAGCTTCAAAGGATAGATACCACCAAAGAGTAATCAAGAAAGGTTCAATAGGATAGCCATGCATTACTATAAACAAATAACCCAAGTGCCATTTAATCTAAGTAACAGGCAAAAACTCTACTCCACAACAAACATATTAGCATCCCCACCACCTCCTTTAGGAAAAAGAAAATTATGTAGTAGTATCTTCATCTCATTCTTCTCAAGTTGAAGTTCAAGAGTTAGCATATTTGGAGGTAGTACTAATTATTTTGGTAAATCTTGAACACCTTCACAATAATGCTAATAATATTTCATTAAGTGATTCTGCCAATATTACATATGTTTGCAAGAAGAGGACTTCATCAATGATATCTAATGTGCAATACAATGACAATGAAAGAGTTACAAAGTTGTATGGACAACGCTACAAGACATAAAGCTTGATTATTAATTATTTCATGTATTATCATGATTAGGCTTTATGTAGCTTTCATATTTTATGTAAACTTTGTAATATCTTGTCATTTTAATTATAAATAATTATGTATACCATATGGACATGTGTTGGTTTAACTCTTATATAATTAGGCCCATTGATTTTGTCTTAATTAAGGAGAGTTAATATTAGCCTTATTACCATTTTTTGTGTGTGTTTGTGTGCCTTCTACATTTGATTGAGAATGAATAATGAAATCAAGCATTCTACCATGAATCCTTAACTAATAATGGCACATAAATAGTAGTTTGTTTGAAACAATTGATTAAAACATGAAAATTTAGGGTCAGTAATATAGAACAAGTTTTAATAATGGTTCCATACATTAAGAATTAATAAAATGGAAGGATCCCTTATTTTGATAAAGGTTATAAATAAACCATTAACAAAATGAAAAGGGTTCTTTATTTTAATAACAATTAATGTAGGATCCATTATCAAAATATGTTTTGATCAGGGTCATATCAAAATGTAGCATATTAAATAGACCCTACCTTCCCTCTTTGCTCATTACGTCAGTTTCAGATATTTTATTCTCCTTTTCTCCCTTATTCTCATTCCTCCTCTTCATTTTCCTACTAATGGTTGTCGTCATTTTACCTATCAATGGCAACCGTTCCTTCCTTTTATCTGTCAATGACTATTTTCTATTTCCTCCCATTGTCATCATCATTTTTTGTTTCTCACTCTTGACCAAGGTTGCACCGACATTTCTTTTGATTGTCCATCCTTCGCCCCTGCCTTGCCTCCTTTCCTCTTCTACTTAAACCAACCTCTACCCTTCTTCATCACACACCACATTCCTAACTCCTATAACCAACCGGTTAACGTCCCTATAGTCTCCGTGACTCAACAACCTATCACTTGCTAGGTATATTTTTTTTCCTTTTTCTTTCATTTTAAATATATGCATGCATGTTATTTAGTAGGTATTACATGTATTATTGTTTGTATGATATTTGTTTGCCTTTATTACTATGTTGTTATACTTTCTAGCTATACATTGGAATTTCCCCCCTATACTTTTATGTATGCATAACCTTAGATTTATATTTAAAAATATGTTATAAATATATGAATGAATGTTAGTATAATATGTTCCTAAAAAATATCACATAATTTATTTAATTTTTTGCTGATAAAACGATATTGCTTGTATGGTATAGATGTACCTTCGATAAATTGTTGGTGATATAAGTTAATTATGTTGTTAGCTTAACATAATATTTTTTAAGATATTATATTATATATTTATGATTAATAAGGCTATAGAATTTACATATTTTATAATTCAAAAAAGTTAAATAATAATCTTAGCAACATGATTTAGTGGTTGTTCTCTTTTATAGGTGGTGATCATATATCACACATGCCTATTATTTACATACCTCCATCATATTTCTACATAGCACCTGATTCAGATTTCTAGAGTCATGTGATATTATTAAATGAGGAGCTTGACCACTTGTTCATGGGTAAGCCATACTTGATCCATTCCATTTCAGATCATATCATTCGCTATTAACACTGCCTAATATTGAGCTATTGCTAGGGGCATTAGCTAGTTATTTGCATTTTTTTATCCACTATATTGATGCACCACACGTGAGATTTGTTGAGGGTGAGGTGTTTGTGAAGGTTTATGATTAGATAGCTAGAAAGCTGATGGTAGTAGATGAAGAGTGGAGGCTTCGTTATAGCTTACCCCCAAGTATTAGCCTTGGTTACCTTAGAGTATTTTTCACTGCACTCTCTATTGATGATGCGAGGTAGCAGATGACATATCAAGAAGGGTGGACTCTAAGAGTGACAGGTTCTAGCCGACCTAGGTAAGACAACTGATGGATTTCATAAGATGGTTAGGGGGTGTTCTTATTTAGGTGTTTGGATTGTAGCAACCTTTTGATGTATATTATTACCTTAGGTTCCTTCTTAGTTTTTTTGTCTTGTTTTAAGTACATTGTATGTATTACCTTTTAAATTTACAAACCTTGTATAAATATTTGATATGTATATACATATGAGCTCTTTCTAAGTGAGAAGGATTTGTATATTTATATATTTTTATTCCCTTATTAGAATGGTTTTCATATATATCAACAAAATAACATGATACATTATAGAAATTTGAACTCTTTCTAACTATAAGAGATTTTTAAATTGCTAATGATATGGAAATGTGTTGGAATTTTTTAAATATATAGCTTCAAAATAGCATAATACATTATATAAATATGAATTCTTTCTAAGCATGAGTAATATGTGAATTAGTTTGTAGAAATGAATTGATTTGTAATAATATCTTTCATGGGATACATATATATTAGAAAACTATGGATTTAAAATGGATGTCTCCAAATTATTTGTGTAGAGAATTTGATAAAGGAGTTGAATTTTTCATCAAGTTTGTAGTAGAACATGCTTAGGAAGCTAGTATAATAGTCTCTCCTTGTTTAAATTGTACTTATATTCAACTTATCAATGCTAATGATTTGAGTGATCATTTGTTTGTGCATAAAATTGATACAAGTTACACTCATTGGATATGGCATGGTAAGAGAGAGTCTAGATATGATAATGAGGAATATCAAAGGGATAGTAGTGGATTATTTGACAACAACGAGGGTGATTTGTTAGTGAAGATGACTCAAAAAGTTGGGGATTATCCAAAAATATTTGACCAGCTATTGAGTGATTCAAAAAAACCTTTATACCATGACTATAAGAAGTATACTAGATTATTTGCTACTTTAAGCTATTATAACTTAAAAACATGTAACAAAGGGAGTGATAAGAGTTTTATGGAATTATTGACATTTGTGAAAGAAATGCTTCCATATGATAATGTTCTATCCAATTGTACCTATGAAGCAAATAATGTCCTTTCATGTATGGGTATGAGTTATGAGAAGAAACATGCATGGCCTAATGATTGTATATTATTTCGTAATGAATATGCATATTTAGATAGTTTTCCTAATCTAGAATGCTAAGTACTGCAACACAAGAAGAATAAGGTGTCATTTATCGTGTTATGGTATTTTCCTATAATACTAAGATCTATGTGGAAGTTTAATGATGTCCTAGATGCGAAGAACTTGAGATGGCATGCTGATGAGATGATAGATGAGGGCTTCTGAGATATCCATCTAAATCTCCACAATGGATGATGATTGGTGGTTTTTTTGTTGAAGTTAGTGAAGCACCAAGAAACTTGCATCTAGCACTTTCTATGGATGGTATGAATCCACACAATAAAGGCATATAAAGTATATGGATAGTGATTTTGGTTGCATACAATCTACCGTCGTGTCTCTACATGAAACATAGGTATGTGCTATTGTCTTTACTCATTTCAGGGCCAAATTAATTAGGGAGTAATATTGATGTTTATTTAGAGCCTTTGATTCATGATTTGAAGTTCTTATGGTATAACGGTATGGAAGTAATTGATGCATATGGTGAGGAAAATTTTACTTTGAGAGCAAGGTTATTTTTTATTATAAGTGTTTTTTTGGCATATCAAAACTTGTCAAGGTATAGTGTGAAAGGCTATCATGCATGCCCAATATGTGAGGATAATACTTCATTTTTACAACTAATACATGGCCATGAGACTTCTTTTTTTGGTCATCATAGGTTTTTACTAAAAGATCATCATTATTGTAGGTAAATGTATGCTTTCAATAGCTTTCAAGAAGAAACGAATGCACTAATCTAGTTGGCGGTTTAACACGTGTATACAAAGATGAAACATTTGAAGGTGTAGTTTGGGAAGAAAAATAAAGATAAGCCTCCATCAATTGGCTGGAAGATGATGTTTATATTCTTTAACCTTATATAATGGGAATATCTATACATGAACCATGCCCTTGATATAATGCATATATAGAAAAATATATGTGTTAGCTTTTTTGATACATTACTTAATGCTCCATGAAAGACTAAAGACCAAATCAATTCTCGATTAGATTGATATGGAGGAAATTGACATTAGGCATGAACTAGCACCACGAGACAATGGAAGAATAACTTATTTACCACAAGCTTACCATACTCTCTCTCGAAAGGAGAAAATTAAATTTTTACATTTTAATAGTATCAAGATTCCAGAGGGGTATTCTTCAAATGTTAGAAGTCTAGTGTTGATGAAAGAATTGAAACTAACTAACATAAAGTTTTATGATTATCATATTTTGATGAAACATTTGATGCCAATAGCCATATGTGGAATTTCATAAAATCATGTTTGAATTACTATCACTAGGATTTTTTGGTTCATTAATGCACTCTACTCCAAAATCCTACAACCTGATAGTTTGGATGGCTTGCAATGAGGGATTGTGATAACTTTGTGCAAACTTGAAATGTATTTTCTTCCTTCATTCTTTGATTTTATGGTCCATCTAACCGTTCACTTGGTTTATAAGGTAAAATTGTTAAGATCTATTAATGTGCACTGGATGTATCCCTTTGAATGATTTATAAATTTGATAAAATGTTACATAAATAATTTATATTTGTGAGAAGGATGTATTGTTAAGACTTAACTAGTAGAAGAGGCAATTGAATTTTACACAAATTACTTGTCCAATGCTAAAGCTCTTAGTATTCCTAAGTCTTAAAATATAAGAAAAATCAAAGGACATGATATTAGGGATAAATAATTTGGGCAAGTAAACCCTTACAAGCTCTACAAATCACATCTCTATGTATTCCATAATAGTGATGATGTCTAGCCATATGTTGAAGAACATAAGCATTTTTTGAGGATTGAAAATCCATCAAAGACTGAGAAATGGGTAATTAATAAACACAATCTTTCCTTCATACATTAGAGAAGATATCGCATCATTCTACCCACCAAAAATTCCTCAACATCAATTTTTGAAACCTTAAATTGGTTTTCTCAAATGCCCTAGTATGAAGTTTTCTCATATAAAAGCTATGCCATTAATAAATATACTTTTTACATGAAAGAAGAAGATGAGAAGAGTACAATGCAGAACAATGGAGTGATTTTAGTGGTTGAGGGAATGCATATTGCTAATGTGAAGAACAATAATCCAACATATGGAAATATGAATTATTATGGCATGATCAAATGGATTTTAGATCTAGATTACATTGTGTTTAAAGTATCTATTTTCAAGTGCAAAAGGGTTGATAATAGTCATGGGTTTTGATAAAAAGATTGGTTCACATTAATAGATCTTAATATGGCATGACATAAACAAGACCATTCATCTTATCATCACAAGAAATAAAAGTTTTCTTCGCCACCGATTTTGCTAATAAAATATGCTCTATGGTTTTAGCCACGAAGAAAAGAACCGTCAATGAATGTGTGAATGAAAATGATGCCAAGTGGGAGAAAGTGTGTGTCGAAGCTGTGCAAGCAACTCAATCATTAAACAATGATTACAGTAACAATGCTAAGGAGGAAATATATGTGATGGATGATGATTATGAAGTAATATACATATCAGATTATGAAATCAATCCATAAGGAAGGAAGAAAAAAAAGAAGGAAATGAATTCGATGTGGGTGTTAACATTATAACATATTTGTGCAGTGTGCTTGTTATTTAAACATTATATTATTTTCTTTTTCATATCATTACTGCATATGATATGTTTTCTAGACACTTTATTTTTTATGCATTTATTCATAGCCTTGGTTGTACTAATTTATATATTAAAATTTCACAGAGTTATGATGAAGAAAACTATTGATAGGAACTCTAGTGATGAACAAGGGAAGAAAGGAACTAGTGTGATGATTCTCATCACAGACATGAGAAGTAGAGGAGAATAATTATGATTAAGTTAGAATATGTATAAGCTTCCTATAGGTGAGTATGTAGACATGTTTCTCACATACATTTCACTCATCACTCGTAATAATTTTCCTATCTCCTATAATATTTGGAAGTTGGTTCCAAATGGCCACAAGGAACATATTTGGCAAGAAGTGATGGTAAATGATGTGTTTTATTTATCAAATTTTTAGATGCCACATGTTATTAATTTTAAGGCATTAACATTGATATACATATATATATGTCTTATTTTGTAGAGAGTGTTCATTGTCTTAGAGGTGAGAAAGAAGTGGCTTCTTAGACATTGTAGTGAATGTTTAAGCATATTTAGGGCAAACTTGGAAAATAATTAAATGTATAGAAAGAAGGATGACTTTTAAACATGAAGCCCCTAAAGCATTATTGTTTTATTAATAAAGATAGTTAGGATCATTTTAATGTATATTGTCTTTCAAAAGAGTTTAAGGTATATGTTGTATAATAGTTAAGCTTTATGATTTGGAATATATCATTGATATTTAAATAACTTTGAGTACATAATTAGCTTGTAATATAAGAGAATAGTGACAGAAATAAAGAAATTGTGAAGAAAAATATTGACCACCATAATATGGCTCAAAAAGGCTATAGAGGCTTAGAAGAATAATTGTTATGACATTTTTATTAATGTGTTCACATTATAATGTAGAGACTTTTATAATCATACTGTTAATTTAAGTATGCATTTTTGAAATTACATCTCATAGCCTAGGAAAAGGATCCATGTACTTCATCCATCAATATTGGTATGTTATGGAAGAAGGATAGAGAAACAAAAGAATGATATCTTAATGAAGATGTACAAAACACTACCAAAAGAATTGTAAGTTTGAAGCTATCCCTAGAAATATTTATTTTTCTTAGAGAAAACTATCTATTCTATTGTGTTTATTCATATATTATAAATTGTAAACATTACATGATGAACTTGAAACATCAAATGTTGTTGAGGGTTTATATTGATATAGCATTATGTCACAAGTAACGTGAATTGAAGAACACCCAGGATGCAATATGGGTCTTGAATTTGACGTTACAAGAACATGTGTGTATGGTCGATCATGTAGACCCTAGAACACCCATGAAAAAGTGGCTCTCCTAACCCAAAAATTAAACATGGCATTTGAATGGATGACTATAATGGAGAAAGAGTTGGCCTCCATTAAATCTCAAGGGTATAAGCCATCTAATTCAGTTGCATATGATCTACTTCATATGCCAAATATAAATAGCATTAGAAACAGTTTTCAAGCTTATACATATTTTTCTTCACATTCTAAGGTAAGCATAACAAACTATAAATTGATGCATATTTAATGTATCAAGTGTCAAATCAATAATTAATAATATGTAATATTTTATTCTAAGGTTTGTATCAATGTGATTTGTTAGATAATGACCCATCAATTCTATTGGTGAAAGTAAGGGTACACATCATCCATGTTAGCGAAACATTAACCATCCATGGTTATATCTTAGCCCCAAATACAAGGCCTATATGCAGTGACATTCTAATAATTGCAGATGCACTGTTGCCTTATTATAAAGAAGGTAATGAGACAACCATAGTGTTGGAAGCTCATGAAAGCTTCGTACTTTGGCTTATAGATAGGATACATCTTAGTATTAAAAAGGTGATGACATCCTATATCTATGTTATACCTAACACATTACACACATTATTTATGCTTTATTAGTATGTGTGTGTGTGTGTGTATTTGGTCATTATATTTTATTTAATACTATGAATTAAGGAATACGAAAATAAGATTACCCCTAAGACAAATGGAAAGAGAATTATTAGTGGAAGGAGAAAAACAAAAGAGGGCACTACATTGGGAAAGAGAGCTAGATGAGAAAAATTGATTACCCTACAAATGATTCCATCTTTAGTGGAGAACCAACAGCTATAAGAACCCCACCAACCACCAGCAACTTTAGTGATATAGTATTTCTACACCCAAAACTACCTTGGTAGTGATCTAATTATAATTTATGTTCCATCGGAGTATGTTGGGAGGGAAGATACCATTTACATGGTATAAGTGGAGGTTATCAATGAAATTTATAAGTCAAAATGGATATCAATAATGAGTTTTTCCATATCTGTTAAATATGTATTATTTTATATCATATATTTTAACAGCTTTTATTGGTTTGTATAATTTTATGACCTCTGATATATATATATATATATATATATATATAGTTATCTTAATAAATATGATTTATTTTTATTAATTATAGGTTGGTTGCTAACCATGTTGTGGTAGAGGGGATGTTGTCCTCTATTGTGTTTGTGTATCTATACTATATATCTGACCATACTACAATAATCGAGGGTAGACACATAAACTATGTAGCATATCTCATCTTAAGTAAGTGGTACAACAATAAGATTTATCTCATACCTCACCTTGTAAATAATCATTAGGTTTTATATGCCATTTATCCTAATTAAAAAAAAGTATATGTGTTTCTTTACCTTATAAATTATTCCATTCCTTTTGATGTTGTCCATTCTAAAGAGAAATATTTAATTGACATGTTAGCATACTTCTTACTTCATTATTTTATTAATGCATATATTTTGCATTAATTTTTTGAGGTATATAAAGTTATAATATTGTGTGTCAACTTTATTTATTAGGGCACTTTGGATGGCATATATGAGGAGAGGTGAAAATGTTCTTCCAAACCTAAGGAATCTTGAGTATGAGTTTGTAATGTTAAGCAGACAGATAAGCTTTTATATTCTATTTCATTTTCAATTAATATCTAATAGAACAATAAGTTAACTAAATTCATTTATAGTGTCAAAAATACAAAAATGGTAATGGTTGTGTATACTATGCTTGTAGATCATTGGATCTCATACTCAAGAAAAAATATGTGAACATAGACCTAAGCCATGCATGCTTCTTTTTCTATATTTTCTCATTAGTTAATCTATGACATAATGATTAATAACTAAATGATAAAATGGTGTCTATTTGTAGATTAACAATGAGGGTTATGCACAAGGCTAGAAATATGCTAATAATGAATTTGATGAAGTTAGAGATGAATGGGTCAATTTTGTGCACTCACACGCTCACTATTAGCTATCTACATACATACATATATATTCTGGTTTGTATCTTATATGTCTTATATTCTTCTATATATGCAACTAGGGATGCACATGCTTATATGCATGTAAGTGTGGATGTCATCGTTGATATATAGTTAGGTTTTATGATCTATGAACTTTAACATTGGATTATAGAGTTACTAACTTGTGTTATGTCTACTAATTTCCATATTTCTTGGAGGAATGCCCTATCCAAAGTTATTGGTGTTGTTTTACACATTGCAAATTTGGTAAATATTCGAGCGTACAATTGTGTATGTGAGCTAGAACAAACCTAAATAATTTATTAACAAAAAAAATTACATTTTTGATGTGGAAGATTATCACCAAACAATCTTTTACAAACCAGGAGCTTAGTAACGGGTTTACCTATAACCGTTATTAAAATAAGTAGTTTTCAACTAAATGTGGCACATTTTTTAGTTTTTTTATGATGATTTTTTTAACTATTATTAAATTTTTAATAATGTGTGATTCACTAACAGTTGATAACTGGTATTATAATTATTTAAAAACTATTATCAAAAACCTTTTTTAGGGTGGTGATTAGCTAAATAAAGGAGCAAGAGTCAAAACATTAGTTTATTCTTTCTATCTTTCTCTCAAGCGAAGAGTGAATCTTATGAATAATTATTTAGAGAAATTAGATATTTTTCTTTAGAAGTGATTTGGATCTTGGAGTAGATCAAAACACAACCATTCAAACTTAAGTAGTAATTGCCTACTTCAAGTTCTTCTTTAATTAAGTCGACTTTGTTGAAGTTCAATCCAAATTCAAAGCTCCTCCAATTATGAAGATATTCTTCTAATACCTTACACATCAACAATGCTCAGAAGTGCATAGGACAACATAACACAAGCAACAAGTCATTCATGATAACCAACCCTTCAGAACCTTAAGGGAATGCTAAACAAAATTCCCAAATTTATAGAAAATAGCTCAATTATTGACATAACAAGTTAAAAATCCAAATTATTAGAAATCAAACATATACCATGCAATTAAACCATCCAAATCTTTCATACAACTCATACAAACTTAATGCAACAATCAATTCAATTTATCATAAGCTAATTATAGAAATTTAATCAAAACAAGAGTTAGGATTTGGAAAAAATATACTCTCTAAAATTAACTAAATCAGAGCACATAAAGGGTAGTGGAGCTTCACCCAAGTTCAGGAAATGTTTGCTAGTGGCAAACGTTGCTAAGGTGGCTGGTGGTGGCACCAAAATACGATGTTTTTGGTGTTGTGTTATTATTGCCTCGGTGGTGGTGTTGTTGTTGTCCGTTATCATCTGCTGTTGTGTTGGAATTTGTAGGTTGTCGTGGTGTGGTCAAGTAGTGGGGAAAGGTGGTTTGGCAATAGCGTGGGTTGATTGAAAACAAAGAGAAGACAGAGGAGAAGGGAGTAGGAATCAAGAGGATGGAGTTGGGGCTTTCAGTTTTTGTTTGCACTATAGAGAAAGAATGGTAAAGTAAGAGAGAGAAGAGGAAAATAAAATAAGGAAGGGTGGGTGGGGTCTATCTGTAAAGGGGTTTTTATTTATTTATTGTTGTGTTACAAATATCTGAAAAGGGATTATATTAAAAATATAATTTTAACTAAAATAAATTTAATTGAAAGATTTCATTATCAACTTTTTGGGAAAAAAAATATAAAGACTTATCCGATAAAAGGTTTTTATTTAAAATAAATCTCAACATTATTTTAAATAAAAACTAATTCTAAAATAATATTTAAAATATATTGAGGAAATATTTTTATAAAATTAATCATTAATGACAAAAAATTACATTGGTTGTAATAGATATAACAATACCAACAACTTTTGATTATGGTCTCTAATAATATATCAATATCGACCAAAAAAATTGTCACTAATGTGTCAGTTCTCTGGTACTCTAATTATAACACCCCCAAAATTTACTACTAAAAATTTTTGTTTAATTAAAAGAAAATTAGCAGAAGCAAATTAATCAACCGTAAATTTTGGGGATAGTACTAGACCGGTTCACTCCTACCGTTCCAGTACCAAGTGCTAAGGCTAAAAGAGGAAAATATAAATTTTATAAGAAACTCAAGCATATACAAATTAGAGTAGCGCAATAACAATTTACCAGAGTAAAATCCACCTGCGGTGGTTACAAAACATCAAATACATTGAATTTATGAGTTTAAAAGAGACATATTAAAATCCTAACAATTCCGAATAGTTCCTTACGCTCTTTCTTGAGGCCCACTTGAAAGCACTGAACACGACCTGCAAGGGGCACTGGCCATTGAATAGGCAGGGGCCCCACGAATGGAACCCTTCAGTACTACGGTACTGAGTAAACCTTTAAATACACACTTAAAAATAGGTCCGCAATGTAACACATAATGTACTACTGTATCCATACATAACGACAGGTATAAACATGACATTCAGATCCATACATTCGCATATTCGATGAGTCAATCAGATATTAACGGTGTATACGTAACATTCACTTTCGTCCATTCACATACTTAACAAATCAACCAAATGTTAATAGGCCATAATGAATAATCGATACTTTGTGGGCCTTAAGGCCATTAGTCCATCATTAATCAATCATCTCAGATTGTAAATATCCCTGTGAGTGCAGGAACCCCACTATTATAGTCGGTGGACTAGAAATACATACAGGGTAGAACGCTCCTGACAACTATTATTCGCCGGTGGATCGGTCTCCAGGGCAGAACGCTCTTGGCCACTATTATTCGCAGGTGGACCGGTCTGGCCCCGACTAACAAGGTGTTCCACTATAAGTGATTAGTATCTTCCCATGTCTTATCGATTTTATGTTTGGTTTGCTGAGCACAGAATCCCCCGCTATAATAGCCGGTGGACCGGAAATAAATACAGGGAAAAATACTCCTGACCACTATTATTCGCCGATGAACCAGTCTCCAGGGCACCCCGGCTCCTAGCCACTATTATTCGTCGGTGGACCAGTCTAGGTCCGGCTCAGCATCTTCCTCTTTAAGTGATTAGTGTCTTAAATGTATCTTATTCGAAAGTATTTCACCCTTGACATGCATGGATAATTATACTTATCCTCCCAGGAGGGCATGTCCTATATCTTAAGACTTCTGTACATCCTAACTCATCCCGCCTTACCCTAGGGTTTCACCAAAAACCCTAATCTGGGCCTATGTGGCCCATCCTTCTCTACCTTACACATCCCCAAACTATTTAATACCCTACACGTCACAACCCTTAGATCCAACCCTCACTTTCTACCCCACTCATTCTCTTTTACTTTTATTATTTTCTTTTTCTTTTTCCACATTCTCACATTAGGGTTTCCTCCCAACCCTAGATTAGTCTCCTACGCACCCTTATACTATCCCACGTACTATTTTTTGCCCAAAGACCCCAGACACCCAAACGACATTTCTGTTACCTTCCTCACATCCCGAGGCAACTTTCCCTACGTAAAGTTTGCCCCCATGCAGACTCTAACCATCCCATGCAAAACCTAGTTCTTCCCATACCTATATTAGCCAACTTACTTCCCCTTGGTTATCTTTCTCTCTCATTACTCTTTTTCATGCCTCCATCTCCAATTACCACATTAATTATCCTAGCATGCATGTCCTAAAGGGCCACATTACATTACATCATAACTTACAACATATCGGTATTATCACATACAAAAAGAGGACACATGAACACATCTCGATTCAAAGCTACGCCACACATGAAACAATTAAGATAATAGCATATAAAACACAACATATAATTATATGGGACATCCAAGGCATGTAGGACACAAAGCAAACATTCAGCCTTAGTTACACCGTTACTCGGTTTAGGTTATCGAGCTATTTCCCACTTAGTTGGTTAGATTACCAATTTACCCATTTCCTTTATTATAATGAATGAATTGCCCCTTCATTAGTCAAATTACCAAATTACCCCTGTTTAATATCGTCATTACCAAATTACCCCCTTTAGTTGGTTAAATTACCAAATTGCCCCTCACATTTATCATATTTACCATTTTACCCTTCTCCATTATTAAATTATCAAATTACCCTTTAGTTATTTAAATTATTATTTTACCCTTTTCAATTATAATAATTACCAAGTTACTCCTTTCCAACTTCCACTTTTATCCCTTTTATTTACAAAATTATCATTTTGCCCTTTTGTTATAAAATTACCAATTTGTCCTTCTACTTACAAATTTACCATCTTACCCCTTATTATTCCACTTATATTAAATTATTATTATTACTACATAAATACTAACTTTAATACCTCATTCACAACTCTTAAAATTAATATAACATTATTAGCACCCATATATATTTGAGGCCATATTCTTATACAAGATACATTACAAAAATACCCCTAAGGCCCACAAAACATTAATCATGCATTAAGATCACAATAGCATAATATAACATGGATAATACTTAACATTTCTAGTAATAACCAACTCCTACATTAAACAATATCTCCAAACATAGCACATAATCTATCATACGTCCTTTTCATCAATCAACACAAGAAACCATATATAATATATTAAACAACATATATCTAGCATAATACACATTAAAAACGCCTAATGTGCTAACATACGTTAATCCATGCATTTAAGTGCGATTTAACAATACCTCGATTCCCGAAAAAACGAACCTTACCAATATTCTGGTTAAAGGTTGGAGCTTTGATTATCAAAACCAATACCTAAAAATAATATCAAGACTTATTACATTAGAATAGTAAAAATCAAAGTATAAGGCTTTATAACGCTTAATTAATAAATTAATTAACTTAAAATATTATTATACCTTAAAAATTATTATTCAAATGAATCAAAGAAGGCAGCAGCTCATCCTGCTCATGCAGCATGAGCTGCATGCAAAGAAAGAAAAAGGAGGGGCTCGAAGGTGGTGGAAATAAGGAAAAATGGGCAATTTCGGGTTAGGGTTTTTAGGCTAGGAAAAGAGGCATGTGGGGGAGGATTTAAGGCAAGGGAAAGATGCAGAAGTGTAGAGGGGGGTGTAGGTGGTGGTCAGGATGGGTTGAAGGTGGCTAAGGGCTGCGGAGGCAGGGGCAGCGAGACTGCGAAGGTGGCGGCCGAAGTGGGTGTCGAGATGGGGACTGGTGAGAAAGGAAAATGGGGAGGGAAAACGAGGGACTGTGGATGGTGGTTTCGGCCAAATGAGGATTAGGGGTGGTAGAGAGGTTGCAGGGAGTAATTTGGTGGCTTAGGTGGCGGCAGAAGCGGCGGAACGGCGGCGGAATATGGCGGTGCAGGGTGGCTACCGAGAAGGGAGGGAGAGAAGAGAAAAAGAGGAGAGGAGGAAGAAGGGGGTTGCGGGGTGGCTTGATGGGGGCTGTGATCAGTCGGGGGTGAGGTAGAGGGTGGCAGGGGGTAGTGCATGTGGTGGTTTAGGCAGCGGCAACGACGGAGATGGGTGGCGAAACAAAAACGGGGAGAGAGAGGGGAGGAGAAGAAAGGAAAGAAAATGAGAGGCTCAGGCAAGGCATAAGGCTCGGAAAAAAATGCAGAATGAGCAGGGAAGGAGGAAGAAATAGGAGTGGAAGAGAAGAGAAGGGATAGGGGTGGCGGTAGGTGGTAGAGGAATGGCAGTTGTAGGGAGAGGGAGGAGGAATGGTGATGGCAGGGAGTGGGGAAGGGAGAATGGTGGGGTCGGTATGGCAGAGAAATGGCGGGAGAGAGAGAGGGAAAGTTAGGGAGGTCAACGGGGGAGTGGGAGTTGCAGGCAGGGATGGCGAGGCTTGAGATTCTCGCCGGTGATAGAGGAAGAAGAAGGAAAGCAATAAGAAAGAAGAGTCGGGGGAGGGGGTGCTGGTGCGTGCGACGACCGGTTGAGAAAAGAAAGCAGCAGGCCGGCCCGGTCGAGTAAGAAAGAAAAGAAAGGAAAGGGAGCCGGCCGGCTCACGCGGGAGGGAGGAAAAGAAAAATGGGCCAGCGTTCCAGGCGCGAGGGAGAAGGAGAAGGGGAGAGGAAGCGGGCCTTCAGCCCAGGCGTAGGAGGGGAAGGGCAGAAGCAGGCCGGATGGCGGGCCAAAGAAGAAGAAAAAGAAAGAAAAGAGAAAAAGAAGAAAAAGGATAAGGAAATGGGAAAAAAGGAAAAACAAAAGCAATGATTCATGGGCTTGGAGGAGTTTGATCCATTTGAGAGATGCTCTAATCAAGAAAGCTGGGTCGATTAATCACGTAAGTACGCAATTAGAGGCGTGTGCCCACCATGGTAAACTCTATGTTAAAAATATATATCTATGGCTGAATAATCAACAGAGAACATGGAGACTCTCTTAGGTTATTTGGGAGAAGGTATGTATGCGTAAGCATAATATCATAACATGGTTGGCTAGCCAAAAATCCCTTGCCACACATGATAATTTGCAGAAAAGAGGGATCAGTTTAGCAAGCGTATGTTCCCTATGTGACCACTCTCAAGAGTCTGTTTCTCATCTGTTCTTTGCATGTTCCTTCTCCTCTTAGCTTTGGCAAATAGTTCTCATCTGGCTTAGGATTCGCAGACCAATTTGGTCTATCTCCCACTAGCTTCACTGGTTCAAACAACACTGTAGGGGGAAAAACTGGAAGAAGAAATGCCTTAGAGTAGCATTCCACGCTACTATTTATATGCTCTGGCACGAACGAAACTCAAGCATATTTACACAAAGAGGGTCTACACAGGATAATCTATTAAGACAGATTAAGTTTTCAGTAGCTATTAGAATGTTTGCACACCAATGTACAGGTGCAGACACCATAGCTCAGTTTTTGATGAGACGATAGTAGTCTTGTAATGTTTGTTTTAATCTTAGCTAGCCCCAACAGGCTTATAAGGCTCTAAAGAGCCACTGATGGTCTTATTGTTGGTTTGTTTGGCTAAAGTAGCCTTATAATATTGACTTTTTTTTCAAAAAAAAGGAAAAAGAAAAAGGGAAATGGGAAATGGGTTTAAATAAAATAATTTAATTTATAAAATAATAAAATACAATATTTTTGAGTAATAAATTTATTTAATAATTTAATTTAATATAATGAAAATATAAGGGTTTAAAAAGGATAATTTTAGTAAAATAATGATTTGGAAAATTATTTAAATAATAAAAGTATGATGAAATAACAAAATATTTATTTTAATTTATTAAATATTTATAATACATTTTATATGCTCAAAAATCCATAAAATAATTAAATTAAATAGATTTAAAGGCTATTCCACATAAAATTTATTTATTAAAATATAGGCTTTTAAAAATTCGAGGGATTACAGTAATCCCTTTTATGTACCACTAATATATATTCAGCAAGTAAAGAATTGGTTTTATTAAATTTTTAAGAAAACCCATAATGTTTTTTTAAAGTATATACATGATTGCTTTAAATCAATCAAAATATTTTTGAAATGTTTTAAAAGCTCAAAGCCTCCTTTCAATTTTTGAAGAAAAATATATTCATAAAACAAATTTCACTTAAGTTAGTTTGCTTATGATTTGACTTTAAAAATTCACTATAGGTTCAATAGATATTATATTTGAGTGATTGTATAGTATATTTTTTTAAAATCTAAATATGTCTATTTACAACAAATATGATAGTAATCAATCTAAGGGTTGTAGCACAAGTTGTGGTATTTTTTTTTGTCATGTCATGTTTTTTAAACAACGTTTAATTCATATGACAAAATGCTAACTTTAGTTGATCATATATATGTCTTGATTCGGCTGATAGAATGACTACATTAAGTCATAAAAAATATTTTCATCATTCAACTAAAAGATAACCAAAGTTCCAATTTGAGCCATAGAAGTTTTCATTTTGATTACCTAAGGAATATATGTAGATATGAAGACCAAACCCATTAGTTTTATTGCTCTAATGGTTTTATTGGTTCTTCCGACTTCTTTCCACTTACTCAAATAGCTTCATAGCCAAAAACAAGATTTTTGAGTAAAATGGCTAAAAATAATAGAAGATGAACATTCACAAACTATTTTTACTCACCACTTATCAAAATAAGTTAAAAATATTTTTAATCATTTATCTACAAATTCATATATTCACCAAGCAATTGCACAAAAAGAGATTTATTCTTCAAACTTACTATCTAAAAATCAGTCTCGCTAGTGCTCAAGTGTTCCAAATTAAATAAAGTTATTATTAAACTTATATTTATTTTACTTCTCCTTATACTACATCTTCATGAGAATTCTTTTGCTTGGTAATCAAATCAAGTGAATATTATCATAATAATCATGATCAAACTTAAACTCTTAACATATCAAGATGAAGAATGAGTATGTATAATACATTATAAGAGACTACATGTGTTTAACATTTCTAAGAGAAATTTAGTAAGAGGTTTTCTATTAAATCTAATACATAATAATTAGGTTAAGGTATAAATAACATTTATAGATAATGGTCTAGTGTGAGGTTGTCTTTTATACATAGCGAGCAAACATCACCCACAATATTCAATTACTAGACTAAGTTATAAATCACAACTAGAGAGGTTTAGTGAGAGATTGTCTCTTAAACTTAGATGGAGTTCTCATCATCAATATTCTGAGGAAAAGACTTATGATAGTGAACTATAAGTGATTGGTCCCTTCAAATACTATAAATCTTATATTATATTTTTCTTGCATAAAATTTTAATTTATTATTACTTTCACAAGATTCTCTATTCACCCCTGTATTGTATCCATATAGGTTTTTATACTTCATTTTGATTAATATGATTGCCATCTTTATTCCTTATATATATATATATATATATATATATATAAGTTTATAGTATGCTTAAATCCTTACATCGAAATATCATCTTAGATCCAAGTTTTTTTAGATAGTCCTTGATTGATGTTTTAAACAGAGGTGATTAATGATCAAAGAATGGCTAAATCCAAAAACAGTCATTCCTATCTTTTTATATTGCTATCTTAATTCTTTTATAAAATATTCATAAAACTTTACTTTTATAAAATTTATATGAAAATTAATTATCATTAAACTTATAAAAACATCAACATAAAAGATAAATAATACCAATATATGTTATATAATATTATCTTAACAAATAGAGCATTATTTTAGTGAGAAAATACTAATCATATATTGTATATGAATTTTTATGCCTATTTTCTTAAAGGTCTTTAACCTGAGTAAAGATCAAACCCCAAACAACCATGATTTGCTCTTCTATTTATACCATTATTGTCGAAGACTCCAATATAATTCGTTAAAATAAAGATTGAAGAATGAAAAATAGGGACCTATTTGTTCACCAATCAAAATCTCAATAATAACTACCATATGATATTTATATTTTATATCATCTATAGGGGTAAGATTAGGGTCTCAAGATTTATAATTAAATAAACTTTGGATGTAATGTGCAACATTATTCAACCCTAGTCTATTTATAAAGGCAACCACTATCTATTTAAATAGTAATATAAAAGTATATAATATTTATTTTACTATTTTAAGGAATGAAAGTGAGCAATATTTTATCATCATCATCATCATCATCATCATCATCATCATCATTGTTGTCGTCATCGTCATCTTCATCACCACCATTATTATTATTCAAGATAGCGTGGAACCCAATAATTATGCATGAAACAACTCTTAGAGGATTCTTTAAAAATTTTCAATAGGTTAAAAAGATGTAAAGTATTGGAAAATTAGACCATACAACATGTAGTATCATCTTACATATGCAATAGGTGCCACATTAGCATCAAAATTATAAAACGCTCTAAGAACTTGGATTTGCAAATTCTCTTCCTCCTTCCTTAAATGTCTTTTAGCTTAATCATCCTCACTCATCTCTCTTTGTTATGGAAAAATGGAATCAAATTTTGATCAATCTGTAAAGGCAAACCAAGTGTTAATTCAAGTTGTAGACACGGTTGGTAGTAATTACCTACAAAGATTTAAAGACTTGAATTAGGATTTAAGATGTTTTTTAAATGATACACTTCAAGACCCAAGTTAATTGATATCCCATGTAGAAGTTTTTACACGATGTCTCTCCTCTTCTTGCTTTATTCCACTGGTAGCTCATTGTTTGTATGTATAAAAACAACAATCAAAGTAAAAAAGAATAATCATAATCATAATAATAATTAGTTGTGTTAGGTAAGATATCACAGAAAAAGAGAGAGGAGTTTCTGCTTGTAACACTCCCATTTTTTAGTACCAAACAATTTCATTAAAAACATACCGTGAAAGCATAAAACACTTTGAAAAAAAATGGTGTTACTGCCATGCCAGATACAAGTTAGTGTCTGCCACCTACCCCATATCAGATATAAGGCTAAACCAACAAAGCACTAAAACTTTAGAGTGCACAAATAATTTAATTAAAATGATTCCAAAATGTTTTCTAACAAATGACCCTAACGATTTAGGTCCAAATAGTTATAGAAAACACATTAAAGTACAAAATTATAAAACATGGGTTGGGACACGAGGTGTAATATCTCAAAATCCTAATTGAAGAATTTATAATAAGATAGGGGTTAATATGTGAGATTAATTAGATATAACATTTTTTTAATAAAATAATGGGAGTAATTAAGACACAAAAAGAGGAAAATAATATAGGATTAAATTAGGGAAGATTAGGGTAAGTTGTTAACTAAAAAAGAATTTAGGAAGATTTACTTAAAATTTCTAAATTAATATAAAAATAAATTTAATTATTTATTTTTAGTAATTTTATTATTTTTAAGAAATTAAAAAAATAGAAAAAGACCCTAAATACCCCAACCACCTTATTTTCCTTTTTCTTTTTCCCTTTTTTCCTTCTATTCCTCATTTTCCTTTTCCTTTATTCCTTTCATTCTTTTCTTTTCTATCTTTCCTTCTCCCCTAGTTGGGCCTTGCCGTGCAGCCCAACCCTTCTCTCCCTCTCTTCCCCCGCGTGAGCCCAACCCACTCTGTCCTCTTTTTTTTCCCCACCTGACCGACCTACCATTCCTTTTCTTTTATTTTCTCCCGACCGGTTGGCCTGCCCCTTTCTTCTTCCTCCTCCCCTTCTCCTTCCTTCGCGTTGTAGGTCACGCCTATAACTTACCGCGACCGACCTTGCCTACACCTATACCTTCCAAACGTATTCCCCTTTCTCTCCCCTATACTTTTCCTTTCCATTTCGAGCCAAACCTGCCCAATTACTACATTCCTCGCGTGCCCATTCTCCTTCCCTTTCTCTCCCTCTACAACGTACACCCCAACCATTTGCAGGCTCATACAGGCCTACGACAACTGGTTGGCAAGCCCCTACCCTTCCTGCTTCCTTATCCTCTTCCTTCCTTGTCCTATTCTCCTTTCTATGGCTATAAATACCCCAAAACACCCCTCATTCTCATCTTTTTGCTTTGCCTAGAAATTATCGAATCTCCCCACCACTACACCTTTAGAGGTAACCTTAGTCATCGTTGTGCAATACCATCATACAAACCACCACCAGCCCCTTCCCTACATCACCCTCCACCAAATCAAAAAAATTCCCACCCCTAACTCCTCCTACGTAGCTTACCTCAACCAAGCAAAGTGGAAAGCTCTTTATACCCCATCGTCGCCTCTCTCGCCGCTGTGCGTTGCCTCCTTCGCCCTAATCACCACCCCCACCGTCTCCTTCTTAACCCAGCATACCATCCTCTACCTCCCCTACCTTTCCTTTCCCCTTTCTCCCTCTCCTTCATTCTCCCTCCTTCTCCACCACCCTTGGCCACCACAACCACCACTAGTCTAGGGAGTCCACTACCTCAAAACCACCACCTCCTTTTCTCTCTTCCAACCCCAAAACTCTAACCTTTCCTAAAACAACCACCATTCCCACCACTGTCACCACTATCTCCGTTGTGTGTTGTTGCTACCACCCTAGCTGCCACCTCCACTTCTGGTTGTGCCCTAGCCATTGCTATCACTTAAATATAGATTATCTTTGCATAATTGTTATTTTAGTCTTATTACCATTATTATTATCATTATGTTATCACCATAATCATCATCCTTATTATTATTATTATTATTATTATTATTATGTCATAACTACTATCATCATTACTACTACTAACCTTATAATGGTTAATACTACCACTAATAGTATTGTTAGCCACTTTAATAATAATACCACTATTAGTACCACTAAGACTAAGACTATTACTATTATCATCACTAATACTAATTTCTTACTAAAGATCAATTAGGGAATAATGGAAGGACTAAGAGGGAAGTTAACCCTAGTGTTTCCTATTTATAGGTGAACCAAGTCTATCCCCTAAGGAGGTGTAAGAAGCGTACTCCAAGCCCGGTATTGTTTTAGGTAATGATGTAGTTAAGGAACATTATGTGTATTATGTGTTTATGTGTGGGGTTATGTTTATATACCTTATGTGGTTATGAACTATGCACTTGTAGTGCAGCTTGCTAAGCATGGAACTAAGGTAAGTTATGTATGTTTTTGATGGCATGTGTAATATGGACATGTGAATTTTACTTGTATTGTGATTATGTATTGTTACCCTATATGACATGCATGCTTGGAGTCCCTAAGTAGTAAGATGAGGTTGTGGGAAAGTAAAAGAAGTAAAGAGAGTGGAGTGGTAAGGGGGAAGTGAGAAAGGTCTGGGTATCTCATGACTTGTGGGTGGACAAATAAAAGGATAATATGAATAAAATAAGAGGATGGAACAAATTATGCATGGGGGTGTAAGGATTGCATGGGGTGGTTAATCCTTGCATAAGAATGGTTTTTTTTTGGAAAAAATTGACTTGAGGGTTAAGTAAGGCAAGGGAAGAGTAGTTGAGATGATTGGAGTCCATATGTGAAAAATAGTAGGTAGGATTAGTATATGGGTGCATTGGGGACTTGGCAAGGGTTTGGAAGAAAACCCTAATGTGGGGATGGTGTGTGAAAGGGAGAGTTAATGCAAGAGGTTGGAGTGTGGCATGAGAGTGGAAAGGTGTCACATAGAGGGGAAAATGTGTGTAATGTGGAAAGGGGAAATGGTGAGTGAGGGTGATGAAGGGACGACATATAAGAGATGAGAGGTGCTAGGGTTTGGGGTGGTCAACTAGGGTTTCATGGCCACATATGTAGAATGGGAGGTAAATTTGGGATGTTGGGTGTTGAACGAGTAGGGTGATGAGTTGGGAGTAAAGGGATCATGGGTCGTGTATGATAGGGAGAGGTTAGACCATATAGGGAAGATTAGTGTTTCCAAAGGGAAACACTAGAGGGCGATGGTAAGTTGACTTGGAGATAGGGGAAAGCGGGCCTCGACCCATATACATAGGAGGTTGGGCTTTCATGGTAAGGAAGGAAAAGGGGGGGGGGAAAGGATGTATGGATGTTCTAGGAGGTGTAGAAGTCTTAAGATATGGGATAAGGCTTTTTAGGAGAGTAGGTGTGAATGGGGCGTATGAGCAGGAAGTCTAAGGGGGAATGCATGTCTAGTATGAAAGTATCTTCTGAATGAGACATGAATAAGACACTAACCATTTAAAGAGAAATATTATTAATTTGGGCCCAGATCAGTCCACTGGTAATAATAGTGGCTAGGCGCCTTGTTCCCTAGAGACCATTCCACTAGCTAATAATAGTAGCTAGGTGCATTTTGCCCTTGATGTTTCCAATCCACCTTCTATAATAGTGGGAGATACCTAGCTTAGTAAACCAAATGTTATGATAATAAGCTATGGGGAAAATACTACTTACTTATTATGAAACACCATAGGAGTCAAGGCCAGACTAGTCTGCCGACAATGATAGTAGCCAAGTGCCTTATGCCCTACAGACTGTTCTACCTATAAATAATAGTGGCTAGGAGTGTTTTTCCCTAGATGTTTTCAGTCCATAGGCTATAATAGTGGGGTTACCGTAATCTCATGTACTTAAATTGAGAATGGTGTGAAAATGGGAACAATAGCCAAAGATCTTATGATTATATTTAATCGGATTGAATCACTATTTGTATTATTTGTCTTTCATGAATGGTCTTAGTTGTATGTTTACCTTACTCAGTATGTACCGCACCGATTGTCTGTTTTATATGTGTTGCTCGTTCTCATAAGCAGTGGCGCTTTCTAAGTTGGTGCAAGTAAAAGATGTTGTGTTTGAAGAATATGATGCATCTGATGCGTTGGGCAGGGCTAAATGATGGTGTGTTGGACCTAGCATAGGGCCTAAGAGCAAGTGATGTCTAGGCTCATCTTTTCCCATTTTACTCTATTTTATTATTCATACTATTTTCTCTTCAAGGGCTTTGACGTTGTATAGGTTTTCTATCTTGTAATGATTCTTTAATCACGCACTTTGATTTTATTTTAAATATGAAAATTTCATATCATTGTGGTTTTATTCCCTAATTAGTTTAATGTATTGTGAATTTTTGATCCTTGTTGTTGGTACGAGATGTGCGGGGGTTTAGATTTGTACCGATCACGACGGTAGCACCCCTATCTAAGTATATGGTTTTTGATTAAACAAAATTTTTTAACTGTGAAATTGGGGGGTGTTATAAGTGTCATGTTTGTACTTACATGGCCTTATCCATATGGTTACCTTACTTAGTACGTAGCATACTGATCACTCATTTCATGGGTGCTACTCATTCTCACTAGTAGTGGTCCCTTATGAGTTAGTGCAGGTAGGAGATGATGTATTTGATGCCTATGACGCATTTGATATGTTGGGCGGGGCTGAGTGATGGCTTGTTGGACCTAGCATGGGGCCCAAGAGTGAGTGTTGTCTAGACTTATATTTTCTAGTTTTTCTTATATTTTGCAAATTGTATTGTTCACCCCTTAGGGGCTCTAACACTCTACTAGATTCTGGTTCTATATTAACTCTTTAATCGCATACTCTTGTTTTCTTTTAATTATGAATTATCTGACTCTTTACGATTTTATGTCCTAATTAATTGTATATCTTGTGGATTTTCTAGCCTTGTGATGGGCATAAGACTGGCTAAGGGTCAAACTTGTTCTGATCACGGTGGTAGCACCCCTCTTTCTTAGTGCATGGGTTTTGATGAAATGAAAATTTTCAACTGTGAAATTTGAGGGTTTTACATGAGGCCTATAACAATACCGTGGTCCTCCACAGACCTCATCAAGACCTTCCAAATTACCTTACTCACAACCCCAATCCAACTGAGGTAGGGCTATTACTATCCATCTCCAAAAACCTGCACAAGGTCCTCTACTCGTGGGAATGTGTAGGCGATTAAGCAAACGCGTACATCAGTACTTTACTTACTGAGTAAGCCAAGTTGCTCCCTCAATGTACACAAGTATACTAGCTAATCACATGTAAATATAGATTACCGTGTATGGCATGATAAGGCCACATATATACATAAGGATAAAAGCACATGAAGTCCTATTTTCATGCATAATTCCAACAAGTAGAATACCTCACCACATTTCCACATAAGCATATACACATTTAAAGGTAAGGAGAAACAAACAACATATAGGGTTGATCCTAATTAACCAAATTCTCAAGTTACACCATTAATACATTCATGGAAGAGATAAGTGAATCAACCCATCAATAATCCATTTTGTAATCAAGTAGACAAGTCCATCATTAGCTAAGTGTAATAACTAGCTTTACTCATTTTGGGCCAATTATACCATTACTTCCATTCTTGCCAACTATTAGCCATTCTCTTAATCAAAATTTTTATTTCATTAATTACTTACTTAATAAACATATGTTATTATCATCAAGTGATGAACTCTGCTCCACCCCATGGTCTCACATACCATGGAAGACTATCTAAAAAGAGACATAAATTCCATACCAAATTCAATCACCAAGTGGAGATAAGTCCAGGCCGAAGCCAATCATCATAATGGACATAAATCTAGGCCTAAGCCAACCACCTATGTAACTAGACCCTTTAATATAAATACCCTCAAGTACATTATCAGTGTTTAGAGTAGGTAAGGAAACATAACCTCTCAAAATCCCATCTTAAAGCAAATCTTGAAGGCACCAAAAACACTCAAAGGTAAGTTAACCCTCGGTGGCTAATCAAGGATTAGGTAACCCAGACCCATATTCAACTCAAATTTCTTTCACTTTAAGTGATTAGCATTTTATTTGTAAGTATGGGTGATCATGCAAGGCCCATATAAGTAAACAAAGTGAGTCTCATACTAAACCATATTGATTCTTTTTATTTCCATTTTCTCCAGCCTTGTGCGTTTGCCATTTATCCTTTGCCAATGAGTTTCATATCCATCATAGGGTTTAATCCAAGCCCTTATTGATTTCCATTACTCTTATTCCCATTTTATCACCAATTATGAGTGAATTATACCTTTAGCCTTTATAGTACTCATAATGTATGCCATAAGTTATGATCCATTTTAATCCTTTAGTTAGGCTAATAATCCATGCTAAAATCTGTATTTCATCCCATTAATAATCATGATATAGTCCCAAGCATAACCCCTAAACATAATCGAACCAGAAAGCAACAATCATTCAAACAAGCCAAACCAGTCGATCTATCTGGCCCAACTCGATCAGTTGCACTAAACTCATATTCCCATTTTATCACTAATTATAAGTGAATTACACCTTTAGCCTTTACATTAATCATAATGTATGTTGTAAGTTATGACTCATTTTAATCTCTTAATTAGGCAAATAATCCATGTTAAAATATTTATTTCATCCCATTAATAATCTTGATATAGTCCCAAACATAACCCCTAAGCATAACCAAATCACAAAGAAACAATCATGCAAACTAGTCAAACCAGTCAATCGGTTTGGCCCAACAAGTAGATCGGTTCAACTCAACTAGTCCATGATTTCATCAAACCAATTGATCAGTTTGGGCACACCAATCAGCTGCTCATAGGCTAGTTGATTGGTTTTGCCAAAAGTCAATGGGTTTAAGCGGAGAGTCTGACCAATGTCTCTGCACACAAACTAGTTGATGGGTTTGGTTAATTAGTTAACTGTTCTAGGAACTAGTTGATCTATTTAACCTAACTGATCAATCTATTTACCCTAACATAGCACTGATTCACAAGTTCCACATAGATTCTTACGTAAAAATCATTTCTAATCACCTTAGATTATATATCAACATCAACCTATATATTTCTAACCAAATAATCATGCATTTCTTAACATAACATTATCATAGCCTATTTTTCCATTTTCATGCTCTTTTCTCAATTTATGTCATCTAAACATATAAATCATGTATACAATTCCATTTCTTCATACCAACATGTATAATCCAATAAAAGGCATCAACTTTCATGCATGAACACATGCTAACGTTTTAAGAGCACGAATTACTTCCTTGATGTAGCTAAATCTCCTTAAAAATAGAATTTCAAAGTTTATGACAACCTCAACCCTTAAAACCTTAAAAACTAAAATATTAAATCTAGTATTACACTAAATATTTATCAAATATTGAACATGAAAACATAAAGGGAGAAGGACATACCACTAGGACAAAAATAGGGAAAAGCTCAACTAGAACACTCAATCATTACCAAAAATCTAACTCTACCTTGCTTAATAATTAAAACAAGATAGAGCTAGTGGTAGGATCAAGCGAGTGTACAGAACAATTTGGTAAGTGATCAAAGTGTGGAATAATAGAAGGGAATGCAGAACTTAGGGTAATTTAGGTGGCTAAAAGAAAGTGCAATGCATGGAGGATTAAAGATATTTTGCAGCCCACCAATCAAATGGAAACATGGAGGGTTTGGAAGGCAACTCAAAATCCTACTTGTGACCGTTCAAGCTTGGTTAGAATGGTTGAATTTGCCTAGGATCTGCTGACATAGTCTTTTGAGCTCAATTTAAGACTCTAGGGAGCTCAGGTCAAATAGACTATAATTGACATATATGGAAGAAGAAATGGAAGGTCAGCGTGGAAGGAATTTTCCAGCTACTTAGAAGCATGCTTGAGGTCAAAGTAATTAATCTTAGAATGGTGTACAGGAGAAAGGAGGAAGAAGACAATTAGTTAAGGTTATCTCTCTCCCTGATGTGTCTCAATTAACCTCTAAAACAAATCAAAGCAATATTTTGGGTTAACGCATCATGAAAATGGTTATGAATTTCTTAGGAACAATTGGTATAAGTTGGTAAGCTTCCATTTTAGTGTAAGGGATTTTTTAGAAAAGTTTAACTAAAAAAATTTGACCTGCTCAACAAACTAGCCAATTGGTTTGGGTCTACTAGTAGCCTTTTCATTCACCAATCAATTGGTTTCCCCAAACCGGTCGATCGATTTGGTCGAGGAACACAATTTTGTTAACATAGTAGACTAATCAATTTGTTAATAGAACTATTCAATGGGTTTGATTGTAAAACTCAATAAACCTAATGTTTCCAGCATGATTTCAAATCAATTTTTATTCCAAATCAAATCATAAAATTGAAAAAATCAAAGGCCTAAAATTTGTCAAAATTTATCATCCATCCATTACACAAAAGTGTGGGGTATTAAAGCACTACCGCCTTAAAGTGGTTGCATCCCAAAGCCTATAACAATCAAGTCATACATTACATATAGGATCATACACATACTATATTTACAGTTAAGAAATAAGAGTACTACCCCCTTAAAGAAAATGCTTATGCTTATGATGACAACTAAGAAAAAAACTATGGATACTTAGATCAAATTCATCCTTAGCCTCCCTAGAAGCCTCCTCTACACCATATCGTGACAAAAAACCTTTCATCAAGGGAATGGTCTTCGTATGCATCTCTTTCATTTTAGTGTCTAGAATTCTTACTAGTCACTCTTTAGAAGTCAAAGATTCATCGAGCTCTAGCAGCTCCGATGGTATAAAGTGTGAAGGATCTTCTATATACTTTCGTAGTTGAGATACGTGAAAGATGTTGTGCACATGGGACAACTCCACTAGTAAAAATAAGTAATAAGAGACTTCACTGACATAGTCAAAAATCTCATACGATCAGATGAACCTCTGATTAATCTTACCTTTTCTACCAAATCACGTGACTCCTTTGGTGGAAGAGACCCTCAATAGAACTCTACTACCCACCTTGTAACCATCAATATGTCTTTTTAGATTTACATAGCTCTTTTGTTAGTCTTAGGTAGCTCTTATACGGTTTTGAATCAAGAAATTATGCCTAGTCATCTCCTCAATCAACTTGAATCCTAGCATGAGTGTATCGCCCATATCTTTATAACATGAGGGACTACGACACTTCCTTCCATACAAGGATTCAAATGGCACTATCTTGATACTAGCATGATAAATGTTGTTGTACTAGAGATTGATCAAGTCTAGACAATCTTCCCAACTTCCCCCAAAATCTAGCACACACAGTTGAAGCTTGTCTTCTAAAGTCTGAATGATCCTCTCAATCTAACTATCAATTATTGGGTGAAAAGCTATACTCATCTTCAATTAAGTACCAAAGGTGGCTTGCAATTTCTTCTAGAACTGTGAGAAGAACCTAGAGTCTCAATCGGACACAATGTCTTTAGCAAATCCATGAAGTTTCACCACTTGCTTTCTATAGGCATCGGCTAATTACCCTATGCTCCATGTCACCTTCATTGGTATGAACATGACAGAATCAATCAAATGGTCCACAATGACCCTATGGAATCATATCTACTACAGGTTCTTCGAAGTCTAACAACAAAGTTTATTAATATGCTGTACACTTCCAATTAGGAACTTCCAATAGTTGTACTAACCTTGCCAATCTCTTGTGTTCGATCTTACCTTCTAAAA
Source organism: Tamarix austromongolica (assembly GCA_039764185.1). Lineage (NCBI taxonomy): Eukaryota > Viridiplantae > Streptophyta > Magnoliopsida > Caryophyllales > Tamaricaceae > Tamarix > Tamarix austromongolica. The sequence goes on from CM077810.1 coordinate 20,045,900, forward strand.
AGTGAGACATCGAGCAACAAACTCTTCTCCTTCTTGCTTCATATGAGACCAAAATATACCCTCTTTAAATCCTAGTCCATATTGTCCCCTCTAGGGTGAATAGAATGAGGTGTGTAGTGTCCTTCATCAAGGATCTTCTTCTGTAGCTCCATATAACCATGTGGTACACACCATCTACCATAGTTTTTGATAATTTCATCCTCATGGATTTGGAGTCCTTCAGCTCTACCTTTTGCAATACCTATCCTAACTATCTCAAGCTTAACATCACTCACTTGGTTAGCTTATATCTCATTGAAGATTGAAGGTGTGATGGTCAGTGCACTCATTCTTGCCTTTAGAAATCCAACTGTGACCAGTTCAATCTCCATATTCTTCATCTCTTGGCACATATGATCCGACAATATAATCGTACCCAAGGAATGCAATGTCTTTCAACTAAGTGCATATGCCACCACATTGGCTTTACCCTCATGGTAAGTCAATACTAGGTCATAGTCCTTGACCAATTTCAACCACTAGCATGGTCTAAAGTTCAACTCCTGCTACATGAAAATGTACTTGAGACTCTTATAGTTAGTGTAAAACTTGTACTGAATTAGATAGAGATAGTGCCTCCAAATCTTGAGAGCAAACACCATCATAGCAAGTTCTAGGTCGTGCATTGGATAGTTTTGTTCATGTAGCTTTAGTTGTCGTGAGGCATAAGCTTCCACTCTTCCATGCTACATCAACACACAACCTAGACCATGCTTGGATGCATCAGTGTACACTTCAAATGCATCGGTCCCACTTGGCAATGTGAACACTATGGTTGAATTCAAACGCCTCATCAACTCCTTGAAGGCTTCACCACACTTCTCGTCCCACTAAAATCGGGTAGCCTTCTTCCAAAATTAGGTTAATAGCCGAGAAATCTTAAAAAAGTCTACTACAAACCGATTATAATAACTAGCCAACCCTAGAAAACTACACACCTTCTTGCTCATGCATTTCTCAGTCATTGGAGTAGATGAGAATGTCATCGATGAACACCACAATGAACTGGTCAAGGAAATGGTGGAAAATCTGACTCATAAGGGACATGAAATCTATAGTCGTATTAGAGAGTCTGATGGGCATTACTGTGAACTTATAATGGTTGTACCTTGTCCATAAAGAAGTCTTAGGAATGACTTGCTCTACTATCTTCAACTAATGATATCCTAATCGAAGATCAATCTAAAAGAACACCTTAGCTCCCTTGAGTTGATTGAAAAGATTGTTGATCCTTGGCAAAGGATAAAGATTCTTCACCATCACATGGTTCAATCCATGGCAGTCAATATATAGTATCAGGCTGCCATCCTTCTTCATCACAAACAACACTGGCACTCCCCATAGTGATATGCTTAGATGGATGTAGCCTTTCTCTAATATCTCTTCCACTTGAGCCTTAAGCTCATTCATCTCGAAAGGTTCCATCTGGTTTGAAGCCTTAGATACTGGCTCTGTGCCTAGAAAAACATCCATGGTGAATTTAAATTCTCAAATTAGTGGCATTCCTAGGATCTCCTCAAGGAATACATTGGGAAACTCACAAACAGCCACCATATACTCCAACGGGGTTTTCACTGCTTCTATGTCTCTAACACTACACAAATAGAGTGGATAAGAGATTACTCAATGTAATTGTTAATAGAATCTTCACAGAGGGGTTGGGTCCACACTTCTAGTATGAGACCTTAGTACCTTTTAATCATGTTAGAACCACAAATTCTTGTGTAAATTTGATTAGTGCTCGGTACTTTCCTAGAATATCCATTATGATAATTACGCCGAAATCCCATAATTCTAACTCCATAAGGTCCAAGGAAAACTCATTCCCTTCTACTACCATCACAACCCCTTGATACAACTTAGACTATTCAATCCTATCCCCCTAAGGAAAAACTATAGAAGTGGAGATACTACTAGTAGGAGATAAGGCAGCTTTAGTTACAAAAGAAGATGCTATAAAAGAATGCAAAGCACTAGAGTCAAGCAATATGCAAGTAGAAAAAGTAGATATAGTGAGTATACTTGTCACCACACCGACTTGGCATTATGTCTCTCCTTGATTCATCACGTTTAGACATCCTATTGATGGAAGCCCTAGGGTACTAGTTGATCCTTGCCCTTGCTAAAAAGGGTGAGGCCTCAGACCTTTAGGTTGACTTACTCAACTAGCAGCACTATATGGAAATGTAGGAGCTCTCAGTATTAGAGGCTATGGCTACAGAATAGATCCCATGCTTTGAGATCTAGTCTAACTCCTTTGGATACTACTAATGTTAACCTGGTATTTAAACGCTCATTATCCCACCATGCCACACCTATGGCACATCACCCTATTGTCCCTATAGTATACCCTTGGGTGATCTGACCCATACCTCTTGTAGTGGTAGTGTCTTTCCTCAGCACAATGCCTAGAAAAAAACTCCTGATCGAGGTTCCTAGCCCAAGCTCTAACCAAACCTCAAAAGTAAGCTACCATCGGAGAAAGCCTCCTTTTGGTAGTTGGAATGGTGGCAACCCTCAAACATTCTTTTTTTTTCTCTGACTAAGCAGTCTAAGCTTGGAGGACTCAAGATGTCTCTAGATCTTGCTCATACATCCCAACTATATCTAGTAAAGTGACTCCCACCAACACCTCCTAGTATCAGATCCCCAATCCAATCTTGAAGCAGTGAACTTGCATCACCTAGTTAGCTTCCACTTTTGGCAAAAACTAAACTAATTCATTAAATCGAGTGTGGTATTCCTTGATGGACATGCCCTCTGGCTAAAAATCCATGAATTCATTGTACTTCTTCATCCATAGAAGAGTTGGGTAGTATTGAGCTTGTGAAGCTTTCAAGAATAACCCCCAACTCATAGGTTCCCGACCCCTATACTAGATACTCTACCACCAAGCATCTTCCTTTCATTTGAAGTAATAGATGACCACATCTACTTTTTTATCTCTCAATCTCGGACCCACCGTTCCATAATATCAGGGTCCTTTTGACCTTCGAAGGTAGGCAGTGATGATACCCAGTCCTCATAAGATAATCCTCTGGACCTGGTGCAGTTGTAGGCACGAGCGGAGGTTGATGTGCTCAGATTTATCCTTCCATATACATTGTGACGATCTCCATGAATGCTTTGATACATTCGTAGCAATAGTTAGTGACCATCACATCCTAAAGACTAAAAGAAGTTAGGCTAAAGTTTAGGCCATCGAGTACTAAGACTCACACAAATAAACACAAGATATATACGACACATTCCCAGCCCAATTCTCACTGTCAAACATTCAACATTGAAATAATTGAAGTCTATCTTAAAATTTAGAAGAGAAATTCAGTTCAAGGCCATCTGTATAGTGTAACTGCTTTAGTAAAAATCATATGGTATCAACTTTAAAATTCTTAATAGTAGGAAATTTTAAGAAAAGCTTTAATACCAACCTGTAACACCCCCATGTTCACTATAAAAAAATTTCATTAAAAGCATGTTGTAGAAGTAGAAAGCATATTGAAAAAATGGGCGTTACTACTGTACCTAACAAAGGTTAGACATTCATCTCCTACCTTATATCATATACAAGGCTAAACCAACAAATCACTAAAATAACTTAATGCATAAATAATTTTATTGAAATGATTCAGAAATGTTTACATGAAATGACCCTAATGGGTTCTATTCAAATCATTATGGAATACGCATTAAAGTACATAATTACAAAACATGGGTGAGGACACGAGGCCTTATAAAATATTGTGTTCATCTACGAAACTCATCAAGACTTTTTGGATGTCCTCCCCAAAGACCCCTATGCAACTACGATAGGCACTTTACTAACCATCCCCTAAAACTTACACAAGGTCCTCTGCTTGAAGGAATGAGTAGGAAACCGAGCAAATGAGCACATTAATATGATACGTACTGAGTAAGCCAAGTTTTTCCCTCAATGTACACAAGTATACTAGCTTATCACAGATAAATATAGATTATAGTATACAGCATGATAAGGCCACATATATACATAAGGATAAAAGTACATGAAGCCGTGTTGTCATGTATAATTCTAACAAGTAGAATACCTCATACATAGACTCACCACCTTTCCACATAAACATATGCATACTTAAAGGTAATGAGAAACAAACAACCTATAGGGTTGGTTCTAATTAACCAAATCCTAAATTTATACCATTAGTTCATTCATATAAGAGATAAGTAAATCAACCCATTAACATTCCATTTCATAATCAAGTATACAAGATCACCATTAGCCAAGTGTAGTAACCAACTTTACTCATTTTCGACCAATCATACTATTACTTCTACTCTTACAAACTATTATCCATTATATTAATCATCATTTTTATTTGATCAATTACTTACTTAATAACCATATGTTATTTTCATTAAGCGATGGATTGTGCTCCATCCCATCATCTCATATACCATAGAATCCTATCTAGAAAGGGAAATAAAGTCTAGGCCAAAGAAAATCACCAAGTAAACATAAGTCCAGGCCGAAGCTAGTCACCACAGTGTACATAATTCCAGATTGAAGCAACCAATATGGACATAAGTTCAGGCCAAAGTGAACCACCTAGGTAACCAGACCCTTTAGTATCGATACCCCTTAATACATTATTAGTGCTTAGAGTAAGTAAGTTACTGGGACCTCTTAGGATCTAACTCAAAGACAAAGCCTAAAGGTAGACTAACTCCTAATAGCTAATTAAGGATCGGGTAACCCAGACCCATACTCAACTCAAATTTCTTTCACTTTATGTGTTTTGTATTTTGTTTATAAGGATGAGTGATCATAATGGCCAAGACAAGCAAATAATGTGAATTTCATACTAACCGTACTGGTCCTTTTTATTTTTATTTCCCCTAAACATGTGGGTTTTCCATTTTTACTTAGCCAATGAGTTTCATATCCATCATAGGTTTTGATCCAAGCCTTTACTGATTTTCATTACTCTTATTTTCATTTTATCACTAATCACAAGTGAATTACACATTTAACGTTTGCAGTGATGATAATGTATGGTATAATTGATGATCCATTTTAATCCCTTAGTTTGGCCAATAATTCATGTTAAAATATAAATTTCATCCTATTAATAATCATGTTATAGTTCCAAAAATAATCCCCAAATATAACTGAACCAGAGAGCAACAATCATGTAAACGAGCCAAATGAGTCAATTGGTCTGGCCTAACCAGTCGATCGATTGGACCAATTAGTAGATCAATTTGGATTGACTAGCCGATTGGTTCAAGTAAACTAGTCCATGCTTCCTTCAATCCAATCGATTGGTTTAGGCAAACTAGTTGATTATTTATAGATCAGCTGATCGGTTTTGCCAAATAAGTCAATGGGTTTAAGTAGAGAGTAACACTAAGGTCTATACACGCAAACTAGTAGATGGGTTGGGTCAACCAGTGGACTGTTCTAGGAACCAATCAATTGGTTTGACCTAAATAATTGATCATTTTACCCTAACAAAACATCAATCCACAAATTCCATATAAACTCTTGCGTAAAAATCATTTCTACTCACATTAGAACATATATCAACATCAGCCTAAATATTTCTTACCATATTATCATGCATTTCTTACCAAAACATTATCATAGCCTATTTTCTCCATTTTCATGCTCTTTTCTCAATCTAAGTCACTTAAACATGTAAATCCCGTATACAACTACATTTATTCATACCAACATATATAATATAATAAAAGGCATCATCTTTCATGCAAGAACACGCGCTAACATTTTAAGAGCAAGAATTACATACTTAATGCAAGCTAAATCTCCTTAAAAAGAGAATTTCAAGGTCTGTGACAACCTCAACCCTTAAAACCTTAAAAACCTAAATTTTAACTTACATATTATACTAAAAATTTATGAAATTTTGAATAAGAAATAGAAAGGGAGAAGGACATACCAGTGGGACGTAAATGGAGAAAAACTTAACTAGACCACTTAATCTTTACAAAAATCTAACTCACCCTTGGTTAACATTTAAAACAAGATAAAGCTAGAGGTAGGATTAGGAGAGTGTGAAAATAATTTGGTAAGTTCTCAAAGTGTGGAAGAAAAGATGGGAATTTAGAACTTGGGGAAATTTTGGTGGCCGAAAGAAAGTGCAATGCATGAAGGATTAGAGCTATTTACAACCAACTAATCAAAGGGAAACACAAGGAGTTCGGAAGGTAACTTGAAACCCTACTTGTGATCATTTGAATTTAATCAGAATGGATGGATTTGTCTAGAAGTCACTAATATAGTCTCCCAAGCTCTATTTAGGACTCTAGGGAGCTTATGTGAAATATACCATAATTAACATACATGGAAAAGGTTAGCGTGGAAGGAATTTTCTAGCTACTTAAAAGTGCACCTACGGTTGAAGCAATTGATATCAGAATGGGGTAAATAAGAGATGAGGACGAAGAAAATTGGCTGAGGTCATCTGTCTCCCTGTTGTGACTCAATTGACCTCGAGAACAAATTGAGGAAATATTTGGGGTTAAAAGCATCATGATAATGGTTAGGAATCTCTTAGGGACAATCACTATGAGTTGGTAGGGTTCCATTTTAGTGTAAGAACTTTTTCATAGAAGTCTAACCCAAAAAATATGATCAGCTATACAAACCAATTGATTGATTTAGGTCTACAAGTCGACTATTCATTTACTAGTCGATCGGTTTGGTTGAGAAACTCAATTTGGTTAAAAAAAAACAAGCCAGTCGATCGATTCATAGAACCATTCCATGTGTTTGCTTGTAAAACATAATAAGCCTCATTTCCCCAACATGATTTCAAATCAATTTTTATTCCAAATCAAATTATAACATTGAGTTAAATTAAATGCCCAAATTTTGTTAAAATTTCTCATTTATTCATGCCATAAAAGTGTGGGGTATTATAGCGATCATGATATGAGATGTTGTATGCTAAGATAAATGTTGAAAAATTATAGGACATTTTTTGATGAAAAATATGTTTAATGTTGGTGAAAGTTTAGGTATGCAATGGTGGAAAATGCTGGTGAAGATTAGTTGTTGTAAAAGATTTGTTTATTTTTAGTACTTTTAATCTGAATGATATATAAAATAATGTTGAAATATCATTTTAAGTATAACATTGATCATACAAAAAATATGAAAGCAATAATAGTAAAAATAATTTTAACATTATTGAAAGATTAGTTCAGTGATGGTGGAATGTAGCCATCTAATTCATTTACAGTGAAATATCAGTTTATACAAGGTGAAAACTGAAATGCCCCGAAAATTTTAATTTTAAAAATTATAATTAAATAAGATTTTATTAGGAAAATTATTTAAATAAATTATTTTTACTAAAATAAAAGGAAATTTATTAGGGCAAATCAAGAAGAAATTTATAAATATTTTCATTGGAGAAATTTGGGTATTTGAGCTAATTAAAGATTTTATTATAGAAATTAATTAAATAAATTATTTTATTTAAAATAAGAAGGAGAAAATAGTTTCAAATTCATATGAATTTTATAAATAATTTAATTTGAGAAAATTTGTGTGTTTGATAATTAAAATGGAATTTATGGAAAATCTTTTAAAAATCCTAATTTAGCCTAAAAAGGGGATTTACATATTATTTTAATTAAATATTATTATTATTTTTAAATATCCCACATATCCCAATTAATTTAATTAACCCGAACAATTATTTTTCTCTTATCCTTTTTCCTTTTTCCTTTTCTTTCTTCCTTTTTCTTTCTTTTTCTTTCTTTTCCTTCTTCTTCTTTTCTTTGTCTTTTTCTTTCCCCGAACTAGGCCAGCCCAGCGGCCCAGTCCCCTTTTTCTCTTTTCTTTTCCTTTGGTGTGGCCCGGCCCACACGATTGTCCTCCTTCCTCCTCCTCGTCGTGCCACATTTTGACTCCTTCTTCCACTGGAATGCTGCGTTTTGATTATTACCTTTTTACCATTGTGCTCGACCGCACCAGAACGCCGCTCTTCATTCCCTTTTCCACCGAAACTCTGCGTTTCATTTCATTTTCCCCCCACCCCGCATTGACCGGTTCGCCCGTCTCCCTCTTCTTTTCTTTCTTTCCCCGAACCGCCCAGTCCAACCCCTTTATTCCTCCTTTCTTCTTCCTCCCTTCCCCGACATCGATCATCTTGTAACTCCGCCGCCGATGCCCTGGTTTTTCTGTGCCAATCTTACCCCTTTGACCGACCTTTTCCTCCCTTTCTCTCTTTCTTGTTTCGGCAGCCTCATTAACCCAAACCACTCCCCCATTCCTCCCACGATCTCCCTCTCCCCTAGCCACTTGCAGCCCACGATCGGAAAAAGTGTGCTGGTTGCCCTCGTCAACCGGTTACCACGTCTGCCTATCACTCCCCCACTTTCCCTTCGACCCTAACTTCCCCTGCAGTCTATAAATACCCTCAGGTTGGCCTAATATCGAGTTTTTGGTCACTTACCTAGAATTCCCTGACATTGTAGCTGCCTCACCTTTAAACGCCACTTTTGCCATCTCCGGCTAACACCGCCGCCCATTCTCTCCGCCTATGCCTTCCCTGCACCTCCCTCTAACTAACTAGACCACCCATACCCTTCAATTCTACCTGAAAAATCCACCCCAACCATGCGAACTTCCCTTCATAACCAAACCATTTTCTGTCTCTACCACCCTTCGCGCCGCCGTCTGCCACCTCTTCCGCAGCTGCAGCCGCTTCTTTCACCTCCCATTCTCTTTTGAAGACCCTCCTTTGCCTTCCCCTACATTTCTTTTCGTCTCCCTCCCTCTCCTCCTCTCTTTCTCTTCTTCTCCTCCATTCGGCCACCACCACCGCCGCCGTGCGCCGCCACCTCCATTCTGTCTCTCTCCTTTTGGGAAACCATAAACATCCCAACTTCCACCTCCATTCTCCCTATCTTTTTCCCCATATTCAACTTTTACTCTTTTCTTTTCTTTTTCCGGCCGCCGCTGCTGCTACAGTGCACCACCGCCGGTGCCGCCAATCCCCACCAGCCTAAGGTTAAACCCTAGACCCTCTCAGCCCTTTTCCCTATTTTTACAAGCCTTAAATTATTTTATTTCAATTATTCTAATATAAATCATATTATTATTATTATTTCCATTTTTAATATGTATTATTATTGTTATTAATATTAATGTTTTTATTATTATTTTGTTGAGAGCTGAAGCCCTATTGTAATTTTTAATTCGATTTTAGCACTATTACCCTTATTATTTATATTATTACTATTATTAATATTAATATGTTATAAGTATAATTATTATTATTATTTCCTATTTCAAATATCTATTATTATCATTCCATTATTATTAATACAAATATTTTACCATAAGTGTTGTTAATAATTTTATTATTGTTATTGTTGTGGTTGTTGTTGTTATTATTATTATTATTATTATTATTATCATTATTACTGTTATTATTATTACTATCATTATTATTATTCTCAAGTGTTAGTAGTAATATTTTATATAGGGCTAAGACCCTATTGTGCTTATTTTAAATTTTGGCAGTAGTATGATAAATATCATGTCTTATTATTTATTAAGTTATTATTATTCAATGTAGGGTGGAAACCCTACTTCTTTTTATCTTCGATCATTATCTTTACTATTATTACCATTACAGTTACTATTATTTTGTAATATTATTATGGCTTTTATCATTATTAGTATTATTATGTCATCATTATTATTATTACTAAATTTGGTTATTTATTTTAGTAATATTATTATTCATTATTATTATTTTAGTAAAGGGGCTGAAGCCCTTATTTCACTTTGTTTTGAATAATGTCCTTGTTATTATTATTGTTACTATTATTATTAATATTATTAATTATATAATTATTGATATTATTTTTAGTATCTTTGCTATTATTATTTTAGTATCATTATTATTATTATTAGGGTAAAGTTTTCAACCTTATGTTATCAACTTTTATAATATTTCTATTATTTCTATATCTTTAGCAAAGTTAGTAATTTAGTTAATGTTATTTTATTAATATATTATTATTTATTTAAAAACCTAGTCTTATAATAAGTTAGTGATTAATAGTATTTTTGATAGGAGGGAGTCTAATTTTAGCTTTTCCCTCATAATAGGTGACACCAGTCAAAGCCCTAAGGAGGCATATATAGGAGCGTGCTCTAAGACTGGTGTCGTTTTAGGTAAGGGGTGCTAAGGCCATATATGTATTATATGATTTTATGCTATGCAATCCATGTGATATGAATTATGGTGTAATTCATGTGAATATTGTATAAGTTTTATGAATGCAACATGATTATGGAGTTGAAGTATGTTTGTGTGAATAAATTGTGGCATGACAATCATGTGTATATTTATGTTATTATTATTGTATGATGTGGCCTTAAGACATGCATGTTAGGGTGGTAAAATAATGATGGGTAGTGTAACAATGTGGCGTTAGGGTTTTGCATGAAATGTTATGGTGTTGGGGTTTTGCATGAAATGGTATGTTGTTGGGGTTTGCATGAAATTGTACGGTGTTAGGGTTTGCATGGGATTCCATGGGGGTTAGGGTTTGCATGAAAGTGTAGTTTACGTGGAGTAGGGTTTGCATGGGAGCTAGGGTTTGCATGGAAGTGTGGTTTACGTGGAGTAGAGTTTGCATGGATGTGTGGTTTGTGTGGAGTTAGGGTTGCATGGAGTAGGGTTTGCATGGGAGCTAGGGTTTGCATGGAAATGTGGGTTACGTGGAGTTAGAGTTTGCATGAAGTTAGGGTTTGCATGGAGGAATTGTGGTTTACGTGGAGTTAGGGTTTGCATGGAGTTAGGGTTTGCATGGGAGCTAGGGTTGCATGGAGATAGTCATACATGTTTGGGAAAATATTTATGGATAAAATATTTAAGACACTAATTACTTAAAGTGGAACATATTGAGACGGGACCAGCCAATCCACCGGTCAGGAATAGTGGTTAGGGTTTTACCCTATATTTGACCGATCCACCGATTATAATAGTGGTTAGGACATGAGGTCCTATATGTGACAGGCTCAACGGTTATAATAGTGGGGGATCCCGATCTCAATGAAAATAAACCAGAGTTTTGCTAAGGCAAATAAAAGACACTAATTACTTACAGTGGAACACCATGCGAGTAGGAACCAACCGATCCACCGGTTAGGAATAGTGGTTAGGGTTTTACCCTATATATGACCGATCCACCGGTAATAATAGTGGTTAGGGTATGATGCTCTATGTGTGACCGGTCCACCGGTTATAATAGTGGGGTGTTCCTATACTCGCATGCATTTGATAAAAAGTATGGTGTGAATTGAGTTTTGATAAGAGATTAATTAAGTAATTGAATCGGATAATATATGGGCCTTTGTACTTTTACTTGGATGGTCATATGTATTTATGTTATCATGTTGGTCTTATGCTCTATTATTATTCTGCATTATTTATGTGCTATTATGTGTTGGCCTTAGTGCTCGGTTACCTTACTCAGTACGTAGCATACTGATCACCCTTTTCATGGGTGCTGCTCATTCTCACGAGTAGTATGCCCTTCTGACTTTGTGCAAGTGGGTGAGACATCAGTCAGGGTTGTGAGTTGAGCTTGTTTTGAGCTCAAGGTTCGAGAGTTGTGGCCATATTTCAGTCTTTATGTGATTCTATTTCCTTTTATTATTTCTTTTGTATCAGATTTATCCTCTTTGATTTCACACTCTGATTTCTATCTTATTATGGTTCATAAACATTTATGCGTACTCTGATTTTTAACGTATGATCTTTTGAGTTCTTTTATAAACTGTTGGTTGAGTTTAATGTAAATATTTTCTTAGCCTTAGCACTTGGTACTGAAACGGTCGGAGAGAACCGGTTTGGTACTAAGTATGGCAGTAACATCCTCAGAATTTATGAGTTTTAAATTAAGTATTTTAATTACTTCCGCTTTAAAAAAAATAGTGAATTTTGGGGTGTTACAAAAACAAATACTAACTTTTATGGTGAAAGATTGCATCAACGTTGATGAAATAGATGTAATATTATAGTAAAAGATAAATGCAACATCGGTGAAAAATATGTATCTTTATGATAAAAGATTTTTGAGAAAATTATTTTAAAATTCTTATAGATTGCTAACAAAAGATATGTAAAAATATTATTAAAGATAAGTGTAACTTTGGTAATATACGTCTGTGTTTGTGGTGAAAAATATATGCATAGAACTAGTAAAATATAATTATGATGGAATATTAGTATAAGAGCTTTGAAGGATCTTGGAGTGATTAAAATGTTAGTAAAAATAATGGTGGAGGATAATTAGATGTGTGGAGAAATATATAATATGTATAACATGTGGTGAAATATACGTATGTGGCCAATGATATATGTTTAGATAAATATTGAAAATATTCACAAAAATAGTAGTGAAATATATATATATATATATAACAATAATAAAAGATACTCAGATAGTTGTGATAAAATATTTAATAGAACTAAGGGTAGTGAAAGATTGATACAATAATAGGTAAAGATATATACAAGTTTTTTTTCTGTCATGAAAAATATAGTAAGATAGATTTCAATTTATATAAAAAAAATTATTAGAAACATTATGATATAATTTCTTATATTTTTCTAATAATCATAGTAAAATAAATTTAAATTTGGCATTCCGCTACCATGCAAAGGGGTTTGGAATTGAAATGGAAGAGTGGCGTTTACAAGCCATAGGTTACTTGCAGCTAGCAAGGCCTTTAGTAATCGAAGAAACCGTGACTTATTCATATATAGAAATTACATACAACGTTAACAACGTACTCGATCCTGATAAAAAGAAGATGCTATTCTTCGTATATAACCGTATTATTATACGTAGTGTAATTGTCAACTCTCCTATTTTAAATTTGGGGAAAGACACGACCGCCTCCGTAACCGTAGCCAAAAGAACCTCTTCCGTATCCAATTCCTCCATAACGGCGGCCATAAGTTCCACCACCAATACCCCCATAGCCACCTCCTTGACGTCCACCAATACCCCTATAGCCACGGCCATAACCACCAACGTTCCCATAGCCACCTCCGCGACGCCCACCTATCCTTCCTTGTCCACCACCAATGCCTTGTCCACCCCCAATACCTCCCGGTCCGAAAATGAGGCCTATGCTCAAATCTTCGTCGACGAGGTTTTGTTTACGATTTGAGTTACTGACATCATCATCATCTGTAAGTTGAACAAAAGAAAGAAACAAAAAAGGAATAGGAGAAAAGAAGAATAAGAAGAAGAAGGTAAGGTATTTTAATTTAAAAAATGGAATAATGATAGGTCAGTCATAAATATTGATATATAGGAATTAGTAGAAGAAAACTTACGTTCCTGTTGAGTAAGCTCACGAGCTGCAACTTGAGAAGAAATGAGAACCATGGCAAAGACAAATGTTCCGAAAAGAAGGGAGGCCCTGGAATTTGCCATTGCAGTTTGTTAAGATACAAATAATTAGAGTGGGCAATACGGAAGAGAATTTTTAGGGCTATATATTTTGCAACTTTGATTCACTTTCTGAGATCGATGAAGTGAAAAGGAAGGAACCACCAGCTATTTATAAAGCACACATGCATGTAAGAGAGCAAATTATAACACGAGAGATTACGTGAAATACGAGTGTTATGGTCTATGGCCGTAACCTATATATGTAGTACTGAAATTACCGATTTTATACGGAAGATCAATTTGATCAATTTAATGTAGCACAAGATTAATCAACACGTAATTAACTAGGGACCAAATATATATACTACTAGTATCTAGCTTAATTTAATGATTTTATATAGACAAACTAATTATAGGTATGATAACATCAATTAACACGTAACCAAAGATGGACTATCATAGAGTTTGGATCGATCGAGTCCTTGATTGCATGCACATTGATCGTGTATCATTGGTTATACACCATTTCATCACTCTGGTCCCCGAAAAGGGCCTGAGAAAATCTTGACCCAGATGGCATGCAATACTTGATAGTCCTAGCTAGTAGTAATTGTATTTGGACCTACAACTAAATAAACCGGCAGACTTATAGAAGAATTTGAATTGTTCAATGAATCATGCATGGGAATACCAAATCCTATTGTCCCAAAAATTTCCACAAGAAATTGATGTATCTTGGAACTATTTGACTATTATTAATTGGGCTTATTTATGCTTCATATCATAGCTAGTTATTGGAAAATTAGTTTTTTATTTTAGCTGACATGATCTATTATATTATATTTATCTCAATTTAGAATAGTTTATTCCCCGATACTTAAATACAAACACACATATTCTTAAAAAAAATAAAAATAGGAATATCAGCATTAATGTAGAACAATATGATATAATAGTTTGTGTGTGTGTATTAAGGGTATAACTAGGTTGATGGAACTTTAGATATATATGGGGTAACCACTACTATGGAATAATCATTTAATAGTGATACAATTTAGATATATAGGTGCTATATCTAAACATGCTGTTGAATTATTATTTTTTGGATTTTTAAAAATGATTTAGAGTATAACCATTATAAAAATAAAACTTTATAAAAATTCCAAAAAAGAGTATAAAGTGTGACTTTGTTTCCCTCCTCCATTCTTGATTAATTTCATTTTAGATTTTCATACCCTCACTTACTCTCAATCTAGGTTGACTTCTCTTATTTCGATGCAGAACAAAAGCACTCTCATCGGTGGTGGATGTCTCTCACTGGAGACCAACCCTCCACCCCATTTTAGTTGCTCTCAACTTGACACAAAACAACAATAGTCTCACTGCCACTTCATTGCATTCAACCACTTAGCTTCCTCCTCTTCCTCTCTCTTGCTCCACCTTCATCATTCGTCTCTTGTGCCAATGTTGATTATCTCTTGCTTTACTGCAATCACTCTCATCTCTTGCTACATCATTGCTCTCTCCTCCTACACTACTATCACTCCTCATCTCTTTCCCTACCACCACATTCATATTTAGCTATGTACTCAATCTTCCCCTCTTCTTTCATAATAAATATATGCATGCATGGCATTTAGCAAGGTCTTAGGTTTGTTCTTGCTTGTATGTTGTCAGTTACCCCTATTGTTATATTGTTATGAGTTTTGGCAAGTTAGGTATACCCCTCTCTATGGCTTTATGCCTTTGAATTTATTACTAATAAAAATTTGATAAAAAAATATATATGCATATTGATTTAGTTCATTTTAAAGAATACTAGCACTGAGTTTTAAACGATATGTGCCTAATGTAAATTTGTTGAATAATATTGAATATGTGTGCTAATTATAAAATATTTTTGTAAATAAATATAGATGGCTAATTTCTTTTAAATATAAAACAAAATATACTTCTTTCTAGCATATGATTGTAATTAGTTGACATATAACTACATGGAAGTAATCTTAGTCATATTCCTCAATTTGTTTTTTGCTTATTATCAATCCCATTAGTAATAATAATAAAATTTGGAAATTTATTTATTTAAAAAATTACTTTTTCTATTAGTGTGGAAATTATTAAGGATAGTTTGCTTACTTACAAAGTACAAATATAATAACTTAGAAATGTGCCAACAAATTATTACTA
The DNA here is from genome assembly GCA_039764185.1 of Tamarix austromongolica. Classification (NCBI taxonomy): domain Eukaryota; kingdom Viridiplantae; phylum Streptophyta; class Magnoliopsida; order Caryophyllales; family Tamaricaceae; genus Tamarix; species Tamarix austromongolica. Next base: position 20,061,566 of record CM077810.1, read on the forward strand.
AGAATAAGGTTGGTAATAGGTTATTAAGATTAAATAACCATACTAGAAGGATTCATGTAGAACATTGAGGAACTAAAAAACATTTATATGCTTCTAATTTGGCTATCTTGTTAGCTTTATATAATTGGTTAAGATATGATATAGTATATTTATGATTAATTTGGCTATATAATTTACATATTTTATAAGTTAGAATAGCGAGACAACAACCTTAATGATAAGATTTAGTGGTTATTCCCTTTTGTATGTAGTAAGAAGTCACACTTACTTATTACATACATACATCCACTATATTATACAAGACATCTTATGCGGTTCTTCAAAGTTATGTGATAAGGGTATATAATGAGTTATAATAGAGGATTTCAATTTCATTATTCTTTTGTTGGAATTAGAGAGTGAGCGTACTTGGAGATAATACTAATTAATCTTAAAAATCTTAAAAACACTCATGCTAAATCTAATATTTTGCTAATTAATTCTTGTAGGTATCATAAATGTATGCAAGAAGAAGAATTCACCAAAGAAATTTGTGTACAAGATAAGGGTTATAAAGTTTCATAGAAGACAAAGGTAAAAGATACGAAGCTTAATCACATAATTATTGTATGTATTACATGATTAGGGTTTTTTTAGCTTTGATATTTTTATTTATATTTTTTATATTTTTTAATGTCCTGAAACTTATAATTGTAGACCACTATATATATAATACAGGTGTGCATTAGTTTAATTCTTTTATTAACTATGTTAATCTCCCTACGCTATTTTGGTTGGGCTTGGTTAGTAAAGGGTAAACTAGGCCTACATATATGTGTGTATATATTATGGTGCCTTCTATATTCATAAGAATTAACAAAGAATAAAGTTAGAATCATAATTCATTTCCTTCCACTTCAATTGACTTTATTCTTGAGAGTTTAGGTTTTATTATCTAGAGAAAACTTAGTGATTTCTCTTAAGAAGTTAGTCATCTAGTTGAAGATCAAATCAAAATTAAAGAGCATTTTCGAGCATCATATACATTCAACCCCATCAACCTTTTCTAATCTAAAGGAAAAGAAGAAAAATATCTTGCACTCTAAAAGGATAATTCCTCTATTATCTTCCACATCAAGCTTGTTTACTTATTTTTGGGGAGCACATACTTTAGTCAATTCTAATTTAGATCTCATAACTTGTTGTTGACCCTACCTCATATAGAGCCATAGTTAGGGGTTATAGCTAGTTATTTGTAGTGGTATGTCCACTATATTGATTCTTTACACCAAAGGTTTGTTGAGGGTGAGTTGTTTACGAAGGATTATAATCGAATATCTAGAGAGTTGATGGTGATAGATAATGAGTGAAAGTTTTGTCATAGCTTACTCCTAAGTATCCACTCTAGTTAATCTAGATTATTAGTGAGTAGACCCTCTATTGTTGATATGAGGGAGTAGATGACATATCAAGACCAATGGACTTTTAGAGTGATGGTTGCTAGTTAGGTTCGACAAGGCTTAGAGTGGATTTCATGGGATGGTCAGGGCTTGTTCTAAGTTAGGTATTTAGGTTATATCAACCTTTTGATATAGATAGTGCTACTATTTTCTTAGGGTTATTATTAGTATTTAGGTATTATTTTAAGCCCTATAATATGTTTATCTTTTATAATTTCAACCCTTATATAATGTTTTGATATGTGTGTGTGTGTGAATAATTTCTAAGCATGAGCAATTTTTCTATTCTTATATTTTTGAAAATGTGCTGGAATTGTTTGTATATATAGAAAATGAATAACATGATACATTATAAAAAAAGAATTCCTTCTAAGAAAGAGTTGTTTGCAGATTCTTTTTAGAAGTGAATTGATTTGTAATAATTAATTTTTATGACATACATATATATTCGAAAACTATGGATCGGAAATAGATGTATATAATTTTTTTCCTACCGAATATAGCGAAGGAGTGAAATTCTTCATCATATTTGCTATAGAACATACTCGGAACTTTAGTAGAATTGTTTGTCATTGTTTAAATTATGCTTATATTCAATGTGGCAATGTTGTTGATTTGAGAGATAATTTGTGTGTGTATAGAATTGATACAAGTTACACTCATTGAATATGGTATGGTGAGACATAGTTTGAAAATGATAAAGAGAAATGTAGGAGGGAAAACAATGCATTATTTGAGAACTATGAGTGATATTTGTTTGAGGAGATGATTCGAAAGGTTGAAAAAAGTGTTAAAATGTTTAATTGTAGGCTTGTAAAAATATTTTTAGTTTGTAAGATTGATTTTAGATTTACAACCTATAGCTCAAGATGTGGATACATACCTTATCCATAAATATTGGTACATTATAGAAGAAGGCTAGAAAAATAAAAGATGGATATATTAATGAAGATGTAGAAGACTAATGCAGAAGCATCTATGGGTTCTCACAATAATGAAGATGGATTTGACATACTTAGTGATGAAGCCTATTATAATATTTGTCTTTGATGATAATATTAATAATGTTACTAACCTTCATAAGTTTACTCTGAGTAATTCTTTTAGATATGTAATATATTTACAAGGAGAAGATCAATGCATTCAAGATATCAACATACCTAAGATTACATGTGATACAAGTTATTACAAGTCAATAGAAGATATTATGCACGAAAGTAAAACTATCAAGTTAAGGAGACCTAGTTATCATATTTTATGTAAATTAGGACTCTTGTTAGTTATTTTCATTTATTAATTAGCTAAATTTGTTTGCAAAATCTTTTAGTTTGATTCATGTATTATATAGGTTAGTACTATGTTGCTTGATAAGTTAGTATGCTAGTTAGCCATGTATATATTACCTTAGCTACCTTAGTGTGCTATTTAGCAAAGTGTAGCTACCTATATAATCACTTGTTCTACACATTGCAACTAATGTATGTCAATTATGAAATGGAATCTAAGCAAGTAATTCACTTGGCTATCTTCTCTCTTTTGTGAGTGAATTTTCTAACTAAGATTACTTGGAGTAATCTTAGATAGGATACATTAAATATCTTCTTGAAGAAATATTCACAGTTAAATTTCTTGATTTATTCTTTTAATATTTATTCTAGAATCAAAACAATATTTAATTATTCCTTGAATATTTATTGAATATTCAAATCAATCTTTAAATCTTCCTTGAATCTTGCTTGAAGATTCACATCATCTTCAACCTTTCTCCATTAAACACCTTCTTCTCTTCTACATATAAATCTTATCATCATTTGAGGAGGAATTAATACCATTTTTGGTATCAAAGCTAGGTTATATTTTCCCTCTTTGAATCACCAACCTCTCCATTAAACCTTCCTCTTCCTTGACTCAATACATGAAACTTGAAGACAACCACATTTGTAGCTTATCTTCAACCCTCTTCTAATCTTCAACCCCCTCAAGTTTGAAGAAGTTAATCCTTAAGTCTTTATTCAAGTAAACTTGAATATCTCCTTGGATATTAAATCCTAACATCATCATCTAGTATAAATTTTAATTCTTTAGGTTAAAAAACTTCGACTCTCTCCCTTTTTCCATGCTTCTTTGAATAATACCCTATTTTCAAACTCCCCTAAATTTTTTTTATTATATTTATTCAAGCAAGAATATTATATAATTTTTAAACTTCATTCGAACATCATTTTATATTCAACCTCTTATTCCTATCCTATCTTATCATCACTCACACAAAAGAATGTTTTTGAATCAATATTGGGTTACAAGTCTAGTCCTTTCGAGTAAAAAAACCCTACGACCACTTTCCATCACAAAGTCTTGTTTCATGCGTCAAGATTTTGTGGCTTTATATTCAACCATTTCCTTTTAATTGATTCTCTACTTTCACTCTCAAGAAGCTTCCAAGATTCATGAAATTCCATCAATAATTCATCAAGACATGATGTCCCACATTAAGCATAAGTTGTTAAATCTAAATTCACTAAGAAAGGCAACTATAGATGATGATGTGATGATGAAAGAAATGCTTGACACCCTTCAATAGCTTGTAGAAAGTTTTCATGCTAACAAAGCACAACTTCAGAAACTCCCTTAAATTCAAAGTCAAACTTAAAGGTTGGAGACAAGGGTAGCTGACCATAGGACACTCCAACAAATGTACAACATCATGGAGGCCACACATCATCAAGTAGACAACATTTTCAATGCCATAGTAAGGAGGAAAGTTCAAGTAGGAGGTGGAAAACTCAACAACTAAATGGAGTATGAAGAGAAGGAAATTGATAATGGATCTAATAATATTTTCCATAATTGATTAGGACATGGAAATTACCAACCAAGGTATAATCATATTAAAGATAAAAGGTATCAAACTCGACCTCCCCGAAACAAAACTCGGATCATCATAGTGGCCACATAAGGCAGTATTAGTATGGTAAAGTACTGGTAAAACAATTCTATTCTACAATGTGGAAAGGAGATTGGGTTGCATCTGAAAATCATATAACAACATAGTGCTATCATATCGATATAGCTCAAATACAACAATTCATGATTATATGGAAATTATAGAAGTATAAAGATATAGTGAATACATCACAATCTATACAATTTAAACCATACTAATGTCATTATTTTAGTGACCACACAATACACAATAAATTCCACACATAACTAATTGTTTGTATTAACAAACACACCATAGGACCAACTAGGTGTTTTAAGGTGCTCACATCAAACATCTCATACCAATTAGGCATTTTAAAGTGCTTACATCAAATACGTCATATCAATTGGGTGTTAACAGTGCTCACTCCAAAACACCTTATATTTCAAGTCTCAAATACCAACATGATGGTTGCATATATCACAAGCATAAAAAAACCATATTTTTATTGTTATCCCATTATAGGATCATAAAATTTGCTTATTAAGATATTCACACGACACACCAAGCCTCCACCATGAACAAGGGTCATGGTATTGAATCACAACTACGTAAGTACCTAACATGAGCATACCCTCTAAAGCATAGCACTAATCCCAATATAGGTATTTAGAGGATGACACCAAACATAAAGGAAAAGCTTGCCCATAATGGCATATCCACTTTTTGAGCACTGATGCCAATATGGTCCACCATAGTATAACTCCTACTCCTACTTACAGGCCACATAATACAAAAGAGGTACTACATGAAAGCCTAATTAGAATTTCACCCATAACAAGATAGGTGTTCGTCAATAAAAATACCAAACACAATGCAAGAGATATAGTTTTGTTATTATTTATGAGACTCCCTTCTTTCCAACCTCCTCCTTAAAAATGATCTAGGAGAATTGATAAAATATGAGTTATCATCAATTGTTTCATCCCCTAACCCATTTATCCTTTCCTCTCCTTGAGGTATAGGGCCTCTAGCTAGCCAAAGGTTAGAATTAGGTACAAAAGATTCCAATATACCTAATACCATCCTCATGTTTGCTTGTAATGCTTCTATTGCATTATCCATTCTCACATTATGATTCTCCTCAAGACTTAAGCCTCACAACATAGGAAGGTTATCCATGTACTAAGTTGTTTTTTGCACACAAAAGGTAACACATGGGAGAAAGTAAGGTGCTAAAAGGAAAATGTGGTTCAAATTTGTGACAAAAGGGTTAGGTGGTAGAAAGAAATAAAGAAGGAAACATTGTGGAAAATTGAAGGTGAATATTTAAGTAGAGGAAGATATAGTGAAAGAGAAGAAAATACCCCAAATTTACTACCCTTGAGCTTTAATACCAAATTAATGCATAATGCTAAACAAATGGCATTAAGCTAAGTAGTTAGTGTTGAAGTTAGGGATGAACTTCAATAAATCCAAAAGAAGAAAGGGAGGATGAGGATAATTCTTCAAAACGGGACTTGAATTTGAGAAATCCAAATTTAAGGACTTTCATCAACTAACTAAGGTTACCAAACTTAGCATAAATGTTGCAAGAGTTTTGTAAAGTTTAACTCTTCTTTCACTTAGAAGTAGTTGAATATAAGGGTTTTTTTCAACCAAAGAGATCTACCTATCCTTGTAGAGATTGATACTCTTTTTATCTTGGAAGGGGGTGGTCGTCAACTAATTTTACAAGTGCTAATCATAAAGGTTAGTTAGTTACGCCTCCCTTAATGGTTGAGACTACTAGATTAGCTACCCTCTTGGACACCAATCAGCTAGTTGATTGAGTATCGAAAATGTAACACAACACCCATCATCCTTTAAATGATATTATATCCTATTGCAAGGTTTAGGATACATAGATTACAATTTAGGAAAGTTAAACAACTAACTTTAACTAAGCTAGGCTAAATAAGGTAAAACTTCTAGTTAATCCAATCGGTAGTCATGTTGGTTATTACTACTAATGTAGCTAGTTACTTGTTCCCATATGTAATCCATGTTTAGGGTCCCTTGATCACATAATAATGGTATTTCCAGAGATTTCCAATAGGTGAGAATCAGCTGAAATGGTGGCGTGTGGAAGTGGTGAAAAGAGGTAGGCACGTGCTAAATATGGAGCCATTTTTAGAGCCATAGTTTAGGATTGTTTGGGCAAACCATGTAGCGGGTGGAAGTGAGCCATGCACATGTGAAAAGGTGTAGGCTTTTGTCTTGAACTTCTATTAATAGTCTAATTAATTATTAACCCAAATCAGAAGAGTTTTTAACTCTTCTACTTTGAGAAAGTTAATAAGTAGGTTATCTTTTGTTTGGGTATGTTGGGATGCTCCTGCATCAATTAGTGTTGTGGATCGATACTAATTTAGAAAAAATAAGATCTAATTAGAATCAATTAGATCTTATTTTTTCTGAATTAGTATCGATCCACAACAAATTGGTATCAGAGCGTTGGGTTTGTATTCGGGATATCTGCAAGATTTGATATAGAGAAGTTTGATCGGTCTGTGAACTTTGGCTTATGGAAGTTGAAGATGAAGGCGATCCTGATTTAAAATGGATTGGAGAAGGTGTTACTTGGGATATCAAAGAAGCCCGATTCGATGACAGATGAGAAATTCAAGGAGATAGATCAAAAGGCTCTTTCCACCGTATAATTGTGTTTGTCTAATGAGGTATTGGGTGAGGTGGCTAAAGAAATAACAACGTCATCCCTATGGCTCAAGCTGGAGTCTCTATACATGACGAAGTCAGTGATGAATAGTCTGTTATTGAAGAACAAGTTACATGAGTTTAAATTGGGTAAGGGACAATCCCTAAAATCTCATCTTGATGAATTTGACTCGATAATTATGGATCTGAGGAATATAGATGTTAAATTGGAGGATGAAGATCTTGCTATTACATTGTTGTGTTCTTTGCTTGTTGATTACAAACATTTTTGTGAGACCATACTGTATGGAAAGAATGATGAGTTGGTTCTTGATGATGTCAAGATTGCCCTGCTACAACGGGAACTGATTGAGAATTAGTTGACTGGAGGTGGTTCTAGTGACTCACATAGTGAGGGACTTATAGCTAGGGGCACAACTCAGGAACGGGGTTCTGGTGATAAGAAGAAGAAGTATAGGTCGAAGTCAAATAATAACATATCCAAGAATGTCATGTGCTATGGATGTCACAAGAAGGGTCATATCAAGAAGTTTTCTCCTAATAGGATATCTGGAGATAAACCTGGTGAATCATCTGGTACAAAGGATGATGCTAATATAGCTCAATATGATAGTGATGGTGATATGTTGATTGTCATTGATACTCAGACCAAGATTATGGATAGGTGGATCTTGGACTCTGGATGCTCTTACCATATTTGTCCTAACAGGAACTGGTTTTAGACTTACGAGATGACTCGAGGTGGTGTAGTTCTTATGGGTAATGGTGTTGCATGCAAAGTTTCTAGGATTGGGACAGTGAAGGTGAAGATGCATGATGGTGTGGTCAGAACGCTAGCTAATGTTCGACATGTCCCTGAGATGACCAAGAAATTGATTTCATTGAGTTCTTTGGATTGTAATGGATATCATTGTGTGATCGAGGATGGAACGATGAGGATTACTAGAGGGGCTCTTGTTGCAATGAAAGGCAAGAGGATCGGGACATTGTATGAGCTTGTAGGTTCCACTATTGAGGGAGTAGCTACGGTAACATCATCGAGTATGTCTAACTCGGATGTTACTAGACTTTGGTATATGAGACTTGGACACATGAGTGTCAAAGGCTTGACTGAACTCTCCAAGAGAGGGTTGTTGGATGGGAAGAGTACATGTACTATGGACTTTTGTGAGCACTGTGTGTTTGGCAAGCAGAAGCGGGTTAGTTTTTTAAAGGCTACACATAGTACAAAGGGGCCTCTGGATTATGTTCACTCTGATTTATGGGGTCCTGCAAGGGTGGTTTCCAAGGGTGGTTCACGATACCTACTAACATTTATTGATGAATTCTCTAGGAAGGTATGGACTTATTTTATTAAAAATAAGAATGATGTCTTTGAAGTTTTTAAGCATTGGAAGACTTTATTAAAGAAGCAGACTGGGAGACAAGTGAAGTGTCTTAGGATAGATAATGGCCTTGAGTTTTTGGAGCGTAGTTTCACTGAGTATTGTGAGGACCATGGTATTTCTAGGCATCGTACTTGTGTTGGAAGACCACAGCAGAATGGGGTTGCTGAGAGGATGAATAGGACCTTATTAGAGAAGGCTCGATGTATTTTGTCCCAAGAAAGATTAGGCAAGGAGTTTTGGGCTGAGGTAGTTCACATGGCGGCATTCCTGGTGAACAGGTTACCCAATCGTTCCATTAATTTAAAGACACCTGAGGAGGTATGGTCTGGCAAACCAGCTGATTATTCTGATTTGCGTATTTTTGGATGTCCTGCCTATGCTTATGTGAATGATGGGAAGCTTGAGCCTAGATCTAAGTAGTGCATCTTTCTTAGCTATACATCCGGTGTGAAGGGGTACAGGTTATGGGACCCAACTGCATCCAGGTTTTTGACAAGCAGGGATGTTACCTTCAATGAGTCTGTATTCCTCCAAAAGATTGAGTCTTCTTCTTATAGATTGTTTGAAGAGGTGGAGCAGAAGAATCTGCATGGTGTTACTGATAAGGTGGAGGTAGAGGTTGATTTAGATTAGTCAGACTCTTCTAGTATGAGACCCACTATTCCTGAAGTGGGTGGATCCAGGCAGTAGATGGAGCAAAGGGGTGTTGCTCCCGGTAGACCACGAAGGGTTGTGAAGCCTCTTGTGAGGTATGGCTTTGAGGAGTTAGTAGGTTATACTTTGGCTAGTGCTGAGACTGTCGTTGATGTACAGGATCCAGTGTCATACTTAGATGCCATTGTTAGTGCTGATTCTGCTCAGTGGTGTGCTACTATGGAGGAGGAGATGGAATCTCTATGGAAGAATCAAACATGGGAACTTGTGAAGGCACATAGGAAGAAGAAAATAGTTGATTGCAAGTGGGTGTATAAGTTCAAGCAGAAAATTCCCGGTGTTGAGGGACCGAGGTACAAGGCTCGTTTAGTTGCACGTAGGTTTAGTCAGATTCCTGGTGTAGACTATAACGAGGTATTTTCCCCTATTGTCAGGCATACTTCTATTTGTACTTTGCTTGCGCTTGTGGCTATGCAAGATATGGAGTTAGAGCAATTGGATGTTAAAACAACTTTTTTGCATGGTGAGCTCGAGGAGGAGATATATATGCACCAACCAGATGGCTTTGTTTTTAATGGCAAGCATGATCATGTGTGCTTATTGAAGAAGTCACTATATAGTCTAAAGTAGTCGCCTAGATAATGGTTTAAGAGGTTTGATCAGTTTATGATTGAGCATGGGTTCTCCAAGAGTGAGTACGATGGATGTGTACACTTGAAGTAGGTTAGTGATGGTTCTCTGGTGTATCTTTTGTTGTATGTCGATGACATGCTTGTTGCATCAAAAGATCTATCTGAAGTTAACAAGGTGAAAAAAATGTTGAAGACTGAGTTTGAGATGAAGGATATGGGATCTGCGAAGAAGATCCTTGTCATGGAGATCACTTGAGACCGCAGACAAAAGCGTCTTTACTTGTCACAAGAGCAGTATGTGAATAAGGTGTTGGAGAGGTTTCATATGATTGATGCCAAGCTGGTTAGTACCCCCTTGGCTACTCACTTCATATTGTCTACTTTGGATTACCCCAAATCTAATGTGAGGAGGAGTTTATGGCCACAGTTCCCTACTCTAATGCTATGGGATGCATGATGTACGCTATGGTTTGTACCAGGTTGGATATTGCTCAAGCTATGAGTGTTGTGAGCAGATATATGGCGAAACCTAGGAAGGCTCATTGGCAAGCGGTGAAGTGGATTCTGAGGTATTGGAAGGGTACTGCATCATCATGTTTGGAGTATGGGAGGTCGACTAATGCGTTGACTGGGTTTGTTGACTCTGATTATGGTGGAGATCTTGATAATAGAAGATCCACTAGAGGTTATGTGTTTTGTCTTGGTGGTTCGACAATTAGCTGGAGGTCATCTTTGCAAGATGTGACTACATTATCTACTACTAAGGTTGAGTATATGGCTATGGCTGAGGCTTTTCAGGAAGCTTCGTGGCTTGGTGGTTTCGTTCGTGAGCTTGAATTTGGTCATGGTGCTCCCGTTATTCGTAGCGATAGTTAGAGTGCTATATGTTTGGCAAAGAATCATAATTCTTTCCATCATCAGACGAAGCACATTGATATCAGGTACCACTTCATCCGAGGTACTATTGTTGCAGGCAAGGTTGTGTTGGAGAAGGTGGCTACTACTGAGAATCCAGCGGATATGCTAACGAAGCCATTGATCGTGACGAAGTTCGAGCATTGCTCGGACTTGGTTGGTGTTTGTGTACCATGAGGGCCTTTTGGGGCCCAGGGGTTTTTTACAGATGGTCTTTTGTGTTCTTGGTGCTATCTACTTTAAATACGTTGGCAAGGTGGAGAATTGTGAACTTGAGACTCGTATTTGGTGTGTAAAATAGCTTGGTATGGTGTGTGAAGTGTTTCGGAGGAATTTGGAGTAGAACTGTGAGCTATTATGGAAAGATGTGAATATCTTACCTTGAAGAAATTGGAATTTGGAAGTGCTGAACATAAAAGTTGTAGATCTTTCTGTAACCATTCCAACACATCAAGAATCAGCTCGATCAAAGGTTAGATGAAGACGTTGTGGCCGAAATACTAAAGACCGTCGAAGCTGGAAAGAAACACTAGGGGCCCGTGTTTATGAAACACAATCCGTGTTTTTTCATCGAGAAAATGTGTTCTGTTTCTATGAGAAGCTGAGAGATAGAAAATAAACACGGGGGACCGTGTTTATTAACACGGTCCGTGTTTTTTGGTTTTTTTGCTCCGCCTCAGTTTTCGCTAATGATAGTTTTGTATAGTATAAATACCATTCGATTAGAACCCTAATCGAAGAGCAAACACCGTCTTTTTCTCCTATTGAGTTCTATTGTAATTCCTTGATGTATTGAGTGATTTATGTGAGAATTTCTTTGATTCTCTTTGTAATCACAATTACTTCATATCAATAAGATCATCTATTTCCCCAATCTGTGTTCTTGAGTGTTATTCTCTACTCAATTCTTGTGTGTTCTAATTGATTCTAATTAGATCTTATTTTTCCGAATTGGTATCGATCCACAACAATAAGCATATAAGGATTCATACCATACACCATCTCAAATGGACTAGAATGAGTTATACTTGAAGGACTTCAATTGTAGGAAAATTAAGCATAAGCTTGATTTATATCCCAATCCTTTGTACTTTTACTTAACAAACCTCTTAAAATTGTGCCAAGAGTTTGATTTGTACCCTTTATTTGACCATTTTTTTGTGGATGGTGTGAAGTGCCAATTAACAACTTTGTGAAAAACATATGCCAAAATTATTATAAAAGTAACTAAGAAATTTAACATTTCTATCTAAAATAATACATTTAGGAATACAGTGAATTTTTACAACTGCTTTAAATTATGTTTCTACAACATGCATGGCATCATTAGTTTTATGGCATGGTATAAAATAGCTCATTTTAGAAAATTGATCTACCATGCCCATAATAGAATATTAACCCCGTTGTGTTCTACACTATCCTAATATAACATCCATACCAACTCCTTCCCATGGTTGACTACACATAGGCAATGGTGTATAAAAACCTTTATGAAAGATATTTTTACCTTTATGATATGTAACACCTTGGTTTACTATAGTTTGCACACCTTTAATCATGCGTAGTTAATAGAAACTTTCTTATAGCATTTATAGTGTTATATGGGTAGTAAAATATCTAGTTATACTCCATTCATGTACCTTTTTAATATGTGAGTCTCTAATACTAAATCTAGGTACAATTAGTATATTAACTTAAATAAAAATCCATCTTTTAATGTATAATAACTATGGTATCCATTTTCTTTCCATGCATGATATTCATCCACAAAATCTTCATCATTAGGATATAAGTCCTTCAATATTTCAAAGCCTAACAATTTAGCATCCAACATGGCAAGTAATGTGGACCTTTTAAAAATAGCATTGACTACTAAGTTTTCCTTTCCATCTATATATTTAATAGAGAACAAAAAGGGCTAAGAAGTTTTTCCACTTTACATTTCTAGGAATTAAATTATTTAAACCATTTATTATTTCAAACTCTCATGATTAGAATGCAATATAAAGGGTTTAGGCCTTAAATAATGACTCTATGTCTCTAGGATATGTATGATGGCAAAGAAGTACTTGTCATATGTGGAATAATTCAATTTTTACGGCGTGCACGAGGAGTGCAATGGTAGCAACCAAGAAGAAGAAGATGGCAACAGGGAGTTCAAGTTCTGGTGTAGAGAAGGTTAATCTGGTTAGAGATATGCGCCCAACTTTCGATGAATCTGATAGGACCTTATCGCAAGATGGATATCCATGCATGTTTCATGTAGGTGTTAACGTCGATCAGAAATGCACAACTAGGGTTAATAGTTCGTGTCCCAAAGAGATTGTCGATTGTGTTGATCCTATTGATGATAGTGGGAAGGGCTCCTTTGACATTGGCTCTCGAGAGATGCTGGAGAACAAAGGGCTGTAGCAGGAGCCTCAATCCTTGGCCAATACAACCTAGAAGGACTTGGTTGCGGGCAACAGATTTCCATTGAGAGGGGCGTCCTTGAATTATGTCCCTCCTGTTAGGGTAGGGGATAAGATTAAGGTTTCTCTATAGAAGGACAATGTAGAGAACAATTGTAAAGAGTGGCAATGGGCTATAGTAGGCTATGTTATTGGATTTCAACCAATTATGCCTCAAATGGTTGGTTATGTGAAACGAAACTTGTCAGGGGTTAAGGAACCAAAGGTGTTGATGCACGACCAAGGATTTGTAGTCTTCAAATTTGATTCTAAAGAAGATAGAGATTAGGTGCTCTCCAAACCATATTGGTCTTTCTTCAATAGACCTTTTATTCGCAAGGAATGGCATAGGAGGTTTCAGTTTTCTAAAGAAAAGTTCCAGTTCATGCCTCTATGGGTGAAGCTTGTAAACTTGCCTCTAGATTATTGGGATGTGGATTCCTTGAGTAGAATAGGCAGTGTTATTGGGAGACCTCTTTACCTGGATGGGATAACATCTGCTGGAGAAAGAATTTTTTCCCCAAATGTTGGTTGAAGTTGATGTGTCTAGAAAGCTGGTAGAATCTATGGATCTTATTGATCCTGATGGAAAGGATTTTCTATGAATGGAGACCTAGTTTCTGTAATGTTTGTCATGAGGCTGGACATTCCTCTAATAAATGCAGGAAGGTGACTAAGGTGCAGAATGATGGGCCTTCCTCTAAGACTGTTCTTAGAGCTGAGGGATAGTTAAGAGGTGATCAAGCTGTTAATTATTAGAGGAAGGTTTCCCAGGGGCACTTAGGGCCTCAGAAAGATGGACAAAAGGTCGATAAGGAGGTTGACAGGCAGGTAGATTCCAATATCCCTACCCCAAGTTCAAGTAACCAAGACCCTAGATGTAAGAATGGTTCTGGAAATGATAGATCTGCTTCTTTTGGAGGTAGATCTGTTCCGCAGAGACTATCTTCTAAGGACAAAGAGACATTAGCCATTAGTGTCTTAGGGAACAGATTTGCTTGCTTAAGTCCCCTTGTTGATGATCCCATGGTGGCTGTAGATAATTTAGTATCTCAGGGGTGCTAACCCTGGTATTTTTTTAGATCCCAACGAAGATCCTCATGCTAGGATCCTGGAATCTTAGAGAGCTAAATAATCCCTACAAACAAAAAGAGTTAAAGCTCTGGCTCTCGGTGCATAAAATTTCTTTATTTGAAATTTTGGAGACTAGAGTGAAAAGTGTCAATGCTAATGGCATTTGTGTGAAGCTGGGTAATCAATGGAGCAGGTTGGATAATTATGGCTCTCATCCTAATGGGAGAATTTGGTGTCTTTGGGATCGAAGAGTTTGAGATGTTCATCTCATCTCTTCCAGTGAGCAAATGTTACATGTTTCTGTTTCTGCTGTTCATTCCAGCTTGCTTTTCTATGCTTCTTTTGTCTATGGTTTTAATACAGGTTCTGATAGAAGAGCTATCTAGTAGTTTCCACAAGATCATAAGGTTGATAATGATCATTCGATTGTCATGGGGGATTTTAATGTTGTCTTCCAACCTGTAGAGAAGTTTCAAGGAAATGTCATTAACATTTCTGATGTTTCTAAAGCTATTGACTGTTGTAACTCTTTCGTGCTTCATGATCTTGTTTACTCAGACCTTAATTTTACTTGGTCCAATAGAAGTTTAGGGGAGAACTTAATTATGGCTAAGTTGGATAGAGTCATGGTTAATATTCCCTGGTCCACCACGTTCCCTTTGTGCTGTGCATAATTTAAAGAGACTCTTTTCTCTGATCATAGCCCTTCTCTGGTTTCTTTAAATGATTCTCAACCCTAGTTTAAAAGTCATTTCAAGTTTTATGATATGTGGACCTTGCATCCACATTTTCTTGATCTGGCGGCCGGTTTTTGGAAGCCTTTTTCTTATATCAATATTTTTAAAAAGTTTTAGATTAATCTAAAGAATGTTAAGCTTAAGTTGAAATCTTTTAATAGAGAGAACTTTGGTGCTCTTTCTTCTAAGTGCATCAGGCTAGAGATCAGCTGAAAAGAAGTCAAGAGGCTTTGGCATTGCATCCATCCAGTTTATCTCTGCACCATGAAGAGAAATGTAGTCTATAGACCTATGAATTCTATGCATCCTATGAGGAAAGTTTTTTCAAACAGAAATCTGGTATTAAATGGCTGCAATTGGGGGATTCTAGCTCCCATTTCTTTTTCTCTATTATGAGGGCTCGTCAACAACATAATTTTATCAGAAAGATTCAGCTTGACTTAGGGTCTCTTTGTTGTGATAGTAATGATATTGCTCAGGCTTTTGTAACCTTCTATATAGATTTGCTAGGTAATAGAGGTGTAGCTACAAGTTCTATTTCAGAAGAATTTTTGAAGTTGGGGCCCTTTATTTCTGTTCAGCATCAACATGATTTATTAAGACCTATTTCTATACAGGAGGTCAAACATACTTTATGGTCCATTGGAAATTTCAAGGCCCCTGGGCCTGATAGATTCACTATTGGATTTTTTAAGGCTACCTGGAATTTGGTAGGGGGTGATCTAGAGTTGGTGGTTAGAAGGAGTTTTCAAATAGCTTTTGTTCCTTTTTTCATGGGACAGTCCAAGTTGGTGCTTATTCCAAAATTTATAAATGCTATAAAGCTGGCTGATTTTAGACCCATTGCTTGCTGCAATGTGGTCTATAAGGTTTTGGCTAAAGTGTTAGCTGGGAGGTTGCAATGTGTCCTACCTACCATTATCCACCCATCTCAATTAGGTTTTGTGAAGGGAAGAAGAATTGGTGATAATGTTCTCTTGGCCCATGAATTGTTGCATATGTATAACAGGAAAAATATTTCTCCTAGATGCATGATTAAAGTTGACATGAGGAAAGCCTATGATTCTGTGGATTGGAATTTCTTAGAAAAGGTTATGTTAGGCCTGCACTTCCTTGTGCATTTTGTCAAAGTAATCATGGCTTGCGTGTCTTCAGCATCTTATTCCTTATCTGTCAACAATGTTTTGTAGCCTCCTTTCAAAGGGAGAAAAGGACTTTGATAGGGGGATACTTTATCTTCCTTTTTGTTTGTTATTGTCATGGAGTATCTTAGTAGGTCTTTCCAATCCTTATGGAGCAGGACTAATTTTCAGGGGCATCCCAAGTGCAGGAAGTTGAATATTATCAATCTATGTTTTGCAGATGACCTTTTAGTTTTTTGCAAAGCTAATGTGTATTCTGTGAAGGCCATTAAGGAGGTTTTGGATAATTTATCTGTATGCTCATGTCTCCATATAAGCCCTGCAAAAAGTATGGTGCTTTTGGGAGGTACCGATCAGGGGTTAGAGCAAGCTATCAAATCTATTCTTCCGTTTCAAGAAGATATGTTTCCTTTCAAGTATTTAGGTGTCCTTCTTGATTCCTCTAGGCTCAAAGATGTAGATATGTTGGATTTGGTTCAGAAAATATCTGGTAGGATGCAACATTGGGAAAATAAGCTTCTTTCTTATGCCGGAAGGGTTCAACTATTACAATATGTGATCATAGGCATAACTAATTACTGGAGTCAAATCCTCATTCTCCCAAAAAATATTATTCATAAGGTGGTGGCCCTTTGCAGGGCTTTCCTTTGGTCTGGCAAAGTTTCTCCTACTAAGAGGGCTTTAGTGGCTTGGAAAGTGGTATGTTTACAAAAGAAGGAAGGAGGTTTGGGCTTGTTGGATCTATTTTCCTAGAATATTGCAGCTGTGGGGAAGATGTTTTGGCACTTATCTCTGGAAAAAGATGCCCTTTGGATAAAATGGGTGCATGCTTACTATATCAAAATGCAAGATGTGGCCTCCTGCAGCCTACCCTGCACTACTTTAGGGTTACTACATAAAATATTTTCCTTAAGGTGTGTCCTCTTACCTATTTTCCAGCAATGACAGAGTGATAAAACCTACTCTATAGCTGAAGTTTATGAGGCTATCAGATATGGTGCTCCTCAGGTGGCGTGGTGGAGAACTGTGTGGTCAAGTTTTGCAGCTCCTAAGCATAAATTTATATTATGGTTAGCTGCACATTCCTAGCTTCCCACTAAAGATCATATTAGCATCTTTCTGCCTACCATCAATCAGCAGTGTTGTTTTTGCACTCAGGATGAAACTCTACTACATCTTTTATATCAGTGTGCTGAGCTGAAGAAAATATGCTCTGCTATAGGTCAAGGTGGTTGTTTCAGAGTAAGGCATATCTCCATTGCAGGGGTTTTTGCCTCTTTTTGAAGAAGAAGAAGTAGGATGGCTGTCACCTCTAATTTTTACTCTAGTTTTTATGCTGTTGCTTTCTATGGGATTTGGAAAGTTAGAAATAATTGTATCTTTTTTAATAGAGCTTGGGATTTGAAAGGGGTAGCTCATAAGATTGCTTTGACTATGTCATCTCTTTGTCTCCAATCTAGTAGGAGGGAAAGGTTTGGTAGTTTGCTTGGAAGGGTAGATAACTTCTACAATTTCATTTGTAACATTTGATCCTTGATATAATATTTCATCTTTTACTTTAAAAAAATAATAATTCAATTTGTAACCTTTTAATTTTTCACTAAAGATCGCAACAAGCTTTTTTATTCTTGTGAGAGGAATCCCCTATTCCTACTCAACTAGAATCATATGTTACCTCAAATAGTAGGTTAACATTAGGTAAAGATAACATAAGATCATTGAATTATCTAGTTGTGAGGGTGTCAAGGATTAAGTGGCTTTATTTCTTAATTTAGATTATCCCTTTTTCTTGAGTTGGGTAATAGATATAGCAATAGTAGAAAAATATATAATAAATCTCCTATAGAATGTAGCTAACCTATGAAAGCTCATTACTTGATACACATCCTTAGGAATAGGTCACTCTGGTGTAGCCTATATTTAGTTGGACCAACTTTCGTACCCTCACCACTAGCAATATAACCAAGGAAAACTATACTTTAAAGTATAAAATAAAATTTTTCTAATTTCCCAAATAGTTTAGTCTCCCTCAATTTATCAAATAGTTTCCTTAGATAGATAAGATGATCAAGTTCATTTTTACTATATATAAGTATATCATCTATATAAACTACAATGAATTTACCTAGGAAAAGTTGAATAATTTCATTCATTAGTCTTATGAAGGGACTAGATGTATTACACAACTGAAAAGGCATAACCATCCACTCATAAATACCATTTTTAATTTTAAAGGTTGTTTTCCATTTATACCCTTTTATTATCTCATTTGACGGTAACCACTTCTTAGACCTATTTTGAAAAATACACAAACTCCACAAAGTTCATCAACCATATCATCATGTCTAGGCATAAGAAAATGATGATTGATAGTTATATTATTTATAACTCTAGAGATCTTATATATGTGCCAAGTACCATCTTTTTTAGGGACTATTAAAATAGGGAGACAATAAGGTTCGTACTCTATCTCTCTCTCATAACACTTATCTATTAGTTATTATATTTGCCTTTGTAATTCCTTAGCCTCTTGAAGGTTATATCTATAAGCAGGCCTATTAAGAAAAGGCATCCTAGGGATTAAGTTCATAGCATGTTCAATACTAATAGAAGGTAGTCCAAAAGGTAAGTCATCAGGAAGCACATCTTTACACTAATTACAATGACCCTACAAACCTTGTCACAAATTTTACACTTAGTTTTAAAAAACATATCCATTTGTATAGGTTGATCATTAGGTACTATTTATAATACCCTTTGAAATATAAAAATTGTTTTGTCATCTTCTTTATATATACTTAAGGTATCATCATTAGACTCCATTTATAGCTCATCAACACCATTACATGGTTCCATGTGTTCTAAGTTCAACACTCCTTGATTAGGGCGCTCTCATGTACAATGGTCATATCCTTTACATTTAAAACATTGCATAATGGACGTGTCACTAAATTTATTTCTACCTTTTCCATCATAGTTAGGAACTATTATATCATTAGAAGAATATATATGTGACCTAATTTTAGATGTAGATGCATTAGCATAATTCCTTTTTTAAGTTAACGCATTAGGTTTAGCATAAGTTTTGGTATACTGAAGTTACGTATCAAAATTCAAAGAAAGATTTAGCAAATTAACAAGGGAATTATAGGCAAACATTTCCACTTTATCTCTAATAAGGTTATTGAGGCCACCTAAGTATTTAGCACATCTTTGTTCCTTTCTTTCTTGTAATTCTCATAAAAGTGTAAGTCTTTAAAATTTTCTAGAGTATTCCTCTACACTAAAATTTCCTTACCTAATAGTACTTAATATAATGTATGAGTGTTGCTTGTACTCTTTAGGTATAAATTTCATTCTTAAGTGATTTTTTAATTTTTTTTATGAATTTATTACAGAAATTTTATGCCTTTCACTTGTTCTCATACAATTATCATACCAAATCCTAGAAAAATTTTTAAACTTAAGAGTAATAAGCTTATATTATGTTCATTATTGTACTCCTTAAATTCGACTATTACCTAAATCTGAGGCAACCATTCAAACAATAACTCAAAACCTAATTCACCATAAAAATTAGGGAGATCAAGTTTGATACCTTTGTCTTCATTATGACTATACCTTGGCTGGAAGTTTCCTTGCTGCCTTCGATTTTTATGAGATCCATTTGAACTTAATTTATGTTTATTATCTTCATACTCCATCCTTAGATTGATATGATCATTTTTAGCTTGCACTACTCCCCTGAACATACCTTCTATATGATAATTGGCTACTTCCATGTTGTTTATCATGTGATGCAATGCCTCTTAGTTATCCATTCTCATTTCAAGTCATTCCAGCTAACTTTGAATGGAGGGAAGATGGTGAAGCTATTAATTGGTGGCATTGATGCTAGTGAAGAGCTGTTATAAAATCTCAAACGTAGGTTTCATAGAGAACTATTCATCTATTGTAAATTCTTTGCAAAACCACTACTTCTCAATCACATGGTTTGGATTATTCAAAGATTCTTATAGATAGCTTAAAGGCTCTTGTAGGTTTCCTAGAAGGTAAAATGAAGAAGGCTAAGTTTTAGGTGTTGAGGATATTGTAATACCCCAAAATATAGCTAAATCAAATCCCAAGTGATTTATTTTGTTATCTAATCCTAATCTCAAGAAATTAGTAAATCCACCTTTACCTTACTCTATAACCCTAAAACTTTGGCCTAATATTGATTGATTGATAATTGTATGAGCCCTATAAGGAATTTTATGATGGATATGTGAAATTTAGGTTTATAAGCCCATGAAATATTAACTCTTCAGATAGGGTTACTATCACATGTGCAAGAACTCAACTTTAATCCTTGAAATTTGAGTATATTGATGGTGATGATGATGATGATGATGATTAAAGAGAAGTCACTAACTTTTGTTGGTAAAAGAGTAAAGGAAGAAGAGTTAGGACAAAAGTGTGAAATTAGGGTTTTGGGGGAATATATGTGTCTTAACCCTAGAGAATAACATTTGGATTTTTTTGATGTACTTTACCTACTTTAAATATGTTATGTACTTTTCAAATCAATTAGTTAGGTTGAGGGGTTATATGGATTTGTTCCATCAAATAATAATAGTGGCTTGGGAAATTTTGACCTTAAGAGATGCATCAAAATTTTCAACCAAATTAATAATAGTGGGGTTTGAAACTAAATGTGAAAGGTATTATGAGTTGAAATTAATAACTTAATGGATAAGATATTAATGATTTGAAGTGGATGAGTATGTGATTTAAGATATAGGTGATGGGTTTATTATACCACATGATAATAATGGCTCAAGTGTGTTATCCTTGAAAGGTACTTCAAACCATTCCACTAGTTTAAGAATAGTGAGAATTTTTCCATGAAAGGTGTTGGTTCTTTTAGATAGTTCCATTGGTTGAAGAATATTGAGGCCCCTAAACTTAATGCAAATAAAAGAATGAAAATTTCTATATCTAATAAAGAGGTTTGTTATTACTCCTTACCTTGTGAGATTTAATGTGTTTTGCATGCGTACTTAGTCTCTACTATAATTATATGTATTTAACTATATCCTTAACTTGATATTATTGTCACCTTGCCCAATAAGTATCATACTAACCATCCTTTTGTGGGCATTGATCATTCCCATGAGCAAATGACCCTGATACTTTTGTGTAGGTCATTGAGGATCAATTGGATGCTTTTGCTTCTTATGATGCTCTATTAAGTGTAAAGCAATGTTTTTTATCAGGGCACATGCGTATAGTCATATTATCTAGGGAATAGTTTTATCTGGATACCATTTTAGATTTTTAGCTCCATGGTATCTCTTTTGCTTGTATTTAATTGTGCTCGGATTTAAGATCCAAACTCATACTTAAGTTTATAAAGCTACTTGTGTTTCTATTTACTCTATTTTAGTTTTAATAGTTTTAGTATAGTGATTGATCTGAGAATGGTATGGCAATTTAGACTTACATCTATTATGGTGATAAAACCCAATATTTTGGTTATAATCTTTCACTATAAAATGAATTTTTTTAGTACTAAAATTTGGGGTGTTACAAATACTCTAGAAAATTTTAGATTTGTAATAATTATCATTTAACGGTGAAGGATATGTAGTGTGTCAATGTTACAAGATGAAGTCAAAGGACGTGCTTGTTTGAATGGAAGAATAAAAGTGAAGATAGAATATCACTAAATATGTTTCTTCTATTTGAATATGGTGAAGTATTAGGATAATTGATTTGAAAAGATAGATGAAGTTAGAATGCAGAAATGCTATATGCAAGACATGATGATAGAGGACAAGAGATTTAATGATGTTGGAATTGAATATGCAAGGTTTCAAAGAAGGGTTAAGGGTTGTTTGATCTTCAACATTAAATTCAAATATTTGAGAATATTGTGGATTACATATGAATACTCAACCAAATAGAGAACATGCATGGTATTCACACAGTTATGTGTATGGCTATGTCCATTAGTGTACGGTTGTATGTGATGGTGCATGGCTATATGCTTAATTGTGTGTGGAAGGTCTAAATGATCCAAAAAAGAAAAGATCAACTTGAATGGGTTGGAAAATTTGATGGAATAAATACCCAAAATGGCTTTGATACCATAAATGATATGCATCAAGGTATGAATCCACAATATTGGATTGGTCTGATTATCTTCAACAAGTGTAGGAAGGTTTAGAAGTGAAGTGGGTTTGTTATTTAGAAAAAAATAGTGAAAAATGAATGAATATTGGAATAAAGGTGTAGAATTTGAATGTTTCTCCAGTAATACATTCAATGGGGTTTCTAGATAGAAGAAGATAATATGTCACAAAGGGTAAAATCTTAGCCAAAATTAGCTTAATTATCATTCAACTCAAAAGTGTTGTGTATAAGGGATGGAAATAAATATATATAACACTCATGCCAAGTTATTAAAATCTTTATTAACCTATTAGCAAATAACCTAGTTCTTTAGGAAACCAACTTGCACATTGGTATAACCAAAACTAGCCGATTGTGACATAGTTAGTTTGAACTACATAAGTTAGTTCTAATTATTCACACACACTCCCATTAGTTGTTATACCAGCTATATTTAGTTGAAAAAACCCAAAAAAAAACATAATCTAATAGGTTAATTAAATGGAATTAATTAAAAATTTCTAAATATTAAACCAACTAAGATATATACATGAAATAACAAGCTACAAAACCCTAATTTACATATGATGATAACCTAGGATTTACAATAAGTTCTACATAACAATGAATTCCTAGAATGAGCTTGTTGTCTTATCTTCCATATATGTCATAAAATTAATTTTTTAATGTCTTGTACATAAAAATTCCTTTATTGTATTGAAATATTAAGTGTCTTCTTATTGCAAATATGTAACATACTTATGAGAACATTTGAAAGTATCTTTATTAGCCAATGTTCGAATATTATATATATATATATATATATATATATATATCTAAGATGATTGGTATTATCAAAACTATTATGAGATGCTTTCGTATTAGTAGATGCATCGGTTATTTGTATTTATTGATAAAACGTATGTTCTTTTATGCTCCTCCATATACGGTATGTGCTTATAGCATCTAAAGCCCAAGTAACTTGTTTTCTAACTTAAGTACCTTACACTCTCAATATTTCTCAATGAAGCACTTCATTCCACTAGGTTAGGTTATGTCTTTATCCTATCATGTGTAAGAGAGGAAGCCACACACTTCTATTATAATTATAATCATATAAAAATGGTGATAAGAATCATCTTAGTCGGTGCATATAAAAAAAGTGGGTTTAACTTACAAACCATAAGATTTAAATTTATCTTTAGTTTATAGCCTTTTGAGCACTACAAGCCAATAAAGGTGGAGTGATGTTTGAGTGAGAAATTAATCCATTACTTAAAGCACTAGGACACCATAGCATTTTAAGGTTTTGTAATGGTCTGAGCATAACTAATAGATAATTCTTCATTATGAATAATATAATATTTTTTAGAACAACATAATACCATATTGAAAACAACTCAAATATTCAGCATATTTCTAATGATCCAGGAGATTCAAGGCTTATTATGAACCCAAAAATTGTTTATCCTTTGAGAAAATAATCATTCACCCATTTAGTCAAAATCAAAATCATTCTTTGAAGTTCAATGTCACATCATTTTGCACATTGTAATCTTATCCCACCAAAGAATATTAACTAGACATAGGCCTTCATTTACCTTTGGTATACAAACTGAGTCTCATGAAATAGGAACCTACTTTAAGGATTAAGAAGAACCTAACCAAAAAACTTCATACAAATGGCAATAATCTCATAAACAATGTTAAATAGAATAGGAAAGGCTAAGCTCTAGTAATTTTACAAACTAAATAGCATAGATTATACCAATTTTAGTCTTCTTGCATTGATAAGAATGTGTGTTTCCCAAGGCCTAAGTCTTAAAATAAATTTATCAATCAAAGTCTGATATTGATCTTTGGTAATGTACTTTCCATCTAGAGGTGCACCTAACTATTTGAAAGGTACTATACCATAAGAGATATGAATCTGTTCATGTAGTTCTACCTTAATCTGATCATAACATCATCCACCATAATAGATTTGAATTTCATTAGCATTTATAGCCAAGTTAAATATTTGTGAGACCTAATGAAATTCTTTTAGTTATAAATAAAGTTGTGTTTCCTTTCAAAAGAATAAGAGGTTATTCATGAACATCAGATTTAGTATAGTAAGTTTCTTATGCTTTAGATGAGGATAAAACATTAGATTATACCATAATATTTTAAAGGATCTATTTAATAACTCCATAACCATAAAAAAAGTTGTAAGGTGATAAAGAATCAACATGACTAAGGCCTCTTTTTTTTGGAAATAAAGGATAAGAAATGTCACTTAAATTAATGGAGTAACCTAAAGTTGTGACACATGCCAAAAAACCTTCCAAAATGAGGAAGCAAATGAATAACATATAAGATATTTTAAAATTAATCCCAATTAAATGATTCATGTGCTTTTTATATCAATTTTGATCATGAATCTAAGGGAATTATGCCTTTGATTGTAGCCTTTCATCATTTTTATGACAAGTAATATATTGTTTGTGATAGCTCTCCCCGTCAAATATGGATTATATTTCACCAATCAACAAGGGTAATAGATGTTTTAATTAATGAGTAATAATGGTTGCAATGATGTCACTACTTTATTATATTAGGAATTTTGGAAGTTAGATTAAGAGTTGTAACAATAAGGTTTCATATCATACAACCAATAATGAAGAACTCAAAATGACTAATAAGAGATCTCTACTAATAATATCCCAATAAAACTTGAAAAAGTAAGCATTATAACAATCATTCCTTAGGCCCTTGCCATTATCCATAAAGAAAACAAAAAATTTCACCTCTTTAAAGGTAATGGGTGATAGAAGTTGATATTGTTGTGATAAATTTACTTCTGCAACATTTTGAACAATAATTTAACGAAAAATGTTGTTGATTTGTACTTTTATTACTTATGGTTGAATATGCAAGGCCTATAAAGAATTGAAGGTTCCATCCTAGTCATTATATTTTTACCTCTAATAATGGCATAGAATCATTTTTATATTATGATCACTAGGTAAGTAGGTGTAATTTTGTTTTCCTTATGTTCATAAAACATTTCCTCATATTTAGAAAAGTGTTTGTATTCTTGAATCAAGTCGTTGCATTAGAGGTAAATATTTTTATTAGTAGGATTCAAGGTCAAAGAGCATTATAATTTTTCCTACTCAAACTTAGCCTTTTTAAATGCATCACTAGTGCATTATTTTTTAAGCTTATGAGTAATAACTAGAAGCCAACTACCTTGAGACTTATTATTCTAGTGATATTGAATATGTGGAATGAAATCTAAATCTTTAATCCACATTTCATGAAAAGAAAAAATGAATTAGACCACAAGAAGTGCTTTATTGAATTGTGATAGTTGTTGGTGAGTGATTAGAGGTAACAAATGCATGAAAATGTGCATAAGCTCATTTTAAATGAGAGAGTTACTCTAGACTACAATTCACACAATCAAGTTCACACCAAATTCTATCATCACCCATTTATTTCTTGGACCAAGAGAAGAGAGACACAATGAAATGAAGATCAGTCAACTAACAAACAATAAGATAAGAGGTAAAATCTTCAACTTCCTAGGTATTAATATATCCTTGAATTCTCCGGTCTGACTATGTTGGACTACATTGAAGTCTCAAGGTATCACTCATAGTTTAGTAGTAGGGAAGCTCTCTTGTAAACAAGCCCATAAACACCTTCTAGGTGCACCATCATTAGAAGCACAAACTATGGTAAGAAGAAAATGAAGAATGGCCTAGGAGGATTTTACTTTGTGAAAGATACCTTAAGCATAGGATACCAAAACAATGATGCTTTAATGTTGAGGATCCCACCATATCTAAGTGCAACCATTATAACAATGATCATAATTATAAAAACAACTCTAATGTGTCTTTAAACCTTTGAGTACTTTATTTTCATTATCTATTTTAACCCTAAATTTAACCAAACCTAATAGGGTCAAATTATTCTTTTTACCTGAATCCTAACAATAAACAATGTTTTTGGGAAAAGGGGCATTAAGTTCCCAAATGTTCCAACTTCCAAATTTTATGATATTTGGAAGGTAGGAATTGATTACACAATAAAGGCTCTAGCTTGACATATTTACAATTCCCATCCCATATCATATTACCATTCTAAATTAGTATATTTAGTTCTATCAATCATAGAATATTAGCTTACATTCCCTATTTTCAAGGCATATCCTTGGAATCTAGTAGTTACAGGGATGATAAAAACTTTATGGAAAAAATTGTGGCCATGGTAAAGGATCTATACTAAAAGCAATAGAAGAGGATTAGTAGTTAAGGTAGAAAATTTGCATGACATATTATGATGCTCTTTGGGGTTGGGGTTGTGAGAGATTGAGGAGGATTTCCAATTGAATTTTATTATCTTCTATCATTCACTATTATCCACCTCCTATTTTTCTATCTTTCTTTTCTTACATAGTCTAGTTTAAATGAATTACCGTACCCTCTCACATAATAGAGATAAATATTAACACAGATAAGAGCTTATGGTTAATATGAAAATACAAAGAATGTTCATAGATTTTTCAAAACCATGAAAAATGATTGATCCAAATTATCACAATTGGCTATAGCATCCATAAAACATTATCAAAACACCCTAAAATCAAAGTCCAATAGCTATAGGATAAAATTCAAATGTATAGGTTAGATGTTACAAGAAAATTTTTTAAAAAGTAAACGAGGTACATTTCTTAATAAGTAAGATTTCTAGAAAACAAATTATAAATTACACAAGTTTAACAACATCAAAACATAGCAAGTTATATACGAAAACCTACCTAAAAAAGGGAATGAATAACATAGAATAATTGTACTCAATTAAAGCACTAAAAATCATGATCCAAAGTATAAGGGCCAAAACCCACATGAAGAACATATTCAACCTCGAGATTTTGAAATCATTGAAAAACAACAATAAACATGATAAGATGCAATAAAAAAATCTTACCCTAAAACTAAGGTCCAAATTACCAAGAAAAGAAAAAAAATTAAAGATTGAATCAAATATTCTGAAAAGAATCTTCAAACCTAAATAGTGAGAAAAATATTAGCAAAAATGTCATAAAAAACCCAATCAAAGGAGATACAATCGAAGAGGGAAAGAGAAAGAAATCATCTTTAAATTCTTAGAAGAAAAACAAGATTCATCCATTATGGAAATGGTGAAGAAGAAATTCAAAAATGATGGAGAAGAAGAAGAGATGAAAAGGAAGAAAGGTGGAGGAACAAAAATAGAGGAATCATGGTGGTTGTTGTCGTGGTATAAGGTAGCACAAATGGTAGCTATGGAGGTGGATGGTGGCATCGACCAAGGGAGGAAAAGGAGAGAAGATGAAGGGTAAAATAAAGAAGAAAAAATTAATGGATTGATAAGATAAAAGGGGGAATAAGTTATCCATTTAAATTTTCTTAATGAGGAGTGTAAATAATGATATAGTAATTAAACAAACTAAGATATTTTGAGTGAAAAAATGAAAATGTGTGTGTGTGTGTGTGAGAGAGAGAGAGAGAGAGAGAGAGAGAGACGTGAAACAATAATGGATAAAGAAAGGAAGAAAGGAAGAGATATTTGTTAGAGGAAATAAGATAAAGGAAGATAGAAAAAAATTATAAGTAAAATAGGTGTAAAGGTAGTAAAATAATTTTAGGTATGTATCTTAATTATTAAAACTTAAGTAGATATTTTGTGCAGAAATAACTAATGAAAAAAATATTATGGTGGTTCCATATGGGAAATAAAATCATTAGCTACATTTATCTACACGAATAAAAATTAAGCTGGATGAAGAAACAAAATGAGTGGATGGCATTAAAAATGTAAAATGGTAACTTTGCCATAAAAATCAAATTTAGTATGGCTACTTTAAACAAGGCTGTCAAAAAAAATTTTAAGGAACAATAATGAATGGTTCTTATCCATTCTAATCAACAATGAAAGTTTGGAATTGATCCTCACAATATTAGATAAAATATTAGCGAAAGAAAAGTTATATTTAATGACTCATTTTGTATAAAAATATTGAATAAATATAAAAACTATTAAATTTTTTTTATAGCATTATAAAATTATTTTAAGCTTAATAAGAGTAAAATATAGTGATATTAAAATTTTTGTATATTTTATATAGTTAAGGTGGAGGAAGAAATAAAAATGGTAAATATAATTAAGGAATAGAATCAATGAGGTAGAATTTCCTTTTTCTTTTATGATATGTAGACTAAAGATCAGTATTATATCCCTTTAATTCAATCATCTTAAAGCTTCATTGAAGTAGTTGAATAAATATAAATTTTGTAGCATCAGTGACAGGGTTGAGAAGGCCAAAGATAACGAAGAGGAAATACCACACAAACATACCTTGAGTCTCTCAAACCTTGACCCTCATGATCAGAAAAAAAACTGTTGCAAAATTAATCGCATGTAGCCAAGTGTGAGGAGCTCTTCTCTAAGTAAGAAGGTAGAATTAATTAGCTTGTACTTGGTTATGATAGTACTCATTTCATGCCATTATCAAGGGAATAAAAATGAAAAATTAGATACATACCATTACTAATGATAGTGGTACTACCCATATAGAACAAGAGAGAATTATATAACTTTCCAAGTTTTATATCATCATCTTCCAGTTTCAAAAACTTTATATGATAAGCCATTTAACCCTACACACATGAAATACAAAGCCAAGATGACTATTTCTCAACAAAAACACTCTTAACCCATGTAACTATGATTGAATCGAGGAGTGTTTTCTCTAGCTAATGGAAAGGAACTAGATCCTAATGTTCGTAATGCAAATTTCTTTAAATATTAATAGGACATCATTATATCATATTTTTACTTCAAAGCTATTGATTTTTTCACAACATATTTATGCCAAAAGGACTTAATGAAAACACTCTAAATATGGTTCCAAATATTTGAAATGCGTCTACTATAAGATATTGCATACCTATTACTTGTTGAAATACTTTATATAAAGTTCTTACACAACTATCACACATAGGCTCTAACATATTTGCTTCCTTTACTAATTAGGGATTCACAATTAACCTTTCTCTAAAGGAAGGGCAATGTCTAAAAATGTTTTTCTAGAAAATGAGTGTATTAAGGGACATAATCGAAATCATCTTTCACCCAGGATCATGGTCAAGTTATATATGAAAAAGGCATACAATTCTATTTGATTCTATTGCCTTAAAAGCATTCTATATTCGATATATTTCATTATTCACTTTACAAAAATAATTATGGTGTGTGCCTCTACTATTAGCTTTTCCATTTTATATAATGGCATCTTACATCTTCCATTTTAAGTAAAGAGGGGTTTTCTTGCCTCTTTATCTTTGTAATGGAATTTCTAAAAATATAAGTTTCTAAGCTTTGGCCAAATCCCTTTTTTTTACTCATCTTAGATGCCAAAAACTAAGGGTAGTAAACTTGATGCTTGTGGATGATTTACTCTTTTTTTATAATGATGAGAAAGAGTTAGCGAAGGCTATACAAGAGAATTTTATTCATTTTCTAGTATCTCATTATTGGTCATGAAACTAGCAAAAGTTATGTCTTTTATGGTGGTATCTTTCCACAATAGTTAAAAGAAGACATCTATCATGAGTTCCACATACAAGAAGGGAGTATTCCATTTAAACACAGAGTATTCCCCTTTATGTGAAATACCCTACAAAGAAGCATTATTAGGTTTTGATTGAAAGCCTCAACATTGAGGTATTCACAAGCTCATTTACTTTGTTATGTAGGTAGCATGCAACTAATTCTATTAGTTCTTAATGGATCCCAAGCCTACTAGAAAATATCTTTTCCATAACACAACATATGATCTCAGAAATAAATGCCATGTATAGGAAATTTATTTGGCTACAAACCTTTAAGACTTCAAAACATACCCTTATAGCCTAGGAATAGAGTTATAATGTGCAAACTCTCATGGAATTTGGCTTCTATAAGAGATCTTATTTAGGTTAAATGGATTCATGGTTATCATGGAGTTTTTAGATCAAGCCCTCGACTTCTTTGATTATCAAGAAGATCTTGAGATTTAAAGACACATTCCATACGGTTCTTCAATCTAGATCTTTATCAAGGATTTTACAAGATGGTAAATTCTCAATTCAGTTACTTATGATCCTCTTAGGCCTCAAAATCACAAAGTTACCTAGTATCTTATGGTATGGTATAAGTATTCCCTTACAATAAATTATTTTATTGTGTGTCTTGTAGTGCTGAAAAGACTTCAAACTAAAGAAAGGCTCTCCTCTCATAGTCTGCTAACTCATACCAATTACATTTTTTTGAATGCTTCAGTATAGAGCAATCAAAATCTTTTTATTTGAAGTGTGAATTTGTAAAATATGTATGGATTCTTGTGCTATGTAAAATGGTATATAACCAATAGATAACACCGTGGAAAACTATGTTGATATCGGCAACAATAAGAGGTCATGGCCCCAAAATCAAGAAATAGGTAATACAATCCCTAATAGCTACTTCCATTTATCATCTACCAAAAAAAAAGGAATAGAAGAGTCTTCCTTAATTACCATAAAAGGCAATACATAGGTAGATTACTGTAGATATTGCAATGGGGTTTACTAGATTTTGCTAATACTCCCATTTTTCATTACCAAACAATTTTATTTTAAAATAATGTAGAAGTAAACAATATTAAACTCACCTATGAAAAATGGGATGCTACCTCTATACCTAACATACGATAGACACTAGTCGTCCATCCCATATAATTGACTAGGCTAAAATCAAAGCAACAAATTAAAATGAGAGTGCAAAAAACCAAGTTACATAAATACTTAAAAGAAACATTTACAACATAGGACCTTGACTATAATACCCCAAAATTGTAAAACCTAAAATTTAATGATTAACCCTTTTATAGAATAATTTAATTTTAAATTATTAATTTAATTATTTTATGGAATTTTAAATTTTAAACATGGATATGATTATCCTCTTACATTAATAACTTAAAATTTAAATAACTTAATTTATTAAAATAATTTCTTACTCTAAATAATTTCTAACCCTAATTTCAAAATATTATTTTATTTTCATTTTCTCCATTTTTAGTTTCCTTTTTCCCTTTTGTTTCTCATTTTCTTTTCCTTCCTTTTTCCTTTTCCTCCTTTTCTTTCCTTTGTTGGGCTACTTGGCCCTCTTCTTCTACCCCCTACTAGGCCATTCGCCTTTCCTTCCCCTTTCACTGGTTCATCGCTTCCCCCTTCTTCTTCTCCTTCTTCTCCTTCTTCTCCTCCTACTTCTTCTGCTTCTTCTTCTTCTCCTTCTCCTCCTCCTCCTCCTCCTCCTCATCCTCCTCCTCCTCCTCCTCCTCCTCCTCCTCCTCCTCCTCCTCCTCCTCCTCCTCCTTCTTCTTCTTCTTCTTCTTCTTCTTCTTCCCCCATGCCTACCACTCATCCCCCCTTTCACACAAACTATTACAACACTACACTTGCCCCTTATCCCTTTCCCTTCCATTTTTAGCCCCACACACCCCTTACATGGCCTTACGTATACCTACCCCTTTCCTATTTATTCTTCCTCTCCCTACCACATTGCACACTCAACCCTTGCAATTACCTACCCTACACGATCCTACCTACCCTCCTTTCTTACTTCTTTTTCTTCTCCTTATTTCCTTCTTCTCCATCCCATCTCCTTTCCCTTAGAGGTTCTCCTTCTCCCTCGCCAAGCCTCTATTCTCCTTTTTTTCCTTCTTCTTCTCTTCTCCCTATTTTTGCTTCATTACCCTCAACTAGTGTCTCCCCTGCAAAACGAACCACCACACAAACTCCCTGCCCTCCTTTAATTCCTCCCTGCACCACCCAATTGCTACCACTAACCCCTAAAACCCACCTTTCTCTTCTTTTTCCTTTTATTCTCCTTCTTAACATCCACCCTACACTACCACCTTAGACCGCTATCTCCCCTCTTTCATCACCACTGAAGCCACCTCTTGACCACTTGACACCTCCTTATAACCTCCCTACCTCAGCCTGTTAAGATGCCCCTACAACCCCCTCGTTTCTCCTCTTCTTTTTCCTTTCTTCTTCTTCCTCTCTCTCCCTTTACACCTCCTTTCCAACCTTATTGCTCCTATACATGCGTCCTTGAGCCACCACCCCTTGAACACCGAACCACTACCCTCACTCCCCTCTATAAGCCCCCACCAAGACCCTCTTTCTCCCCATTCATCCACCACCTTCCACTTTCACTCTCCCATTTCTACCCTTCCCTTTCATGCATGAAGCTCACCCTGCCATGGACCATGAGTTTTGCTACACCTTATAAGTATAAATAACAAATTTTTAAAGTAAAATATAGCTGGTATTAATGTGTATTTAATAAGATTTTTTGATCAAAAATCTATTCTTTTAATTTTCTACTAATATGATAGTTTTTATATTATTTCTAGGTACAAATTTTACTAATCAAAGCTTAAAATTTTTAATTGGGGTACTAATAAAGTTTAATTATTGCTAGAAATAAGGTAAATATTATACCCTACTAAAATCTATTGATATATATATGCTAGCACATTAGGGTTTTGGAATATGTTCCTGTGCATATTATATGATTTTAAGCGTATTATGATTGGTAATGTATGTTCAAGGTTGAAATGAAAAGCATGCTCTGTTATGAAATGTTTCATGTATAGAAATGATGGTTAAGAAAGGATCCTTGTTGTTAATAGTGATATTAGATGCATGCATTGGACATAATAATTAAATATGGCCATTTGTAGTAGAGATAATGCTTATATGAGCCCAAGGGGTATTTTAGTAATTTTACATGTGGAAAGGGTGTGGCCTAAATAAGTTTCCATGGTAGGTGATAAATGGGTATTAATAATAAATAGTAATGGTTTGTAGTAGTAGATGACATATGTGGTCAATTGGTGCTAATATTTTATATGTTAAGGGTATTTAAGTAATTTTGGTATAAGAAGGGTAAATTAGTAATTTAAAGAATAAAATGGTAGTTTTGTAGTTTGGCATGAGAAAGGAGAAATTTAGTAAGTTAGTAAGTAGAAAAGGCATTTTAATAATTTGGCATGAGGAAGGGGTAATTTTGTAAATTAATAAGTAAGAAAGGAATTTTGGTAATTTTGGCATGAGAAGGGGTAACTTGGTAATTTAATAAAGAAAAATGGTATTTTGGTATTTAATAAGTAAGAAGGGTAACTTGGTAGTTTAAGGAATAAAAAGGGTATCTTGGTAAATTAATAAGTACGAAGGATAATTGAGTAATTTTATGAAGGAAAAGGATAATTTGGTAATATAACATCTAAGAAGGGTAGTTTGGTAATTTAATGAGTATGAAGGGTATTTTGGTAATTGTACATATATAAAGAATAATTTGGTAAACTAACAAGTATGAAGGGTAATTTGGTAATTTAACAAATATAAAGGGTATTTTAGTAATTATACAAATATAAAGGGTATTTTGGTAGTTATACAAGTATGAAGGGTATTATAGTAATTATAAAAGTAATTATACACGTATGAATGGTAATTTTGTAATTTGTCAAATAAGGGGCTATTCTAGTAGATAGGCAAGCAAGATGGGTAAATTAGTAATTTTGTAAGTGTGAAGGGGTAAATCAGTAATTTGAATATAAGATGTCAATTGATCTAAAAAACTTTCACAATAATTCATACAAGATATTAGATGATAGAATAAGAGTTGATGGCCTTAGTATCACTTGTCTAAGTATAATTATGTATATTATAAGAATGAGGGTATTTTAGTAAGTGAGTATTATATATATATATATATATATATATATATATATATATATATATAATGCATGGTATAGGGTTGAGTGGATAATTAAGGGTGTGATATGATGTCAAATTCATAATCATACAAGAAATGCCTTAATTGTTAATTATGAATGGAAATGTGTGTTGGATGTGTTCGAAGTATGTGTTAGGGCTTATGTATTTAATGAGCCTTAGTGTGTAGAGTACTTGATTCTATGACTAGTAGTATAACTATGATACGATAACATATTATGTCATGGGAATAAATTAAAATGAATTATATGTTGAAAATAGATGATGAGAGGAAGCCACAGCCTTACAAGCATTTTGGTTATTTTGACCTAAGGTGCCTAAGTATAAGAACTGGAACCTAGGTTAGCCTTGGTGAACTATGTATGTTAACATGGGCAATATTACTCATAATGATCACTTAATAATAATGGAAAAAAAGAAAAACAAATATGCATATGATTATCGTGTTTCTTGTGGTTACCTTATTTAAGATACTAATAATTAGAGTGGAATACCTCTAGACCGAGAATGGTGGGTCATTCAGGGTCGCTACTATAAAGAAGTGGTTAACACATGATTATTTTGAATTTTTCTCATGTGCCTTAGTACCCTAGAAAAGAACTAAATCTTACTCTATTTAGCTCTACAAACCTACTTAGGAGGTATGCATACTTATGGATTAGGCATCCTTATTAGTAGGGTATTATGTGTCCATGTTCACCAATGCAACTAGGGTACCTTTGCATTCTTAGGCTGATGGTTGGAGGGTAATGTGCTACTTGTATGCAATAGTATGACTAGTGTATCTTTGTGTCTCTAGGTTCGTGATCTCTCCCTCAATTTAAATAAATATAACTAGTGTGATAATTAAATGGAATGATACTAATCACTTATAGTAGAACACTACTTAGGTCGAGGCCAGATGGATTATATCATATGTACCGGTCCACTAGTTATAATAGTAGTTAGGAGCACTTTACCCTAGAGGTTGTATATGTGTACCAGTCCACTAATTATAATAGTGGCTAGGTACATTTTCCCCTAGAGTTGGATATCTTGTGCCCAATCCACTAGTTATATTAGCGGGATCCTCAAACCTACGTGGATATAATTTGAAAGATAATATTGACTTATGTTCAATTAATGGCTTAGGACCAAAAATTATTTATTTCACCATTATAATCTATTATTATAGTATAAATATGACCTTGGTGTATGTCCCTCATGGTAAGTGCTGGAAATGTTATGTAAATAGACTTGTGCTATCTAATTCCTACAGTATGGGTCTATCCTATGTTTGTTGTGTTTTATTTGTATGCCTTGTGTATGTATTGTTCCTATATGTCTATAATGTGTTGCATGCATTCCCTACCCTTTAATTTTATATAAAGAATTACTCAGTAGCGTAGTATTTAAGGATTCTGTTTGACAGCCCTTCCTAATTCAATGGGTAGTCTCCCTTGTATGTTAGCCGCAATTCATGTTCAAGTTATTATTGGATAAGAGCATAAGGATTATTCGGGAAGCTTTTAAAGTTTCTCTTTTAACCTTATTATTTCCTTGATTGATGATTTTATTCTTATCAACTTAGTGCTCGTTTGGTATGGGGGTAATAGGGGTGGAAAAATTACCCCCATATTTTATATATCTTATATAATTTATTTAAAATTAAATATTTTTATTCTAATAAATACCCATTTGAGATCTTAATTTAATCTAAAATGGGTATTTCATTAAAAATATATTTATTATTATTAAATACTTAATATAAGAGGTATAAAATAGAGGGGAAAATTTTCCACTCCTATTACCCCCATACCAAACATGCCCTTAATAGTGGATTTTATCTTTTTGTAATGTAATTTAAGATGCTACTTTGAAATGAAAGTTTGAATTTGTGTAAATTGTGTTCTATCCTTCTAAGCCTTAGCACTTGGTACTGGACTGGTAGAAAAAACCAATATGGTACTAAGTGTGACAATAGCATCCCCAAAATTTATTTTTTTGCTTCCGCTTAACTTTTAATAAAATAAAATTTTTTAGTAGTGAATATTAGAGGTATTGCATTAACTGCCCCCAACATAGTCAAAGATAG
The DNA here is from genome assembly GCA_039764185.1 of Tamarix austromongolica. Lineage (NCBI taxonomy): Eukaryota > Viridiplantae > Streptophyta > Magnoliopsida > Caryophyllales > Tamaricaceae > Tamarix > Tamarix austromongolica. The sequence continues at coordinate 20,097,729 of CM077810.1, forward strand.
GGAGAATTGTTAAATAAGAATATAGGACTATTGTAGTAGAAAAATAGTTAGGATGTGACCTAAAAAGAATTATAGTGATCTACATCCTTTATATACTTTAAACCTCTAGCTTTATTTTTGAAACATTTAGTTTCCATTTTCTAACCCACTATTCTTAATCTAATGAATGGACTGAAACACCTCTCATGGAAAAACTCGTGTAATAGTGTAATAGTCTAATAAAAATATCATGGAAAAATGATCCTCTATAACTATTATCATCCCATGGAGCAGAGACAATACCTTGGTCTTGACTCACATAATCTTTCACTTTAAGTGATTAATATCTTATTCATTATTATTTACCTATAGGTCATCATGTAGGAAATCATATAGATATGTAAGGCACATAATCCAACTTTAAAAAAGTTATTCAAAACACATAATACACAATCACATACATATTAGGATATTCCTATACCTCCCTTAGGAAACCCTAATTAATATCAAAATATAAGTATAAATTTTCTCATAAGGTTCATATAACCACAAAATTTAGTATGCATGTGTTATATATATATTCAAAGTCCATCAATGCTCATATAACTAAATAAAGTTCTTTGTTCCTATCATTATTAATAATATATACAAAAGCTAAAGGAATAAATCAAACATCTTACACATATAATAATAGATTAACTCTAGGTTATTATTCCAACATTTTACACATGTGATAACAACTTCGCGTCTAGGGTTACTATTTTTAATTTAAATTATTTTTCTTATTTTATTAGATTTATAAAATTAGTAATTACTCAAGACACTCCACATTATGTACTTATAACTTTTTAAACCATTTAACACATTAAAACACCAAGGATTTCATTTTTACCTATATTGACCAAAATGCCTTTAAGAAAGCCAAAGGGCCCATGACCTCAACAAAACCCTACGAATCCCAATATAAATGGTATTCAATATCCAATATATATTCTCATCTAAATAACTAACCATCAATATATGTATATGATTCAAACATCATAGCCTAATTTAGACAACAATTCATGCTAAATTTCTTGACTTACAAAAACTAACTTAGCCAACAATGTACACAGTTTCATGCTTCTAAATATTCCTCACTTTATCATCACATGACATGACATATCATAGAAAAAATTATCATAATGAAATTTTCCATATAAAATACCAATAATAATATTTCACACAAATCCACACATTGCATAAAAAATCCTATTTATAATGTATAGTTTTACTGAAAATGTATATGATCTTTAAGCACATATAACCTATAACTCCTCATTAAAGACAAATAAAAAAAAACATATGAATCAAGGGTAATGCACCATTATAATTGAAGAAAAAATTCAAGGAAAAATAAGGTAAATGAGGGTGGAAAAAGGATAAAAAACAAACAAACCAATTTGTGCAAGGGTCAGACTAGTTGTGATAGAATATGACGTATTTTGGGGGATTGTAGTGTTAGTGACTCACGCAGCTAGAGAAGGGTTTGTGTGAGCTCTTCACATTGAGGGTGGTGGAATGGAGTAACATTAATTATTGGCAATAGTAGAGGTTGTGCAACACGAGAAGATGGGGAAATTAGGGAGTGGTTTACAAGAGTATTTCACATAGCCAAGGCTTAGTAACATCAAATGATCATACTATGGCTACTTCACAACATGAGGAGAAACTAATTTTATAAAGTTTTGAGGGATGCATCAAATGAATAATGATTAAAGGAAGGAAGAAGGATTTGGGAGAGTTTGTGAAAGTTGTAAAGAATGAATTAAGAAGGAAGATGAGTTATTTTTAAAAGGAATGGGATGAGCTACCTACCGAATGTTGCAAGTTCAAGGGCAAAATTTTTTGGCAATAGTTTTACTAAATAGAGGTTAGGGGATGAAAAGGGCGGGTAACTAGCATACCTAGTCGGGGAGGGTAGGTGAGACAAAGTAACTATAGGGGTAAGTGGGCTAATAAAATAGTAGTGTAGAGCTACGAAGAGAAAGAAGAAACCATGTACAATGACTAGGTTGCATGGCTTGAAGATTTAGGAAGGAAAAGGCAGATTGGGATAGGGAGAAGAAGAAAAGAAAAAAGAAAAAGGACAAGATAAGATAAGGAGAAAGAAAAAGAGAATAGAAAATAAAAGAGTTTAGGGTAATGATTTGAATTAGGTTAAATTTAGATTAGGTGAATAAGGGTAAAATTAATTTATAAATCATCTAGGTTAGGTTTAGGTTAAATTATTAATGGCTTAGAAGTAAGGTTATGATTAGACTTAGATATAAGATTATAGAATTAGGTTACAGTAAACATATCAATTAGCCAAGATTAGGTTTAGGTTCAAATATTTATTAATTATCGTTATAATTAGATAATGTTTTGGAGTATCACACTAGGATTTTTGATAAAGAGGGTATTGAATAAGTGAAAAGGATAACTTAAGAAAAATCAATGATGAGGTGAAAGAGAAAGAATCAAATTGGGTAAGTAATACAACAACTCTTAGCCATGCTACATATTTGTCATTGTAACACCCCCAAATTTACTACTGAAAAATTTCGTTTAAATCGAAGTTTTAGCGGAAGCAAGAAAATTAAAACCGTAAATTCGGGGGCATTACCGCCACACTTAGTACCAGATCGATCCATAACTACCGACCCGATACTAAGTGCTAAGGCTAGAAAGAAATAAAACCAGGACAACCATTCATAAACCACGAGTTCTACAAATCAGAGTGCGAAGGTAAAAGTTACATTCCGAAATACAATTTAAAAGGTCCATCTATCAGAATACTTAAAATAACGGAATAGCAAGATACGATAAAACCCTTGAAAAGTTAAATACGACATCTGTGTCCTCTAAAGACAAATACGATTAAATCACGCGATTTTCGAAGGTAATTATCCGGACCACTTACTCACTCATATCCAGCCTTCCACCCCAACTTAGTAACCGATCAAGACCTGCATCAAAGGTCTGCTCCCCACCATCGGTGGATCATCACAGGACCCGGTTAATCAAGGCAGTATCAGTACGGGTCTAGTACTGAGTAAGGCGTAGACGCTAAGGCCAAGCATACAACCACACACAATCATAAAAGCAACATGCATTACTACACAAGACACATGCTCAATATATCAGCCATACATCAGGATGAGTAAACGGAAAGCTGAATCATGCTCATACAATGTCCGTTGTTTCTTATTATAATAACAATCTCTTTTACCAACAATCTTTATTTAACCTGTAAGCACGGGGACCTCCACTATTATAGCCGGTGGTCCGGAAATATAATCACAGGGCAGAACGCCTCTGACCACTATTAATAACCGGTGGATCGGACTGGCCCCGCACTTACATGGTGTTCCACCGTAAGTGATTAGTATTTTTCCTGATTTAACTTATTTACTTTGAATGTACTGAGCCGAGATCCCTCCACTATTATAGCCGGTGGTCCGGAAATAAACACAGAGCAGAACGCCTCTGACCACTATTAATAACCGGTGGATCGGACTGGGCTCGGCTCAATAATCTCACTTCCCGATTTAACTTATTAGTTTGGGTCTGTCGAGCCCGGATCCCTCCACTATTGTAGCCGGTGGTCCGAAAATATAATTACAGGGCAACACGCCTCTGACCACTATTAATAACCGGTGGAACGGACTGGGTCGGGCTCATCAGTATTTCACTTTAAGCAGTTAATGTCTTATTCGTATCTTATTGAATCATATCAGGTCCTTGACATGCATAAGTCATTCACTACATTCATTACACATAATAACACACGGTAAAATTTCACATTCACAACTATACTTTTCTCAATAATACACATAATACACCAAACAACTCTAAACAGCCATACGAACCATTATTGTCCACACCAAGCCATGGTTAACCACTCTTAACCTCATTTGTCTATAACAACCATAATACCATCACGAAAACCCTAATACCTCCAAAAGCCATTTACACCACCAAGAGATCATTAATACCACTATGTAAACTCCAATACCACCCATAATACCACCAAGCAAACCGACTTCCCCATGCCACCTTAATTTATACCCACTCTTTTGTTTACTTAATTCCACCTTCTCCTCATTATCTCACAAATGGTGAATTCCTTAGGTCGTCCTTACCTTATTTAGCCAACATACTCCCCTTTGGTCATTCTAACCTCTTATTTTTCTTTTTCAAGTCCCCCATTTCACCACACTCACTCACATAACCCAACCTACATGACGTAGGGGTCACATCACACCACACTACATCACAACACATCACACTACATCACAGCATATTAGTACACGAAGACTAGGATACGGGGACGTACCTCGGATCCATGCAGCGCTTCACAAACCAGCATATAGTATACATATTATAACACCCAATTGTACAAAGCATATAAGACACTTAAAACATGCAGAGCACACAAGGGCCTTAGTTACGTCCTTACCTAAATCGGCGCCGGGCTTGGAGCACGCTCCTACACCTCTCGGGGTTTGACCCGGTTCACCTATAAGAGGGAAAGAGATCCCTAGTTCGTGGGTCCACGAGAAAGCTTTCCTAGACCCGATAGAAATCGAAAACTAAATTAGAAACTATCCTATCAATCAATAATTTCAATTATTATAATTTAATCGATACAAAGAGACACAAACTATTTTTCTTGGAAATTGTGTCCAAAACTTAGGACTTAAAAGCATAGCTCTATTAAGATTTAAGATTAAATATAAATCAAAACAGATTAATACAAACACACTTAGGACATTTCAAATTAGTTTGGAAACCCGAGAAGAATAAGCGATCATAGGTTAATTTATCGAAAATAACTTATTTATTAGGTTTTACAACTAAATAAGTAATCCAACCAATTTACATAGAATCAAATCCCAACCGATTAGGTTAAAACATAATTTAAATGATGTAAAACCCAAAGATAAAAATCGATTAGATAAACTACACATAGCAAAATTAATTCTACAAAATCATCCCCGAAGATTAGGGTTTTAAATGCCTAACTACGAATGGACCAAATTACTTTGATTACCTCAAATTGATAGTTTTAAAATACAATTAAACTAATTTTAGATAAATCCAGATAATCAAATTTCAACAAAACAATCTTCCGATTAACCAATTCCAAACAATCCATTTTTAAAAATTAAGGTTTTAAAGCCCATGACACAACTCAAGTAATTCAAATCAATTGATTACAATTAAAGGTATTAGAAAGCAATTAGGATCATTTCAACTACTTCTATAAATCTAACTTTAGAAAAACAATTATACAAATACCCAATCTCGTAATCTTACTTAAAATCTAGGGTTTTAGGCCCGAAAATGCAATTCGGTAAAATTCTATAAATTTAATCAAATTGAATGTTTAGAAATACAATTAAACACATTTTATAACATATCAAATAATCAATTGCTCAAAACCGATAAAAGAAATACGCAATTCAGCACAATTAGGGTTTTTGAACCCGGAACGCAAATCCGACCAATTATTGCCAAAACATACCAATTGACGGTTCAGAAATGTAATTAAATATATTCTAATATAATTTATATAGTCAATTGAATAAAATAACCCAATTACAAAATCTAATTTAAACCCGCGGGGGTTTTGACCTAAAAATCCAATTCCGGTCAAATACGCACAATTTTCCCAAATCAACACTTCTAATATAAAATTAAATACTTTTTAAATGATACCATAAAATCAATTGAGCGGAATGGCTCAATTATACGACCCAATTTCATTATACCCGAAATTTGACCTAGGAATCAAATTCCGATAAAACCTGCATAAATTTCTCAAATTGATAGTTCCAAAATGAAATTGGATACATTTTAAAACATATTGTATAATCAATTTGTCCGAAATCACAAAAACGGGCGGATCCGAAAAATTTGGACATAACCCGGCTAAAAATCCAATTTTTCCAAAATTCCAAAACAACCATACAATTAACCTATCCAAATCATTCTTACAACACATATATACATAATCAAACAATCAATTTAGCTTTTTATAAGCTAATTCATACCCAATTAACCAAAACAAGGGTTAGGGTTTTCGAAAATTATACCAAATGAAAATCCGACAAATCGAGGCAAAGGAAGGCCGGAGAAGCTTCGTCTGGGAATGGGGGTGGCTCGCCGGTGGTCAGCAGGGCTCGCCGGTGGCCGGGCGGTGGCGCGGGCTGCGTGGCCTGCTGCTGTTGCTGTCGCCCGCTACTGTCGCCCGCTGCTGACGCGCTGCTGCGTGGGCTGCTGTCGCGCGGCTGCTGCTGTTGTGGTTGCTGTGGTGGTGGTCGACGGTGGCTGGAGGTCGGCGAGCAGGGAGGAGCTGAAGAGAAGGTGGTGGCTGGCTAGGGTTGCGGGACAACACAAGGCGCAGGGGGTCGGGGAGCACAGGCAGGGAAAGAGAAGAGAGAAAGAAAAAGAAAGGGGGGTCGGGGGTCACGGCAGGTGCGGGTTCTTTTTTTTTTTTTTTTTTTTTTTTTTTACAAAAACAAGTATCATTAATATTAAAAGCTTAAAAATTAATATTGGAAGGTTTTATCTAAAATTTATTAAATAAAAATTATTTTGAAACGATCCGAACACTTAAAATAAATAGAAGAACTACAAACAGAATTTCAGAAACATTTCCGAAATAATTAACCAACGAACGTAAAAATTTATATTATTTACGGAAATATATTATAAGGCCTCGAAAATTTATTTAAAAGTATATAATAAAATATTTAAGTCAAATTCTAATAAACTGAGACTAATTTAAATATTTTCTGAACCCGGTTTTTCCGTAAACCAAAACACATAAAACGAAAGAGAATTAATTCCAGAAAGAATTTCATAAATAAACTCCGAAAATCTTTTTAATTTAAAACTTTCCAAAAATACTAAAGATTACCGAAAATAAATAAATTTAAAGTCGGAAATATTTTCTACGAATAAAATTCTTAAAATAAATTTAACTCTTTAAATAGAAATTCTATAATTTAAATAATATATTTCGTTAACGAAATATAACTTCAAAACAAAGTCGTAATCACATGACGAAGATATAATCGAAAACGAATTAAAAATATTAAAATCCAAAATACGAGAAAGAACGGGAATATATATTTTTAACCGAAGATCGAAATCATAAGAATATAATAAAATCACTGTCGTGAACGAATTTGTCTAGAATGGTTCGCAACGACAATGATTAATTACATTCAATTATGAATTCGAAATCATCGATAACTCTGTAAAACGAAACGAAATTAGAATAATTAATTATTCACATCAAATTACGCTAATAAAATCATTAAGCTTAATAAATTTGAATTTTAAAAATACGGGGTATTACAGTCATATTGATAGACAAGAAAAGGAGGAGTTGGGAACGATATTTGGTTGAGAAAATTTCCCTTAAAAAGGGCTCGAGGAAGAATATTTTCTAATTAAAATAAAATAATATGAAAATAATCTCATAACACAAGAATATACTTATAAGCTCAAAATTATTTAACACAATAGCATCTCCATCTCATACGTCTCAAGTTAAAGGAAAGAGTTAGCATATTTGGAGGCACTACCAATTATTTTAATAAAAAAAATCTTAAAAACCTTCATAATAACACTAATAATATTTCATTAAGTGATTCATACAGGTATTATATATGTTTGCGATAAGAATAATTCACCATGAATATCTAATGTACAAGAAAATGGCAATCTAGAATTACAAAGTTGTAAGAGAGATAAAGGTACAAGAAATGAAGCTTGATTTTCATTATTTCATGTATTATCATAATTAGGTTTTATGTATCTTTGATAATTTATGTGAGCTTTATAATATCTTATAATTGTAATTGTAACTCATTATTTATACTATATGGGAATGTTCTGCTTTAAATCTTGTATAATTTGGCCGATTTATTTGGACATAATTAAGAAGAGTTGAGCCAGATCTATTACCATATTTGTATATATATTCTTATATCTTTGATGGAGGAAGAATAAATAATAAAATAGAGCACTTAATGCATAAAGGATTAAAAGTCAAAACCTTTGCTTTCTTCTTTCTATCTTTCTCTCCATTGAGGAGTGAATCTTAGGGATAATTCTCTATAAAAATTAAATTTTTATCCTTAGAAGTTATTTTGATCATGGAGTAGATAAAAACACATACTTTCAAGCCTATTTTTCATTCATCCAACTTAATTCCTTCTTTACTCAAGTCAACTTTATTGAATTTCAATTCAAATTCAAAGATTCTCCAATTATGAAGATAATAATAAATATCTTACACAAAAAAATTTGGTATCAAAGCACAAGTTTGATTGACACAATTGAAGAAGGAAAAGTCTTAGAGAAGAATCAAGCAAACACACTTCCTTTTACAAGAAAAAGAGATTCTTGATACTTCTTAATTTGATTCTTCGAATCTTGATTATCTTTCTTGAATTCTTATATGCATGACATTAGTCTTGAGTGGTTTAGTGAATGAATATAATAGTAAGTAGATTGATCTTGAAGTGAATCTTGATAGTTTAAAATTTAAAGAATCAAGTTGAAGATGATAATGTGTAGCCTGTATATCAAGTAGATTAGAGGAAAGAAATGTATTTATGTGAAACTTGTGTAGAATTTATTTGTTTCTGCATGTTATATACGTGTATAATACAACTTTGCATGTGTTATTTAAGTTTTAAAAGAGCTTTTAAATGCATGAGAATTGAAGGAAAGAAAAAAAAACCTAACATGTATGTATCATATCATGAGTAGTCAAATGTATAGTAGTGTATATGATAAAATAAGTCAAGTTTAGTCTATCATTTATAACATCTGTTGGTGGAATTTTTGTACCTCACATATTGGTATTGTGATTAGAATTTGCATTAGGTATATTATATGTTATAACATAGAATACATACATAAATTTTGTTAGAAGATGTCGAACGTTGGTATTGAATTTTATGAGAAACGTGTAAAGTGTTTTGATTTGATTGTGTATGTGATAATATTTATCATTTATTATGTTTTTGATTCATTGGAATAAAAAATTTGTGTAACAAATAACTTGAAAAAAAGGGAAGGCTTTAATATACTCAAGTTCTAATCAAACATTATCAAATTACTAATGTTTTTTTTCAGTGTGTTAGCAAAGTTTATTCATATAGAAGGAGAACTAAATGTCCAAGAGTCAATCCAAAAGATATCAGTCAATTTGGAAAAAACCAATGAAAAAATTCAACAATTTATTGTAATGCAAAATAAATTGCAAAGAATGTAGTCTTGCTTTGCCAAGATTTGGTACAAAATTTGCAAGAAAAAAAGGAGTTCTTTGGAGATCGAATGGGAAGTGTTACAATGACTATACATATAGCAACAAGAAGAAATTTTACCTCATAAGTAGATTATGAAGAAGAGTCACAAGGTGGTGGAAGTGGTAGAAGGAACAATGATCATCAATTAAGGCATCATCATAACAAAGATAAAGGTATCAAATTTAATCTTCCTGATTTTGATGGTAAGCTTGATGTTGAATTATTTTGTGAATGGCTACATGAGGCAAAGATTATTATTTAATTCAAGGATTATCATGATGAGAAAAAATATAATTAGTTACTCTTAAATTTAAGAATTTTTCTAGGATATTATATGATAACAAGAAGAGAACTAGAGAAAGAGAAGGTAAGTCTAAATTTAAAAATTGGGATATGCATAAGAAATATTTTAAAAGAAAATGTATACCTAAATAGCATATTCAAAATAATTACAATAAATTAACTACTCATAGGCAAGGAATTTAAATTATTGAAGAATATGTTAGGGAATTCAAGAGGTTAGCACTTATATGTGACATCCATGAGAGGAAGAAACAAACGTGCTAGATTTTTGGGTAGCCTTAATATGATGATTTGAGACAAAATTAAAATTTGTCTATATGATTCTCTTGATGATATGATTAAATTATCTTTGAGACTTGCAAATCAAATCGAATCAAATCTACTGAGTCTTATCCCAAGCAAGGTAATTCTTCTACAAAGTACTACTAAAGTACCTCAAGCTCTACAAATGCTGATAATGAACAGGGGATTAACTAAGAGGATAAGGGAAAGAAAGAGGTCGATGAAATCTCTACAAAACAATGTTTTAAATACCGAGGATTTGGACATTTTGCTAGAGAATGCCCTAACAAAAGAGTATTATCTATATAAGAGACTAAAGCTATGGAGACTTATCATAAAGATCTTGAGTTCGAGTTAAAGGAAGAAATTTTAATGAATCATTTTATGAAACAAATGCTTGTTTTGTGCTATAATGAGTAATTCATGTGCAAACTAATGAGCAACCTAGTGACGAGGAGAAGATATTCAAGGCTAAAGGAAGAGTGGGAGATATAGTTTGTCGGGTTATCATTGATTGTGGATGTTATACAAATGTAACTAATGAGAGGATGGTGAAGGAATTAGGTTTAGAGTCAACACCAAATACAAAGCCTTATCCTCTTCAATGGCATAACAGAGAAAAAGGAGTCAAGGTAACAAAACAAACCTCCCCAAATTAAACCCCCTCTGTCATGCAAGTTTTCATTTCCCTTGTCTTCGATTCTTCCCAATGAAACAACCATCACACTTGACACAATTCTTCAAGGATTGATGACGGTTTTTGTGAATGTTGATGGAATTGGATAATCAAATATAAGTGAAGATAGCTTCTTCTCTACTTGTGATAAAATGAAAAAAAAATGAAAGTGTGAAACTTTTATAGGCACTAGATTACGCATGACAAAATCATGTGGCTAATGGATGAACCTAATCAACCAAAACTAAATCAAAACCTAAAATGGTTATTCAAAATTCACCAAAAAAAGAAAGGAGTAACATCAAGAGGTAGATGAACTCATATATCATGCTAGAAGATTCCTCGCTAATTAATTATTGTGCACTACAAACATTCAAGGACTATCAAAGATAATAAGAAGAATAAATGAAGAAAGTTGGAAGAAGTAAAGAAAGAGGATAAAAATTATCCACTTACCTCCAAGATTAGAAGGTATGGATGAAATCTAGACAATCTTCAAACTTTAACATTGAAGATATAAGGATTATGTTGACGATACTCTAAGCTATTTGACCACCTTTAAACTTTGAAGTTGAAGATTTGAAGATCTATTTAAAGATATACTAAACTACTTGACCACCTTCAAACATTGAAGTTGGAGTTGTACTAAGGTTTGAAAAATGATACTCTACTAAACCTCACCTTTGGATTTGGAGAATTCCTATATTCATGGAAAGTAAAATGTTTCCTATCCTTTTACGTGAAAGGGGGAAAAGAAGAGGATGGTTTTGAATGGAAGAAGAAGAGAGAAGGAAATGTTTCGGATAGAACAAAGTCAAAATCCTATCTTTGATACCAAAATTGACACAACTATTCAAGGATTGATGAAGATTAGTGTGAATGTAGATGGAAGTGGATAATTTGGCTTTCGAATTTGAAAGATTCAAGAAATAACTTAAAAAGAATTTAACAAGGATTCAAAGAACTCAAATTTGAATGTTTCATATCTAATTTTACTGTAAGTAGTATTAGAAAGGATTATTTAATAAGAAATAGAGAATTAACTAGTGAATTACTTTTATTAGATTTCATTCTCAATCATCCATCCCATGTTAAAATGCATTGACATGTGTATATATAGGTATATAACATTACTAACTAGTACATAACTAATATTACAATGTATTTATATCCTATAAAATATATAATTCAACAAAGAATATTTCAAACAAAGTAAGCTAAGAAATAAATGAAAATAACTAATAAGAATCCTAATCAAAAAAATAATGTTGACTTCAAAGGTTGAATAGGTCTTTTTGACTTTACGTTCATGCATAATAGATTCCTCTATAATAGCTTGTAACATGTAAAAATGTATGTATCATGGCGTCTTAAATATATTGATCTTCTTCATGCAAATATATTCCTTGCAATAATGAATTAAAGGAATATAATCAAGGTTATTTAAAATATTATTATCAAAGATACATAATGTGATATGTTCCATAATCAAGTATATAAAATCATTATCATCTTGAGAATCATCTATGGATGCTCTTGCATCAATAGCACTAGCTAAAACAACCATTCCTCCTCCCTTATCCTTAAAAAAAAACACTAATGTTCCCTCTTCCTACCTTTGGCTAAACCCACTAAGGCCTACCACGTTACCTTAGGCCAATTTAGCTAAAGCTCCCCATTGTTACTACAATAAATTTACCGAAACCCTCCCCTCATCTTCAACCCTTTTTTATTCCACCTTTTCTTCCTCCATTTGTCGTACCTTTTCTTCCATTCTACCCTCCCTATCATTTCCTGTACCTATTGTTCTTTTTCCCCGAGTAGTAGCCAAGCCCACCGTTGCTCATCATCCCCTCCTCACCCAAAAGCCTTCCTCCCTTGTTGCTAAGTTTTCTTTGGCTTTCTCTTTCTTTTTCCAACTAGTTAGTGAACCTTATATTATGTTAGTGATTTTGGATTATTTTTGGTAATATTATATGGTAATACATATGTATTTGAATGTTAAAATCCTAGGTAATTCTTGAAGACTTTTGAGAACACTTCTTTGTGTGTAAGCTTGGATTAGGTAAATCCAATCACTCATGAGATGGTAGAATTTATGTGCGAGCATGATAGGACTTTCTAAACCTAAAATAATGCTAGGTTTTTATGCTTTTAAAGTATTATGACATATATGATAAAATTAAAACATGTTGAGGGGATGATGCATCAAATTGTTGAAAGTCAAGCCATGTACATAGTAAATTCTATTGATAAAGATTACTATTGATTAGGGTTAGCTATTGATAAATTCTATTCACATGACCTGGGGTTAGAGATATTCCCCTATATGTACTATGATGATAATATTCCTATTGAAATGATGTATTATGCTTTAAATGTGTATGTACATGATTCATGGAAGATGTGGTATATGAGAGCTAGATGATTAGGGTTTTGTGGACGCAACCCACTAAATACATTTAATTATCACAATATAAAGATTACTTACATACTAAAATAATGTGGAATATTGCATTTTTTCCTAAATATGACAAATATCGTGTAATGATAATGTTTGGCAAAAAAAATTAGTACGATGTTGAAATTATGGTTTTGAAGGGAACTTTAGTAATTTTGGAAAAATGTATCTTTTACAAATAATCAAATGCTAGGGTGGCCTTAGAATTTTTATAAGTTTAGCTTAGCTTTGTACATAGATCTATGACCTTAGGGCTTACCTTAATCATTAGAAATGAAAGGGAAATAGATTAAGTATGGAAATAGAAATTGTTGTGTAGTATGTGACTTATGTGATTACATAAAAAAATATTAATATTATGAGTTTTAACTGATTATTTGAGCAAATCATAACATTGTATTGATTCATGTAGATGTTAGAGAAGTTAAGTGTAGTATGGTGTGTTATGTGAGGAACACAGGGGCTCCATGTTAATAAACATGGACCATGTTTCTAAGATAAACTTTTGACGCGATTTGGATAAAAGTAGACAGTAAGAAAATAAACACAGGGATCCTATGTCTCCTACATACAAAACATTTTTTTACATAATTTCGAAACACGTTGTTTTACTCTATAGGATTTTTATCTTTTGTAAAAGGAGACTTGTTGAAACCCTAGCCATGAAACTCATGCATCCTAACTTCTTATTATTCTCTATAGAATTCTCCATTCAAAGAGAATAGTATATTTTTGTAATTAATTGATTAATTGTTTTAATCATCTTGTAATTGCATAAAAGCATGAATAAAGATCTCTACTTTTTTCTAAACTATTATGCTTTATGTTTGAATTCTCAATTGTGCATAATCTTTTTAATATCAATTTGGTGTGGATCTCTTTAAATCTATGTTAATTTCACAACAATTTGGTATCAAAGTTGTGCTATTAAAGAGATCCAGTTATCAAGATTGGTATAAGATTTGATATTGAAAAGATTAATCGATCCATCAATTTTAGATTATGAAAATTAAAAATGTAAGCGATTCTAATTCAAAATGGATTGAAAAAATCTTTATCTAGTTATTTAAAGAAGCTAGAATCAATGAAGTATGAGATATCCAAAGACTTAGTTCTAAAGGCCCTCTCAAGCATATAATTATGTTTGTCAGATGAGGTATTGTGGAAAGTGATAAAATAATCAACGATAGTTGCCTTGTGGTTCAATATGGAATAATTATACAAGATAAAATTGGTAGCAAATCCGATACTATTACATAATAAAGATGTTAAGTAAGATCATGAAAATATAGCTATTATGTTGTTATATTCTTTACCCACAAGTTTTAAATATTTTTATGGGGCGGTTTTATATTGGAAGGACTAGTCCTTGAGAATATGAAGTCTAGCCTACTATAATGGGAGTTGATTGATAGTGAGTTGATTGGCTATGATGCTTTTGAGGACTCGTATAGTGAGAGACTGGTAGGCTAGGGAGGCCATAATAGTAGGGGTCTTGTGTCCATAAGGAGTCCAGATCTAAGTCGAAGAGTTGGAAAAAGAATATGACATGCTATGGTTATCACAAGAAAGGACATGTTAGGAAATTTTATCCTAATAAGAAACCTTGTGATATGTCAGATGAGTCATTCAATATAAAGGATGATATTATAGTTGCCCATGGTGATAGTGATGGAGATGAGTAGAACAATATCGATGATAGATGGATCTTGTACTCTAGATGCTTTTACTATATATGTCCTAATCGGAGTTGGTTTCAAACATTTAAGGTGATTAAGGGTGGATTTCTATTAATGGGCAATGATGTTGCTTCAAAAGTTTCTAGAATTGGGAGGGGGAAGGAGAGGATGCATAATGGTGTGCTCAGGACACTGTTCAATGTGAGACATGTCTCAAAGATGACAAAAAACCTCATCTATTTGAGTTCCATTGATTATAATGGGTATTAGTGATGTGTGTAGGAGGGTGTAATTCTCAATTATGTGGGATTAAGGTTCGAACTAAGTTTAGATATTATGAGAAAGGCTCATTAATGGTTACTTAAGAAATAAATGCTTCGAGTGTGATGGAATAACGATGGGGATAATTTGAATACAGTAGAGGAATGATGATGATTTGGTGATGATGGTTTAACAATGATAATGGTTCTGAATTGTGTGAACTAGTTAGCATATGAATTTTATGATGGTATGATGATGATATATGGTTTCGAAATTTCAGGTTTGGATGATAGTTAGAGTGTGGTTTCGGGTTAGGGTTAGGGTTAGGGTTTGGATCAAAAAGAGGGAAATAAGGTGCCATTTGGTTATTATAGATGGCTTAGGGTTTTAAAGGGATGGTTTAGGGCTTCGGTTTTGTATACCGATTTACGAATTGGATTAACAACAAATTAGAGTAGGAATGTAATGGTAATTATGGTAGGAAAATATAGATTACGAATAGTATAAAAGATATGGATTAATCTCTAGCTCACACAGACGAAGAGATTAAACCATTCAAGCCAAACCGTTCACATAGATTCAATTTTCTTAAGTTTGAATCCACAAGGAATTCATTCAATGTTGATCTTCAATTTCAATTATCATTCCCTAATCCATATTCTCAATATTCAAGCATAATATAACCATTCTACCACTAGCTAAAGCATACTCTAAAAGATTTCAACTAAAAAATAATATGTGACCCTTATGCCAACGAATAATGCTCAATCATCCTGCCGATATACTCACCATGCACATGGTCACTCCCTCATTGCATGCCATGCATATGCATTTAGACACTTAATTGCTTGTTTGTTACATTTCAAGCAATGTAACCATTTGTTGGTCTTCAATTTTATGGGAGACACGTTCTAAATGAATAATAATTGGTTCAATAATTATGAAAGCCAATACCTCAAGGATGGTGTCAAACTTCCAACCAAATTACCATGGCCTCCCTACCAAAATGTTACAAGC
This sequence comes from Tamarix austromongolica, assembly GCA_039764185.1. Classification (NCBI taxonomy): domain Eukaryota; kingdom Viridiplantae; phylum Streptophyta; class Magnoliopsida; order Caryophyllales; family Tamaricaceae; genus Tamarix; species Tamarix austromongolica. The sequence goes on from CM077810.1 coordinate 20,113,743, forward strand.
ATCCATAGGCACAATATCGCATAAATCATCAACATTAATTTTCAATCTTAAAATATATAAGAGTTTTTTTGGTTACCCTTATGACTTTATCTTTATTGAGGCATTAAAGTGAATATGGTCTTGGATGACCCTTGGTCTCCAAACCGAGTTTGTTCACCATCTTTCACTAGCAACATTAGTGCATGAGCCACTATCAATGATGACTTCACACACTTTATCACCAATTCTACATTTAGCCTTGAAAATCTTCTCCCGTTGATTATGTAAAGGTTATTGTTGTACTTGAAGCACCCTTTGCAACACATATCGATCCACTTAGCCTTATTCTAAAGCATCATCTAGGCTATCACTTATTTCTTGTAGGTCTTCATGAAGGTCTTTATTCTCTTCACAAGCCTACATATCTACTATCTCCTTCAAAGAAAACCCCCTTTGATATGGATAATCCAGAGCAAAGTGCCCATAACCTCCACACTTAAAGCATTATTTGTTCACCTTATCAACTACTTGATCATTTCCTTTTTCTTCATGAGTGAGCCTTCTAGCACTGTCTTGGTTTGTGGTTTTCAAAATTTATGGCTTCGACACATCCTTGAAAGTCAAACCATATAGAGCATTGGTTGAATTGCTTGGTGGCTTTGTCCTCTTCAAATATTTCTCAAACTTGATGGCTAACTTAGCTAGATCTTTAAACACTTCATAAGTATACATCTCCACCTTCTCCTAAAGATTCATATTTAAACCCTTAGTGAATCATGCACACCCTTATTCTTCTATTTCTTGGTCATCACATATTAGAGTTAGCATTTTGAACTCATGAATGTATTCTTCAACTCCAAGTAACCCTTGCCTCAACATAGTCATTTTTATAAAACTTTCCTGCTCATATTCCTAAGCACAAATTTCTTCAAATGTTTCTTTAATTTTTCCCATGACCTAATCTTTGATTTTCCTTCTCTCTCTCTCTCTCTCTCTCTCTCGTCTCCTTTTAAAATTATCATATCACAAAACTTTAATATCGCTATTTGGCACCGTTTCTTATCATCAATTTCCTTATATTCAAAAATTGATTCAATAATTTACAACCATTCAAGAAAAGATTTATTGTTGAGATTACCTTCAAACTTGGGAAGATCAAAGAAGATTCCTTTTTTAACATCATTATAAGTTTTCCTTGGAGTGTAACATGGCTTTATGCAATTTCCCATGCTCTCTTCTTCTTCTTCTTCTTCTTCTTCTTCTTCTTCTTCTTCTTCTTCTTCTTCTTCTTCTTCTTCTTCTTCCACCCAGTTTTGTGCTCTTCTCACATGCTCTTCCTTTACTTGTTCCCTTCGGTTTTGTGGCTTCACATGGGACTCGTGGGCTTAGGAAGCTTCTATTCTTCCCATCTACAATTTAACCTCCTTAATTTCATCAATCAAGGTCTTGAGAAAAACTCTTAATTTTTCTCCTTGCTTCTCCATGTTTCTCCTTATCAGCCAAACCCAACACTCCCTAAACATGCCCTTAATTAGATAGTCTCTTGTGGTTTATTGATAAAATCTTGGATATTCTTGAATATAAGACACTTTCTTGATGAATCTTGAATAATATTGAAGAATATTGAAAGAAAGATTGAGTCTTTGTTGTAATTCCACAAACCTATGGCTTTGATACCAAAATTGATGTATATGGGAGGGTGTAAATCTCAATTATGTGGGATTAAGGTTTGAATTGAGTTTAGATATTATGTGAAAGGCTCATTGATGGTGAATTAAGAAATTAAAGCTTCAAATCGTTCAAATATGGTAGAAGGGTGATGATGATAATTTGGAGATGATGGTTTTAACAATGAAGATGGTTCGAATGGTGTGAATTAATTAGCATATGAATTTGATGACGGTATGATGATGATGCTTGGTTTTGAAATTTAGGGTTAAGATTATGGCTAGAGTTGTGGTTTATGGTTAAGGTTAAGGTTTGGTTTGAAAAGAGAGAGATGAGGTTGTGTTTAGTTGGTATGGAAAAGTAGGGTCTTGAATGGAAGGTTTAGGGCTTAGATTGTGTATACCGAATAAGGGCTTGGATTAACCATGAATTAGAGTAGGATTTTTATGGTAATTATGGCAGGAAAATATGGATTAATAATAGTAAAAAAGATATGGATTGATCTATAATTCACAGAAACAAAGAGATTAAAACTTTCAAGCAAAACCGTTCACACGGATTAGATTTGCTTGAGTTTCAACTCACACAGAATCTATTAGAGGTTGATCATCAAGTTCAATTAAATTTTTCATACAATATCCTCAATATTCATGCATAATATAACATTTCTACCACTAGATAAAGCATATTCCAAAAGATACCAAGCTAAAAAATATTATGCTACCTTTATACTAACTTTTAGCAACTTTATGCTAAATTAATGCTAACTTTATTCTCCTACATTATTACGTAATTAATAAATTAGCTAAATCACTTAATAATTCTAGAAAATCCTGCCAATATACTCCCCATGCACATGTCCACTCCGTCCTTTTATGTCATGCATGCCAAGCATATGCACGTAGACAATCAGTTGCTTGTTTGTTACGTTTCAAGCAACGTAACCATCCATTAGTCTTAAAATTTGTAGGAGAAACTTTACTAATGAAGAATAGTTTGTTACATAATTACAAAAGACAAATCTTGAGTGCTTTCCCCTACATCAATTTGTATTTTATTGAGGATGGTACCCTAAGAGTTACAAAAGGGACTCTGGTAGCGATGAAGGGCAAGCGAGTCGGGAAATTATAGGAGTTGGTGGGTTCTATTATTGTGGGTATAGATATTGTGACATAGCCAAGGTTATCAAAATCAGATTTACAAGAATTTGGAGCATGAAATTGGGACACATGAGTTTCAAGGGTCTAATTGAGCTCTCTAAGATGGGGATATTTGATGGATGGAGTATTAGTACTATAGACTTCTGTGAGCATTGTGTATTTATAAAAAAGAAGAGAGTTCATTTTTCTATAGCTTAACATAATAAAAGAGGGCCTCTTGAGTATTTATGGGGTCTAGAGAGAGTGGTTTCCAAAGGTGATTCACGGTACTTTCTCACATTCATTAACAAATTCTTTAGGAAGGTATGGATTTATTTCTTAATACATAAGAATGATGTGTTTGGATCTTTTAAATTCTTGATAACCTTGATATAGAAGCATATCAGAAATCAAGTTAAGTATCTTAGAACAAAAAATTATCTTGAGGTTATTGATCAAAGTTTCACTAATTTCTTCCAAGATCATGGGATACATAAACACCACAGCTATATTGGAATACTACAGTAGATTGGGGTTACTGAGCAGTTGAATAGAACCTTATTAGAGAAGGCTTAATGCATATTATCACAGAATGATTAGGTAGAAAATTTAGGGTTGAGGTAGTTCATATGGTATAATACTTGGTGAATCAGTCAGCAAAGCGGTCTATTGATTTGAAGCCACTAACAGATTTGTTGTGTGGTAAGCTAACCAATTACTATATTTTTTATGTCTTTGGTTACCCTATTTATGCTTATGTGAATGATGGTAAACTTGAGCCTAGAGTAAGAAGTGTATCTTTCTTGGTTTTACATCCAAAGTGAAAGGGTATAAGTTATAGGATCCATTTGTATCCAAGTTCTTGACTAGTAGGGATGTTACCTTCAATGAATTTGTATTCCACTAGAAGACTGAGTCTTGTGATGGAATCACTAAGCAGGTAAAGTAGGAGAGTAATTCAGGTTAGGGAGAGGTTAAGGTTGAGTTGGATGCAAGATACCCTTCTAATAGACACATTAATCCTGAAGTGGGTAGATTCAGAAAGTAAATGGAGCAAAGAGGCATTGCTCTAGGTAAAGGATAGAGGATTTTCAAGCCTTCGGTTAGGTAAGGCTATAAAATACTGGCAGGATATCCTTTATCTAGTGAAGAGATAGTTGTTGATGTGTATGAGCCACTATAATTCTCAAAAGATTATTAAGAGTACTGATGCTACTGAGTAGTATGCTGCTATAGAGGAAGAGATGGAGTCACTATTGAAGAATTAAACATGGGAACTTGTGAAGGCACAATGGAAGAAAAAATTATTAACTACAAGTGGGTTATAATTTCAAGTAGGGAGCTCCATGGGTTAAGAGATCAAGGTACAAGGCTTGTTTAGTTGCATGTGGATTCTATTAGATTCCAAGCATGGAATATAACAAGGTATTTTCTCTTATTCTCATCCATACTTTTATTCGTACCTTGCTTGTGTTAAAGGCTATGGATGATTTTGAGTTGGAGTAATTAGATATTAAAATTATATTTTTGCATGGTGAACTCGAGAAGGAGATTTACTTACAACAACCCAATGGGTTTGTGATTGAGTGGATGAAAGATCATATGTGCCTATAGAAGATGTCATTATATGGTCTAAAGTAATCACCAAGACATTGGTATAAATAATTTATTTAGTTTATGCCTGTGTATAGTTTCTCTAGGAGTGAGTATGATAGATATATGTACTTGAAGGAGATGGAGGGTGGCTCTTTTGTGTATCTTTTGTATATGTAGATGACATGCTTGTGGCAGCAAAAGATATGTCTAATGTTGATAGGGTGAAGGCAATGTTGAAGAGTGAGTTTGAGATGAAGGATATTAGAGCTAAAAAGAGGATCCTTGGCATGGAGATAACTAAAATTTGTGAGCATAAGTTTTTTTACTTTTTATAAGAGTCCTATGTGAACAAGATGCTAGAGCGATTTCATATGATTGATGCTAAGATGGTGAGCAATCCATTAGCTACTCACTTTAGATTGCCTATTTTGAATTGTCCCAAATCCAAAGAGGAAGAGGAGTTCATAGTGAAAATTCCATATTCAAATGTTGTTGGTTGGGAGTTGATATATGGTGAATCCAAGAAAGACTCACTCCCAAGCAGTGAAGTGGATCCTTGGGTAATCAAAAGGAACGACATCATCTTTTATTGATTATGGGTGATCAACTAATTTGCTAATTGGGTTCTTAAACTATAATTATGATAGATACCTTCATAAAAGGAGATCCATAATTAGTTAGAGGTCATTGTTGTATGATTTGATGGCCTTGTCCACTAATGAGGCAGAGTATATGGCTATAACATATGCATTTCAGGAAGCCTTGTGGATTGGTGGTTTAGTACGAGAGTTGGATTTAGTAATGCTGCTCTAGTTGGTCGTGATAAGATTGAGAGTGTTATCTTGTTGCAAAGAATTATAATTCTTTCCATCATCGACGGAAGCAAATTGACATTAGATATCACTTTATCAAGAAATTGTTGCAGTAGGCAAAGTTGTTTTGGAGAAAGTGGGTACTTTGGATAATACAGCTAATATGCTAATAAAGCAACTGATTGTGGTTAAGTTTGAGTATTTCTCAAAATTGATTGTTGTTCATAATCCATGAGGTCCGTCATTAGGCCAAGCGTTTTTCTAAAGGTCTTTACGTGTCATGCATCATAAATAATGCATCAAGAGAATTGTGAGTTTTGATAAGGTATTTGAACAAAGCATAACATTATGTTAATTTGTGCACGTGTTGGATAATTTTAGTGTATTAGGGTGTTCCATGTGAAAAACATGGGGGTATCATGTTAATAAACATGAACTATATTTGAGAGAAAAACTTTTGATGTGTTTTGAGCAAAAGTCAAAAGTAAAGAACTAAACACAGGGGTAATGTGTTTCCTAAATATAGACTGTATTTTTCTTTATTTCCAAAACATGATGTTTTTCTTTGTAAGGTTTTGTCTTCTTTAAAAGGAAACATGTTGAAAATCTAGCCATCGAGAGTTATGCATCCCAAATTCCTCTTATTCTGCATATAATTTTCCATTCAAAGAGAATTATAAATTTGTATAATTGATTGGTTGATTGGTTTAATCATCTTACAATTACATAAGAGCACAAGTAAAGATCTCTAATTTTTTCTAAATTATTCTATTTTATGTTTAAATTCTCAAATGTGTATAACTTTATTAATCTTGATTAGGCATGGATCTCTCAAAATTCATGCTAATTCTGCAACAAATACTTAATGTAAAAGACCTTGAGTTGGAAATGGCTTCTCTCTGGGATTATCTACCTTAGAGGTGAGGTGTTAACCCTGATTTATTTTTGTTTTTTGGTGTGCTGCAGTTCCCAATTAAGGCCCTACTATACTCTATAGGTAACCTATGTCCCTATAGCGAGCATAAATACTTAAGAACTAAGTGAAAAAGGTTAGAGGATATTGTGTTGCCTTTGTGCGCTAGTATGACGAACATATCGCTATGTCTGTAAGTTTGAGGTAATGGTATTGTGTTACCTTCGGGTGCTAATATGACCAAGTATACCACTGTGTCCCTAGATTGATTATATACAAGTCAAGTAAGTAAAAGTGGAAATAAATATTGTGTAATTGTAAGACCCCCACTTCACTATGGAAAAATATCATCAAAACATGTTAAGGAAACAAAAAACACTTAGAAAAACTTAGTGTTATCCTCATACCTAACATAGGTTAGACGTCCGCTGCCTACCCCATATCAGATACAAGACTAAACCAATAAAAAACTAAAAAGTAGATTGCAAAAATAATAATTTAATTGAAATAATTCCAAAATTGTCTATCAAATGGCGGTAACGTGTTCTGGTCAAATTGTTATAGAATACACACTAAAGGTATGCCATTATAAAATATAAGTTCGAGCATTAGGCCCAAAAAACTACCATGGCCCTCCATGGACCCCACTAAAACTATCCAGACATCCTCACTCACAAGCCCCAACCCAAATGAGGTAGGCCCTTTACTAGCCACCCTAAAAACCAGCACATGGGCCTTTGTTTGTGGGAATAAGTGACCAAGCAAATAGACACATTAGTACGTTACATATTGAGTAAGCTAAGTTCTTCCGTCAATATATACAAGTATGTTAATTTATCATAACATATGAAATGCATCATGGTAGGATAGTATTTATAGAATTAAGAGTGCATAACACATGATATCATATACATTATAATCATAGCAAAAATTTTATGCTTAGAAAACCATAACACTTTCCTATAACCACTTGCATGAGCAATAGCATAGAGTAATCCAACAAATCCTAGGGTTGTTTCATTTATCCAATTTCATTAAGATATGTCATTTATTTATCCATTTAAGTTATAGGCCAATCACCCTGATTAATATTCCATTCCATAACCAATGAATCAAGTGCATAAACAAACTTTAAACATTTGGTTAACCATATCATTACTTCCACTTCATAGTTAATTGTTAACCATTAATTTGGTTACCATTCTTAATTATTAACTAGTATTTACAAACCATAAATTATATCATCAAGAAATGAACTGTGCACCACCTCATGGTATCACATACCATGGAATCCTATCTAAAAAGAGACATAAAGTCTAGACCAAAGACAATCACCAAGTGGAAATAAGTCTAGGCCGATGCTAATGTTCACTTTGGACATAAATATAAGCCGAAGCAAACTAACTAGTTAATAAGACCCTTTAGTATCAATACCCCATAGTACATCATTAATGTATAGTATAGGTAAGGTACCAAGACCTCTCGAGATCCCATCAAAAGGCGAAGCCCGAAGGCACCAAAAATGCCAGAAGGTAGACTAATCCCCAGCAGCTAATCGAGTATTGGGTAACCTTGGCCTATATTCAACTTAACCTTCTTTCCCTTTAAGTGATTAGTATTTTATTCATAAGGGTGGGTGATCATACAAGGACCATATAAGAAAACAATATAAATCCCCATATTAAAACATATTATTCCTTTTATTTCCATTTAACCAACCATGTGGGCTATCCGATTACCCTAGAAAAATTTATTTATGTCTACCATATGGTTTAATTCATACCCTTGTTGGTTCCCATTACTATTATCTCCATATTATCACTTGTCATACATGAAGTACCCCTTTAGTCTTTACATTACTCATAATATATGCTATAAGATATGATCTACTTCAATCCCTTAATTAATCCAATACTCCACGCTTAAATTTATATTTTATCTCATTAATAATCATGATATTATCCCAAACATAACCCCTTAGCTTAGCTAAACCACAAAGAAAAAAATCATACAAGCTAGTCGAACAAGTTAATCAGTCTACCCAACTAGTCAATCGATTACACCAACCAATCGATTGGTTTGGGTCGACTAATCGATCGGTTTAACTCAACTAAACCATGCTTTCTTCAAATCAATTGATTAGTTTGGGTAAACTAATCAACAGTTTAGAAACTAGTCAATCAACTTTGCCAAATTAGTCAATGGTTTTACGTAGAAAGCATGACCAAGTTCTATTAATGCACACCAACCTATGGATAGGGTCAAAGAATAGACTATTCTAGAAGCTAGTCAATTGGTTTGACCTAACCGGTTGATCTATTTACCCTAACACAACACTAATTCACAATTTTCTTTCATATTCTTGCATCAATTCTAACCATTTCAGAGCATGTATCAACATCAATTAACATATTTCTAACCATATTATCTTACATTTTTGACCATAAAATCATCATAGATTATTATATTTATTTTCATGCTCTTTACTCAATTTATGTCATTTAGCCATGCAAATCATACATACAATTGCAATTCTTCATACTAACATATATCTACCAACTAAAGACATTACCTATCATGAAATAACACTTACTAAAAAATTTTAGTGAAAGAATTTATCACTTAATGCAGTCTATATCCCCTTAAAAATAGAATTTTCAACTCTGTAAAAAATTTAACTTTTAAAACCTTAAAACTAAAATCTTACCTTAGATATTAAACTAAACCTCATCAAATTTCAAAAAATAAAATAGAAAGAAATAAGAACATACCACTAAGCTAAAATTAGAGAACATCTCAACTAGACCACTCAATATTTTCCCAAAATCTAACTTTTCCTTGCTTAACAATTTGAACAAGATAGTGGTAGAGATAGAATCAAAAGAGTGTATAAAAAAGAAAGTGAATTGTAGGGATGATTGGGGCTATTTATATCTAACCAATCAAAAGAAAACATAGAGGCTTTGGAAGGCAACTCGAAACCCAAATATTAATCGTTTGAAATTAGTTAGAATGGATGGATTTGTCTAGGATTTGCTAACTTAGTCTCCCAAGCTCAGTTGGCGACTCTAGAAAACTTGGGTCAATCAGGCTACAATTAGCATGCCTGAAGAAATGGGAGTTCAAGGTGGAACGAATCATCTAGCCACTCAGAAACATGCCTGAGGTCAAAGAAATTAATCTCAAAGTCGGGCAAAGGAGAGAGGAGGAAGAAGATAATGGCTGAGGTCATCTATCTCCCTTATTTATCTCAATCAACCTTTAGAACAAATTGAGGCAATATTTTGGGTTAAACGCATCATGAAAATGGTTAAGAATCTCTTAGGGACAATCATTATGAATGGATAAGGTTCTATTTTAGGGTACGAAAATTTTTTCTAGAAAAAACAAATACAAAAATGTAACTAGCTTGGCAAATCAGTTAATGGGTTTGGGTCTACTAGTCAACTAATTATCCACCAGTCGTTTGATTTCCCTTAACTAGTTGATCAGTTTGGTTGAGGAACCCAATTTAGATAAAATAACAAACCATTTTATCTATTCATGGAACCACTCAATGGGTTTACTTGTAGAACTCAATATAAATCATTTTCCAACATGATTTCAAATCAAATTATATTCCAAATCAAATCATAACATTATAGCCAAAATTTGATAGAATTTCTCTTTCAACCATCATATAAAAAGTGTGAGGTATTATAACACTACCTATTTAAAGAGGTCTAGTCCCTAAATCCTATAACAATAAATTCACACATTACACATATGGTCATACACATTTTATATTCATAGTTAAAGAAGAAGGACACTACCCCCTTAAAAAGAAGTTTAAACTTATGATAATAATGAAGGAAACAAATATGGATAGTTGGCTCAAATTTCATCCTTAGCCCCCAAAGTAGCTTCTTCTATACCAAGTTGTGACCAAAGAACTTTCACTAAGGTAATAGTCTTTTTACGCATATCCCTCATCTTGGTATCAATAATAATCATAGGTTGGTCGCCACAAGTTAAAGACACATTGAGTTTTAGCCACTCTTGAAATATCCCAAAACCCGAATTTAGAAAATTATGTTAAAATAGGGATTTATTACTAAAATTAATTAAATAAAACTATTTTATTAAAATACAGGGAAGTATTTAAGGTAAAATCAAGAGGAAAATAATTATTAATTTAATTAGAAAAAATTAGGATGTTTTCCTAATTAAAATGGAATTTGAAAAAGCAATTATTCAAAATATCCTAAATTAATCTAAAAAGGAAATTTAATTATTATTTTAAATATTAAAAAATACCAAAATATTCTAAATACCCCTACCACCTATTTTTCCTTTTTCTTTCTTCTTGTTTCTCCTTCTTTTTCCTTTTTCTTTCCTTTCTCTCCTTTTCCTTTTTTTTCTTTTTCCTTCTTCCCCCAGATTGGGCCAGCCCCTATGACCCAAACCCCCCTCTTCTTCCTTCCATAAGGCCCAACTCGCATACCATTTTTTTCCTCAACCCACTCGCCTGCTAGTTCCCCTTCTTTTCTTCTTTCCCCTGGACCATTCGGTCGACCCTTCTTCTTCCTCCTCTTCCTCTCTGCTCCTCCCATACTTGTAGATTGCAGACCTCCCACTGCCCTATATGACGACAACTAGCCACCATACGCCCGCCTTCCACCTTCCTTCTCTTTTTCATCTTTTTCCTTTCCTTTTCTAACCCCAACCACCCTTGTACCTCCTCATCCATGCCCTCCCTTCTTTCCTTTTCTTCTCCCCTAACCAAATAGACCCTACAACTTTGCACGCCTGTACCGACCTGCCACAACAAGCCGATGACCTTGCCACACCTACTCCCCTCTTGTCCTCTTCCCCTTTTTCATTTCCACCCCTCAATTACCTATAAATACCCCAACCAAACCCTTAATTGGAATTATTTTCCCTACCCAAAAACTTGCACCTTACCCCACTGCATGTTCAGATCACTCCATAGCCACCGTTGCACAATGCCGATACCCGAACCACCTATCAAATCACTCCTTGCATCACCCTCCATAGAACCACACCTTCCACCACCTCTAATTCTCTATGCACGAGCCACCATAACCATGCGAAGTTGGCCCCTCAATCTACCACTTTACACCCACCATCAGCCTTCAAGCCACCATGCATTGCTGTTCCCTCCATAGCTACCACTCTCCCAACCTTCCAAAACATCCACCTAAGCCTCCTCTACCTCCCTCTCCTTCTCCCTCTCTCCCCCTCTACCACATTCAGCGACCACACCAACAGCTGCCTACGCTACCCCTTCAGCTACGTCACCACCACCATTCCAGCCCTCTCAACCCAGAACATCCACCACCACCAAAACCACCCATTCACTCCCCTCTTCTAGCATACAAACCATCTTTTCAACTTATCTTGCTCCTCCTCCGCCTCCACCGATGCCACCTAGTCACCACCACCCCAAGTTGTGTCCTAGCATCCCTAACCTTTAAAAACTAATTTATTTAACTGTTAATTATTTTATTTAGGCTAATACCATTGTTGTTGTTGTTTTTGTTATTATTATTATTATTATTATTATTATTATTATTATTATTATTATTATTATTATTATTATTACTACTGCTACTACTACTACTATTTCATCATCATCATTATTATTATTAACCTTGGCCCTATTATTACTAATGTTACTATTATGATTATTAGGACCCTTGCCATTAACATTCTTAAGATTCAAACCATTATTAATATTACTATTATTATTATTATTATTATTATTATTATTATTATTATTATTATTATTTTGTCATTATTGTTATTATTGTTATTATTACCTATATTAATAATGTTAATATTACTACTACTAATACTATTACTACTACTACTATTATTATTATCATCATCATCATCATCATTATCATCATCATCATCATCCACATCAAGGACTAATATAACTACCAAGAATTATTTTGACTATTAGTAGCATGAATAGCTACTTTAAGAATAATATCCTACTTTTACTTATAAAACTAATATTATTATTACTAACCCTAATATTAAGGTATGATAAGGGTAACGTAGGAAATGGTAGTAATTTTGGTAAAAGGGCAGTTAACCCTTAGTATTTTCCTCTTATAGGTGAATCAAGTCAAAACACTAAGGAAGCGTAGGAGCATACTCCAAGCCAGACATCATTTTAGGTAAGGATGTAGTTAAGACCTCTTATGTGTATTATGTGCCTTGTATTCCATGTGTTATGTTGTGTACCTTAAATTATTATTAATTCATATGTGTAGCACAACACGGAGTTAAGGTATGCTTATGTGACTTCCTTATGGCATGTGTAAAATGATGTGTATATGGTGCTTGTGGCATTATGTGATGTGACCCTCTAGGACATGCATGCTAGGATGGTTTAATGAGATGATATGGGGAGAAAGGATAAAAAGGGGAAAGGGGGGAAATGAGTTAACTAAATGAGAATGAGGACGACCTAATTATCTCATGACCCATGAAGGCACAAATAAAAAGGGAGATATGGACAAAATAAGAGAGTTGAGTGAATCTTGAGTGGGGAAGTATAGGGTTTGTATGGGATGGATGGTTTTTACATAGGGATGATCCTTAAGTGTGAAAAGTTGCCTTGGAGTGTAAGTAAGGTGAGGGAAGCATTTGCGATGCTGATTTGTCCTTAGATGGTATAAGGAAGTGGGCCTCTACCCACACCCTTAGGAGTTGGGTGTTCATGATAAGTAAGGAAAAGGGAAAAAAGGATGTGTGGATGTGTTGGGAGGTGCAGAAGTCCCAAGGTATACGACGTGCCCTCTCAAGGGAATAAGAGTAGACAGATTGTGACATACATGTCAAGGGTGGAAATGTTTACTGAATAAGACATAAATAAGATACTAACAATTTAAAGAAAAAGATTGTTGAGCCAGGCCCAGACCAGTCCATTGGCGAATAATAGTGGCTAGGAGCTGGGTACCCTAGAGACCTATCCACCGGCGATTAATAGTGGCTAGGAGCATTCTGCCCTACATGTTTCTAATCCACTAGATATAATATTAGGTGATTCTGTGCTCAACAAACCAAATTAATGATGTTAAACCATGGAAAAATACTATCTACTTATTGTGAAACACTATAAGAGTTGGGGCTAGATCGGTCCACCGGTGAATAATAGTGGCTAGTACCTTGTGCCCTAGAGACCGATTCTCCAGAAAATAGTGGCTAGTACCTTATTCTGCAGAGACTGATCCTCCAGCGAATAATAGTAGCCTGGAGTGTTCTGCCCTGCATATTTTTTCAGTCCACCAACTATAATAGTGAGATTCCCGTACTCACATGGATTGATAATAAGCATAGTGTGAAATGAGCATACTGACCAGAGATCTAAAGAATAATCTTAACTATACTACAACACGACCTCTACCATTTGCATTACTTTTCTGTTTATCTATATGATCATGCTTGTATTTTATGCTTTCTTTGTTTGGCCTTAGTTGCATGGTTACCTTACTTAGTACATAGTGTACTAACTGCCCATTTCATAGATGATGCTCATTCCAATAAGGAGATGGCCTTACTGATTTTCTATAGGTAGGAGATTCCATCTTCGATGCCTATGATACTTATGAGGCATTAGGTGGGGCTGAGAGTTGATCTTTCAACTTGGCTTAGCGACCTGAGAGCAACGTTGGCCAGATTCTCTTTTACTTTAGTTTATCTATGTATTATTTTATTTGTGTTCTTTTTATTGTACTATACCTTTTACCCCTTGTGGGAACTCTAATTATGTACTATATTGGGTTATAATAACTTTTTAATACACATTCTGATTTCTGTATTATGATCATTTCAATTTTTCTATGAATCCTTGTTTTATGTTTAAATAATGTTTGGTGATATCTCTTCTTACCCTTATGGTTAGTACGAGACTGGCCGAGGGCTGGGCTTGTAATAATCACACCATAGCACCCCCCCCCCGGTGCTTTTATTTGTTTGTTAAATAAAATTTTTCAACCGTAAATTTTAGGGGTCTTACAACTCTGGTCATCACAAATTTCATCATGGTGAGATATGTGAAAGATGTTGGGCACCCATGACAATTCCACTGGTAAAGCTAAATGATAAGTGACTTAACCGACATGGTCCAAAATCTCATATGGTCCAATGTATCTCAGACTAAGCTTACCCTTCCTATCAAACCTCATGACTCTTTTGATGGGAGAGACCCTTAACAACACTCTTTCACCCACCTCATACATATTAGTGCAACTCTTTAGGTCTGCTTAGCTCTTCTATTGACCCTAGGTGGCTCTCATCTATTCTTGAATCAAAGGAATGTGCGTAGTCATCTCCTCAACCATCTCCGGTCCTACCACGAGTGTCTCAATGATGTTGTTCCAAAATTAGAGAATATAACACATTTTTCTCTATAAGGCTTCAAAAGGAGCCATCTTGCTACTAGCATGATAATTGTTGTTGTTGGGGAACTCAATCAAGTCTAGAAAATCTTCCCAACTTCCCCTTAAATCTAGCACACACACTCGTAGCATTTCCTTTAGAATCCAAATGTTCCTCTTAGTTTAACTATTCATGGTTAGGTGAAAAGTTGTACTCATCTTTAGTTGAGTACCAAAGGCAGCTTGCAATTTTTGCCAAAAGTGTGATAAGAACTAGGAGTCTCAATCGGACATAATTTCCTCAAGAACTCCATCAAGTCTCACTACATACTTTCTATAGGAAATGGCTAATTTCTCCATGCTTCACATCACTTTCATCATTATGAACACTATCGACTTAGTTAAATGATCAACAATGTCCCAGATGGTATTGAAGAAACTGCGAGTCTTCGGAAAACCAACCTCGAAGACCATTGAAATGCCATCCCACTTCCACTCGGGAACCTCCAATGATTGTACTAACCCTGCCAGCCTCTTGTGTTCAATCATAACTTTCTAATAGGTTAGACATGGAGAAACAAACTTTTCCACTTCCTACTACATATGAGGCCACTAATATACTCTCTTCATATCCTTATAAAATTTGTGCCCTCCAGGTTGAATAGAGTAAGGACTGTAGTGTCCCTCCTTAAGTATATTCTTCTTGAGCTTTACACAACCACATGTTATAAGCCATCTGCCATAGTATCTGATACTGCAATCCTTATGGATTTAGAATTATTTCACTCTACTTTCTACAATACTGATCCGGATCCTCTCGAGCTTGACATCACCCAATTGGTTAGTTTGGATCTCCTCAAAAATTAAAGGTATAATGGTGAGTGAATTCATTATTACCTTCAAACTTTCAATCGTCATTAATTCAATCTCCACCTTCCTGATCTTTTAGCATAGATGATCTAAATATATAATTATACCCAAAGAATGCGATGTCTTTCAACTAAGTGCATCTGCCACCATATTAGCTTTACCTTTATAGTACATCAATTCTAGGTCATATCCCTTGACCAATGCCAACCATCGGTGATGTCTTAGGTTCAACTTCCATTGAGTGAAATTATACTTGAGGCTTTTGTGGTCAGTGTAAAATGCACTAAACTCCATAGATATACTGCCTCCAAATCTTGAGAGCGAACACTACTTTAGCAAGTTTAGGTCATGCATCTTGTAGTTTTGTTCATGCAGATTTAGTCATTATGAGGCATAAGCCACCACTCTTCCATGCTCTATCAACAAGAATTATAGCCCATACATGGAAGCATTACTGTACACTTCAAATCCATTAGTCCCACTTGACAACATGAGCACTTGGGCTGAAATCAAAAGCCTCTTCAACTCCTCAAAATCTTCACCAAACTTATCATTCCATTGGAATCATATAGCCTTCTTCAAAAGTTGGGTCATTAGTCGAGCAATCTTAGAAAATCCTACCACAAATAAATAGTAGGTGCACCTCCTTCATAGAAGTGGGCACTAGCCATTCATAAATAGATTGAATCTTGGCAAGATCCACTACCACACCATCCTTATAGATTAGATGACCATGGAAGGCCACTTAGTTTCACTAGAACTCAAACTTTGTGATCTTAGCATATAGTTGGTATGATCTAAGCAAGACAAAAGTCTTTCTTAGATGCTGCTCATGCATCTTTTAGTTGCTAGAGTAGATGAGAATGTCATTGATAAACATGACAACAAACTTAGAAAGGGATGGAAGATTTGGTTTATTAGGGATGTGAAAGTTGTATATGCATTAGTGATTCTAAAGGGCATTACTAAGAACTCATAATGGTCATACCTTATTCGGAAATCAGTCTTAAGAATATTATGTTATGTGATCCTCAACTGATGATAGCTTGATCAAAGATGGATCTTAGAGAGCACCTTGGCTCCCTTGAGTTGATCAAATAAATCATTGATCCTGGCAACAAATAACATTTCTTCACCATATCCTAGTTAAATCAACAGTCGTCCATGCACAACCTTAACCTTCCATTCTTCTTTTTCACAAATAGCACTAGTTCTCCCCAAGGCGATATGCTCGGATGAATATAGCCTTTCTCTAAAAGCTCTTCCCACTGAGCCATGAGCTCTTTCATCTCAGCAAGTGCCATTCGGTACCGAGCCTTAAACAATGGCTCTATGCCTGTCAATACATCCATAGTGAACTCAACTTCTCTAACTGGCGGAATTCTAGGAATCTCCTTTGTGAAAATATTGAGAAACTTATGAACTAACACCATCTACTCTAATAGGGTCTTAGTTGCTTTAGTGTATCTAATGTTGCATAGGTAGAGGGGATACCCTTACATACAATATTACTCAACACAATCGCTAACATGATATTTGCATAGGGGTTAGGTTTACATTTCTGGTATGAAAGCCTAATACCCTTTAGTCCTTATAGAACTACACATTCTTATGCATATTCTATTAGTGTTTGATACTTTCCCAAAATATCTATTCCAACAATTGCATCGAAATCACATAATTCCAACTCAGTGAGGTCCAGTGGAAACTCTATCCCTTCTATTACCATCACAACCCCTTGATGTATCCTAGAGCATCCAATTATATCCTCTAAAGAAAAATAATAGAAGTTGAGATGCTACTTAGAGGCAATAAGGCAGCTCTAGTTCCAAAATTAAATGCCAGAAAAGAATGCAAAGCACCAGAATCAAATAGTACATAGGCAGAATGAATAGAGATAGTGAGCATACCAGTTACCACACCAGCCTAGTGTTCTACCTCTTCCTGACTCATCACATTCAAGCACCCTGCTCATGAAACATGTGAGGTGCTAGTTGATCCTGCCCCATGCTGAAAAGACCAAGGCCTTAGACCTTAGGCTGACTCACTCCACTAGCGACACTGGTTGGCTATTGAGGAACTCTCGGTATTTGAGGTTATAGCTATTGGATATATCCCATACTATGATCTCTTCTATAACTCCTCTAAATGTTGCCACTACTAACCCTGAAATTCAAATTCGGTGTGTCCCACCATGCCACACCCATGGCACATTACCTTATTACCTCTACAATCGATCACTTGGTGATCAGACCCACAACTCTTTTAATGGTAGTACCTTTTCTTAAAACAACCCCTAGAAAATCCTCCCGATTGGGGTACTAACCCCATGCTTCGACCAAACCTCAACAACAAGCTACACCATAGAAAACTTTCTTTCGGCCCCAAAAATCCTAGCAACCCTCAAACTTCCACTCATCTCTCGACTAAAACTCAAAGCCTAGATAACTCGGGACACCTCCAGAGCTTGGTCATACATTTTAACCATCTCTAGTGGAGTGATAATCTTAAAACGGTGAACTTACATCACCTTATTAGCTTCTACCCTAGGGTAAAACTAAACCAGGCCCATAAATTGAGTATATTACTCCTTGATGGACATGCTGCCAACAGAAGTGTTATGAACTCATTGTACTTCTTCATTCATAGGTGAGCAAGGTAGAATATGGTTCGTAACACTTCCAATAATGGCCCCTAACACTCCACCCCTATGCTGGAAACTCCGGCATCATGTGGTTGCCCTTCCTCTTATGTAGTAGACAACCACATGTACTCTTCTATCCTCTGGGCAACCGCAAATGGTAAAGGTCTTCTCCATGTCATGGACCCACCGTTCCATGATGTCGGGGTCCTCCTGACCTTCAAATATAGGTCCATGATGATGCTCTGCCCCCCTGAGCCGGTCCTCTAGAGTTGGTGCAGTTACCGACACCAGTAGAGGTTGTGGTACTCAAATTTAGCCCTCCATGTATTCTCCGATGGTATCCATGAAGGCTTTGATGAATTCATAGCAGCGGTTAGCAGCCATCATGCTGTAAATACCAAAAGGAGTTAGGGCTAAAGTTTAGGCCACCGAGTACTAAGACTCGCACAAACAAGCATAAGCTAACTACATCATATTCCTAACCCAACTCTCGCTCACAAATATTTAGGTTTGAAATAATTGAAGTTATCAAAAAAAAAAATTCCTCAGTAAAAATCTTATGGTATCAATTTAAAAAAAATTAAAATGGAAAATCTTAAGGAAACCGGTATAATACTAACATGTGGCATCAACTCAGTTATCAATGAAAGTGATACACATTTAAGCAAAAACTCTAATACCAACATGTAACATGCCCATTTTTCATTACAAAAAAAATTTATTAAAACATGTTGTGAAAGTAGAAAACACTTAGAAAAATGGGGTGTTATTGCCATACCTGACATAGGTTAGACATTTGTCGCCTATCCCATATCAGATATGAGGCTAAACAAAAAAAATACTAAAATAGTCGAGTACTTAAATAACAATTTAATTGAAAAAAATCAAAAAAATTTACATCAAAAGACTTAAATAGGTTCCAATCAAATTGTTATAGAATATATGCTAAAAGTACGGGATTAGAAAACATGTGTTGGGGTATAAGGCCCAAAATACTACCATGGTCCTCCACAAACCCCACCAAAACTTTTCGAATGTCCTCGCTCATAAGTCCCAACCCTACAGAGGTAGGCCCTTTATTGTCCATCCATAAAAACCTATGCATAGTCCTCTGCTTATGAGAATGATCAAGTGACCGAGCAAACAAACGCATCAATACGCTACATACTAAGTAAACCAAGTTGATCCCTCAATGCATACAAGTATGCTAATTTATCATATTATATGACATGCATCATGATAGGACAATATTCATAGAAATAAGAGTGCATAACAAATGCTATTATATACAATATCATCATAGTAAAAACATCATGCTTAGAAAACCATAGCACTTTCACATAACTACTTGCGTGAGCAATAGCATAGAGTAATCCAGCAACCCCTAGGGTTATTTCCATTTATCCAATTTAATAAAGATATACCATCCATTTATACATGTAAGAGATATGCCAATAACCTTGATTAATATTCTATTCTATAACCAGTTAATCAAGTGCATAAATTAACTTTTAGCCATTTGGTGAGCCATATCATTATGTCCATTTTATAGCAAACTATCAACCATTCATTTAATTATCATTCATAAATTTTGACAAGTATTTACCAACCATATTTTATTATCATCAAGTGATGGAATATCCACCACTCCATGATCTTACATACCATGGAAGCCTATCCAAAAAGGGACATAAAATACAGGCCAAAGCTAATCACCAAGTGGACATAAGTCCAGGCCGAAGCCAATCACCACAATGGACATAAGTCCAGGCCGAAGCCAACCAATATGGACATAAGTCTAAGTCAAATCCAACCACCTAGGTAACAAGAAATTTTAGTATCGATACCGCTTAGTACATCATCAATGTCTAGGGTAGGTAAGGCACTGGAACCTCTCAAGATTATGACTGAAAGAAAAGCCTGAATGCACCAAAAATGCACGAAGGCAAACTAACCCCCAATAGTTAATCAACGATCAGGTAACCTAGGCTCATACTCAACTCGGATTTCTTTTGATTTATGTGAGTAGTATTTTATTCATAATAATGTGCTATAATACAAGGCATATACAAGCAAATAATGTAAATATTATATTAAACCACATTAATCCTTTTATTTCCAATTCCCCAACCATGTGGATTATCCAATTACCTTTAGCTAAATTTATTTACATCTACTATATGGTTTAATTTATGCCCCTGCTAATTCTTATTACTCTTATCTCTATATTATCACTTATCATAAGTGAAGTACACCTTTAGCCTTTACATTACTCATAATGTATTCCATAAGATATGAGCCACTTTAATCCCTTAATTAGGCCAATAATTCATGCTAAAATCTATATTTTATCCCATTAATAATTATGGTATAGTCTCAATCATAACCCCAAAGCAGAGCATCCCATTAATAATTATGGTATATTCTCAAACATAACCCCCAAGCAGAGCATCCCATTAATAATTATGGTATAGTCTCAAACATAACCCCCAAGCATAGTTGAACAACAAAAAAAAATTATACAAACTAGTTGAATTAGTTAATCGGTATAGCCCAACTAGTCCATTGCTTTGGATCAACAAGTTTATTGGTTAAACTAAACTAGACCATGGTTTCTTCAAAATGGTCAATTAGTTTAGGTAGAGCAATCAACTATTCATATACCAGTCGATGGTTTAAAGAAGAAAGTAAGACCAAGGTCTCTACAAGTGTACATGTCAATGGGTTGGGTCAACTAGTCGACTCTTTTAGGAACCGATCGATCTATTTGACTGAACTTGTCAATTGGTTTTTCCTAATACAACACTAATTCATATATTTCATGTAGATTATTGCATTAAAATCATTTCTAACCACATTAGAATATGTATCAATATCAGTTAATATATTTCTGACTAAATTATCATGCATTTCTGACCATAGCATCATCATAGCCTATTTTATCCATTTTCTTACTCTTTACTCAATTTATGTCATTTAGGCATGCAAATCATGCGTACAATTACATTTCTTCATATCAATATACATCAACAACTAAAGACATTACTTATCATGCAGGAACACATACTAAACATTTTAAGAGCAAGAACTACTTACTTGATGTAGGCTAAATCCCTTTAAAAATAGAATTTTCAAATCAATAAAAACATGAACTCTTAAAACCTTAAAAACCAAAATATTAACTAAGTTGTTATACCAAACTCTAGTCAAATTTTGAAAAAAAAAATATAAAATATAAAAATATACCACAGAGAACAAAAATACAGAAAAGCTCAACTTGACCACTCAATCTTTTTCCAAAATCTAACTCTAGCTTGCTTAATAATTGGAACAAGAGAGGACTAGAGATAGGATCAGAGGAGTATGCAAAATAAATTGGCAAGGCTTGAAGTGTGGAGAGAAAAGAGGAGAATGTCAAACTTAGAGGAGTTTGGTTGATAAAAGAAAGTAAAGTATAGAGATAATTGGGTCTATTTATAGCTAACCAATTAAAGGGAAACAAAGAGGGTTTGCCTACTATTTGATGTTTGAATTCGATCACAATAGATGGAGTTATCTAGGATTTCATACCTAGTCTCTCGAGCTCAATTGGTAACTCTAGAGAACTTAGATCAATGAGGCTATAATTAGCATACACAAATGAATAAATGAGAGTTCAATGTAGAAAGAATCATCCAACTATTCATAATCATGTTTGAGGTCAAAGTAATTGATATTAGAATTGGTAGAGGAGAGAGGAAGAGGAAAACAATAGTTAAGGTCATATCTCTCTCTCATTTGTCTCAATTGAACTCCAAAATAAATCATGGCAATATTTTAGGTTAACCATGTCATGAAAATAGTTAGGATTTTTTTAGGAACAACCGGTATGAGTTAGTAAGGTTCCATTTTAATGTAAGGGATTTTTTTTCAGAAAAATCAAATTTGAAAACATAACCAGCTCGACAAACTAGTAGATCAGTTTGGGTCTACCTATCGACTATTCATCCATCAGTAAATCGGTTTGCTCCAACTAGTCGATCATTTGGTCAAGTACCCTAATTTGGATAAAATGACAAAATAGTCAATTGGTTCATGGAACTAGAGGATGGGTTTGCTGATAAAACTCAATAAACTTTATTTTCCAACATGATATCAAATCAAATTAGATTCCAAATAAAATAATAACATTGAATTAAAATCAAAGGCTCAAAATTTCACAAAATTTCTCTTTCAACCATCATAAAAATGTGAAGGGTATTACAGTAATAAAATGAAAAGTAAGGATTGGTTGGTTAAGTAGATGCCTCAGTACCCCACCTTGCTATTATTTTGGATTTATTGGTTTGATAGATGCCTCCATGTCCTACAATGTTATTGTTTTGGATTTGCTGGTTCAAGAGAAACCTCGATGCCCTACTTTTGGTTGTTTTAGATTTATTGATTTGGTAGATGTCTCGGTGCCCTACCTTGGTATTATTTTGGATTTGTTGGTTTAGTAGTTACCTCAATGCCGTACCTTGGTATTGTGTTAGATTTATTAGTTTGATAGACTCCATAGTGCCCTACCCTTGTATTGTTTTGATAGTTGCCTTAGTTCCCTACAACTATGTTCTAAATGTATTTAACTAATCATATATAGCTTCGCACCTAAAAATGATTAGAAGTTAATTGCTATGTTATACTGTTGAGTTTGAGATTTTATGTTTATATACGTTGCTCCATGAATATTATTTGTGGTTATGGTACATTCTTTGTGTTCAAGTATGATTTTCGAATTCGATGAGTCTATATGAAATATGGGTAAGATGCCACTTGTGAGGTATTATGATTTATTTAGTATGAGTAATTCATACTCATAATACTTTTGTAGATTAGGGCCAAGGAGTGGCATAATGCGTATAAGAACGGGAAGGATAAGTACAGTCTATAGGAAGAGATTTTATTTTTCGATTGGACCTTCGGATCTAAGAGTTAGGAGAAACTAGTGTTGTACCTTTGAGTGCTAGTTCTGGTTATGATCTGTTTTTCTTTAGACTCTTATGTCTCTTGTTAAATTTTGGTTACCTTATTGTATTGATAATATTTCTCCATAACTATATATGGTATTCTATTTTCACTAATCTACTATGTTTTTTTGGTAAGTAATTAGAAATTTCATTAATTACCAAAAGGAAAAATCCAATCTCTATCCTTGGTATTAGAATCATTTTCAATCTTGGATAATCTAAAGGAAAAATTATAGAAGAGGAGAGAAAGATATCATGAGAATGATGATTGCTGCTATTATCTACATGATTTGGCACTCTCGAAACCAATCTATCTTTCAAGCTAAGGTATCTCATGTGAAGAAAATGGATAGTAAAATTATCCTCCAAATTTTCATTAACCTTTCCTCACCTAAGAAGAATGCTAAGTGTGGTGCTTTATTAGATAGTCTTGATAGATTTGTCTAGTTTCTTTGTAAAATATTTGTCTATTTGATGTACATTCTACTATGTTTTTTGTTTATTTTAGCCTTAGTACTTGGCATAAGAAAGGGAAAGGATCTAGACTTATACTAAGTATGGCAATAACACACAATAATTAGGTAATTAATGCTTTAGTAAAACAAAATTTTTAACCTAGTAAATTAGGGTGTTGCAAAAAGTGTGTAGCATGAACTAATTGACTAATTTCAAGTATGACCAATCAATTCTTCTTCTTGAAGATCACATTTTCCCACATTTTTATGTTCTTTTGAAAACTAAAACTATTTTATAGACATCAAACACATAATTTAAAATAGTTTTAGCATTTTATTATGGGGCATTATACAACAATCTTATTTAGTGGATGGTAATTTGTGTGAATATAAAAAGTTTAATGTCTATTATATAATTACCCGTCGACCTATTATATATAATAATATACGGACCTAATTTGTTAAGTAACTTATTAAAATGGCCTAATCTTAAAAAAAAGTGTGAGTAATTTTATAAGATTGAAGATGGAGATGACAGGGATGAAATTGCATGTTATAAAGAAAGTGAAAATGCAATTAATGTCAAAGGCTAAAGATAAGGATAATTTTGTAGTTAAAGGAAACAATTGACTTTAAAATCACCACCACTTTAATGATATAAATGAGAGACTTAACGTAAAGGCATCTAGTACTAAATGGAGTCAAACACACATATGTAAGTGTAATTAATGGGAGGGATACATTGTGATATAATTTTATCTTTATGAATAGATATGTTCATTGTTGAATCAATTTTTTTTATTTTTACCAATTTGATTCCAAAATCCACTGGTAGTACTTCAACAAGTTTTATTAAAGTACACTTAATAGATAGAAAGTCAAGCTTCCTCCAAAATAAAAGCACAACAACAAATAAATAAATAAATAAAACAATATGGTGTGTGTTTTTTTTTTGGAGAAAATTGATTGACACATGTTATTCATCCACTTTGGGGAAGGAAACAATTTGTACATATTTCATGCCATGGCATGAGAATACACCCCCTATGCAATGCAAGCTAGGATTCTTTAGGCTAGGAACTAAGAAAGAAAAAATACAGGGACAAGTGTTGAGGAGTCTGCAAGCAATGTTGAACTAGATTGAATGGACAACTTGTGTGGCAGAGCGGGTTTTGTTAGAAAAAACTCTGAGTTTCTCTTAGTCTAAATTTCATATACAGTGGCACAAATAGAGGCTCTGAACCATTTCTTTCTCTAATGCTTCCCCCTATTATTCTTATACATCCATCTAAGCTCTTTGTGTAAGCATTTGCCTTTTCTGGTAATAC
Organism: Tamarix austromongolica; assembly: GCA_039764185.1. Taxonomy (NCBI): domain Eukaryota; kingdom Viridiplantae; phylum Streptophyta; class Magnoliopsida; order Caryophyllales; family Tamaricaceae; genus Tamarix; species Tamarix austromongolica. The sequence continues at coordinate 20,138,528 of CM077810.1, forward strand.
CCATCCATTTCATAACATGATGCCATATTTTAGCAGAGAAAAAACATTCAAAGAAAAGATGAGTGTGTGTTTCAGCTTTGTATTTACAAAGCTCACATCTATTGGTAATAGGGATGCCTCTAGATGATAGGTTGTCAATGGTTGGGAGGCTTTTTTGACAGGTAAGCCATGAAATGATTTGGTGCTTTGGAATGACACACTTGTCCCAGATTGATTTTGCATATTAAGTGCCCTGCTGGTCACCCTTAGTCCAGTCATAAGCTAGGCTAGCTATCAATTTTCCACCTGCAGTACATTTTTGGGAGCAAGCTTTGCATTTGCTATGCTACCAGCTTTGTTGATGAGCCAAGTCCTAACATTCAGGATTTGTTTCCAGCCCCAGGAGTTACCATGTTTTTTAGGAATATCCCAAATTTCCTTCCCCTTCAAATAGTAATGATGAACCCAATCTGTCCATAAGGAAGGGAGCTTCTTTTCCAGTCTCCAAATCCACTTGAGGCAGAGGGATTTGTTCTAGCTAAGAGCTTCTTTAATGTCTAGTCCACCATAATTCTTACTGCTGTAGATGTTATCCCAGCTAGCAAAAACCATCTTTGTTTTTCCTTTAGTATACCCCCATAAGAATCTTCTACATAATTTATTGAGTTCTTTTAGGACTTCTTTGGGTAGGAGAAAGGCTGAGCCCCAAAAGGTAGATATCCCCTGTAGGACAGAATTTATAAGTTGCTTTCTCCCAGCATAGGAGAGAAAACAGTTGCCCCAATGATGTAGTTTGCTCTTGAATTTTTCCACAAGAAGAGCAAAAATAGTAGTGTTCAGTTTGCATCCATGAAAAGGAAGGCCCAGATATCTGAAGGGAAGCTTCTCTTGTTTAAAGTTTGTAGCCTTTATAATTTCTTTTTTGATTTGGGATGCAATGCCTCCAAAGTAGATAGCAGTTTTTGTAGGATTTGCTTCAAGTCCAGAGAAAAGGGAAAAGTTCTGGAGGCATTCTTTGAGGGCAAAGATTGACTTTAAGCTTCCTCTAGAAAAAAGAAGGAGATCATCTGCAAACAGTAGGTGAGATATATTAATCCCAGCACATTTGGGGTGTCTCAGGTAGTCAGTGCCTGGGCCAAGGTTTTTCAAAATTCTTGACAGGTACTCCATAGCAAGAATGAAGAGATAGGGAGAGATAAGGTCTCCTTGCCTTACACCTTTTTTACCCTCAAAGAAACCATGGGAAGTGCCATTAAAGCAAATAGAATATTTAGGGGAAGACACCCACTTGATGAAAGGAGTAGGAAAACCAAATTAGCCAAGAATTTTCTCAAGGAAGCTCCAATTTAGAGAATAAAAGGCTTTTCTGATGTGTAATTTGATCACCACTCTTGGGGAGACATTCTTCCTATCATAATGCTTGATTAATTTGTGAGCAAGAAAAACATTTTCAGCTAAGAGCCTCCCTTTCATGAAAGCACTCTGCTCCTTACTAATAAGTTTTTCCATGACTGGGAGGAGCTTGTTTGTGAGGACCTTGGTAATAGTTTTATAGAGAATGGAGCAGTAAGAAATGGGCCTGTAATCAGCGACAGAGGAGGGGGATTTCCCTTTTGGTATTACACTACCACGGAAATGGGTTTTAATAACGGTTATTTTATATTTTAATAACGGTTTTCAACCGTTATTGAATCGCCAGTTATTAAATCTTTAATAACGGTTCATAACCGTCATGAAAAATACACTACCGCGAATATGTGCGTAAACTTCATATTTAATAACGATTTTTACTTAAAAACCGTTATTAAAACTCCAGTTTTTAATAACGGTTCTGATGAAAACCGTTTTAATAACGGTTTTAGAAGAACCGTTATTAAAACCTACTTTTTAATAACGGTTTTCATTAGAACCGTTATTAAAACTCCAGTTTTTTTTTTAGTTTTTGCAATTTTGTTCCTGCCCACATACACAGTTGTATATTCAAATAATTACCAAATCTGCATTGTAAAACAACATCAATTGATAACAAATCTGCAATCACACCATAATTTCAATCAATCCCTTGTTAATACACCGGACATATATAATCAAGAATCAAAATTAGTAGGCATACCACAATTTGGTAGCTCTACACCCCAAAGCAAAATGTTCATAAATCTAGCTTAGAAGACTCAAAGACATAGACAAAATACAAACCTGAACATGCATGTAGAATATATAGATCTCTACCTAATACCGAATGAATGATTACACATGCTTGGCCCATTTCTCTCTCACTTCATTAAATTTCTTCAACATTGTATTGCTGGCCTTGTGCATAATCATCGGTGAAAAACTACAAATCCCAAGTTTTGATTAATATACAGTTAGCACTTACGTCAAGTACCAAACATATATGTCATGATTCATTAATGGAAAAATATCGAGAAGAAAACATACATGGCTTGGATCTATGTTGACCGATCTATTTTGGACTATCAGATCCATTGCTCTACATACATAGTATCCACAATCTTTGTCGTTTTGCTGTTGTGGACACTGTCAAATAAATTCAGTTAGCTCTCTAACTATTAGATATTAATTTTAATTAAAATAAAATACAAAATAGTTGCCTTCCTACTTACTATGACAGGCTCGTATTGAACATTCTTTGGTTCTGGGACATCATTCCCACCTCTCCTTTGATACGCTGTCTGTAGTGCCCTAATAAATAGAGTTGGATACACAATATTGTAAGTACGCATATATACCTCAAATAATGAAAGCTAGGTGAATATATGTATAAATAAGCTAATGAAGTAAGAAGTGAAAAGTATACTAACATGTTGATAAATTCCTTCCCACCACGACGAGCGACTTCAAAAGGCACGTCATAGGTTCGAAGGGAATCAAACACATAGACTTTATTAAGATCAGTTCGGATGGCGTACAAAACCCAATGTTCAGTTGTGAGGTGAGGAATGAGATAGAGCTTGTTGTGTCCCTCAATCAAAATGCGATCCGCTAAATAGTTTATGTGTCTACCCTCTCTTATTGTACTACCGTCAGCTATGTAGTATGGGCACACAAACACAATGGAGGAAAGCCTTCCCTCCATCGCAGCTCAAGTAGCTACCAACCTATGGATGACAGAAACAATGCATATTTGTTAATAAATAATAACTCATATAAGAGGTCATAAAATTTCCAATTGTATAAGTTAAGAGTACTAAAATCTCAAAATGAAATAATACTTACGTGACATAGACGGCGACACTTATGGTTGACATCCATTCTTGATTATAAATGTCGCTTATGTCAGCCGTCGATACCATGTAAGTAGCATCGTCCCTCCCAACATACTCAGGACGACAATCAATGAAAATATATTTGTCCCTGAGGTAGTTTTGGGCATAAAAATATAATATAGCTAATGCTAGTGGAGGTTGGATTTGCTGATCTGAAGAAGGAATCTTTTGTGGGACAACTGATTTTTTAGATTTAGCTCTCTTTCCTTTAGTAGCGCCCTGTTTTGTGTTGCTCGTTCTGCTAGTACCTCTCTTGGTTTTACTAGCAGAAGCAGTCTTCTTTTTTGATTCCTTAATTGATAATATTAAACAAAATATATATTAAGCATATAAATATATATATGAAAAAGGTATATATAGTGTAACTACTAAACAAGGTCTAATGAAGATGTCAAATGTCAATACCTCTTCAGTAGTGAGACGTATTTGATCCGCAGGCCAAGCCACGAAGCTTCCATGAGCTTCTAGTACTGTGGTTGCCTCATCACCCTCTTTATAACAAGGCAAGTGTGCACTGCCAATGATTGAAATGTCAATACTCACTGGCCTTGTATTTAGGGCTAAATTGTACCCGTGGATTGTCTGTGTTTCGGTACTGTAACTGATGCGGACCCTTCCTTTTGCCAAAATTGTTGAAAGGTCATTCGCTAATAAGTCACATTTATGTAAACCCTAAACAAAAATAGTACACATTATTAATAATTTATTACACCGAATACATTTAATAACAATTCATAGTTTGTAATGCTTACCTCGAGAAGAGTAAAAAGAAATGCATCAGCTTCACAACTATCTCTGACGCTATTTACATTAGGTATGTGAAGCTGATCATGGTCTACTGAATCGGATGGCTTATACCCTTGAGATTTAATAAATGACAACTCTTTCTCCATTGTTGCCATCTGCTCAAATGCCACGTTCAATTTTTGGGTGAGGATGGCGACTTGCTCATTAGTGCTACGAGAACCACGAGATCGACCACATATGCTCGTTCTCGTAACACCCAATCCAAGGCCCCTGTGTCTTCCAGGGTGTTCTACAATTCCTGTAGCCTGGGACACAATGCTATATTGGTCCACCTCCTCACCTTCTGACGTTTCAAGTTCGTCCTGTAAATTTAACTTATAGGAATAATCATAATATAATAGTTTTCTAAAAGAAAACTAAGTAGGGTTCTAGATATCTACAAACTTACAATTTTGTTGGCTGCAACATCAACATATTCATTAACATATCCATCTCTTGTTGCTCTAGCCTTCTTCCATAATGTACCAATATTGATGGACGAGGTACATGGGACCAAGTCTTGGGCTAGGAGCTACAAATCAAAAAATATTATTAATTAAGAATATTATTATAAAATTCAAAATTTACATGTAAATAGATAATCACAAAATGCATACCAACTCCTCTTCAAGGCCCGCATAGCCTTTGCGAGCCATATTATGCCGGTATTTATTTTGCTTGGCAATCTCTTTATTTTGGGTACTTTTTTCCTATGTGACAAGCCAAAACATAATGACATGGTTATTTCAATATTAAGCATAATACTGGGATTGATATAAAAAGTTTAATTGTTATCTAACAAGTACCTTAAAGTCCCCCTGTAAGACGATAAGCAATTAATTGGTTCCAACTTTCTTGATCGATGAAACCGTATCGTTTGGGTGGTTCTGTCGTAGAGAACCATCCCTCTTTGTATACATTTTTCTACGAGCTAAATATGACCTAAAGGTTCTTAAACGCTCCCCACAATGTCTAAGAAGCCATTTCTTCCTACTCTCTAGGACATTGAACACTCTCTGCAAAATAAGACATGTAGATGTATACCGATGTTAATGTAATAAAATTAATAACATTTGACATACAAAAATGATTACATAAAATAGCATATTTACCATGATTTCCTGCCAAATATGCTCCTTATGACCCTGTGGAACCTGCTTCCAATTATTATAGCAGATAGGAACACGGTTATGGGTCACAAGTGAAATGTAGGTCAAGAACATATCTGCGTAAGGGCCGATGGGAAGATTGTAAGTATTCCATCCCAACTCAACTACTTCTCCTCTATTCCTCATGTCTATGATAATTCTCATAATCGTAGGTCCTCTCTTCCCTTCTTCATCACTGTTATCCCTATCAATGTTTTTGTTGGCCATATCTCTACAAAAAATAAATAAATTATGTTAGAATGTTATGTATTGAGCATAATAATGTACCATTATATTATCGATACAAATCATGCTTAGAAAAAATTAATCTCAAATGTATCATGATATTCTATATATATATATATATACGAATCATGCTAACACGTTTCCAAAAAGATATTAATACTAACCCTAACCCTAACCCTAATTAACCATAATTAACCATAATAAACGCTAAACCCTAACCCTAACCCTAGCTAATTAACCATAATTTATTATAATAAAACCTAAACCTAAACCACAAAAAAAACCCTAATCCCTAAACCTAGATAAATGTAATTGAAGCATAATATATAAATCATATTAATTATTATTATTATTATTATTATTATTATTATTATTATTATTATTATTATTATTATTATTATTATTATTATTATTATTATTATTATTATTATTATTATTATTATCATACACAATTATTTCTCTCTATTTAATTATTCACTTTTATATATTCCTTATTCTCTATATCTATTTAATCCTCATCAAATAGCAATCATTAACATATGCATATGTAAAATATATTTTCATTTCATTATATGACATTTCCTATATCTTATTGCTAGTCTCCTATACTTATTAATGAAAATTTGTGTGTGTATATATATAGTTTTTATGAGTGAAAATGTATATAATTCTACACTCACATTCATATTATATATATATGTAAAGGTCTCGGGCAACACATGCATTTGTTAATATATAACAATAACGCAACAAATTCAACAACAAACAGCAAAATTTTTAGCCAACACATTCAACAACACATTTTCGAACGACAAACCACAATCTTTCAATAACAAACAAACGAAACCCTGTAGAAACATGCATGCATTTATATATATATAAATATATAAGTAGATAAAAAGTTACGAGAGGAAGAACAAACACATACATAAAGTGAGCTAGCTACAAACACAACAGTGAGAATGTTGAGAGAGGCAAGGGCTTCAAATATGACAGAGGATGACGGTGCAAGTGCTAGCTAGCTTCGAAATAATGAAAGCACACACATGCAGAGCCAACAATGGTAGAGGCGTGGTGGAGAGTTGGCGGTGCGAGGGTTTCCTTTACTTGAGAGGAGCCGGTGTGGTGGTGCGAGGGTTTTCAAGGAGAAGGAGAGCAAGAGAACGAAGGTGCAGAGAGTCTGAAAACTTTGGCACGAAACAGAACTGAGCAAAATAAAAGTTTGATTTTGGGGTTTTAATAACGGTTCTTCCAGGAACCGTCATTAAAAGCTTCTGACTTTTGACAACGGTTCTAATATGAACCGTTATTAAATCCTCTTTTAATAACGGTTTATATAAAACCGTTATTAAAACATCCGTCCAAATTTTAACGTTGCCCTTTTAATAACGGTTTTTAACTAGAACCGTTATCAAAACTTCCCGCCCATTAATTTTCACGCGTTTGACAACGGTTTTCGAACTACCATTATTAATGTCCCGTTATTATTTCCCGTTTTCGTAGTAGTGTTAGAACCAGTAAGGTTGCATTTAGCTAATTAGAAATGGTCCCATTTTTAAAGTAGTCAAGGATTGCCTCACAAATAGAATTACCAATAATAGGCCAAGCTTTTTTGAAAAAACCAGCAGTGAAACCATCATGACCAGGACTTTTGTGATCATTCATGTTAAAAATAGCTTCCTTAATCTCCAGGGAGGAGATAGGTTCAGTTATGAGTAGCTGATCTTCAGGAGAAAGAGAGGGGTCAGGGAGATGAGGGAGAAAGTCTGGGCTTATTGGACTAGGGGTGCTAAGAATGTTTTTATAGTAGTACAGGAAAGCAGAAGCAATGCCATGGGAGGAAGTTTTTTAGGCTCCATGAGATTCATATATAGAAGAAATTCTATTTCTAGCTCTCCCTTCAGCAATTTTTGCATGAAAATATCTGGTGTTTTCATCATTTTCAGCTATAAACTTGATTTTGGCTCTTTGGAAGAGGTTGCTGACTTTAACTCTTTTGAGGGTATTATATTTATCCCTTAGATGTTTTTCTTCAGTCTGGAGGAAGCTATGAAGAGGATTATCTTGGAGTTGAGTTTAGACAGAGATGAGCTCCTGGAAGCATTACTAGGTTTTTTGAGTGATATTGCTGTATTTATGCAGGTGGAGCTTTTTAAGGAGGGGCTTTAGCAATTTGAGTTTTTCAAATACAATCTGTAATTTTGAGCCATGAATGTTTTTATCCCAGACACTTTTTACTAGGTCCATGAAGCAGGGATCCTCTCCCCCAACAATTAAGATATCTGAAAGGATGATGGCCATGTTTGTCCCTGTCATTGATGTTGATGGTGGCTGGGGAGTGGTCAGAGACTCCAGGGGGGAGGAACTCGACTGAGCAGGTGATATTGCTGAGGAACCAGTGATGGCTGGCTAGGATTCTGTCAAGCTTTGCCCAAATTCTATTAGTCCCTTCTTGATTGTTGGTCGAAGTGTAGAGATAGCCAGAGAAAGCTAAGTCACTAAGTCTAGTAAGGGTTAGCCAGTTCTGAAAATCAGTCATGTCTGGAATAGAAGCAGGGGCAGTGCTGATCCTTTCATAATCTGCAAGAAAAATATTAAAATCACCCAGACATAACCAAGGGCAAGAGATACCTTGGATCAGATGAAGTAGATCATCCCATAGAGATCTTCTTTCATTTCCTGTATTTTTTCCATAAATGAATGAGATTCGGCAGGAGATGGTATCACCTTTGACCTGACAGTGGACCATTTGATATGTCTTGTAAAGAACAGATACAACAAAATTTAAGCTATCCTAGAGCACCCAGATTCTGCCATTTTGATGAAAATCATAATTATTGGCAAAACCCATCTTATTAAATCTCTTCTTAATAATCATGTCACTATTAGCCTTGACTCTAGTTTCAAGGATACCAATGATATCTATTTTATTCCTTTTAATAAAGGAGGTTATTTCCATTTGTCTTTGGGCTTTATTATAGCCCCTTACATTCCAAGCAGCAATCTTCATTGAGGAGGGGGCTTTAGTTGGAGAGGTAACCTTGCATTTAGAAAGTAACTCATCTACCTCATTTGGATTCAGTTCATCTGTATCATTAGCCCAGGGGAGTGAACTTTTACTTAAGATGTCAAACCTGTTTTCACTTCTGCTTGTGCATTGGGATGTTGCTACACTTGCTTTGGGAGATCCCTTTTTAACCACTTGCCATTCTTTTTTGTATTATTCTAGGGGTGATTTTTTCATGTCTGCAGGAACATTTGGCAACACAGTAGCAAGAGCATTATCAGAGGGAGGAGTCTGAGGAGAAGATTATTTTGGAGCAGGTTGGGAGGTTCGATCCACAAAAGTGGGTTCAATAGTATGCTTGGCAATCTAAGCCTTCTTTTTCCTGTAGTCTAATAACTTGTGACCAAGCCTCCTACAATGTTCACAGAAATATGGGATCCATTCATACTCAACTTGCTACTGAATGATTCCATGGAAAGGGGTCTTCAAGGAGATAGTCTCAGGTAGAGCGTGACTAACATCAACCTTAACAAGAACACGAGCAAAGGCAATTTTCCCCTTACATGCAGTGAATCTGTCAGTTGAAACAGGAATTCCAATTTTGCTGGCAATCTTACTTAAAGCCTTCTCAAACCAAAAACAAGGTTCAAGTTCAAGGAAGAGGACCCAAAAAAGGACAATGTTAGAATCCTAAGTCTCAAGATTAAGTCCAGGTTGCCATTTTTTGAGGATCAAGGTTTTGTTTCCAATTGTCCAAGGGCCTCCCTGCAAGATAGAGTCACTATCTTCACTATGCTCAAATCTGAAATAGAACCATCCACGTTTATGGTGGAGGATTTGAGGCTTAGAGACATGGTTCCACACCTTATCGACAAAGGTTTGAAGTGATTGAATATTTGTGTTTCCCCCAATAACACAACCAACCAATGTGTTCTGCCAGTAAGCAATTTCATCAGCAATGTCCTCTAAGACAATTTCAATAGGTTCTTCGATGACAGGTTGGGGAAAAAATTTCACGGGGATGGGTTTAGCACTTCGAGTCATTATTTTGATCCAATCAGAGGAAGCAGGGTTTGGAACATCATGAGAATAGGGGGATGAAATATCCTTCAATTGTTCGGCCATAACAATCACATCACCTGTATTTTCTAGCGGCATAGGATTAGTCGAAAGCGAAGCAAGCGGGTTAATAAGATCACAAGGAGAGACAGGACGAGAGATAGGATTATGCCCAGGTTCAATAGGGGATCCAGAAACGAAACTAGTAGGTAAAAAATCTCCAAGAATCAATGGCGATCGAGGGTCGCTCTTCAGATTTTGTTCTTGAAATTGCGATTTCTCACGAGAAGAGTCACAATTATCAGAACAATTAAGTTACATTGTTCGAGGGTGTAGGTTATTGACGATTGATTTTACCTTTCATCGGAGCCATGACGGAGCCAAGCAAGGAGAAACCAAGGGTTTCGCCAGGGAGGAGAGGCCAAGACCGCCTCAAACCGCTAGGGATGTAAATTTATATCATTGACGCGTAAAGAAATAGTAAGACAACAGTTAACACAGTCTAATACTTCATATATTACTTTTGTCAGATCACAACCTTTAATTATTATTTAGACCACCCGATCGGCCATCATGGCCTCCAAAGCCATGTTCTTATGAGTAAATACACAAAAGTATCGCGCATGACATATCCTAGTAGCGCTCTTCTCTGATCATTTAAGGAAGAAAAAAAAAACATGTTTAAGTATTATACTGCACACCAATCAAATTAACCACACGTTGCGTAAAGAACGCTAGTGAGATAGCCTCCAAACGAACTGTTTATTTCAATAGGTCGAACTAGTTAATAATTCCCGGTTCCCTAAGGACCTTGAGGGCCAGATTGTAAATTGCTGTATCGAGCACGTCCGCCAAAGCCACCACCTAAGCCTCCGCCAAAGCCTCGACCTCCGGATATACCACCAAGGCCACCTCCGAAGTTTTGATTGCCATAGCCACCTCTCATGCCCATTCCACCCCTCATGCCCATACCACCTCCCATGCCCATACCGCCATAGCCACCTCTCACGCCCATACCACCTCGCATGCCCATACCGCCATAGCTAGATCCATATGAATTACCGCCTTCAATGCCACGGGAACGACGATTGCCAAAACCTCCCCCATATTGACCAGAACCATAGCCTACAATCGTCAAGCTACCGTCAGTTAAAAAATTACGATCATGAAGTCTGTGTTTGTGTTTATTTATCTTATTATTATGTAATGTACAAATTAAGCAAAATGAAGAGAAATTATCATCTGGTGCGTTCTATTCTAATCACAAAATACTATACAAATTCTAAACAAAGAAATAATGAAAATTGTCAATAGATTGATATGTGCATCCGTTAAGTAGACGCACGAACGTATGTTAGTACGAATATTCTTACCAGACGTTTGAGCGGAAGCTTGAGACGATGCGCGTAGAACAATCACTAGGGCAAGTACAACAAGGAGAGAAGCAGGCTTATATAAATTGGTCATTGCTATCTGTTAGCAAATGGACTCGAAAATATTACTACTCAAGAATTGGTTAGATATGGATTCTTCCTTAAGGTTTTGATGAAATATAGAATAGAAAAACTCAGTATTTATAGGATCGTTTTTGCTACACCTAGCCCTATTACTAAGCAGAATTTGCGCGTTATTCTAGTAACATACATAGGTTGTCTTGTCCGGTAATTACCCTAAATGATAAATTTCTTCCTATATTGTAAACGATCAGCTAGCATATAATACACACACACACATATACATATATAAATATAGATATCTAGCTAGCTAGCTAGCTAACGGATGGATATATGGAAGCAAAGTTCTTAAGTAACACGTAACCGAGTGTGGACCTCATAGGATTCGAATTCTGACTCTTGGTCCCAGTTGGATGCTAAGAGGATTTTACTTTGCAAGTAGCGTCAACTGTGATTTATTTTTTTGGGTAAGTAACGAAATTTTTATAACTTCAAAAACTAACATCTGCTAATGACTTATACTCCACATCTATCGATACAATGTGTAAGGGAAAGAAAATTCTTGCAGTGAAGTACACCCATGACTTGATCTGTTGAATCAACAACTGTCAACTTCAAAACATACTTTGGAGTTCTTAACTGTTGCTTAAAAGTCCTTGCAAAGTGTAGCAGCTAAGAGTATTCTTAGAGTGTCATACTTTACCTTGGGTCTTCTCCTCTAATCTGCCAACCATTTGTGGTCCCTTTGCCATGCTAAAGTTATGTGTCCTGGGTTAAACTATTTATAATTTTACCCCACACCTCCATTGAATACTGACATGAGAAGAACAAGTGTGCTTGAGTTTCTTGCTCTTGATTACATAAAGACCAAATAGTGTCTTCAGTGTTCTATAAGATATTGAATTATAGGAGTTTATCTTTGATCATCAGGTGTTCATTGGTAGCCAAGCATGATATAAACTAATGGCATGACACACCTAAAAGGTGCAACATGACTCTCTTCGGATACACCTAGTTGAGATGACTGGCTTCTAAACATCTTTAATAATAGATTGTAATGAAGTTTTCTACTTCATAATCTTCCTTATTACCCTTGAGAATTATTACCCTTGAGAATTGAATAGTAATAAGACGATCCCAGACTATATGATAATTGAAATAATACTCATGAGCCCATTTTACCCATAGGGTATCTTTCTTATTTTCCAAGTTCCACAAAAGCATTCCCACTTCCGCAGTGTTCGAAAGAGAGATATCATACAACCTAGACCATCCTCTACAGGCTGTGTGCATACAATTTGACATGATACCAGTGATTTCCATATGATGGTCACTGAACCTAACAAAAGGAAAGATCTACACATTACATCAATAGTCTTTACCACTTTCTATGGAAGGAAAAATATTTGGCTCTAGTAAGCCTGTATGCTATAAAGCATTGTTGTTATTAGTTGTAGTCTACCAACATAACTCAATAACTTAGTAGTCCAAGTTATAAGTTTCTTTGCAATTTTGTTTGTTAAAATATCACATTGGCTAACAGTTAGCCTACTGGAAGAGAGTGGTATGACCAAATAAGAGACTGGTAGGTGCCCTTTAGGGATCTGAATTGAGTACAGTAGGTGTTTCTTTATGCTATCATTTAGACCACCACAAAAGTAATGGTTCTTTTTCTTGTTCAAATTCAGACCTGATCGAGCTAAAAAAGATTCAAAAACTACTAACACTCTTTACACTAAAGAAAGAGCACCATTTGAGAAGATTAATAAGTCATCCGCAAAGGACAAGCTAATTATTTTGTTCTCTTACATTTAGGATGTCCTTTATAGTATCCATATGACCACAAGCCTTGCAACATCATACAAAAATACTCCATAACAGTGACAAATAAGTAAGGTGATATTGGATCATATTATCTCAAATCCTTTTGTGCTTGAAAAGGAATACACAGGGCACCAATGTATCTATATTTAACAAAAGAATATTGTGATTTAACAATAATAGAAGGAAGAACATCATGAATTATGTTTGTAATCACCTTCGGTATGATCTTGTATAGCACATTACGACAAGCTATAAGCCTCAACTACTCAATTGTCTCAATTGTGTCAACCTTAGAAATAAGAGTGAGGATTCTCAAATTAATGCTTTTTGGAAATTTCTCTATAGTAAAAAGTCTTGAACCACTTACCAAATGTGATCCCCAATGTCAACTATAACTTTGAACATAACCAAATTTCTTGGTTTTTTTACAACCATTTCACAACATATTTATTCACTATATATAAATCCCATGTTTTGAATCTATATTTGTGTGTACATTTTGGTTATAAATTTAATTAGTAGTTTTTTTTTAAAAAAAATTACAAATATACATCAATTAAAAGATTGTAAAGACATCATTCCAATGAGATAGTTATAGGAAGAATTTTACTTTTAGTTTAGAATAAATCAAATTCATCTTTAAAATAATATCTCCTATGACTACATCATTGAAGAGGAATTAATTTCTTTTCTAAACAAGCTCTAAGGCTCCATTTGGTTTAAAGAAAAAAGTGAGGAAAGGAAAGAAAATTAGAAGGAAAATGAATTCTGCCCATTTGGTTGCTACAAAAATATTAAAGAAAGAAAATAAAAAGAAACATGGTGTAGAAAGTTGTATAGTTGGGTTTTTCGAAGCTAAAGTCATGAAATTTTGAAAAGTAATGAGGAAAGTAAATGAACATAGCATGGTAAAATTATTAAAAAAAAGTCATTTATATCGTTTGTAATTAGAGTTGGTTACCTGGAACTTGGAAAATACTTTTTATAGGTCAAAGACCAACTGTTGATATATCTTTATCAACAAACTCCTCACCATTTACTACTACTATTTTTCTCTTTCTTTTCTAATTCCCCTCTAGCTTTATTAGCTTTCTAGTTTTGCGTATTTTTTCTTTTTCACTTTTGTGATGGATAAATATTAACCTAATGAAAGATAATTGACAAATAAAGTACTTGGAACATCATTTTTTTATAACAAATGACAAAATAAGCCAATTTTCAATAGTTTTTTTTTTCTATTAATACTTGGAACATCTATTCAAATTTTTATCTTTGAATTTTTTGCATTGTAGGTCTACTATATATATATATGACCATAAATGCATTTAAATACCTAAACTATGGAATTATCTTTTAGTTTTCATTCAAATAAAGCCACTTAATCTTTCCACAAAAGCCTTTAAATAACTAATGTACTTTTAATTTATTAATTAATGCTATCAATGTTGAAAGTAGAAAATAAAGATAACTAATAGGATAAATTTTATTTAGGTACCTTGACATTTGGTATAATATTTTTTGGTACCCTGGCTTTTCAATAATTTTACTTAGGTAACACCACATTTTAATTTTGTTCCATTTGGGTATCCAAGTAGTAAAAATAGGCCACATTTTTAATTCCATTTAGTGAAATTAAACTGAAATGTAGAATTACCTAAGTGAAATTAATAAAAACAAAGGGTACCCGAAAAATATTAAGCTAAATGTCAAAATACCTAACTAAAATTTATCGTAACTAATATATTATTAGTATTAAATAATGATTATATTGTAATTTATCATATATAACTTTCCATGATTATAATTTTATATTAAATGGTGGTAACATGATATATCATGGAATTTTTTATGTACTAATGTTATATTTTGACTTTTATACTTTTTATTGAATATATAAGGGTATTTAAATAATAATAACAATAATAACGGGGAGGAAGAGGAAGGGGATGGTGATGATAATCAACTTTCCTCAAAATTTTCTTTTTAGAAAACAAAACATAAAAAATACTTTCTAAGAATTTATTTTTTACAAAACTTTCCCAATAACTAAACAAATGAAAGAAAATTGCTTTCTTTTATTTTATTCCCTTTATTTTTCTTTTCATACCATTTTTCAAAAATCAAATGGAGTCTAAATCTCAATTCTACGTTCACCAAGCTCGTCTTAGGCGAGTGCAAATGTCTAAGATAAAATTTATCATTAAAAATAGTTCCCGAAAAAAAAAAATACCGATTTTCACAAAAGAAACCATGTTACGCAATAGTTTCTTTATGGACTTATTTGACCTTACTATTTGTACAAATCAAATTGACCGATGGTTGTCAAACATTATTTATGTAGAAGATCTTTTTCAAGCAGCAACTTTTCTTATGAACTTAAATGTGATATTCCTTAGAAAGACTGAGTTTCTATTGTCGGTCATTACAAAAGTTGAATCATTTTCTTAATATTTTAATATATTTGGGCCCTGTACTTATCATTTGACTAAATTCATTTTTTTATTATATTTGTGCAATAATTACGATAGTTTAATAATTTATATTATGCACATGTTTTTCTTAATAGTAAAGTCTATCTCTTTAATAATAAGAAAAAACTAATAGTATAACATCCCTACTTTTAGAATAATAAATTTTCATTTAAAAAAGATAATGCACAATTTAAAATATTAAAAATGCACGATGTTACCATTACATGTAGGTAATGTTTGGAAAACTATATTATTCTTTCATTAAATAATAATATATACCTCACATTGTTTGTTTTAGTACATTATTTTCAATCATTATATACAATCTTATTAAATACAATTGATTTATAACTTATTATCACTTTATAAGTAAGTCCTACCAGTTTAACTAATTTTTTTTAAAATAAATAAATTTTACTTCAATTAAAATATTGACCCCACCAATTATACCTACATGTCTAATATTATCATTATACATCAATTCATTTCATTTTAGACAAGTTATCAAATACTATTATTACTTTAGACACATTCATTTACTAAAAAAGTGTATCCACCAAATAATCTATCATATGACTACATCAGATCATGTATTAGGCTATATAAATAGTATTTTAGCATAAATATAGTCTCATCTACCTTTCTTATACAAAGTGTTAAGGCTAAAAATATTTCTCTACTTGATTAAGTAGAACAATAATTTATAAGAAATAATTGAGAGTGTACACTACCCTAACAAGCACTATTCTAATATTACACCAAAGGATTAGACAAGTGCAAAACAAAATACAACTAGAAGGAAAATAAAAGTGATGCAAATATGAATACAAAGAATATCCAAATTAAAAAAATACAGGTGATAAATAGTAATTAGTCACAACTATCATCGAAACCCTAATCATCTTTGTTGGACCCCTCAAAATATTCCTACAAGTATAGATTGCTCATTGAATGGGGAAGTGATCATAAAATGGACATTATTGTTCAAATGTACTAAATAAACCAATACTACACTGACCATGGGAATGCCACATAGAACACATAGAAAGTAATAATATAAAAAAATCCATAATATA
The DNA here is from genome assembly GCA_039764185.1 of Tamarix austromongolica. Classification (NCBI taxonomy): domain Eukaryota; kingdom Viridiplantae; phylum Streptophyta; class Magnoliopsida; order Caryophyllales; family Tamaricaceae; genus Tamarix; species Tamarix austromongolica. The sequence goes on from CM077810.1 coordinate 20,154,865, forward strand.
GTATAAACAACTAAATACACATCAAAAATAAATATGATAATCATGTAATAGCTTACACAATACAATATATCACATACTCAACATGTTATTTCTTATCAGGAAGACCAATCTAATACCAAATCAATCATAATCACTTCATTATGCCAATTCATACTAAAAGGGTAACAACTAAGCCATACTTAATGCACCTTTATTAAACAAGGGTAGTGCACTGAATCAACTACTAAGCCACCACATAGATAAATTCATTTAATTACTCTAGGGGATTCAATGGCAACCCACGGACACTTAACTTGGTTACACTAGAGCACAAGGTCAGATAATACCCTTAACCTTTATAACCTAGGAACAATAATGTAGCCCAAGTTATAGTAGTGCAAATGGAACAAAATACTATCGCATCTTAGGTCACTTAATACTTAAAGTATTGATACACTCTAATAAGACCAAAGAACTAAGTAGAGTAGATATAGGGCCTTAGTCAAATGGTGAAGCATCTAACAATCCACTAAAACATATTGAGAACCCATACCTTGTCTCCAAGGTAGCTAAATCCAAAGAGTATCTAGTTAACAATTTGGGGTCTTCTTCTTTAAGTATTAATGATTTATTGGAGTGAAATCTAACCAAATACACATACCTATGACAACTTCACAATTAACCATTTTAAATCATTTTATTCAAATAATTAAAAAGTTAATCCTAATGTCAATGATCAAAGGTAAAGTTAATGCTCAAAACTATGGTCAACCAAAAGTCCACTAAAGTAATTCTATGTCTATGTTATAAATGACCTAAATCTCCTTATATATGAATAACTTCATTTATCACCATTTAAATACCAAACACTACAATAGTAATAATCACAATAAATCATACTATAGATAAATAACATTAAAATAATCATTTTAACATAAATTTATTATTTTATAAAAATTTAAAAGAGAAAAAAATTATCATTTTGCCTTTTATTTAAATTTAAGGTCATCTAGAACATAAAACCCTAATCAGACATATCTAGCATATGATAATTGATGCAAGAGTATCTATAGCTCACTCTCAATCTTATTCTTCAAAAGATGAAGAATAAGAAGAATTGGCATACTTGGAAATAGAACCCATTATACATGAAAATTCTTATGCTTATATCATTTTGCTAAGTAATTTTTGTGGGTATTCTATATGTTTGCAAGAAGTTCAAAATATTGAAGATCTTTGATATGCAAGACAATGGAATGGCATTACAAGAATTACAAAGTGCATGAAAGAACAAGGCTAAAAGACACAAAGTTAGATTACATATATTAAATATTAGTATTACATAATAAGAGTTTGTAACTTTATTATTTTGTTATATACTTTGTAATGCTTGTATAATATCATTGTAATTCTTTTTTATATACTTGTATCATGCATTAGGACGTTGATTCATTAATAAGGGTCAAATGATGGGATTATTAATGAAAAGGGCATGCACTTGTGTATATATATATATATAAGGACTTGTACACCTTGATCTCAATATTATTAGAACATGAATGATAATCATATGCTTTCGAAAGAGAGAACAACACAAAGCCATGTGTGTTTCTTCTTCTTTTGTTCTCCTTATTCAATTGAGATCTTTGGAGAATAGTAGAGAGTATTCTATTGAGAAATAAAAGATTTTTCTTTAGAATGATAAAGATCTTAGATTAGATCTTTGCCACCCTCCAAGTGCTATTTGACATCAAATTCATCAACTTCCATATCAATTGAAACTTTGAAGATTTTGCAAGACTTGAGGCCATAGAAAAAGTTCCTGAAAATGTTGAAGATTATTTAGTGATGATTTTCCACAACAATAATTCACATACTTAGTCATATATAACATATTTATGGAATACTTGGTGGAAAAATTATAGATTACATGTGAATTGACAAAAATATTCATAGGACACTTAAATTTTAAGTCTTTCATTTCTACACCTCAACATGATGAAACTCTAACTTATTACTTATCAAACTATAAGTAAAATATCTAAAGTGTCCAATGGCAAGCTCAAAAATACAAGGTAGTTTTCCAATAAGGACAAAAATATCCTTGGCCAAGTCACTTATACATGGTACAAATATACCTTATTCCAAATACAAACCTATACTATCATGCTAGCATATACATATTATAATAACTCATTCAACATGCTCATATATAATATTTCATGGTTTACATACATGGAGAAATTTGCAACATAGTAAGATGTATATAAATTTGCATGAAATCACAAAGAAGCATTAAAACATACATATGTAGAAATAAAACCCTATCACACTTCTAACATGAAGTACCACATATTTAGGGGGAATATAGATTTACCTCCTATCGCTCTAATCAATCAAAAATAAAATAAAGAACCACAGAGCCCTTAGCCTCCAACTTAACCTTCTTCTTTTTCTTAAAATTATGCAACTCAAAATTAGCAAAGATTAATTTTAAAAAAAAAATAATGAGAAACAAAAAAAAAGATTAAGATAAAAAATAATGATGGTGTATCCTAACTTTAAGGTGTTCAACAAGAGAAGTAATTTTATTCAACTTTCTCTTAAATGTAAAACTTATACTTAAAAAATTGAATAAAAGAGTTAGACAATGGATTAAGTGTAGAGAACAGCATAAGAACAATGATGGGGGGAAAGAATAGGAGGGGTTTAGTTATCTAACAAGAAGAACAAGGAAGGTGATTCTTCAAAATATTGAAGAACTTCAAGGAGGAGAGAGTAGACAACACTTGTACATGAGGTTGAATGAGGATAGAACACAAATGAATGACATATAGAGGGGGTCAAATTTTTCTATGGAGAGAAAGAAAGGGTTGAATTGGGGTTGCTTGATTCACACTTAAGTAAACGAGATTGATTAAAGGAGCAAAGGTGTGAAAGATAGTGGTTGGAAGCTAAGGTGAAGTGATTTAACCTAAGATTTTGATTAAAATGAATAAGGAAAGCAACAATCAAATCAAGATAATAAAAAAAAGGGTTATGGATTTAGTCCCTATGTTCAAAGAATTTACCATAACATTCTATGGGTCAAAATAATATAGATGAAAAACCAATTTTTGAGATATTAATTGGAAAAATATCAAATAAATCCAAAATAAATATTTGAGAATTAGGAAAATGTGTTGAATAAATTTAAGAACCCTATTATTAAGAATATTGGGAGGGATTGAATTGGAACACAAAAAATTGCTCCCTAATGGCTAATTGACCTCCATATGCCCAAAAACCAACTACTTATTGCCACTATCCCCAGTAATCCAGCATCCAACTCTAGTTGACCCCCAATTACCTAAACCGATTTCCAGCATTTTAACCTAAATTAACCAATTCATTTTCACCCTATATTAAAATACAAATAAAATAAGACATTTACAATACACTCATATAAATTCTATGTTCAAATTCACATAAAATAATGAGTAAGAATTATAACTCTCAATTAGGGTTTGTGAGGAACATAATGTTATAAATAAACACCAATAAACCAAGTGAAAGTGTAAGCCCCATATTTTTGTGCATTTTATTGAATGAGAAGTTGTGCTATATATTAAGAATCGATAATGATTGATTTTGATTTGGAACCATAATTTAGTTTGAGAAAAAGTTGGTTCTAAATAATTTTTTGAAATGGATCAAAATGAGTTTTTAGGCAAATAAAATGATTAGTTTGTCATTTTAGCCAAAGGATGTTGCTCAACCAAACTGATCGACTAGTTTGGGAAATTAATTGACTAGTTTGTAGAATAGTTGATTGAAAGGACAAACCAATTGATTGGTTTGTCAAGCTGAGTACATTTTCAAAATCAATTTTTCTAGGAAAACATCTTATACTAAAATGGAACTTTGATAATCTCATTCTAAGTTATTCTTTAAATATTATTAACCTTTCTTATCATTTATTTGGTTGAATTTTCTACCTCAAACAGATTTGAGGGTTTGATTTGGGCAATTGAGGGGGAGGGTGACCTCAGCTTTATCCTCTTCGACCTCTCTCCTCTGTACACTTTTAGAATAGTTTCTTCAATTCCCAAACATGTGTTTTATGAATAGTGTCTAGCCACACTCATCCTTATACTAATTTGTTGGTTATAAACAACCCTAATTGCCCCTTACATTCACCGTTCTTTTAGCCACCGAAATGTTCCAACTCTGTCTAACCAAATGTTCTTTCCTATTAAATTCAAGCTTAGTTTTAGTTTTTATCCACTCTTCTAATCCTTTCTCTAGCTTCTTCTTGTTTATATTTAAGTAGGGGAGGGTTAGATTTAGAAGAAAGTTGAATCTCTCTTTAGCCACAAATTCTTTCTATTTTTCTCTTAGTTTCTGTAATTTGCTCTCTCCTAATTTGAATTCTAATTTATAAATTATTCATTTAAGTTATGAAGCTTTATCTTCCTTTTTTAAGGTTTATAAGTTGAAAATCTTCTAGGGCAAGTTTCCCTAATTGTAGAAATTTTTTTCTTATACCAAGTATGTCATTCTAAATTTTAAAATGTCACTTACTTAATCATGTGTTGTGGTGAATTCTTTAAAGTTGTAAGTTATAAGTTGGTATGAGATTTGGTTTCACATTGATGCAAGTTTATTACTTTATGAATCATGAGAAAATGAATGATTTTAGTGAAATGATGTTGATTTGATTAATTGTGAAGTATGTTTTAGTTTATGAAGTGATGAAGTATTGGTATGATGCTATGACATGATTTGGTTTGGATGTGGTAGAATTTTTGAAGGTAAATTGCATGATAAATGTCTATTATGCACTATCTGGGGGCAAATCAATTGGTTATTTAGGCTAAATCAATTGACTAGTCCTTAGAACAATCTTCTAGTTAGCCCAAATTGATCTACTAGTAGGTTTATAGAGAACTTATCTGCTCTATGCTTATACGTACCCATCTACTAGTTTGGTAAAACCGATAGACTGGTCTCTTAATAGTCTAATGGTTTGGCCAAACTGGTTGATTATTTCAAGAAAACCCTAAATTGGGCTAGGCTAAACCGATCAATTGGTTGGCCCAAATTGATCAGTAGGTTGGTAAAATTGATCAACTAGTTAGGCCAAACTAATCTACTAATTCATCCATATTGTGTAATTTTGATCTATTAGGTTAGATATGCTTCGAGACTATGTCTAACACTACTATATAACTATTTAATGTGTGAAATATATCTGTTGGCATGGATTGACACCCTAATGAATACACTAAATGGAATATGATTCATGAAATTTGTAATGGGTGTTTTAAAGGCCTTAATGCGTAAACCCGAGTAAGAATTTGATGGCTTTAAAGGGGAAATGAAATATGGACGTTGGCCTAAAATAGATTAATCTAAGGAATTTAGTTAATAGTGAGTAAGTATTAATGGAGATCCCACACATAATTAGGGATGGTATTTTGTTAATATAGAATAAGTATGTGAATTTTTTCTTCCTTATTGTATGGGCCTTGTGTGATCACATAACATTGAGAATAATGTACTAATCACTTAAAGAGAAAGATAATCGAGTTATGTTTGGTTCTAGGTCACCCAATCCTTAATTATCTAATGGGGGTTAATCTTATTTCAAGCATTTATTGGTGCCTTTAGGAGGGATCCTAGTGGATCCAGGTATCTTACTTACTCTAAACACTGATAATGTACTAAGAGTTATCGATACTAAATAGTCTGGTTACTTAGATGGTTTTTGGATTCACCCTAGACATATATCTATTGGTTGTTACTTGGCTTCATCATAGACTTATGTCCATTGGTGATTACTTTACTTTGGCTTGGACTTTATTTCCTTTGGTTTAGATAGACTTCCATGATATGTAAGACCATAGGGTGGTGTATAATCCATCACTCAATAATAATAAGAACAAGTATTTGGATTATAATTTGACTAATTATTTAGATAGGAAATTGGAAATATAATTTTTTTTAAAGAAAAAAAGAGTAAATGAAAAAGAATCGTAATAAACACAATGGCTTATATATGTAAATGACCTAATGGAATAAGAAAGTGGAAAAATTGCCTATGCTGGAATTATGTGCATGGATGAATCCATGTATTAATCTACAATATTGTGTTTTGTTGTCAAGTATGATGAGCCATGTATGTTATGAGCTTTCTATGTCTGATGAGACCTTAATAGAGAATATACCATATTTATATGAAATATGCATGAGACATGTTAGTATGATTATGATTATATGTGGGAAACCTGTGTGATTATGACTCAAATTAAAGAAGTATCTTAGCTTATTAAATTTGAAGCATACTGATGTGCCCATCTTATCGGTCACCTGCTCATTCCCACAAGTAAAGGGTCATGTGCACGTTTTTGGAGAGAGTCGATACTAGGCCAACGACGTGTTGGGCATAGGTTCTAAGAACTAGGACATCCAAAGATTTTTTTGAGAATCTAAATGAACCAAGGTTTAGGGTTATGACCTAACCTTTTTTTTTTTTGTAATTTGAACGGTGTACTTTATTTTGATTTTCCTTTCTATGTTTGAATATTTTCTAACTATTGAGGTATTGTACATGAATATCTGTATTCTAATATTTGTATAATGTATTTTTGGAGCACTCTACTTTAGCTTTGGTTCATTCATTCTCAAACTTGTATATAATATGCAATGTAGAGCTAATGCGTATCCTTTGCTAGATATGGCAGCAACATCCCATTTTTTTGCTAAGTGTTTTGTAATTTTTTGTTTCCACATGGTTTTCAAAACAAAATTTTTTAGTAGTGAAAAGTAGGGATATTACAAAAAGAAAATACTTTTTATTTATAACAGATTATCACTATGAGTTAATTTATCAGAGAGAGTTGTCTTGGGTCTAGTCCCTATGGTCAAAGATTTGATCACAAAATACTATAGATCAAAATAATATGGTTGAAAATATAATTTTTTGAGATATTAATTGAAAAAAATAGCAAATAAATCCCAAAAATGTTTGAAAATAAAGGAAATATTTGGAATAAATTTAGGAACCCAAATATATAAGAATATTAGGTGGAGAATTAAATTGGGGCCAAAATAAATGAAAAATAACATAAGAAAAAAAATCTCACTAATGGCTAATTGACCACCACACGGCCTAAAACCAACAGCTTCTTAGCACTAACCCTAACCATCTTGCCATCAAATCCAGTTGACCCCTAGTTTCCGAAACCTAATTTATACCATTGTACCCTAATTAACCTAATACATTTTCACCCTATATTAAAATGAAAATAAAATATGACATATACATGTAATACTCTCATGTAAATTATGTGTTCAAAGTCACATAAAATAATAAGTTATATTTTGGTCTCTCGATTAGGGTTTATGAGGAACATAATGTTACAATAAATATACACCAATAAACTAGGTAAAAGAAAATATGATTCATTTATAAAGGAATATCACTATGAATTCATAAAAAAATTAATAATCTACCAAATAAAGGGGCCATGAGTCTTATCCCTTTGGTTAAAGAGTTGGAAACAAAATGTTATACATCAAAATAATATAGCTGAAAAGCCAATTATTGAGATATTAATTTGGAAAATATCAAATAAATTTCAAAAACATGTGAAAATTAGAGAAATTTATAGAATAAATTTAAGAACCCAAAAATATAATGATATTAGGGGGGTTTAATTGGATCCAAAGGAAATCAAAAATAACACAAGAAAAAAATTTAGCAATGACCAATCAACTGCCACACACCCTACAACCAACTACTTCTTACCACTAGCCCAAGTCATCGAGCCACTAGCTCTTATTGACCCATAGTTACCCAAACCTAATTTCTACCCTATTTAAGCTAATAAAGTTTTAGCCCATATTAAAATGAAAATAAAATAACATATTTACATTTAATACCCCCGTATAAATTTTATGTTCAAATTCATATAAAGTAATAAGTTAAACTTAGGTATCTTTACTGGGTTTTGTGAGGAAAATAATGTTACAAATAGACAACAATAAAACATATAAAATAAAATACTATTCATTTATAAGGGACCATCACTATGAGTTCATGCAAATTTAATAATTTATCTAAGAAAATAGTTGTGATTTTCTGACTATTGTTGTTGTTGTTATTTCATATTTAAAAATAAATAATAAATAAAATATAATTATTTTTCTTAAAATAGCTCAAAATTATTAAATAAATAATAATATATATATTCTCTTTATCAATTATATAATTTTGGTTGCTATACCTAACTAGTTTTTGTTAATATGTAGTATTTATTCAATAATAGATTTTACTTATGTAATTATTTTCGTATATACAATGTGTTTCATGATATGTCTTCATTTATCAGGTGATTTGCAAGAAAAACAAAGGTAAATCAATAACTTGGCCAAATTCTATAGTATTTGACACTTCCAACTACTAATAGTGTTTTAAACGTAATTTTCTATTCAAACTCATATTGAGATGATTAAATATTTGGTTGGAGAATACATCTAAGATAAAAACAACAAAAGAATTTTTGTGTGCTCCATGCTCTAACTATTTTTTGGCTCAATGGTGTTTGATAAGTTTAACTTCAATGAATAGAAGGATTCATGAAGTCCTTAGTAATATGAAAGTTTATTGAAATATATATATATAATGATTCATATGAAGAAAAATACTATCTTTTTTTATTGAATTTCTCTTCAATTTGGGTCAAGTTTGAGTTAGTTTCTAGGTGTGGATAGGGTTTAATTCAGGTCTCTTTTCACACCGGGTTATGTTAGGTTGGGTATATAAAAGTGCGAGTCATTGCTAGGTTAATTTTAGGTTATAGGTTGGGTCATTTTGGTTTGGATGATTTTAGAATATGTCTTTTCAATTCAAGTTATTATCACATTTATGCCCTTATATGAATTGAGTTCGGGTAAGGGTTTTCAAGATTAGATCATATTGGGTTAGATCAGTTCAAGTGAGGGTCATTATCAGTTTAGTTATCTTTAGGTTATGAGTGGGTTTAAATTTAAATCAAACTCGGATTTAAATTATTTGCATATAGTTAGCTTTGTTAATTAAGCTCAAAGTGACTAAGGTAGAGATGAGGAATGAAGGGGGAATGTCATAAGCTCCAATATTTTCATCTTATATCCAAATGAGACTACTTAGAGCCAAAGGGATGGTAATAAATCAATTCATATATAGCGCAACTAGTTTCCGTGATAACTTCTTTTCAAGTTTTTTTTTTGGCTTAAATTATCTTTAATTTAGATTATTGAAAAAAAAACATAATATTTATTAGTTTTTTCTCTTTAAATGGAGACCTATATTGATATATTTGTTTTACTTGAATAATAATTTATACATATCTTTTGCTTTTTATGTACCTATTTTTCACCACCATAAATAAAATGCTCTTTCACTCAAATGAATTGATATCTCATTGCCATTGAGATAAATTTTCACCATGACTAAACTTATCCTTTACTATAACAAAACAAATCATGTCACACTTCCACCTGCAAAGGAACCCGGTTAGAGGATCTCAATTTTGTTCCCTATCACATGCCTTGAGCAACCATTATTCAATAACCATAGGTTTCCTCCTCTCACCTAGCCCTAAAAATCAAAATTAGTTTTTGATCTTAGGATCTCAAACTAGTATGGGTCCTAAAGGGTTAGAAACACTTCATACAAAGTCTTTCCTTATCCAAAAAATTGTCATGTATAGGGAAAAAAATTATATTCATACATTTTATTTTGTTTAGATAATCAAAATTTACATGAATAGACTTTCCACAATGAGAACATATCATATATTTTTTTAGGCTAACATATTTTATTTTCCTATAGTTTTGTTTTGTTGTTGGTTTTTTTGGTTTTTTTCTCCTATATATCCTAGACCTTATTTGTAGTAGTTTTTACTTTATGCTGCCATACTCTCAACATAATTATTTGCTTTCAACTAACCTTAGTTGCCAGTCGATCTTTTCTCAAGTCTAGAATTTCTAGAAATTAATTCCTTTAGTTTCTTCTTAAGTTCCTTCAATTCACTTTCATCATTTAAACTCTCTTGGAGGCCTTTGATAAATTTTTCTTATTTTCTAATAGATTGAATCAATATCTAGTTTTCTATGATAAATATGGGCACCATTTCCTCCAACCTTTTGTTTTCACTCGTCGCTTTCTTCTTAAAATACTCACATCAAGAATTTGTTCTTTCAATTAGTTCATTTTGCTTCATTTATTCTGTACAAACTTCATTTTAAATCTCAAGTAATCGATCAAATATTTCTATTATTTTCTTTTTGGAATAAGTAGCAAGATTAAATTTTAGATCAGTAATATTTACTTTACTATCATCATCATCTTTATCACTTCCTTCATTAATTATCCATTTTCTATGAGATAAAGGGTTCTTCCTTGACTATTGGAGATGTTGCTCCTGTTTTTCTTGCTATCATTCTTTCTCAATCCACCAATTTAAGTTTTTGTCTAGGGACAAACACTATCATGATGTTCATCCTATTCCTAATCAATTTCTCCATCAATTTCATCATTTCCCTATGCAACCACCACCATAGCATTCTTAGAATCCCTTTTAATAGGACCATTTATATTCATATTTTTTCCCTTTGTCCATTTAGTATGATTTTTGATCTAATAACCTATCTTATTGCACTTGAAACACTTATAAAAAAATAATCTATCCTTAATAATGGAAATGGTCTTACCTTGGTTCCTCTCTAGGTTCCTTATATTGCTTTCGCTCCTAAAGAATTTTATGAATTTTTCAGTTAGAATTCCAAACTCCTTTAAGTACTAAGCCTTTCATCCTCCGTAACTAATCTACTTGAGCAATATATAAGAAGAACTAAACAGAATATAGGATCCCAAGGATCCAAACCAAAATACATAACAAGCCAATCAGAGACTTAACACTCTCAACCCCATATAAGACAAAATTGAGAAACTTGAACAACATTGACATAGTGTTGTATCAGTACAGTGAGCATACTAAGTAAGACCTAATTATCACACATAAGCATGATTCACAAAGAACACATTATCACATCAAAATGCTATCAAAAATTCCCAAGGACATGCAATAATAAGATAGGATTTCATGCTAACATCCAAGTATATACGACATATATACAAGGACAGCAAAACCCTATGGCAACTAGGAATTCAATTATTATTACTCTTCTACATATCGTGATTATATAAGTCCAAGTTCTTATCTTTTTACCTACGGCTGATTAATTATTTTAAAGGGTTTACACTGAACATATATCAATTAATAGTAGGAGATTACCTACAATGGGTTAAGATATACTAAGGACAGCTTTTAAGGGATTCTACACCTACCAAAAACTTGTGTATAGTTACTATAAGGGCTCAGGTAAACAACCATAACAAGAAGAGAGGCATCCCACTCCACAATCAATGGGAAAGCATAAAGGATATATATTCACAAAAAGAATAAATCCATATTATCACGGTAAGCAATCTCAACATATGACCATCACACTTAAGAATCTTAACACATGGTCATCATAGTTACGATTATCCACACAAATGCATCACAGTTAGGAATCTCAGCACAGGGCTAACATGACTCGGAATCAAGAAATAGGAGCTTAGTTTTGCTACACATGAATATTTGGGTTAAGGGGCTAATCTAAGGATGACATGTTGACCTTACATTAAACACCAAATGGTATAGTATCTTTAACATGCAATGCTCACTACCAATAGTCTCTTGCCACAACAGTCTCACCAATTTTAGCCTCATTATTAAGTGTGCACATCCCCTATAGGAATCAAAGGGATCCATAAAGTACAAAATTCACCTATAAACTATATTACTAGCACCTTAATATGTTTTACATAAATAAAAATTGAAAATCCACAAGACATCTACCAATTGTAAAGGATATCTCAAAACCTCTATTAGCTTCATAGGATTACCATAACCTCTCACATCGTAAAGATAATCATTAACATATATAAGTGTTTATGGCTAACATGAAACTTCAAAAAAAAATTCACAAATGAATCCAAACGATGAAAAATCACTAATCCATAGGATAACAATGGATCATAGTATCCTTAAAAATCTTAAGGGGAAACATCCCAAAATCAAATGCTAAATACCACAAAATAATATTTGAAATACGAGACCAGAAGCTATGAGAAAATGTTTTAGCAAGAAAAAGTAATACACTTGTTACAAATTAATAGTTCCATAAACTAATTTCAAAGTCAAACTTAGTTAAAAAAGGCATTAAAGTCCAACCAAACTCATTATTCATTAAATTAGTCAATCAATGACCAAAATACACATTAAATATATGAAACCCAATCTAAGGGTTGAGATACCTCAAAATAGTGCAAAAGCACTAAAAATCCCTTTTTGGCATTGCAATTAGAGCCACAAAAAAAATATAGATATGAATAACTTAACTAAGTAAAAAGAAATGTCCCATGCCAAATTTAAAAAAAACTTACAATTTATAAAATTTACTTTTTATTATGTGATGGAAAAATTTATTTTATACCAAAAGGTTGAAAAATATAAATATAAAATATTTTATTACCAAAAATCACTATTTATTAAGATTTACTATTCACACTTAGTTACAATTCATGAGAGTCAACAGTGAACTGGCAAAGGTCATAGTAAACTTTTGATGCTAAATCTTGCTAAAAGTCATTTTTGGGGTATTTTAGTCATAGCTTGCTTAATTATCCCACAAAAATTATTGATCTTGAGTTAAACAATTTGAATAAATAAGGGCACTAAGAACATGCCTAAAGATGCATAATTTTCAAAAGGAAAATAATAATTTTTTAACAACATCAAAACATTCTAAGTTATATACCAAAAGCTACCTAAACTTGTTAAGGATTAATATGATATAATTATCTTCAATTGAAGTACTAAAAATCATAATCTAAAATATAAGGACTAGAACCTACGTCAAGAGAATGGTGAGCCTCGACACTTTGAAATCATTCAAAGATAACAAAAAATAATTTTAGATGTCGTAAAAATATCATACCTTAAACCTAAGTTCCCACTTAGCAAGAAAAGAAAGAATTAAATAGCAAATACAAATCTCCAAAAATTATTCCTTGAAACCTAGAATAATCAAGAAAAATATTAGAAAAAAATGATCACTCTAAAAAACAAATGAAATGAGATATAATCAAAGATGGAAAGAGGAAGAACTTGTCTTCAAGATTTTGGAAGAAAATCAAGCTTTTATCATTATGAAAATGGAGAAGATGAATTTTGAAAATAGAGGGAGGAATAAGAAGAAAAAGAAAGAAAGTTAGAAAACCAAAGAATGAGAAAAGATAAGAAAAATAGAGGAATCATGGTGGTATAAGGTGATGCAATTGATAGCTATAAAGGTGGTTGGTGGTGTTGGCCACTGGAGGAAAAAAAGAGAAAATAAAGCTAGAAAATGAAGTCTAAAATGAAGAAGAAAGAAAGAAAGGATAGATAAGACCAAAGGTGGAATAAGTTGGATATTTAGGTTTTCTAATGTTGATTACAAAGAGTATTATTGTAGTGGCACAAGATAGGATATTTTGCCAAAACCTAGAGAGTATGTGTGTGTGTGTGTGTGTGAGAGAGAGAGAGAGAGAGGATGGGTGGGTGGGAGGAAGAGAGAGAAAATTTGCACATGAAGGACAAAGGAAGGTAGGGAGATTTTGTAGAAGAAAGAATAGAGAGAAATGGTAAGTAAAGAGGGTCGAAGGGTATTCAAGTAATTTTATGTATATATCCTAATCATTAAGACTTAGGTATATATTTTGTATAAAAATATCTAAAGAAGGAAAGGTGATGGTTGTGCCATATGGGGGAGAAAAGGAGAGGCAATGATTGATCCATAACACTAAAAATGAAACTTTGAGGAAGAAAAAAATGAGTGGATGACACTAAAAGGGTAAAATGGTAACTTTGCTAAGAAAATCGAACTTAATTTGGCTTCTTCATAGAGAGTAGCTACAAAATGGTTTAGGGCCAATAATGAATGTCTCTTATTCAGTCTAATAGACAATGAAATGTTAATATTGGTCATCAAAATATTAGATAAATATGAGGAAAAGTCATATTTGAAAACTTATTATGAACAAACTATCTAAATAAACAAAAATATATATATATTAAAATTAATCACATAACATTTTAAAAACATTTTAAGCTCAAATACATTGAAAAATTGTGATTTCAATTTTTTTTATAAATTTTAGATAGCTAAAAGAGTTATTTCATAGTTTACAAAATTAAATTAGTTTAGCTGAGACATAAATAATAATTTTATTAGATATCTCCTATTAGAATTTTGAAATGCCATAGGAGACTCAAAAACCCAAGGATTCCAAAACTAAAATAATGACAATGATCTAGATAGATTATGATAGCCTAAAGTTATTCAATAGATCTCACATAAATGAACTTATGAGAAAATGTTATGAACCAAAACTGAAATATTTCAAAATTGAAATTAGGGTTTCAAATTTGATAAAGGATGCAATAAAATGTTCAACATAAGATAATTTTATTTTTAAATATAGAATATTCTAAACATGCCAGTATTTTTGGGAAATAAGGTATTACATTGCTACACCCTACAAAGAAACTTTGTGTCAAAGTTCATCCAAACATGGATGAAAAATAAAGTTTAATATAAAACAATGAATCAAAATACTACCCGACAAGATACTAAGGAAAAATTACAATGAAAAAATATGGATAGAAAGAAATGGGGAATGAAATGTTTTAGGAAGAATGGAAGTAAGCATTTGGTTTCAAAATAAAACAAGGACATAAAGGTGGAAAGGAACATATAATAAATACAACCCAACACAATAAACCAAAAGTCTAAAATTTAACAACTACAAGTGATAAATACCCCAAACAACAAATCAAAGAACTTATAAACAAAAGTAAAACATTCATATTAGTAGGAGACTTATATAATCCAAAGACGTCCCACCATATTCAACCCTTAGCTTCACCTATAAGGTACAAACTAGCTCTAACATTTTTTCACCTTAATAACCTTAAGTTTTTCATAATTATATATCACCATTAATCCCTTAATACCACTATCTCTTATACAAAAACATTAACTCTTTGCCAATTGCCAACAAGACAAGTCATTTCTTTCTCTCCTTAAAAGATAAAAGGAACCAATTATCAAAAACTAACTCTTTAAGGAAAAATATAATCAAAACACGTATGATCTCAAATAAGCATACTCTTTACCATAGTATTATTTTCTCTCTTAATTTCCATTCCATGACACTATATTAAAATTACTAGAAAATCCTCAAACACACAAGAACTCTCAATGTTTTACTCAAAATTATACAACTAAATTACTAATAATCAATTCATCGATTACATATATACTCCCAACTTAAACCCCTGTCCTTTATATAGCCTTCCTCATACTATAACCATGAAGCACAAATATCGAACACCATCTAAATAATTTTCCTAGGTTATATGATTTCAAAAGTATATCATTGTTATACACAAGTTCTAACAAGTTCTAAAATCCTATAGAAACCATCATGTGTAGGGAGCATACTTTAATAGGGTAACTAGCCCCTTAAAAAGGAGAATCCTAAGGAACCAACAACACATCAAAAAATGGTCAATATAAAACTAATTAAAACATCAAAATAACTATGTAAAGTGTAAGTTAAACACATGATATGAAGATGATACAAAAGGTTTCTTATGATACTAAGTATCATCCTTGGGAGCTAAGTTATAAGTAATACATACAGAACACATCGAAATATAACTAGGAAGCCAATATAGCTACTCAAAAATCATGCATTACGCATCCTTAAATGCAGTATGACATTAGAAAAATAACTCAAACCCACATCATCTTTACTACGAACCCTCAATTCCAACATGATGCTGGAATCTAACCTTATACAAAGCATAGATACTCATAATATCACTAAACATTTTGAACACTTTGATCACTGTAACAACCATAAACCTTTCAAGATTTAACTATATTCTCTCCTATCTTAACTCAACTATATTGAATAAGCACAGAGGCTTCCAAAAGATATTCATATCACTCCTAGATTTAATCTCCTATCTTAACTCCTAGATATTCTTAGCACACAAGATTACCCGCTAATCTTCTCAGAATAGTTATTCCTTAAAGGGTTCATAAATAAATAAGAACTAAATTCTAGACATTTACTACTAGCACAGGCTATAACTTACCTTAAATCTCCTTATATCTTAGTTAATCAATAAATAACCTCTGGTTCACCCCACTCTTTCATTAACCACATCCTAAATATCCTCAATATCAACTCACAACTATATATCTCTTAGCATCAAAGCATGCAATACACCACTAGTTCCCTACAATCTCTAATTTTTTCTATCATTCCAATGGTTTCACCCTAATAACATATCTGACAAACACAACTCAAGTGCTCAACCCTAAAGAAAATCTACTAAGCTACACATATAAAAAGTTCCATCCTCTTAACTAAGTGTAATTTAACCCTCAAGAATGATAATAAAGGTAGGAAACTAGATAGGATCAAATAGCACAATATAATTGTAACAAACAACAACTACCAAATTTAGAAGCAAAATACAAATAACATAATGGGTTAGCCATGTAGAACACATAGGAATGAAAACCAACTCCAAAACCCTAACTACCACTCACTCATTGAATAGACTAGAATAAAAATTTTCAAATTAGAGATAAGGATTTAAAATATGTATATCATGAAAACCATATCTCATAATGAAAAATTATTCTCAACAACCAAAAAATTATTATGCGAACTTGTTTAGACCCCATTTTTATATCTACAATTTTTTTATAACATATTTTATGGAAGAAAGGTGTTACCATACTTGCTCTATGTAGAGGTATGACAAATACTTGCTCTATAGGGTACATGGCTAATATGTAAACTCTTATCACTACTACGAAAAAGGGAAATAGTAATGGCATATCAATAATGGTGTTTTTAAAACCATTTCTAAAAGCATAAATATTAATGTGTGGGATCGTTGAGGAAGTTTCAATAATGGTTATAGGTTAAATGCGTTATTAAAACCTCCATCCAAAAATTACATATGGTAGTTTTAATAACAATACTTGTGAAGAACATTATTAAAAGTTGTTTTAATAATAGTTCTTGTGAGCACCGTTATTAAAAGGACCTCAATAGTAAATTTTCACATTGTAGTTTTAATAATAGTTTTTGTAAGAGCCATTATTAAAACTCCAATCTTCCATCTATTATTTAATTCATGTATTGTTGTTGTGCAAAAATTTTATACTCTCTTGTTCATTCAACACCTTCCCTCTCTTACTTGTTCTCTTGCAAACTCTTACACCACCACACCATGCACCACCACTCCTCCTCTTCTCAACTTCGGGCAACCGCCACTCGCTCTCTTGAGCACCTCATAACTTTGGGCAACTACTCATTACCATACACCACCACACAGATGTCATTCTCACCATTTCATGTCTTCTCATTCTTGCACACCTCTCAAGCATTTGGTCCCTCTTACTCCATCGTGTTTGTAAGTGGTCAACACCGGTCCTCTTGCTCACCAGCACTCCTCTTGTTGCTACTGCTCCTCAAGCTTATTCTTTTAGTGTGTATATATATAAATGCCTGCATGTTGATGCAGGTTGTAGTGTTTGCTATTGAAAAATTATGGTTTGTTGTTGAAAAATGTTGTTGTTTTTTATTCATTGTGTTGGCGAAAAATGTTATTGTTTGTTGTTAAATTTGTCGGTGTTATTAACATGAATGTGTTAGCCAACCTTATGTATATATATATACCATTGTAGAGCTTAATTACTCAGAGAAATAAAATACTTAAAAATATTAGTAATGTCACTCATAAAAACTATACATACATACATATATATACATTTTCACTAATAAGTATAGGACATTAGGATGTTAGAAAATGCCAATTAAAAATATATTTTACATATATACATCATTAAATGAAATTTTCAATTAGAGTTACATGGTAATAATTTATATTTGATGAGGATTAAATAGTCATAAAATATAATAAAGGAATAAAAGTGAATAAATAAATTAGCCAAATTAACTATGTATAATAATAATAGCAACAATAATAATATATAGGATTTATGAGGATTTAATTATAGTTATCTAGGTTTAAGATTAGGGTTTATTAGGTTTAAGGTAGTTTTACCATAATATATTAGGGATAGGGTTAGGGTTATGGTTTAGTGTCTAGTATACTAAATATGATAATTACTATTTTATCTTATAAAAACTATTATATACATTACTCTCAAATAAAATTTAAATAATATCATATTTTTATACTTATCTTATATATATTATCTTACTAATATATACTTGATTTTACTATGTTGAGCTTGAATGATTAGAAGATGGTTTGACCAAGATAAGTCAAGATTCCATCCATATTTTAAACATGTCAAGTCTAATAAGAGGAAGTTTTATTCAACTTAACTCATTGACAAATCTAGTGGGAGTAAATGAAAGGGTGACATTATAAAATCTTAAACATCTCAAACATATAATAACAAAAGAATATATAATATTTTGGTAATTTATCTTTTATTGATATTTCAAGACACATTTATATCAATAGAAAAATAAATAAAAATCAATTTAAGATTATAAGTTTTATGATGAGTATCTTATGTGGGTATATTGTTAGCTTTACATAGTGGTAAAGATATATCATAATATATTTATGATTTATCTAGCTAGTTAAAGAGTTTATATATTTTGTGATTTAGATCCTTTCAAGAACACCCTTGATGATAAGATTTAGTAGTTTTTCTCATTTGTAGGTTGTGAGATGTTGCGCATTGGTATGACATACCCTCCACCATATCTATGCATGGCACTTAATACTGATCTATGGACTTATGTCATATGGTTATACAACGAGTTTGGTCACTTGTTTATGAGCGGTGCATTATATAACCTATTCCATTTTAAATCGTATCACCTACTATTAACCTTGCCTCAAATAGAGCCATAGTCATTGCCTACATCTATGTTCTATAATCGTTTATCCACCATACTAATGCAACACACCCGAGATTTATTGAAGGTGAGATGTTTACTAGGGATTATGATTGAATAACTAGAGAGTTAAGGGTGATTGATGGTGAGTAGATGTTTCATGATAGCTTGCCTCCGAGTATCCACCTCGGTTACCCCAGAGTAACTGTGACTAAAATCTTTGTTATTGATGTGAAGGAATTAACGACATATATAGATGAGTGGACTCTGAGAGTGTTAGTTATTAGTCATGCTTGACAAGGCTCCTGGTGGATTTAGTATGATGGTTATGAGTTTTTATTACTTAGGTGTTTAGGCTTTAGCAACCTTTTGATGTATATAGTGCTGCTATTGCTTTAACCCTGTAATATGTATATTATATAGATATATATATACTAAATAGCATGGTACATTATACATTAATTGATTTGTAATAATTACTTTTGTGAGGGATACATCTAGATTGAAAAACTATGGATCAAAAATGGTTGCTTACACATTGTTTGTCTAGGGAGTATAATGAAAGCGTGGAGTTTTTCATCAAGTTTGCAGTTGAACATGCTGGGGACTTTAGCAGAATAGTCTGTCCTTGTTTGAACTGTGCTTATATTTAGTGTATCAACACTGATAATTTGAGAGATCATTTGTTTGTGTATGGAATTGATACAAGTTGCACTCATTGGATATGACATGGTGATACAAGGTCTAAATATAATAATGAGGAAGTTAGAAGGGAAAGTAGTGGATCATCATTTGAGAACTATGAGGGATATTCGTTAAAGGAGATGACTTAAAAGGTTGAGGAAAGTGTTTCGAATTGTCCAAAAATATTTGAGAAGTTCTTGAGTGACTCAGAGCAATACTTGTACAATAATTGTAAAACGTTTACTCAATTATCCACTACTTTAAGGTTGTACAACTTAAAAGCATGTAACAAATTAAGTGATTAGAGCTTCATGAAATTATTGTCACTTGTAAAGGATATGCTTCCTAATGATAACATTCTACCTGATCGTATCTATAAAGCAAAGAAGATCCTTTCCTCTATGGGCATAAGTTATGAGAAGATACATGCATTCCCTTATGATTCTATATTATTTTATAATGAAAATGGGTCTTTGGATAGTTTTCCTAATCCTTAATACAAAGCACCATGATACAAGAAGAATAAGGTGTCATCTAAGTTGTTGTGGTATTTTCCTTTAATACCAAGATTCAGGTAGATGTTTAATAATGTCCAAGAAGCCAAGAAATTGAGATGGCATGCTAATGAGAAGATAGATTACAGGCTTCTTAGATATCCTTCTGACTCTCCACAATGGATGACAATTGATGGCTTGTTCCCTAAATTTGGTAAAGAAGCAAGAAACATGAGTCTTGTGCTTTCTACATATGGAATGAATCCACACAATCAAGGTACCTACATTATACGGTCAATGATTTTGGTTATATACACTCTATCTCTATGGCTTTATATAAAACACAAATATATGATGCCATCTTACTCATTTTGGGTCCAAACCAATAGGAGAATGATATTAATGCTTGTTTGGCACCTTTGATTGATGATTTAAAGTTCTTGTGGGACATGGGTGTTGAAGTATTTAATGCATAAAGTGAAGAAAACTTCACTTTAAGAGTAATGTTATTATGTATTGTAAATGATTTTTCAGCATATGGCAACTTATTAGGTTATAGTGTGAAAAGCCATTATGCATGCCAGATATATGAGGAGAATACTTCATTTGTTTAGCTAACACATGGTCAAAAGACTATTTTTCTCAGGCATCGTAGATTTTTACTGAAGAATCATTATTATTATAGGCAAAGGAACACTTTCAATGGCTTTCGGGAAGAAGGGCAGTCACTAAGCCGGTTGACGGGTCGACAAGTATATTTGAAGACAAAAAATTTGAGTGTCAAGTTTGGGAAGAAGAATAAAGATAATCCTCCATCTTTTTGGTGGAAGAAGATGTATATATTCTCTAACTATCCTTATTAATAATCTCTGTAAGTTAACATATCCTTGATATGATGCATATCAAGAGAAATATGTGTGACAATCTTATTGGTACATTACTTATTATTCCACAAAAGACTAAAGATGCCATCAATACTTGAATGGATATGGAAAAAATGGGTATTAGACAGAAACATGCACTATAAGATAATGGAAGAATAACATATTTACCACTAGCATGTCATACACTCTCTAGAAAAGTAAAAATTTTATTTTGTGAATATCTTAACAGGGTCAAGGTTTTGGAAGGGTATTCTTCAAATATCAAAAGGCTCGTGTCAATGAAAGAGTTGAAACTAATTAACATAAAGTCTCATGATTTTTCATATTTTTATGCAGCATTTGTTATTGATAATAGTATGTAGAATTTTGCTAAAGCATGTTCGAATTACTATCAGGAGCCTTTGTTGGTTCTTTAATGCAGTCTGCTCTAAAGTCATACATCTTGATAGTTTGGATGCCTTGTAAATAGGGATTGTGATTATATTGTGCCAGCTTGGAATGTACTTTACACCCTCATTCTATGAAACTATTGTACAGTTAATTGTTCATTTAGTTTATAAGATAAAAATGCTAGGATCTATTCATGGGCACTAGACATACCCCTTTGAGTTGTTTATGAAGTTGATAAAAGGTTATGGTAAGAATCGACATCGACCAGAAGGATGCATTGTTGAGAGTTACTTTATAGAAGAGGTAATTGAATTTTACATGAAGTAATTATTAAATGCTGAAGCTCTTAGTATTCTTAAGTCTTGACATGCAGGAAAAATTAAAGGACGTGGCATTAGGGGAAAATAATTTAGGCATGTAGACCCTGGAATGTTCTATAATGGACATCTATATGTATTACACAACAGTGAAGATGTTCAATCATATATTGAATAACATATGCTTTCTTTAAGGACTAAAAATCCATTAAAGACTGAGAAATGGATAAACAATAAACATAATCATTCCTTTATTGATTTGCTAAGAGATCACATCATTCCACTCATCGGATATTCCCTAACTTAAATTTCCAAAACCCTGCATTGGTTGCCTCAGACCAAATTATAAAGTTTTCTCATATACCAGTTATGCAATCAACGATTACACCTTATGTATAAAACAACAACATGAGAAGAGTACAATGCAAAATAGTGGAGGGAATTTAGTGGCAGAGGCAAAACATGTTACTAGTGCGAAGGACAAGAATCCAACCTATGCAGATATGAATTATTATGGTGTGATTAAATAGAGATGGGAGTTAGATTACACTATATTTAAAGTTCCTGTATTCGGTTCTAGATGGGGTAATAATATCCATAGGATTAGATATGATGATAGATTCACATTAGTAGATCTCAATACGGTATGGCATAAACAAGACCCATTCATCTTGGCATCACAAGCAACAAAAGTATTCTCTATGAAAAAAATGCTATTGAAAGTGACGATGAAAATGATGCAAATTGAAAGAAAGAGTGTGTCTCAACTGTGTAGGCAACTCAATCATTGAACAATGATATCAATAGCATTAATGAGGAGGAAATATATGTAAGGGATAATCATTGTAAAGTAATATATATATATCAAATAGTGAAACTAATCCAAAAAAAAGAAAAAAGAAAGAAAGAAAGAAAAGAAGGTGATAAGGGTAATAATATTATAATATATGATATATGCGGTTGTTTTTTTATATGCATATTTCAAACTTCATCATTAAATATGTATTGTATCGAAAAATAATTTAGTGGTACATTATGGTAATTATATAAAATTCTAACATAATTTATTTATTGATACTTCATAGAGATATAGCTAATAAAAAAGTTGATAGGGACAATAGTCATGAAGAAGGGAAGAGAGGATCTAATATTATGAGAATTACCACCGACATGTGGAAAAGAGGAGAACAAGTCGAGGTTGGATGGAATACTTACAATCTTTCTATTAAACCTTATGCAGACATGTTTCTGAAATACATTTCACTCATCATGTGCAATCATGTTCCTATTTCCTATAATAATTGGAATTAGGCTCCGAAGGGTCACAATGAGCATATTTAGCAGGAAGTCATGGTAAATATGCTATTTTATTTAATCATTTTTGTATTTCAAATGCTATTAATTTCAATACATTAAATCCGTATATATATATATATATATATATATATATATATATATATATATGTTTTATTTTGTAGAGAGTCTTCAATGTCCTAGAGATGAGGAAGAAATGACTTCTTAGACATTATGGTGACCATCTAAGAAAATTTAGGGAGATCTTGGAAAGTAGAAAAATATATAGAAAGAAGGATGACTCTTTACACCAGAACCCACCCAAACATTATGGTTTCATTGATTAAGAAAGTTAGAACCACTTTATTTCATATCACTTTTTGGAGATTTTTAAGGTATTTGTTAGATAATAATTAAAATTTTTGATTAAGAATATTTTATTGATATTTAAATAACCATGTTCTTATATTTTGGCTTGTAACATAGGAAAAAAGTGCTAAACATAAAGAGATCGTTAAGCAGAATAAGTACTGGCATAAAATGGCTCGCAAAGGCTATGCAGGCCTTGAAGAAGGGTTGGTATAAGAATTTGATTTATCTATTTACATGTAAAAGTCTAATGTTATAATAATATTCTTATTATAAGATTATTTTTTAATTTACTACCCATAGCCTAGAACTTGGATCCATCTACTTCGTCCATCAATATTAGTACATTATGGAAGAAGGTTAGAGCACCAAAAGATGGATATCTTAATAACGATGTAGAAGGTGCTAATAAAAAAATTATTAGTTTGTAGATATCCTAAACCCTACTAAGTTTTCTTTGAGAAAACTATTATGTTATGTTCATTCCTATAAGCAAAATTCAAATATATTACATAGATTATAGGATGAACTTGCAACGTCAAATTCTATGGAGAGTGTTGACTAATATAACATTTTGTCATAGGCTACAAGAATTATAAAACACCCTAGAAGACACAAGGGTCTTGGATTAGGGGTTACGAGAATGAGCGTGTGTGGTTGATCTCATGGCTCTCGTAGCACCATTGAGCAAGTGGCTATCCTCACCTATAAGTTAAGCATAGCATTTGAACGGATGGTAACAATGAAGTAAGAGTTATCATTTATCAAATTTCAAGGGTATAAGTCATCCGATTTAGTTGATCATGATCAGCTTCACATACCCAATGTAAATAGTATTAGAGATAGTTGTGAAGCTGATGCGCATCTTTCTTCTCTTTCTGAGGTAAGCATTACAAACTATTAATTGTTATTGAATTTATTTGGTGTTATAATTAATTAAAAATGTATAATATTTTATTTTTAGGGTTTTCATAAATGTGACTTGTTAGTAAATAACCTTTCAACTTTTTTGGAAAAAGGAAGGATACACATCAATCATAGTACCTAAATGTAAATAGTCCATGGGTATAACTTGGCCCTAAATATAGGGCCAGTAAGTATTGACACTCCAATCATTGGTAGTTAACCATTGCCTAGTTATAAAGAAGGTGATGAGGTAGCCACAGTACTAGAAGCTCATCGAAGCATTGTGCCTTGGCCCGTAAATCAAATATGTCTCATGATTGAAGAGGTAATGACATTCGATATCATTATTAGACCTTATTTGTTATTTACATTATTTATACCTTTTTAATATATATATATATATATATTCTCATTACATATTTCAATTATTATTATGAATTAAGGATTTGAAAAAGAAGAATGCTCATAGGTGTAAGGTGAAGAGAGGTACTAGTAGAATGAGAAACATAAAAGATGGTGCTACTAAATGAAAGAAAGCTAAATCAAAATAATCCGTTACCCTATAAAGTATTCCATCTTCAGAGAAGAACTAACCTTCTCCAACACTGGCTTTATTGTATTTCTATGCCCAAAACTACCTTAGTGACAATTATATTTTAATTGAAAGTCATCCTGAGTATGTTGAGAGGGACAACACTACTTATATGGTATTGACAGTTGACATAAGTGACATTTATTATCAAAAATGGATGTCAACCATGAGTTTTGCCATATATGTTATGTAAGTATTATTTTGTATTTTAGATTTTCGTATTTCTTGTCACATTAGAATTTTTATAACCTCTTATATGATTTATCAGTTATTAATAAATATACATTTTTATTGATGTCCATAGGTTGGTAGCTAGTCATGTTGTAGTGGAGGGAATGTTATCCTCTATTGTGTTTGTGTACCCCTACTACATAGCTGACGGTACTAAAATAACATAGGGTAGGCACATAAACTATTTAGCAGATGCCATTTTGATTGAGGAATACAACAAGCATTATCTCATTCCTCACCTAAAAAATGAACATTTAGTTTTGTATGCCATCTGAGCTAATCATAATAAATTCAGTTTGTTTGGTTCCCTTTAAACATATGATATTTATTTTGACGTTGTTCGTCATGGTGGAAAAGAATTTATTGACATTTAGTATAGTTTTTACTTCTTACTTCATTACCTTATTTATGCATATATTCTGCTTTAATTATTTTAGGTATATATAGTTATAATATTATATATCCAACTCTTTTTATTAGAGCACTACAGATAACATATCAAAGGAGAGGTGGAAATGGTGTCATAGATCTAAAGAATCTTGAATATGAGCCTATAATGGCAAATAGGAAGTTAAATATTTTGTATTTTGTTTTAATTCAAATTAGTAACTAATAGTTAAAGAGCTAACTCAATTCATTTGATAGTTTCAACAATAGTAGAACGATGATGATTATGGATACTATGTTTGTAGAGTAATGGATCCGATACTCTAAAACCTATTGGTCAACATAGATCCAAGCCGTGTGTGTTTTTTTTTCTATATTTTTTTATTAATGAATGATTACATATATATTTGGTACTTAAGTACTAATGGAATAATTGAAACTTTTAAATTTGTAGTTTTTTTATAGATGGTTATGCACGAGGCTAGAAATACAACGATGATAAAGGTGATGAAGTTAGAGACCAATAGACCAAGCATATGCACTCATACATTAGACATTAGGGAAATACATTCTACATGCATATTCAGGTTTTTATTTCATCTACCTCTTTTCATCATCTAGGTTATGATCTATGGAATTTTGAATATAGAGTGTAGAGCTACCAA
This sequence comes from Tamarix austromongolica, assembly GCA_039764185.1. Classification (NCBI taxonomy): domain Eukaryota; kingdom Viridiplantae; phylum Streptophyta; class Magnoliopsida; order Caryophyllales; family Tamaricaceae; genus Tamarix; species Tamarix austromongolica. The sequence goes on from CM077810.1 coordinate 20,181,140, forward strand.
GTTATGGTACATCTACTAATTTTGATTCTTGGGTATGCCTAGTAAAATGAGACATGTTAATTAAAGGTTGATTAAAAATATGTAGTATTATTTGGGAAAAAGACATGCATGTATATATGAATTGATGTTGTTTTACATTGTAGATTTGGTAAATATTCGAACATACAACTATGTATATGGCCTGAAACAAAAAAAAAATATCAAAAAATGGACAAGTTTTAATAATTGTTCTTACTTAAAACCGTTATTAAACCATTTTTATAAGATTTTTTTATAACGGAGTTATGTAAGAATCATTATTAAAACCATTTTTAATAGAAATTATCTATAAAAACCGCTATTAAAAGTTCCATATAATGCTCATTTAATCTAAATTAGGGTCTAATAAATGTATAATTAGGTGTGTTTTAACAATAGTTTTAACTAAAAACCATTATTAAAAGATTCATTTAGTGCTTATTTAATATATATTAGGTTTTAATAAATACATAATCAATTATTAAAATCCTGATTTGCTGATATTTTAACAACGATTTTGGGACTCAATTTTGATACATGTCTTAAAAAACTTGTATGAAAATAAATACAAGATCAATAAGATCTAATAGATCTCAAAAAGAATAAAAATAGATTATGGGATCCTCTATATCTAAACCAAAAGGGTTAAAGAGATAACGTGGGACTTAACACTCTCAACCCCACATAAGTTAAGAATAAGAAACTTGCAAGAGTATGAAATAGTGTCACAACGAGCGTAGTAAATAACACCTAATTATGTCACATAAGAATGCTTCATATAAATCATGTTATCAAATCGTAACAATATCAAAACTTTTCGATGAAATGGTATAATAACAAAGGATTGCAATATAACATCAAAGCATCTAAACATATGTTGACAAAGAAATTAAAGCCCAAAAATATTTGTAGGAATTTAAATTTGATTATTATTCTTCAACATATCGTGATCATATAAGTTTGATATCTTATCTTTCGACTAATGGTCACTCAAGCATTTTGAAGTGTTTTCACTAAACACATATAGGTTAGAAGAGATTACAACATAGGATTAAAGCTTTAACAATCATGATCAAAAGTATAAAGGTTGACACCCACATCATGAACATATTCAACCTACAAGCTTTGAAATCATCAAAAAACAATAACAAACCTGCTTAGATGTAGTAAAAAGATCTTACCCTAAACCTAAATTCTAAATTACTGAGAAAGGAAAGAATTAAATATCAATAAAAAAAATCTCCCAAAAATCATCCTTGAAACCTAAACAATTAATAAAAATATTAGATTACACAAAAACCAAATCAAAGGAGATAAAAATCAAAGAGGAAAAAAGAAGAACTAAAATTTAAAGTTTTAAAAGAAAAACAAGCCTCGTCCATAGTGGAAATAGTAAAGAAGGAATTCAAAAATGGTAAAAAAAAGAAATAAGAAGAGATGAAAAGGAATAAAAGTGGAGGAAGAAAAATTGATGAATCATGGTGGTTGTTATAGTGGCATAAGGTGGCACAAATGATGGTTATGGAGGTGGCATCAACCAGGGGAGGAAAAAGAGAGATGATGAAGGGTAAAATGATTAAAGAAAAAAAATTAATGGATTGATAATATCAAGAGGGAATAGGTTAGGAATTTATGGTTTTTTAATGAGGTGTGAAAATAAGAAAAAATGTGTGTATATGTGTGCACGCACGAGCACACATGAGAGAGAGAGAGAGAGAGAGAGAGAAGTAGATTAAGAAATAAGGAAGGAATGGAGAGATATTTTGTGGAGGAAATAAAACAACGAAGAAAGAAATAAATTTTAAGTAAAAAGGGTGGAAGGGTAATAAAGTGATTTTAGGTATATATCTGAATTATTAAGACTTAAGTCAAAAAAAGGTTTTGGGGGTGCCATATATGCTAGAAAATGAGTGTCTAAAATTGATCCATGACAATAAAAATGAAAGGCGGAGATAAATAGAAAATTAGTAGATGACATTAAAAGTGTAAATGGAAAATTTGCTAAGGAAATCAAATTTATTTTGGTTATTTCATGGAGAGATTTAACAAAACATTTAAGTACCAAAAATGAGTGGTTATTATCCATTCTATTCAACAATTAAAGTCTGTAATTGATCCTCACAAGATTAGACATAGATTAGAAAATTAAAAGTTGCATTTAATAATTTAGTATGTCTAAAACTATCTGAATAAATATAAAAATTATAAAAAAGATTATATAATATTTTAAAATTATTTTAAGCTTAATTATACTAAAATATTGTCATTCTAAATTTTTTTTAAATTTTGGAGACCTAAAAGGGTCATTTTGGAGCATAAGCTAGTAAAATAGGGCTAATAAGGTGTAAATTATAATTTTCTCTCAAAGAGCTTTGAATAGAATTTTGAACTAGTATAAGAGACCCATAAAAATCCAAGGATTAAGGAAATGAAATAATTATAACAATATAGATAGAGTATGATAGCTTAAAGAAGCTCATAAAATTTCATAGAAACAAACTTGTGAGAAAGGTTATGCAATTGAAACTAAATGTTTCAAAAATGAAACTAGGGTTTCAAATTTTATAAAGGATGTAACAAAATATTCAAAATTAGATAATTTTATTTTTAAATACATAAGATCAAAAACAATCCAGGTGTAACAGCCTAGAATTTACTATTATTTTTTTGTGTTTAGTGGAAACATAATAACAATATATATGGGTGTTACCACTGTACTCAACATAAATCTGACATACAATACCATCCTTACATCAAATTTAAGGAGAAATAGTTAACAACTTAAAACATGGTAAAATAGAAAATAAGATAGATTCATAAATCTAAACAAGTGTCTGGAGTCAACTTCGAGTACGATACCCAAAATATATAAAAGTAATATATTGGAAACTAAGATTCTCTAAAGGTATTTAGACTAAAAGTGACAACCGAATAACATGGCTCTATATCCCAAGCCCAAGAAACAATATATTAACTTCTCTCCAAGTAGAGCATCATAAGTAGCAAAGTCATCTAATGGGTCCTAAGTAACCTACCCAAAATCCCCTAGGTTATTGCTGATGAGAATGAGAATTATCCATGAAAAGGATGATCAATAAGCTACGTACGATGTAAGGTAATAATATTATCATATCAAGGTTATATAAAGTACCTAAGGTTATAAAGAAGAATAGGAATTCATAATGATTAACACATGAGACTTATGAAAGAGGAGGAATTAATCTTAATCCCATTACTATGCATATCCAAAATATATTTCCTATTTATTTTGAGTTTACAAAACCCATTATTATTAATCTAGTAGAAAAAACTACAACATCTCTTAGGGAAAAATACTCTTAAACTAATATTATTATCTGGTTGAATATGCCTATTATATATCGACGAAACATGCAATTTACTACTATTCTTAAACTAATGGAAATAAATACAACACCTCTTAGGGAAAATATCTTTATAGCCACTATTATCTTCAAGTGGAATGGACACAACACCTTGGTCTTTCACTTTAAGTGATTAATACATTATTCATTATTATTTATCTTTAGGTCATCATATAGGCAATAATATAGATATAAAAAACATGAAATCCAACTTTAAAAAATTATTCAAAATACATAAGGCACAATTGCATGCATATCAAGACATTCCCACATAAAAAGATCATATTTTCCCTAAGAAACCCTAGCTTCACCTTAAAAGTATAACATGTCTCATAAGAATCATATAACCACCAAATTAAACACATATACCTAAAATATCATATTTAACAACATATTAAAAAAATTAAGGTCTATCTTTAATGTCTTACATATATGACAATGGTCTACCTCTAGGGTTATTGTTCATAAATTCTTCCAAAACTACAACTTCAAATTTTAAAAATTAATTTTCCCTTAAGACTTATACTGTAACACCCCATCCCAAAATACTTCAAAATATATTTAAAATTATGTTTACGTAAAATAAATTAAGATTGGTTTTGGAAAGGGCTTAAAATTCTAATGAAAATGTGAATTTCTAGTGTACCGATCAACTAGTGTGCTGACTAATAAACATTTTTGTTCTCGACCAACCAGTCAATTGGTTTACCCAAACCCATTGATTAGTTATTCTATGATTTCATATCCATTTCTGATGTCGATTTGAATTTCTCTCTAATGTTTATGAAAACTTCTTATTAGAGTCCAAATATGCTAATAAGAATATTTTAGTGCTCTATGATTATTTTCACATTATTTAGATCATTACCCAACTTTAATTAGCTAAAACAAATTTAAAATGCACTTTTGAGGCAAGCAGCACCTTCTCTCTTCTCCTTCACATGTCCCACTCTCTTTTGGAAACTAGAGTGCAAGATTAACCTTTTGTACTATCTCCTGACTCACCAAACCATTGCCATGTTGATTCTTGGTTACACTCAACCCCCTATCATACCATCAAGTCATCCCTCACTTCTTTGTTGCCCACACTCAACCTTACTAGTCTCATCTCCCTCTCTCCTATGAATGTCGACCTGGCCTTACCTCAATACCTTTTATTTCTAATCCATTTTCATTTCTTATTATTGTTCTTGCTCTTTTCTCCCTTTTCTTGGTGGAAAATTTCCTATGTGTTAAACATCCCTTCATTCTTCCATTTTCTCCTCTCTACTAAGAAAAATAATGACTAGCTCTATTTTTCTCCCCTCTTTATGCGAATATTGTATTCTTTTCTCTTCTTCTTATCTTATCTTTACTTGTCCCTTTTTTCCTTAACTAACGAAGAATTAAGGTTGAGAAAGGTTGAAGAGTTCATCTCTTTTCTTTGATGTCTATGTTTCAGAAAAAGATGGTGTTTTGTGCTCTCCTTCTTCTTCTAAAATTTCCTTGATTTTAATAAGGTTTTGATGATTTTTAATGGTTTTAACTTTTATTCTCATAGGAATCAAGGTTCTACTAGATAGCGATCAAGTAAGAGCTTTTGTTATAGACAAATTGCTATAAGGTAAGGCATTCTATCTTTAACATAAATGGGTTTCTATGGTTTATTGTCGTTCCATGTGGTTGGTGTATATATGAGTATGATCTAATTTCTATTCTATGATCTGAGCATGCAGTATAATTATTCTTAAGGTAGCATTACTAGATTTATCTAATTTTATGCATAAGTTGGCCAATTGAGCATGATTCATTTAAGTATTTACATTACCATATATCTATGTGATTCTATGTGTGTAGCATGTACTTTATGTTTTTGATGACATAGAAGCATGCTAGGATTCATATGAAAAAGTGTGGTAAATTTTTATGTGTGTATCATAATTATGGATAATGTTTTACCCAGACAAGTCCATTTAGTTCCTCAAACCCATCAATTGGTTATGTAAGAAGTTGAATGGTTAGGATGTTTGGATCAATTGGTTGCAAGATCAGTCAATTAGTTTGATAAACCTATCAACTTTTTTCTGTGACCAATCAATCTATTGGTCAAACCCATCAACAGGTTTCACTATAGATCAAAAAGGTTTGGTCTCTTCCTAGACCTGTCAACCGATTGGACCAAACCAATTGAATGGTTTTTATGACCAGTCAATTGATTGGTCAAACCCATCAACTGATTTGTCTACATGATAAACTTTTTTGGTCTCTGATTAGACCCATCTACAAATTGGACCAAACCTATCGGTTGGTTTCCATAAATAATTGATCAATGAGGCCAACAAGTTGAGTGGTTCTCTAGTTTTATTTTGGTTCAAGTTTGGTACGACCAGACAAGTCGACTAGTCTTAGAAAGCGATGTAGTTACAATAATTAAATTATGATTTCAACTATGACTACCCTAATTTAATAAAGACCGTCATGACTATATTTGGGGACTTGAATTTGATTATGTTTGATTTCACCTCTAAACACCGAATCGATGGATTATATGCCTTGCGATGTCTTTGGTTTTATCACTTGGAAACACCAAATTTGTTTAATAATAAAATTTAATTGTGTTTGGCATTATCACTTGGAAACATCCAATTTAGTTAATAATGGAATTTCATTGTGTGTGTTATTATCACATAGAAACACCTAATTTGGTTAATAATGGAATTTAATTATATTTGGTGTTCTCACTTGGAAACACCTAATTTTGTTGATAATGAAATATCAATTAGAAATATCCATTTGATTATATTTTGATTTTATGATTTATGAAACCACTTGAAAACCCATATTAATGGTATAATATTTCGTTCAAACCTTTTCTCCAGCTCTAGTAGTAGATACTAGGAGTTAGTAGGCAGGTTGCCCTATCATTATATTTTTCACTTAATACCTATTTCCTTCAATACTAGGTTGCGATCAATCGGTGGTATGCGTATATCTTTGAGGTATAGGATTATACTATGGTAAGCAGGCATGGCATCAATTTTTAGTATGGGTTGTAAAGGTATCCCATTACAAGCCCCCTAGCACTTCATATTATCCATTGCATTGGTAGGTGTTTTTACCCGTCTTCGTAGGGATACTCATAGTGTGGTGGGCCAGGTATCCCACTACAAGCCTCCTTAGTGTACTTTAACCATGTGTGGTGGATATGGTATCCCAATTGGTGTGAGCCCTCATGGTAGGTGCACTCAATGTGTAGTGGGTGTAGTATCCCTGAAGAAAACCCCTTCGATGTATCCTAACGCCATGTGGTAGGTGAAGTATCCCATTATGATAATTTATGATTCTATAACTTTCATTCATGGTTGAGAACTGGGTGTAGCCTAATGAACTATCTTATTAACCAAAAATTTGTTTAATCACTAAAGGAGGAATTATAATATGATTTATAATGTATTGATTGTGACGTATTTATTGTTCTTCATACTTCCATGATTTTATGCAAGCAAGTCTTATTGTACTACAACTTGAGATTAAGTGTTGAACTGTATTGATACGATACCATCATTATGTTATGTAACTTTAATGTGTTACATGAGTCTTACCATATTTTAGGTAGTATGTTTTACCAGTACTTCACCATACTGATATTACACTTGTGTGGTCATTGTGATAACCCAACTTCTTGTGAGGGGAGTAGAGGACAAATTATGGGGTTACAACTCTCAGTTGGAGAATGATGAGGATGATAACGTGGGGTATTAGTGAACCATTAATTGGGGCTAGAGGTTTCTTTCTATACCTAAAAGTTAATCTAACTAGTTAGAAGTGTTTTGCCTAGTGCATTGTGAAGTCTTTGTATTTCCAATTATTTAAACTCTTGGCTTGATTTCTTGTACTTGGTTTTATAAACTATCATACTCATTATATCTATAATATTGTTCTTACCCTTGTTATCTTGTATTATCACATTAATGGTATGATCATACATCCTTTTGTTCATTGTCCTGCTTTGCCTTACACCACGCATGGGTTACGTGATGATCACACCTCTCTCATGTGTGATTTGATAATAACATCCCCCAGTTTTATTTTTCAAACACTTCTACATTGTCTTAAAAATAAAATTTTTCTAGTTCAAAAATTGGGGGTGTTACAAGTTAGCATCTTACCCTATGGTTTTAAATTCTAAAGTTGTTTTGCAAAACGAATTTCTTCGGTTTCATCCAAACTTGTAGAATGCAATTTAGTCTTTGAGTGAGCATTGGTGTGGGTTGGGAGTTAGCCAAAATTTATAGAATAGGACTAGATTCTAGCCTTATGTGAAATTTTCTACCTTCATGTGTACTAACTATGTATTTAGTAGTCAATTCCTTTCTAACATCGCTTAGTATTCTAGGGTTTTGATAGCCGCAAATAGGTGTCGTAAGAATTTCATGGAGATGTTAGGAGCCTTCACGGAGTAGAATATTCAACATAAGGAGGCTTTCTAGGCGCCCCCGCCATCTCCTTTTACAGTGCTTCCACTAGAGTTTTGGCTTGTTTTGTTGATCTTCATCGCCCTTTAGTCTTTGAGGGTTAGGAGGACCTGGATGTGTTGGAGCATTGGTTGAGGTACTTTGAGAATATCTTCACCTCCAGTGGTTACCCATAGAGTAGGCAGGTAGACATTGGGGTAATCCATCTATAGGGTCGTGCTGAAGAGGTGAATAGGTCAGTGGTTTAGGGTAGACACTATAGAAAAGTGGGAGACCTTCATCGAGATGCTTAGGGCATAGTTCTACCCTACTCGTATTAGGATGGTGAAGTATGATGAATTCATGGCTTTGTGTCAAGGGATGTGTTTAGTGAAGGAATATTATAGTCGTTACTTGGACTTGATCTGCTTTACTGCAAAGGTTGACACTAATAAGAGGATAAAGGTACACCGATTCCAATTGGAGTTGAGTTTGAGGCTCCAAGAGATGTTAGCGGGGACTCATATGAAGAGCCTGTAGGCCTCTTATGATTATGCCTTGGGGCATTGGTGATTGTAGTGGCCTATCATGCCTAGTTAGAGCCAAGTGCAAGTTTGAGAGCGGTCAATGCCAAGGGGGACAGAATATGTTCTAGACTTTAAATAGTCATCATTTGGGAATGGTACCCCACTTTGGAGGGCAGTTAAGTCAATTGGGTGTGAGGAGTTTCTTTTTCTAGTGGTGTGGTAAGAACCATCTAGGAACGATGGTGCTAGGTAGCTAGTTCAGTATCGCAATTACGACCAATTAGGGTATCATCAATTTAGTTTCATACCATTAGGGGTAGTGTTCTACAAAGGTAGGCACATTAGCAAGGTACAGTTACAAAGATGCCAATAGTTTAGAGTGCTTAGCCAATAGATAATGGATCTAATAGGATTGCTTGGCAATAGAGGATGCATAAGCCCCGTGCTTTTTAGCAAGACCAAGGGTTAGGCAGTGTTGCAGGACCATCTCCAAGTAGTCGCCTAAATGTGATAAGCTAGTTTGAGGCTAACAGGTAGGTTGATGTCATCATAGGTACATTCACGGTTACTTCCCTTCTTGCTTGTGTGTTGTTTAACTCGGGTATTTCACATACCTTCATGTTTACTGCTTTCACATCTAGGAAAACTATGATTCCTTCTGATAGGATAGTGGCTTTTGTTAGGCTCCGGTCTAGGGATGGACTTCCATGATCTAGGCTATATAGAGATATGGCCTTAGTTATTGACAGAATTGAGATTCAGGTAGACATCATAGTGCTTGACCTTCAATATTTCAACATTATCTGTACGATGGATATGCTCTTGAGATATGGAGCTTTGATTGACTATGCACAAGAGAGCGTGGTTTTTAAGGGACCATAGGGTGCTAAGGTATTTTACCGGAGATGCAAGCCTAGGCCCTCAGCAAAGGTGGTGTCCGCAGTGGTGCTTAGTACATTAATATAGACAGGATACCTGCTCTTCTTGTGTAGCATTCATGATCTAAATGTCAAGGAGTTGTCGATAGAGAATATTCCGGTGGTACAGAGTTCCTAGATATGTTTTCTAACAAGATCCTAGGTATGCCACCAATGCATGAGATGGATTTCACAATAGACCTTCTACTGAGGACAGATCCCTAGTCGAAGGGGCCCTATTGCTTGGTACTAACTGAGATGGAAAAGTTATGAACTTAGTTGGAGGATTTGCAAGAGAAGTGGTACATCTAACCAAGTGTACTGCCTTAGGGAGCACCACCCCTATTTGTGAGGAAGAAGGATGGTGGGTTGAGACTTTTCATCAATTACTGTGGATTAAACCAAGTAATGGTGAGAAAACTTTATCCAATATCATAGATCAAGGACCTCTTCAGTCTACTGTGTGGGGCTATAACATTTTTGAAAATAGATCTTAGACTAGGGTATCATCAGCTGATGATTTTCAAGAAGGAAATATTCAAGACAATTTTTAAAATGAGGTATGGCCATTATGAGTTCACAGAGATGTCCTTTGGTCACGAATGCACCAGCGGTGTTCATAGCTCTCATGAACCGCATCTTCTAGAAACATCCTGATAAGTTCGTTTTGGTCTTCATGTAACACCCCTAACTTTTTAACCAAAAAAATTTATTTTTAAGACAATGCAGAAGTCTTTGAAAAATAAAACCAAAGAATGCTACTACCACATCAAATATGCGAGAAGTGTGATCATTACCTAGCCTATGCCTGATGTAAGGCAAAATGGAACAATGGACAAAAAGATGCATGCTTATAACATTAATGTGAAAATATAAGATAATAAGAGTGAGAACATGATTATAGATAGAATGAGTATAAAATTTTACAAAACATAATATATGAAATTGAGTTAAGAGTTTAAATAACTGAAAATACAAAAACTTCCCAATGTAGTGGGTAAAACACTTCTAACCATTTATCCTAACTCTTAGGCATAGACATAAACCTCAAATGCCAAGCAATAGCCTGCTAATAACCCACATCATCACTCTCAGCATACTCTAACTGAGATTCGTAATTTTATAATTGTCCTTTACTCCCTGGAATAGCAGTCGAATCATCACCATGGCTATAGAAGTATAGTATTAATATGGTGAAGTACTAGTAAAATATACTACCTAAAACATATTAAGGTTCATGCAGCACATTAAAGTCACCTAACACAATAGTGATATCATATCAGTATAGCTCAACATTTAATCTCAAGTAGTAGAATAATAAAACATGCCTACATGGAAATCATGGAAGTATATAAAATGGTAAATACATCACAATCCATAAACTATAAACCAAATTAGAATTATTCCATTAGTGACCACACAAATTTCAATTAATAAGATAGTTCATTTAGCTACACCTAGTTCTTCACCATGAACAAAAGTCATGGTAGCATAGATAATCACAATAGGATACCACACCCACCGCATAGTGTCTGGATACCTCTAAGGCACTTTCTTTAGGAATACCACACCCATCGCACATCGAGTGCACCTACCGAGAGGGCTTATACAAACATACCCAAACCACATTGTTGAATTACACATAGACGGCTTGTACTGGGATACCTCACCCACCATATCGTGAATGTCTCCACCAAGAGGGCTAAAAAGTTGGGATACAACATCTATCTAAGCAATGGATAATATAAAGTGCCAAGGGGCTTATACTGAGATAACTCACCCACCCAAATTGGACAAAAATGCCATACTAACCTGCCACTTTAAAATCCTTCACCCTATAGATATGCACATACCTCCTATCGACTGCAACCCACTAGAGAAAGAAATAGGTACTGAATAAAAAATATAACCACAGGATGACCTACCTACTAACTCTTAGCAACTACCTAGAGAGCAGGAAAAAAAAGCTTGAAAGAAATTTTATACCATTATTATTTATTTTCATTTCATGTCACAAATCACAATAAAATCCACATATAACCAAATGGGTGTTCCTATGTAATAATGGCAAACACAATTAAACTCCATTATCAACCAAATTAGGTGTTTCCATGTGATAACACCAAACACAATTAAATTAAATTATTTAACCAAATTGGGTGTTTTAAAGTGATAACACCAAACACATCGCAAGTTGTGAAAGCCACCAATTGATTTTTTAGATATGACACCAAACTTAACTGAATTCCATTCCCATGTACCATCATGATGGTTCTTATTAAATCATGCCAATCATAGTTGAAATCATAATTTAAATGTTGTCAATACATGGAGGTATCAACACAAAATGCCCAAGAGAATAACAATAATTTATAAACAAACTAAGAGGCATTCAGCTAGACCATTCGATCAGTCGGTAAGACTGATTGACTAGTTTTGTTATACTAAACTTAAACCAAAACAACATAAGAGAACCAGTCGACTAGTTAGCCTCACCAATTGACTGTTCCTAGGAACCAATTGACTAGCTTGGTCCAACCAGTTGATGGGTCAAAGAAGAGACCAACCCACTTTAGCTTGTAAAGAAACTACTTAATGGGTTTGGCCAACTGATTGATAGAATATAGAAACAAGTTGACTGGTTTAGTCGACGGGTCTAAACCATTTTTTTTCGTTGAGAACTAGTCAAAGTGTTTGACCAATCAATCAATGGTTCAACAAAACCATTCTATTGGTTTCTCAAGCTAATCTACTAACATTCCGACAAACCAATCTAAAACTCCAAACTATTCAACTACTCATGCAGCCATTCAATAGGTTTGACCAACCAATCGACTGGTATAGGTAAAACACTACCAAACATGCTATACACATGCCAAAATTTACCGGCCTTTGACATTTTAATGTTAACATGCTTCTATGTCATAACAAACATAAAAATACATACCACACATATAAAATCACATGCATACATGGTAATGTATTATCCAACTTATGCATAAAATTGGAGAAATCCAAAAAAATGCTAAATTAGGAAGAATTACACCACATGTTCAAATTATAAAATATAAATTAGATCATGCTCACATATACATTAATACATGGAACCCTAATAAACCACAAAACCCCATTTACGTTAAAGATAAAATGCCTTACCTTGAAGAAATTCTTTTAGCATAAAAGCTCCTACTTGATGACTATCTATTAGAACCTCGATTCCTAAGAGAATAGAAGTTAAAACCATTAAAAAAATGTTTAAATTTTCATTAAAATCAAAGAAAAATTAGAAGCAGAAGAACAACACAAAACACCACCTTTCTTCTCAAAATAGGGTGTCAAAGGAAAAGGTTGAACTCTTTAAACTTTCTCAACCTTAATTATTCCTTGCTCAAGAAAAATCAAGAGTTAACTAAAACCAAGATTATAAGAATACAAAGTAACATAATGCTCACACAAAGAAGGGAGAAAACTAGAGTAAGTCATTATTATTATTTTTTTAGTAGAAAGGAGAAAAGGGAAAAATGAAGGGATGTTCAACACTTGGAAAATTTTCCCACCATGAAAATGGAGTTGAGAGTAAGAAAAATAAGTGAGAAATGAAAGGCATAGAATAAAGACTAGGATGAAATTTATAGGAGAGAAGGAGATAATACCAGTAAGATAGAGTGTGAGCAACCAAGAAGTATGGGCTAACTTGATGGGGTGATGGGGGTTTAGTGGTGTCAGGAATGAGCATGCAGTGGTTTAGTGAGTCAAGATATTTTACACAAAGTCATTCTTGCATCCAACTACTAGAAGAGAGAGGGATTGAGTAGGGAGAAGATAAAAGGCAAGGCTTACCTCAAAAGTGCTCTTAGAAAAAAAATTAGCTTATTAAAATTATGTAATAAAAAAATAATGTAAAAATAATCCCAAAGGTCTAAAGCATGCTTATTAGCATAGTTGGACTCAATTCATAATTTTTCATAATTATTAGAGAGAAATTTAAATCAAAATTAGAAATGGATCTAAAATCGTAGAACAACTAGTCGATGGGTTTGGGAAAACCAGTTAACTTTTTTATTGAGAAAAAAAAATGAAAACCACTTGTGCACCAATCGGTCGATTATATAAACCCATCAATCGATACACTTTAAATCCACATTTTTGTTAGAATTTCAAGCCCATTTTAAAACAAAATTTTATTTATTTATATCAACATAATGTTTAACTCATTTTGTAAGATTTCTGGATGGGGTATTAAATTTCATCAACGATAACTTGTTTTACTCTTGGACTCATGAAGAACACGATTAGCACCTTATTTAAGCTTTGGAATTGCTAAGGACCCATCTATTGTATGCTAAGCTCTTGAAGTGTGAGTTTTTGTTGCATGAGGCAACTTTCCTTGGTCATGTCATCTCAAGGGAAGGTCCGTCGATAAGTCCTTTGAAGATTTGAGTAATGTCAAAGCAGACTGTATTGACAAACGTTAGGAAATTTCATAGTTTTCTAGGGCTAGCAGGTTACTATAGATGGTTCATCTAAGAATTTTGAGGATCACTTATTCTTTGATTACTTAGTTGAAGAAGACGACATGATTTCGTTGGGACAATAAGTGCACAAATTATTTTGAGGAGCACAAGAGGAGATTAACTTCAGCTCAAGTGCTTACCTTACTAATGGGTATAGAGGGGTTCGAGGTGTATAATGATGCATCTATGTTTGAACTTGGATGCATGTTGATGTAGAAAGGAAGGGTTGTGACTTATGCTTCTCTCCATTTGAAGGAGCATAAGCAAAATGATTTGACACACAACCTTAAGCTATTTGTAGTGGTATTTGCATTGAAGATCTAGAGACATTATTTTTGTGGAGTGCAATTTAAGTTATACAAAGACCATAAGAGCCCCAAGTACATCTTCACATACCAAGAACTGAACGTAAGACAAAGGAGATGGCTAGAGTTAGTAAAGGACTACGATTTAAATTTGATCTACTATAAGGATAAGGCCAACATCGTAGCAGATGCTCTTAGTATAAATACTTTACATGCCTTAGGTTCATTGGTTGTGTCGAATTAGATTTTGTGATATATTTAGGAGTTGAGCATAGAGATCATTGGATTCAAGGATCTTGAGATAAGGGTGAGTGCCCTCTTGATCACCTTGACCATCCTCAATGAGATTAGATCTTGTTATCTAGGAGATGTTTAGCTCAAGCGGATGAAGAAGGTAATAACCAAGGCAGAGTAGTGGGGCTAGAGATTTTTGAGAATGGTAGTATAAATTTCTGAAGAAGTTGGTGCATCTCACAGATTTGTGGGGAACTTAAAAGGAGGATCCTAGAGGACGGTCATAATGTGCCTTATTCCATCCATCCTGGAGGGGATAAGCTATAGAAGGATTTGAGATAGATCTATTGGTAACCCCATATAAAGCAGTAGGTTACAAATTTTGTGGCCTGGTTCTTGATGTGTCAAAAGGTTAAGGTGGAACACAAGCATCTAGTGGAATTAGTATAACCATTAGAGATCCTTGAGTGAAAATTAGATAGTAAATTGATGGACTTCAAGGTTGGATTCGCGAAGACTCGTAGTGGTTTAGATTCGATTTGGGTAGTGGTTGACCAGTTGACTAAGTCTGTGGTATTCATACCGATGAAGTCAATGTGGAGAATGGAGTAGATGGAAAGTGATTGCAGGAAGCATAAGGCTTGGCACCATGTGGTTCCTAAGGAAATTGTGTTTGACTGAGATTCTAGATTCTTGTTACACTTCTGGAAGAAGTTGCAAGTAGCTTTCGGGACATAGCTTAAGATGAGAACAAATTTCCATCCCACTATAGACGAACAGACTAAAAGTACTATTCAGACCTTAGAGGATATGATTTGGGCACGTGTACTTGAGTTGTAGGGTAATTGGGAGGATTTTTTAGACTTGGTGTGGTTCTCTTACAACAACAATCATCATGCAAGTATAGGGATGGCACATCTTGAGGAACTTTAGGGACAAAAGTGTCGTAGCCCTATATGTTTGAGCTACTTTAATGAGCCAATTGTGTTGTGATCAGAGATGGTAAAGGATACTACCAAGTAAATTAGGTTAATTTAAGACCTAATGAAGGTAGCCTAAGATAGACAGAAGAGTTATGCAGATATACGGAGGAGAGTGGATGAGTTTGAGGTAGGCGACTAAGTCCTTCTAAGAGTTTTGTCAACCAAGGGAGTGATGCATTCTAGTTATAAGGGCAAGCTTAGCCCAAGGTTCATTAGGCCATACAAGATTTTGAATTGGGTCGGAGATGTGTCTTACCATCTTGCCTTACTTATTAAGCACTCCCATGTGCATAACATTTTCCACATCTCTCAATTGAGGACGTACGTGCCAGGTCCATCACACATCATTTAGTAAGAGTCGATTGAGCTCAATGAGATGTTAAATTATGAGGAGTGACTATTGAGGATCCTTGATTCCACTACTCAAGATAAGTAATCAAAGATTGTTGCACTCATGATAATCTTGTGGTCATATAAAGGGGCAGAGGAGGCTACTTGGAGTTTGAGGAAGAGATCAAGATGAAGTATCCAGAGTTGTTTGCTTAAGTGTGTTGTGCGGGTAACCCCACCTCTTATAAGGGTGTACTACCCTTCTCTTGTGTATTAACCCTTAGTTTTTGTAATCTTTTGATTGATGGATTAGGGTTTCCTTATGTTAGAACTTATAAAAATATGTTTCTTTTGTGGATGTTAAGGAATAAGTATCTTTTAAGTGGGTAGTTTTGTAATATCCCATCCAAAAAACCTTTAAAACGTGTTTAAAATTATGTTGATATAAAATAAATTGGTTTTGGTTTTGGAATGATCTTCAAAATGTAAAGAAAATATGAACTTTAGGTTTATCAATCATCTGGTTTATCTAATTAATCAATTGGTGCACTGAGTAATTGACATTTTTTTTCTCGACAAACTAGTTGACTAGTTTGCCGAGACCCATTGACTAATTATCCTATGATATCATATCCATTACTAATTTTGATTCAAGTTTCTCTCTAATATTTGTGAAAACTTTTGATTATAGTCAAATAATGCTAATAAGCATACTTTAGTACTGTAAGATTATTTTCACATTATATAGATCATTACATAATTTTAATTGACAAAATTTTTTCCAAAGAATGCTTTGAGGCAAGACATTACTTCTCTCTTCTCCCTCACCTATCCCTTTCTCTTCTAGTAGCTGGGCAGCGAGATTAACTTTATGCACCATCTCTTGACTCACCAACCCACTTCCATGATCATACCTAACGGCACTCAACCCCCCATCACACCATCAAGTCAGCCCTCACCTCTTGGTTGCTTACACTCAAACTTACCAGTCTCATATCCCTCTCTTCTATGAATATCAACATATGCTTGTCTCTATACCTTTTTTTCTAATCCATTTCCATTTCTCACTTATTGTTCTTTCTCCCATCTCCATTTTCTTAGTGGAAAATTTCCCAAGTGTTAAGTATCCTTTCATTCTTCCCTTTTCTCCTCTCTGTTAAGAAAAATAGAAACTAGCTCTAGTTTTCTCCCCTCTTTGTGTGTGCACTACATTCCTTTTTCTTCTTCTAATATTGGCTTTAGTTATACCTTGTTTTCCTTAAGTAAGGAAGAATTAAGGTTGAGAAAGGTTGAAGAGTTCAACATTTTCCTTTAATGCCATATTTTTTGAGAAAAATGTAATGTTGTGTTATTCTTCTTCTTCTGACTTTTCCTGGATATTAATAAATTTTTGAACGATTATTTTTAATGGTTTTAACTTTTATTATCTATGAATCAAGGTTCTAATAGATAGCTATCAAGTAGGAACTTTTGGTGTAGAAGAATTGCTTCAAAGTAAGGCATTCTTATCTTTAACATAAATGGGGTTTTGTGGTTTATTGGGGTTCCATGTGGTTGGTGTATATGTGAGTATGATATAATTTGTATTCTATGATTTGAGCATTTGGAATAATTATTCCTAAGTTAGCATTCCTAGATTTTTTGATTTTATGGATAAGTTAGCCAATTGAGCATGATTCGTTTAAGTATTCACATTACATTGTATCCATGTGATTCTATGTGTCCAGCATGTATTTTTATGTGTGCGATGACATAGAAGAATACAAGGATTAATATGGTCAAATGTGGTAAATTTTGCTGTATGTATAGCAAGTATTAGTAATATTTTACTTAGACTAGTTGATCGGTTCCGTAAACCCATCAATTGCTCGTGCAAGCAATCAAATGGTTTGAAGTTTGAGATCAGTTGGTTGCAAGATTAGTTAATAGCTTCGATAAACCAATAGAATAGTTTCTATGACCAGTTTATCAATTGATAAAACCCATTAATGGATTTCTTTGCACACCAAAATGGTTTGGTCTCTACTTAGATCAATTGACCAGTTGGACCAAACTAGTTGAGTGGTTATTAAGATGAGTCAATTGGTTGGTCAAACCCATAGACTAGTCTCTCTACAAGCCAATATAAGTTAGTTTTCACATAGACCCATCGATTGGTTGGACCAAACACATCGACCGATTCCCATGAGCAGTCTATCAATGAGGCCAACTGGTTCTCTGGTGTTGTTTTGGTATAGGTCTCGTACGACCAAACTATTTTATTGGTCCCAAAGAGCAATTAACAAGTCCAAATGAATTCCGCTTGGTTTTTTTATAAATTACTATTATTATTCTCTTAGGCCTATGGTGTTGATACCTCCATTTATTTATAATATTTAAATTATGATTTCAACTATGACTACCCAGATTTAACAAGAATCATCATGATAGTATTTAGGGGCTTGAATTTGGTTAAGTTTGGTGTCATCTCTAAATACCCAATTGGTGGCTTATATGTCTTATAATACGTTTGGTGTTATCACTTAGAAACACCTAATTTGGTTAGTAATTGAATTTAATTGATTTTGGTGTTATCACTTGGAAACACATAATTTGGTTAATAAAAGAATTTAATTGTGTTTGGTGTTATCACTTGGAAACACTCATTTGGTTATGTGTGGATTTTATTGTGATTTGTGATATCACTTGAAAACACATATTAATGGTAAAAGATTTTGTTTGAGCCTTTTTCTCTAGATCACAGGATAGTTGTCGGGTGTTAGTAGGTGGGTTTCCCTATCGTTAAATTTTTTACTCGGTACCTATTCCCTTCTCTGCTGGATTGTGGTTGGTTAGGGCTATGCATATATCTTTGAGGTATCGGATTATACTGTGGCAGGCTGGCATAGCATAGGTGTCCAATACGGGTGGAAAAAAGTATCCCAGTATAAGCCCCCTCGCACTTCATATTGTCTATTGCTTAGGTGGATGTGGTATCCCAACTTTTTAACTCTTGCAGCAAATACATTCAAGGTGTGGTGGTGAGTTATCCTAGTACAAGCCCCTATAGTACACTTCAATCACATGGGGTGGATGTGGTATCCCGATTTATGTGAGCCCTTGAAATAGGTGCACTCGATGTGTGATAGGTGTGGTATCCCATTTTAATTATTTATGCTGCCATGACTTTTATTCATGTTGGTGAACTTAGTGCAGCCAAATGAACTATCTTACTAACCATAAATGTGTGTGGTCACAAAAGGAGGAATTCTAATATAGTTTATATTATATGGATTGCAACATATTTACTATATCTTCATACTTCCATGATATTATGCTAGCATATTTTGTTATACTACTATATGACATTAAGTGTGGGTTGTACTGTTAAGATATCACCATATTATCATGTGACTTCAATGTGTTGTATAAGCCTTACCATCTTTTAGGTTGTATGTTTTACTCGTACTGATACTATACTTGTGTGGTCACTGTAATAATCTGACTTTTGGTTCTGGGAGCAAAGGATGATTTAAAGGATTTCAATCCTCGGTTAAAGTATGCTCAGGGTGATGGCGTGGATTAATAGTGAGCCATTACTTGGGTCTAGAGGTTAATATTTGTGTCTAAGAGTTAGGATAACCAATTAGAAGTGTTTTCCCTACTGCATTAAAAAGTTTTTGTATTTTCAGTTATTTAAACTCTTGGCTCAATTTTTTGTATTTGGTTTTGTAAACGTTAATACCCCCAAAATTTACTCTTAAAAAATTTTGTTTTATTTAAAAGAATTAGCGAAAGCAAAATAATAAAACTGTGAATTCTAGAGAAATTACCGCCACACTTAGTACTAGACCGATTCACTCATACTGTTCTAGTATCAAGTGCTAAGGCTAAAAGAATGAAATACAGATTGCTAAAAATTCAAACCATATTGAAAACAGAGTAGCATAAATAACATTTCACAAGAATGGGATCTACCAATGGTGGTTATAAGAACAAAGATTACATTTTAAACTAGGAATTTAAAAGAGAAAGAGTGAAACCCTAACAATTTCGGGTAATTTTGTACGCTCTTTCCCGTTGCCCACTTGAATAGCACCTCAAAAAGACCTACAAGGGACTATGCCCATTGAATAGGCAGGGGCCCCATGAATGGAACCCTTCAGTACTATGATACTTAGTAACCCTTTAAAACACACTTAATAGTAGGCCTGCAATGCAACACATGAAACAAAGCTATATACATATATAATAAAAAAATGCATACACCACAATTACATACTTAACAATTCCATCAAATACTAATAAGTCATAATGTACAATCAATACTTCTGGGCCTTAAGCCATTAGTCCATTATTATTCAATCATCTCATATTATATATATCCATTTGAGTGCGGGAACCCCACTATTATAGCCAGTGGATTAGAATACATACACAGCAAAACAGTCTTGACCACTATTATTGCCGGTGGATCGGTCTCTAGGGCAGAACGCTCCCGGCCACTATTATTCGTCGGTGGATCGGTCTGGACCCGACTCACATGGTATTTCACTATAAGTGATTAATATTTTTGCATAATTTATTCACATCCATGATTGGTTTCATTGAGCTCAGGATCCCCCAGGATTATCACCAGTGGACCGGAATATATATAAATATCATCCAAGACAACAAGTTCCTAGGCCACTATTATATTAGGTGAACCGGTACTCATAAACATCTTTTCACTCCTGGGCCACTATTATATTTGGTGGACTGGTACTCATAATCATAATCCATCTGGGATCGGCTCATTTATCTTTCACTTTCATAATTAGTGTATTTCCTTTTTAATCAGCACAACAATTTCATTTATTTGCCTCGGATGGAAGATCAAGATCTTGGGACACAAAGGTACACCGGTCGCACTAGAGCATACAAGCTACTCAGTGCCCTTCAACCATCAACCCAAGGACACAAAGGTACCATGGTCGTACTGGTGCATAAAGCTACTCAGTACCCTACTGACAAGAACACCTAATTCATAAGTATGCATACCCCCTAAATAAGTCCGTAGAGCTAGATAGAGTAAGATATAGGGCCTGGCTAGGGCACAAAGGCTCACCAGCAAATACCAGAATAATCGTAGGCTAAACCATGTCTTTAGAGTAGCGACCCCTAAAGAATCATCATTCCCAATCTCGAGGTATTTCACTTTAAATATTATTGTCTTAATTAAGGTGATCATGAAAAGCATAACACTCAGATACTTATTCACTTTCAATCATTCTGATATCATTAGGTATTTCTTATTCATACGGTTATCTAAGATAACACAAAGGAATCATTAAGGCCATCATAATCTCATCCAATTCGGATTCAAGATTCGTTCTCGTGATACTTACTAATTGTCAAACACTATTATCTTACTATTCAATGCTACTTGAGTCTTATTAAAAAACTCTATTATCCCCTCAACATATTAGATACAAATTACTGATTTATCCCTTACTTGTATAACTATTAAGTCATCCTTCCTTACTTGCCAATTTACCATATTACAATTCATGTTGCATAATTACCAAATTACCCCTTACTCATTTTAGGTTACCAAATTATTTCCCACGCGTATTAGGTCACCATTCA
Organism: Tamarix austromongolica; assembly: GCA_039764185.1. Lineage (NCBI taxonomy): Eukaryota > Viridiplantae > Streptophyta > Magnoliopsida > Caryophyllales > Tamaricaceae > Tamarix > Tamarix austromongolica. The sequence goes on from CM077810.1 coordinate 20,202,391, forward strand.
CCTTTCATAATTATTACACTTATCATATTTCCCATTTGGTTGGTTAGATTATCAATTTGCCCTTCTCTTTTGTTATAATTACCAAATTTCCCTTTTATTGGTCAGATTACCAAATTACCCTTCTCCATTATCATAATTACCAAAATACCCTTCGTCATTATCATAATTATCAAATAACCCTTTAGTTGGTTAAATTACCAAATTGCCCTTCTCCATTATCATAATAACTAAATTACCCTTCTTTATTATCATAATTACCAAACTACCCTTTAATTGGTTAAATTACCAAATTACCCTTCTCCATTATCATAATTACCAAATTACCCTTTAGTTGGTTAGTTTACCAAATTACCCTTCTCCATTATCATAATTACTAAATTGCCCTTTTCTATCATCATAATTACTATTTTACCCTTCTCTATTATTATAATTACCATTTTACCTTTCTCCATTATTATAATTACCATTTTACCCTTTAGTTGGTTAAATTATTAAATCGCCCTTCTCCATTATCATAATTACCAAATTGCCCTTCTCCATTATTAAAATTACCATAATACCCTTTTACTTCCAAATTGCCATTTTACCCTTTACTTCCAAAATTACCATTTTGCCCTTTACTCCCAAAGTTACCATTTTACCCTTACTTCCAAAATTACCGTTTTACCCTTTACTTCCAAAATTACTAAAATATCCTTTAACTTCTAAAATTACCATTTTTCCCTTTACTTCCAAAATTACCATTTTACCCTTTTACTTATAAAATCACCATTTTTCCCTTTACTTCCAAAATTACCATTTTACCCTTTACTTCCAAAATTACCATTTTACCCTTTTCTTCCAAAATTACCATTTTACCCTTTGCTTCCAAAATTACCATTGTACCCCTTTACTTTCAAAATTACCATTTTACCCCTTTATTACCCCACTTTTATCAAATTATCATCACTACACGAAATAGTAATATTAATACTCCATTCTCATTATCTAACTCCATCGACTGTTATATTTTGATATAATACTCATTAGCACCCACACATATTAAGCCACGTTCTTGCACAAGACATATTACTAAAATGTCCCTAGGGCTCATAATAATATTATTCATGCATCAATGGTCACAATAACATAATATAACATGGATAAGTACTTGACATTTTCATTAATAACAAAACTCCTTCCTTAAGCAATATTTCCACACATAGCATAGAAACTAACGTACTTTCCTTTTTACCAATCAATGCAAGCAAATATATACATTATATTAACAACATATATCATGCACAACAATATATTAAAATCCTAATGTGCTAACATACATTTATACATGTGTTTAAGTGGGGTCTAACGATTACCATAATTCCCGCAAAATTAAACCTTACCGGTATCTTGGTTAAAGATTCAAGCTTTAAATAGAAAAATCAACACCTAAAAATAATATTAATATTTATCACATTAGAAATAAGAAAACCAAAAGCATAAGACTTTATAAAACTTAATTAATGAAATATTTAACTTAAATATTATTATACCTTAAAATTATTAAAACCAAAATAAACCAAGAATGCAGCAACTCATCCTGCACATGCAGCATGAGCTGCATGCAAAACAAGGAAGAAAAGCCTCGAAGGTGGCATGAAGAAGAGAAAGATTGGTTATTTTCAAGTTGGGGTTTTGGGGCTATGAAAGAGGGTAGATAGGAGAGGAGTTAGGGCAAAGGAAGGGTGCAGGGGTGAAGAGGAGGTGTAGGTGGTGGTCATGGATCGGTTGTTGGCGACCAAGGGTGGCAGTGGCGGTAGTGAGGCTATAAAGGTGGCAGCTGAGGTGGAGGTGGCTGAGAAGGAAGGAAAAGGGAGGGGAAAATGAGGGGTTGCTGGGGTTGGTTTCAGCTAAAGGAGGTGTGGGGGTGGTAGAGGAGGTTGTAGGGAGTGGTCAGGTGGTTTAGGTGCCAGCAGAGGAGGCGGGACGGTGGCAGAAGGAGGGGTTATAGGGAGGTTGCATCGAGGGGTGTTCTTGGTCGAGTGTCGGGTAAGGGCGATGAAGAAAGTAAGAAGAAGAGGAAGAAAAGAAGGCCAGTCAGGTGAAGGGAAAGAAAAGGAAGTTGGGTCGGCTCGGTCGGGGGTGGGGGAGAAAAGAATAGAAAGAAGGGGCTAGGCTGGCCTAGTTGCACAGGGAGAAGGAAGTAAAAGAAAAGGAGAAGTGGGCTGCCCGATCGGGAGAAGGAAGAACGGGCCTGTAGCCCAGGTGCACAGGGTGGAGAAGTAGGCCGGGGAAAAAGCTGGCCTGGCGGCCCAAAGAGAAGGAAAAAAGGAAAAAGGAAAAGGAAAAATAGAAAAAATAAAATAATTTATTTTATAAAAAAATAGAATATAATATTTTTGGGAAATAATTTTATTTAATAATTTAATTTAATATAATTAAATATATGGGCTTAAAAAGGATAATTTTAGTAAAATATTAGTTTGGAAAATTATTTAAATAAAAAGAGTATGGTAAAATGATAAAATATTTATTTTAATTTATTAAATTTTCCTATCCAATTTTATATACTCAAAAATCCATAAAAGAATTAAATTAAATAAACTTAAAAGTAAATTTATTCTAAATAAAAGTTATTTATTAAATTATACGTTTTTAAAATTTCGAAGGATTACATAAACTATCATTCTTATTCTATCTAGAATATTGTTCTCATCCTTATTATATTGTATTCTCATAATAATTTTATGAGAATGCGTCCTTTTGCTCGATATTCCATTTTGCCTTGCATCAGGCATGGGTCAGATGATGATCACACATTTCTCATGGTTGATGTATCAGTAACATCCCTCAATTTTGTTTTTCAAACGTTTTTGCGTTGTCTAAAAAATAAAATTTTCTAGTTCAAAAATTGGGATGTTACACATATAACCATAAAATTTTAACACACATTCCTAAAATTTAAATATTAATAATATATTCAAAAATCAAGGTCTAAATCTAATGTTTTACATATACGATCATGACCTTGACTCTGGGGTTATTATTCTCAATAAAAGTTATATTTTTATTTTATTGAAATGAGGTCATTCATAATTATTCCAAACATTCCACATGATAATTATCATATTTTTAAACATTTAACACATTAAAACACCAATGATTCCATTTTTAACCCATATTAACCAAAATTCCCTTAATGTGGCCAAAACATTCATAATCTCACAAAAACCCTACGAGTCCCAATATGAATGGTATTCAAACTCCAACAGACATTCTCATGAAAATAATTAATGACCAATAGATGCATATGATTCAAACATCACATCCTAATTTAGACAATGATTCATGATAACTTTCTTGACTTACAAAAACCATCTTAGCTTACAATGTATATAATCACAATCTTTCACATCTTCCTCACTTTCTCATCTTATAACATAATATATCATACAAAAACATTACCATAATCACATTAACCATATAACAATACCTAAAAAAATTCACACAAATACATACATTGCATACAAAACCCTAATTATGATGTGTATCCTTACCAAAAATGTCTCCAATCTCTAATCACGTATCACAGATGAATCATCCTATTATACCACTAAAAATCAACTATTAATTAAGGGAAATACACCATTAGAACATTAAGAAAAAAATAATGCGAAGGAGGGTGAAAAACATTAAGGACATAAGCAAATTAATTCGCACAAGTGACTAACTAGTTGCAGTAGACTTTGACTTAATCTAGGGGATCCACCTAGACTGACTCACAAAGCTAAGGGAGGCAATTCGTGAGCTCCTCATATTAGGAGGGTGGTAATGTGAAAAAGTGATGATCATGGGGTAGAGTGGCGTGAAGGCTTATTGTTGGTAAGGGTTGTGTTGTATAAGGTGGTGGTATATTTGGGATAGTTGCAAAGTGAGGTTGTGGGAAAATTAGGGGTGGTTTGTGTCAATATTTTACATAGCCAAGGATCAACAACCTTAAGTGCTTACATTATGGCTACTTTACATCGTGAGGAGATAAGGATTTTACAAAGGTTTGAGGGATGAAAATGGCAAACAAGTGATGCATGAAATGTAGAACCATTTAGGGGAGGAAGAAAAAGTTAGGGACAATTTTTGTGAGTTATAAATAATGAAGCAAGAAGGGAGATGGGTATTTATAGGAGTAATTGGGTGAGGTGCATGCTGAAAGATGCAAGGTCGGGGGAAAGGTTTTTGAAGTGGGTTTTGCTTGATAAAGGTCTAAGGAAGAAAGGGATAAGCAACTTGCATAGACGGTGATGTAGGTTAGGGGATATAGAGCAAGTGCATAGGCAAGTGAGCTAGTGTAGTGACAGTGCAGGGCTGAGGGAGGAAAGAAGAAACTATGCATGGGGAGTAGGTTGCATGGCTTGAAGAGGAAGGAAGGAAGAGGCAGATCGGGATAGGGAGAAGAAGAAAAGAAAAGAAAAAACGGAGAAGGAAAAAGGGAAAAGAAAATAAAAGAGTTTAGGGTTAAGATTAGAATTAAGTTAAATTTAGATTAGGATAATTAGGGTAAATTTAATTTATAAATCATCTGAAATTGGTTTATATTAATTTATTAATAACCCAAAACTAAGGTTATGATTAGGCTTAGATTTAAATTTAAGGAATTATGGTAGGGTAAAAATATCAATTATCGAAGATTAGGATTAGGTTAACATATTAATTAATCAATGTTACGATTAGATAAAGTTTGAAGTATATCACTAGGATTGTTGAAAAATGGAGTATTATAGAAGTGAAAAGGATAACTTCAACATAAACAGAATGATGAGGTAGGAAGAACCAAAATTGTGTAAGGGATTTGGTTGAGAAAAAGTGCCTTAAAAGGAATTTAGGAAGAATATTAGTAAAATAAATTAAAATAATACACCAAATAATATGAAAATAATCAATAAAAGGTTTTGTAAACATTTGATTAGGATTAAATTCAAAATAAAGAGCTAAGAAATTCTAGCAAAACCAGTTGATTGATTCAATAGCGCTTGTTCACTAGTTTATCCCTATTAATCAACTACAATTCTCGAGTTGAAAATGTATGTCCTGGTATGAACTAATTGTTTTAGGTATGACCATTCAATTAGTCTTCTTGAAGTACACATTTCCCCTCATTGTAAAGTTGTTTCCGAAATTAAAACTAGGTTGTATACATCAAACACATAATATAAAATATTTTAAAGGTTTTAGGATAAGATAATACACAACCAATCTTATTTAGTGGATGGTAATGAGCATTAATATAAAATGTTTAATGTCTATTATATAACTATACGTCGACCTATTATATGTAAAAAAAAGTTACAAACCCAATTGGTTAAGTAACTTATTAAAATGGCCTACTCTAAAAAAAATGTGACTAATTTTATAAGATTGAAGATGGTGATGATAGGAACGAAATTGCATGTTATAAAGAAAGTGAAGATGCATTTAATCTCAAAGGCTGACAAGGATAATTTTGTAGTTCAAAGCAAAAATTGACTCTAAAATCACTGCGACATTAATGATATAAATAAGAGAGTTAACGCAAGGGCATCTAGTACTAAACGGTGTCAAACACACCGATATAAGTGTAATCAATGTGAGGGACATATCGTGATATAATTTTAGTTTTAAGAAGTGATGTATCGGTTGTTGAATCATTTATTCTTTTTTTTTTCAATTTGAAGCGCACGACCGGTATAAATGTTTAGGAGAAATAACGTACATTTGATTCCAAAATCCAGTGGTAATAATTTTACGGGTTTTGTTAAAATACACTTGATAGAAAGTCGAGCTTCCTCCAAAGTAAAAGCGCAAGAACAAATAAATAAATAAATAAATATAAATAAATAAAATAATGTGGTGTATTTTTATTTTATTGACCTGTATAGAAGATATATGAATACAATCTAGTACAACATATCTTACTTTTGTCAAATCACAATCTTTAACTATTAACTAGACCACCCCATCATGTTATCCAAAGCATGTTTTTATGAGTAAAATGTCACGCGACATACCCTGGTAAGCGCTCTTCTCTGAACATTAAACCAAAAAAAAAAACACACACACACACGCACATGTATAAATATTATACCGCACACCAATCAAATGAACCACTCGTCGCGCGATGAACGCTAGCGAGATGGCCTCCCAACTGTTTATTTCAACAGGTGGAACTAGTTAATTCCCTGTTCCCTAAGGACCATAAGGGCCATTTTGGAAATTGCAGTTTCCACCACCACGAACTCCCCTGCCACGGCCACCACCGTAGCCTCTGCCAAAGCCTCGACCGTCGGATATACCACCAAGGCCGCCTCCGAAGTTTTGACCGCCATAGCCACCTCTCATGCCCATACCGCCATAGCTAGATCCATATGGAGCACCGCCTCCAATGCCACGGGAACGACGATTGCCATAACCGCCCCCATATTGACCAGAATCATAGCCTACAGTTGTCAAGCTACCGTCAGTTAAATAATTACGATCTTGAAAGCTGTGTGTACATATATTTACCATAATTTTATGTAATGTACAAATTAAGCAAAATGAAGAGAAATTATCATACGGTGCGTTATATTCTAATCACAAAATACTATACAAATTCTAAAACAAAGAAATAATGAAAATTGTCAATAAATTGATAAGCACATCCGTTGAACACTAGTACGTACGTATATTGGTACGAGTATTCTTACCAGAGGTTGGGGCGGAAGCTTGAGACGATGCGCGAAGAACAGTCACAAGGACAAGTACTACAACAAGCAGACAAGCAGGCTTAAATAAATTGCCCATTGCTATCTGTCAGCAAATTGACTCGAAAATATTACAACCCAAGAGAATTGGTTAGATATGGATTCTTCCTTAAGGTTTTGATGAAATACAGAATAGAAAAACCCAGTATTTATGGGATCGTTTTTGCCACACCTAGCCCTATGTAATAAGTAGAATTTGCGTGTTATTCTAGTAACATATATCCATAGGTTGTCTTGTCCGGTAGCCGAAATGATAAATTTGATAGTATATTATAAACGATCAGCTAGCAGATAATACACACACACGTACATATATAAATATAGGCATCTAGCCGGCGAGCTAACAGATGGATGTATGGAATCAAAGCTCTTATGTAGCACGTAACCAAGTATGGACCTCGTAGGTTTCGAATTCTGACTCTTGCTCCCAGTTGGATGCTAATAGGATTTTACTTTGCGAGTAACGTCAACTATAACTTTGAACGTAACCAAATTTGTTGGCTTTTCGACGACCGTTTCACGACATATTTATTCTTTGTATCTGGAAAGAATTGTGTGTACATTTTGGGAAAGAATTGTGTGTACATTTTGGTTATAGAGTTAACTAGCAATTTTCTTTGCAAATATACATCGGTGAGAAGACTATAAGACAAGATCTTCCTTTAGATTTATCTAACATTATGACACAAAACCACGAAACTGAGGATGAAAGAACCACATATTCCAAGTTCTAAAAGGCTTTGGCCCATCCCTATTCGACTTAACACTAAGGCAAATAGGGTTATGATCCAAAAGTGATCTACTTAACCCCAAGCAAAAGAGACCTAGGTACACAGTCAACCAAGAGGGGCTAATTAAAAATCTGTCCAAGAGTCTAGCTAACCCCGCCTTTTGCCACAAAAACTTCAAATTAGAAGGTTTAAAATCAATAAGGCCCATTTTATCAATCTACTCATTAAAGTGTTTAACACTGTTATAGTCCACCTAACCCACCTTTCTTTCACACTACCTTCTGACCTCATTGAAATCTCATATTACCAACAATGGTCTACTGCACTGATGGCCCACATCCCATAACTCATTCCACAGAACCTTCCTATCCTTTAGATCTGAGTGCCCATAAACAAGTAACACCCCACATTCAAACGATTGTGAACCCAAGCCACCTTCAATCAAAATCCACCTACTACCACTCCTGAAACTATGTAAACCAAAAAACTACAAATCCCATCCAATAACCAGACCTCCACTCCTACCATGCGCTACTGAGTCTCTCCATTCGATCGAACCATTCCTCCAAACCCTATTCTTCCATGAGTCCTTCAGAGTATGGTGTTTAGTTTTAACTAGCCCACAAATCCAAGGTCTCTCTTTAGTGATCAAACTCTGGATACTAGATATTTTACCCAAAGCACTAATCCCCCTTACATTCTAACTAATGATTAACATAAGATAAAGCTCAAATCTCCCCTTATTCCGCTACACCCCTTTACAATTGCCTTCTCCAAATCTTCCTTTAACTTCTCCTCAACCCGGCCAACTTCTCTATACATTTGTTTTCCTCTCTGGAGGATAACCCAATATCCTTTTTGAATTGCCAAGATTCTCTTGCTTCTAGCAACTCTTCCTCCTCTACCCTTATCTCCTCTACTACTCGAGCCATCCTTTCCTCCTTCTTACTTTGACTCAGATGAGATAAGTTGACTACAACCTCCTCGAATCTAGGTGGGGTATCATCCAAGGTAATATGAGAATCACCCACTTCCAACTCCCCTACACCTTGAATCCCTAGACCATGGTCTCCCATCACCCCATTTAAATCATTTTCTAACACTTCCTACCTTCTCCAAATTTTGATTAATCTTTTTTCTCCCTCAATATCATGGTCCACACTTGCTATTTTTGTTTTTGCAGAACTGGTATCCTCATCCTCTCCAAAACCCAAACACTCCCTTGGATTCGAAACACCATCCTCCTTTAAACACCCACCATCCTTGTCTTTCGCTATAGCCAGCCCTCCCAAACACTCCAAAGATCTTCCTCTCTCTTCCTCTACTCTTGCCAACTTTGTATTAGCTGATTCGGAAAACCCCTCCTTCTAGGGATGTAAATGAGATGGATTTTTCCTGAAACCCGACGGATTTTATCCGACGGATATTTAAACGGATATGGATACCGATATGGATGGTGGAAAAAAATATCCGTCGGGTTCGGGTACCCGTACCCTTAACCATACTCGTATTCATATCCATACCCGTTTACCCGATATATAATTACATTTTTACCCTTAATTTTAAAATAAATATAGTATAAGTTAATGTTAAAATTGTCATTTGGCTTAATTCTAAATGGGTTTATGCATCGGGTAATGGATTTATCCATCGGATAATATCTATTAACGGATAAACAGATAATCCGTCGGGTAACGGATATCCAACGGATATGGATATGGATGTGTTAGCGGATATGGATTCGGGTATGGGTACGGATTCAGGTACGGATTTTCTTATCGGGTATGGATATACCCGCCCCGTTTACATCCCTACCTCCTTCACACCCCCCAAATAAAATCCTGACTCCAAATCATGGGCCTTCCTCAAGCATCTACCATCCTTGTCCTTCCCCAACTTCGATCCTTTCATACACCACATGGTCTGCAATAGCTCTTCCTCCCCCCATCCTCTCGAGTTGTTAATCTCGAAAGTTACAATCTGCTTTAATTCCTCACCCAACGAGGCCCGCTTATTCCTTGAGCCACTCTTCTCCTTATGGATGCCGCGATATCAAATGCCTTCCCTACGCCTACCTATGGCACCTTGACAACTATGATGCTTCCCCTCTATCTTCCCACATGAAAACCCTGCTTGTCAAGCTAAAGCACTACCCTTATCTCCAACAAAAAGTGCAACATATCATTTCCCTTCCTCCTGCACGCGTGACCTTTCCCCTTCCCCAAGCCTACCTATGTCGGTTTTCAATCTAGAACACTGCCCCTCTACCTTCCCTCGAGAAATCCCAACTGACTGAGCCACATTAATACCCTTTAACCCAATAGAAGACGCTTCAGTTCCTTCACCTTTCCCCTGCACACAAGTCATTTCCACTTCCCCACACAGCCTTAGCTTGGAACCCGATCCTTCAACTCCCATGCACGTCTCCTCCTACACGCCCCCACTACTCGAGAAGAGTGCCTCCTTGCTTGCAGTGGAACTCTAAATGAACCACTGATCGAAGTCACCCCCGGACGGGAAGAAATCCGGACAGCCTTTAGCTTCTGTGCATTAGCTTTCTACCAAGGAATGTAGCTTTGGCTAATCTCTTTAGCCACCACCATCGTTGCAGTGCTCCCTATCTGCACCTCCACTGTTTCATAAATGTCCTCCATGTGTGTAGTATCAAGTAGGATTCTTGTTACTTCCACAAAAATGCCATAATCACCCTCGTCTTCCCAACAAACCCACCATCCCTAAGGAGCCGCTAGATACCTCAGCACTTCCTCCCTCCACGCAACTAGGGGTAAACCCCTAATCACCACCCATGTATGCCAGATAACACAAGCCTCATCCATCTTCCATTTCCTCACCATGGGAAAATGATCCAACAACAAACTACCCTCCTCCAAAGCCTTACTACAATCTTCAATTGATTTGAATGTAATCATAAACTTAAATCTACCAAAATCTCTTACCTTGGTGGCTGCACTCCAATCTTGCATCACTTTTGGAACAATGATCTCAAGCCGGAGAGGTTGGTAGGACTCAACCACCACACTTCTTTCCATCCAATCCAAAGCATCCTTATCTACATGTAGGAAAACCTTATGATAATGCCGGTCTTGATAAGAATAATTGACTCCTCTAACAACCGAGGCAAGGGATCAAAGGTCCCTAAGGGATGGTTTCCATATACCATTCTCCATTCTTCTCCCAACAGCTCTATCCGCCTCTTGGATCTTTGGCTTCAACCTTACGTTCCTCCCAAACAATGCCTTACGAACATATAGCCTGATTCCATGAAGCAACATATTATTAATGCTCCTCACTACCTCAATTGCCTCACTTTCGCGTTTGAATCTAATAAACCCGAAATGAAGGCTTGAACTCTTTCTCTCCTTCCTGCTGATGAAAACATCCACCACATTTTTAGCCATAGCAAAAACATCCCTGACTTCACCTACAGAAATGCCCTTAGCAAGGTTATTATCAAAAGCAATGAAGACATTCCCATCTTTGTGACTAGATGATGTAGAATAATGAGGCTTCAACGACGTGATTCCTCCACGCTGAGGCTTGTTTAGATGTGGAAAGGGATTGGTTCGGTTGCTAGGGTGTTTGGCTTTTGTAAAATGGGTGAAATTGGGTCGAGGGATGGCAGGGTTGATGGGGATGAGGTTAGGGTTTGGGTATTTTTGCATAGAGATCTCTTGCATGGCTTTCAATATGTAAGTTTTTCTTTGATTTTTTATAACATGTATGCCCTTGATGTTGAAAATGGCAAAAATACAAGTTTAAGGAGCTTGAGCAAGACTAAGAGGCTGTACTTTTAGGGATAAAAATCCACTTTGATAATATAGCTCAGTGAATAGAAAATTATGGCCTTAAATTTGATAAAATCTAGGATATAACATTGAATTGGAGAAATAACATATCTTGGATATTTTTGTCCCCAAATATGGACGAACCCAAGAATAATTGAACCTAGAGGAAACAAAAATAAATAAATGCGTAACTTAGTTCTATAATGGGCTGTGGGTGAGTTTGTTTAGGTTGGTGAGAAGAAGACAATGATAATCGAAGAGATAGATGAGAGAGGCTTCTACAGGCGGATATGAAATGCGAATGGAAAACTCGGTTTCGTCCTCGATCGCTAGATTGGTAGCATTCATGTTCCCAAATGTATCTAAAGCGGGGAAGAGGGAGCAGCTATTGCTCAAAGCCTCAAACAGTGCACACGAGTTAAACTAAAGGACACGTTTATTAGGCCATTATGAATAACAAATTAGGATGCCACAACCATTTAGGCCCAAACGGTTTACCCTTCACCCAAAAAACAAACAAAGGATTTTTAAAGTTCACTTATGATTTATCCGAATAGTAGTCAAAGTCCTTGGTCGGAAAACTATTAAACGTTTGTTCATCGATTAGAAAACCTCAAGAATTTTGTGCCCACAACCTGAAATTATACTTTGCTCAGGTTATTGACTTACGGTACTGCCACTCCATGGCAAATGATCGGATATGGAAACGAGTACTTTCTATTTGTTATATAGATCTAAGAAAAAATATATATTGCTATTTCTATACATAAATATTTATCCATATTCAAATATGACGGATATTTTTTTTATCCTCCTTGTCCTTATTTATTTACACATTTATCGGATAAAACCCATTATATTTATGATAAAACCATCATCAGTCTTTAAATAAAAAATGTCTAATGTCATAATTAAATACTTAGATTGTTAGATTTTAGTCATATTTTCACTTTTAGCCTTAAAATATATTGAAGCATTAAAGGTTATATAAATAAAAGGTAAACAAATAATTTTATATCAAATACATAGATACGGATACAAGTAGAAATATAAAAGCGAGTATGAATTTGAGGATGTCTTACCTGTATCCATACTTAAACCTGATGGATATTTTTTCTCTTCCTATCCGTACCCACTTACATATTTAATAGATGAAATCAGTTGGATTTCAAAGTCCATCTAATTGTTATATCCCTACTACTAACCCAACACAAAATATTCACACAATCATTATAGTAATTCCCACACCAGAGCAATAGAGCATGCTTAAACAAAATACTAATTACATTGCAGTAACCGAGTAGATAAAGAAAATGTCCTGACAATTATTCAGTCTATTATGACAACCTAAAGCAGTTCAAACTCAAAAACTCCCCGAAAGCCCTCCTAGACTCCTGGTCCTTGCCGTCTCTCTTAAATTGGTCTGCCTTTCGGAAAAATCTGATCTTTGAGCCACATGTAAATAGGGACCAATACATAATATGTTGCAGCCATGGTACCAAGGAGGAAGCGAATGAGGAATACAAAAGGATTCACTGGTTTTGATATATCCTCTGCCTTCGGACCAAGCTGAATAATATGGTACAAAAAGTGAAGCATGCAATGAAAATCCTGATGAGTTTCCGGAGGACAGGAATAACTAGGAAAGCAACAAAAAAATGAGCTACAAAAGCATATATACAAGAATGAAATGCCCGTCACACTATGTAGCTCATGCCATCTCAAGAATTTTCTATTTCACAGCTTCGGTAAAACTGATCCTGATTACCCGAGAAACAAAATGATCATTTTGGTGGTTACAAGTTACACATCCAGCTAAGCAAAGGTCATTGAAAATACATGTAAAAGACGAGTCCATGAAACCAAAAATTCCCCCTGATATTTGGCCTCTTACTCATAAGAAACCAAAAGCTTCCTCCCCAAATCATATTCATAGATTCAGACGATAATTAATGTCATGAAGCATCCAAATAGTTATGTCTTCCTTGAATCTTTTATGGAACACACATCTATAAACCAAGTCTAAACTCATTCTGAATCCCCCAAATGCAATCAATAAAAAGAGAACCAACTACAGAGATAACTAAAAAGCTGTCAACCATATACATATAATATATGCAAAGGACATAAGGATGCCCAAAAACACTGGGCAATTTCTTTGTTTAAGGCATGGCATATTTCACGGTAAAGGCAAAAAAGATGTTAAGTTACTGGGCGTAATCTCAAGGCAATATTAACTGATGAAGAACAAGATTACCTGTAAGGGAGAATCACCAGAGAATGGTTTTACACCAGTAACTGAACATCCCATGATCAACCCATGCCTGCGAACACCCCTATACCACTTTGGGCCAATCCTTTTCAGCTGAACATCTTTGAACCCAGCCTTTTTAAACCATTCAATATACTCTTCTTCCTTTGGGAAGAGCATCCAAACATCTGCAAAGAAACGGGATAGCCAAAATGTTGGATATACTGGACCAATCAGACATGCTTTTCCACCCAGTTTCAACACCCTGTATGCTTCCTTGATTCCTCGTTGTGGATCAGGCCAATACTCAATGCTGAGAAGAAAAAAAAGAACATTAACAATGGAACATCACACTCCTAGAAAAAAGAATGCCTCTGGAAATATTATTAGCCGGTGTGGGGTCATTTTGACCCTTCACATGTTTACTGCATGCCATCCAAAATTCTAGTTCACGACTTGAGGTAAACTAAGAGAGAACCCTTACACAACTCTGTATGAGCTCGCCCCAACACCTAAGCACCTCCTTCCATGACTCTCACTCTCCTTTTTCCACTTCCCCAAGTTTGTCAAACAAAACATAATCCAATGTTCTGATCCTTCAAATCAAGCTCATATATCCCTCATTGGCAGTATTAGAAAGAGCAATGGGTTTAAAGATCAGTTTATTTGTGTCGAATACAATTCAACAATTTACTGCATTGGTAACATCCACTATTATCACAATTTAGTTAATCAAAAAATAGTGCAATCAAGAAATTAATTAACTACACTGGGTATGGCCCAATCAATCCCATAATTGTGGCACAATGAAATTAACGATGGGGCATCCATGTATTGGTTATACAACCCCACACCTTACAAGACATAAGACAGCAACTCTGCGACAAAAATGGCTGCAGATTGCATCCAAATGGTACGGTGTATAGAACTGTTGGATTCATCTCAAACATGAATCCTTCCCCTTTGAGGGTATTTTCCAGGAATTCATAACCAAACTGTGATTTTCCAATAATATTCACCAAATTCATACTAACAGGGATAGCACCACTACTTCGAAGAATTACAGTCTAGAATTAGGCTAACAACACTACTTCGAAGAATTGCACTCTAGAATGTGTCATCTAACAAGAAACAACACACATTTATCAAACTGCAAGCAAGAAAAGCTTTCACTGCAAATCAACGCAAAAGACATGCACAACCAACATTGCAATTTGCCTGCACATCAAAAAAAGAAACAAATGCTTGAAATCAGACCAGATTATAAAAGATTATTCAGTATTAACATACCTTCCAGCAGATACATATCTATCAACATAATCAGTTTTAAGTGGGAGATCTTCAGCATCACCTTCCATGATTTTACACTCCTTCAGTGGTTCCTTTGCCTTAGCTCTAGCAAGCTGGTGAGGTGACTGATCAAGAATTGTAACATTCTTAGCATCAACATGCTTAACTATACCCAAAGTTGTAAACCCAGTTCCACCACCAACATCCACAACAATCAGATTCCTATCATTCAAATCAGCAGGCTCTAATGCATCATCCCTCATATCCTCAGTCCAATGCCCAGGATTGATGATGTGGTCATACACAATTGACAGAAACCTATAGAACCAAAATGCCTCTTTCTTGTGTTGTATAAACCTAGGTTGTGAAGCTGGCCTTGACGCAGATAAACTGCATTTGGGAACTAAGGTTTTGGCCTTCAAATTCCTGGAGCTAGACGCCGAACCAATCTTTGGGATCTGCCCCTTCCCATGAAAACCTGACCTGACAATGACTAAGCCATTTGGAGAAATCCCACTCATCAGCGCGAGCTTGTCACTTCCGTGGAGCGTTGAACAAGCCATGGTGGAATAGATTGAAAATAGAAGAACCTAGATACAGAAAATGAAAATCAAGGCGGCATGGAGAATACCGAGTAGCAATTAAAGCTGGTAATGGGCGTCACTCCAGCTATTAATCGCTATGGAACTTGAAAGTTCTGAAACAATCCAGTGAATAAACAGAATACGCACCGAGAACTGATATTAACAGCTCAGCGAGTCGGGTACAAACAGACCTGATAAGGAAGAAAGGGCTTTAGCCGGATAGGAGAGAAAAGTTATGGTTTTTAAGGACGCCGCGGTCAATTATTACGTAGAGCCGCTGAGCCATGGCCTCTGCAACCAGCCACGCAACACATGACAGCTATTGAAAATAGATACAAGATACTTGCAAGTTGCTACATGTATAAATTATAAATAATAGAACCTCAAGAGTTATCAGAGAAATAAAAAAAAAATATTATTTTAGATAATTATATTGTATTTCCTTTTGAACGCGATGTAACATTTAGATAATTATAGAGAGTTTAAATCTTTAAATGTAGATTGATATTATAAATAATAAAATAAAATTTATGATAGATAATAATGTATGAGATTTTGTCTTATTGTTTGAAGAAAAGAAATCAACCGATTACGAATGAATATTTAAAACAAAAAAAGATTCAAAGTACAATATCGAGAGATATAAGACCATCCATAATAGTTGATTTCTATTTGAGAATAAACTTTACTTTTTGACCAAAATATAATATTAAAATAATAATTGATTCTCATTTTAATTTTCAATCAATTTACCTCTGCTTGATTTTTAATATAATATTAAAATATACAATTCAATCAATTTATACCTCACCATTATTATCAATATTAATTTTTTTCATTTCTATTCATATTTTAGATACAATTATTATTTTTAAATAATTAAAAATATTAATTTTAGAAATAAATATTATTATTATTATTATTAATTTTCATTTTAAAAATTAATAATAATAATAATTTTGAAAATAATATTAATTATAATATTAATTTCATAAATAAAAATATTATTTTTAATTTTGAAAATGAAACAAATAATAAGATTAATTTCAAAAATAAATTTATTTTGAAATTGATTAAAATTAAATATTTATAAAATCATACAATATTAACATATTTACTTTATATATAATAATATTATTTTGTTAATTAATTATCATCCTTCTTACAAATATGTAATTGGTGTTATGAGTTGTTTTAATAGTTAGAGTCACTTTAATAAAATTATGATAATTTATTCATCATGGCACAATAAAAGGTAAATAAGCAGTACAATAAAACGTTAATAAAATATAACAACATAAACTATTAACAATAAAGTGAAAGTTGAAATACAACATGAAAATCATAAACAATAAAATGATACAATCAAAATACGATAATAGCATGAAAATTAATACATAAATATTGAAAACAAATACAACAACAAACATATATTAGTTGTTGTCAAGACTAAAATGATTCCGGGTATACTCAATCAAATCCATTAACAATCAATTATAATACTCCTTATCTCGAACTTGAATTATGTTTTGAATATACTCCATAATATTATATATATATATATATATATATATATTCAGGTGGAACCGTGGAAAGGAATAGAGCTAGCTTTTACAATTATTCTCAATAAGTTATATGAAGGATGAATTTATAAGTCTTTCCGATACTAGATGACTCCACTTAAAATAAAATACCTCCTATGACTATCTTATTTAAGCGAAATCAATTTATTTTTAAAACAAGCTCTAGATCTCAATTCTAAGTTCACTAAGCTTGTCTCAAATGAGTGCAAATGTCTAAGATACAATATATCATTAAAAATAGTTAACGATTCCTCTCAATCAAATAAATGAATAAATAAATAAAACCGTTTTGCGCAATAATATCTTTATAGATTTATTGCATGCTTGACCTTACTACTTGTAAAAATGAAATAAATCGATGGTAGTCAAACATTAATCACGCGGAAGATCTGTTTCAAGCGGCAACTTTTCCTATGACTTTAAAAGTGATATTTCTTAAAGTTGAAACAATGAGTTTCTTCTATCGGCTTTAATGGAAGCTGATTAATTTTTTAAATATTTTTTAGACATTTCGGCCCCGTACATGTCATATGAGTAATTTGATTTTCTTTATTATATTTGTACAATAATTACGCTAGATTAATAACTTATATTATAACATTATTTTTTTAATAGTAAAATCTATCTCATTTTATATATTAAAAAAAAGCAAATAGTGTAGCATCCTCATTTTTATAATCAGAAAATTTCAATTAAAACATAACAATACAAAAGTTAAATATTAAAACACAGGATATTACAACTACATGTAATAATGTTTGGTAAACCATATTATTTTTTCATTATATAGTAATATATACTTCACATCATTTGTTTTAGTTCATTATTTTCAATCATTATATATAATCTTATTATATACAACTAATTTATAACTTATTATCACTTTATAAGTAGGCCCTACCCATTGTAAATATATATATATATATATATATATATAAGATATGTTATTTACTTTTATCACAATAATATCCTTTATTAATTGACCTCATCAATCCCACCCATATGTTTAACATTATCATATACATCAATTCATTTCATTTTAAAAAAGGTTATCAATAATATTATTATTTCAGACACATTTATTTACCAAAAAAAAAAAAACTATCCACCAAATACTATATCATACTATTACTTCATATCGTGTATTAGGCTATCTAAATAATATTTTAGCATGAATATGGTATTCTCTCCCTTTCTTATGCTAAGTGGTAAGGCTAAAAATATTTTTCTACTTAATTAAGTAGAACATTAATTAAGAAACAATTGAGAATGTACATTACAATAATAAGCACTATTCTGATATTATACCAAAGTATTAGACAATAGCAAAACAAAATACAACTAGAAGGAAAATAAAAGGGATGTAAATATGATTCCAAATAATATCTAAAATAAAAAAAATATATATATAGGTGATAAATAGTAAATAGTCTTAACTCTCGCCCCAATCCTAATCGTCTCTCTTGTGACCCTTAAAATATTCCTACAAAGTATAGATTACACATTGAATGAGCATGTGTCCATAAAATGAGTATGCTTATAGAAACGTACTGAGCAACGAATACTACACTAATCATGTGAATGCCACACAAAGTACATAGAAAGTAATCACAAAAAAAAATCATAACATAATATACATAATTGAATACAACAAAAATGATAACCATGTAATAGCTTATATAATATAATATGTCATATACTCAACATGTTATTTCACATCATGAAGACCACTCCAATGTTGAACCAATCATAATTATTTCATTATTCCAATCTATACCAAAAGGATAACCACTAAGCCATACTTAATACAACTTTATTAAGCAAAGATAGTGCGTTGAAGTAACTACCAAGTCACCACATAGATTAATTCTTTTGATTACTTGAGGGATGTGGACATTCACATGCTTTAGTTATACTAGTGCATAAGGCAAGACAGTAACCTTAACCCTTGTAAAACGGGAACAATTATGCAACCCCAATTGTATTGGTGTACAAGGGAACATAATACCCTCTTATCTTAGGTCACCTAATCTTTAAAGTATCGATACGCTCTAAGAAGACCAAAGATCTAAATAGAGTAGATATAGGGCCTATCTAAATTCCAAAGTATCGACCAAAATAAATTGATGGCTCATACCACCTCTCTAGGGTAGCTAAAATCCAAGAGTATCCCATTAACAATTTGGGGTCTTCGGCTTTAAGTATTAATGATTTATTAAAGTGAACTCCAACCAAATACATATACCCATGAGGACTTTACACTTACCCATTTTATATCATTTTATTCCAATAATTAAAAAGTTAATTCTAAGGTTAATGGTCAAAGGTAAAGTCATTGGTCAACCAAAAGTCCACTAAATTTATTCTATGTCCAACTATTCATCACTTACATTTGTTAGGTTGCAAATGACTTAAATGCCCTTATAGATTAATTACTCCATTTATCACCATTTAAATGCCAAAAATTACAATAATAATAATAATAAATACCATAAACATTTAAATAATCATTTTAACAAAAAATTACTATTTTGAAAAAGTCCAGAAAAGGAAAAAATTATCATTCTCCCCTTGTTCAAACTAAATATTATTTAGCGCATAAAACCCTAATCATCCATATCTAGAATATGATATTTCACATACTTATCATACATAACATATACGTGAAAACTTGGTGGAAAATTTATGGAGTACATGTGAATTGACATAAATATCCTCAGGACACTCAAATATTTATTCTAGCATTCCTATACCTTAACATGATGAAACTCTAAGATATTACATGGCTGAGCCATCCATACATGGTATAAATATACCTTTGCAAAATACAAACCTATACTATCATGCTCACATATACATATTAAAATAACTTATTTAGCATGCTCATACATAATATTTCATGGTTTGCATACATGGAGAAAATTGCAACATAACATGATGCATAAAATCACAAAGAAGAATTAAAACATACTTATGCATAAAATAGAATCTTATCATGCTTCTACCATGAAGTATCATATATTTACGGGGAATATAGATGTGACACCCCAAATTTTACTCTAGAAAATTTTATTTTATAGAGGAAGCTTATAACCAAAATACTAGATGTTACTAATGTAATTGATGTAAGTTTGGTTTACCATACCATCCTCACATCAATCACAAGGTTCAAACCATTAATTTTAAAACAAAGTAAATGGAAATGGCATATGTTTTATAATTTTAAATATAAGTTTAGAGATTAACTCTAGGGTACCACAACAAAATACAACAAAAAAGGATACCATTGATTGAAGAGTCAAAAAGGTATTCGGATAAAAACATCATTCGAATATCATGACTCTTCAACCAAACACCTAGTATAGGAAAAATCACACCTCCTTATAAAACGTATCAAAGGTAGCAAAATCATTTAACTGATCCTCAAAAACCTACATGAAAGCATCAATGTCATCTACTCATGGAAATGAGGAGCCCTCCATTAAAAAATGATCAATCCGCTACGTGAGTAAGGTAACAATACAACTAAAATAGGAAAAATATATAATCACATGCATTCACAGGTAGCATACATGCAAGGTGCATAAAGAAATACAAAGTAATTACTATTCTGAATTCGTATTATTAAAATATAAAATGATATATTTATTTATTTACGTTGAGTTTAGGGAACCCTCCTATTCTTAAACAGGCAAAACTGTCTAACACATCTCTTAAGGACCACACACCTGAGCCACTATTATTTTCTGGTGGAATGGATCCAACACATCTCTAGGAAAAACTCTCCCAAGCCACTATTCTTAAATCAGTGGAATAATCTGAAGTACCTTTTAGGGAAAACACACCTAAGCCATTATTAACGTCCAGTGGAACAAACACAACACCTTAATTTTGACTTATGTAATCTTACACTTTAAATAATTAATGTTTTACCCATTAGTAAATTATCTCAGATCATATTCTTATTCACATTGAGTATAGGGCCCCACTATTCTTAATCTGGTGGAATACACTGAAGCACCTCTTATAAACAACACACCTAAGCTATTATTATTGTTCGGTGGAACAGACCCAACACCTCTTAAGGAAAAAAAATCTATTGAGTTACTATTCTTAAACAGGTGAAACAGTCTGAAATACCTCTCATAGATAACACACCTCAACCACTTTTATCGTTCGTTGGAATGGACCCATAAACACATCAACCTAACGCACGTGATCTTTCACTTTAAATATTAGTATCTTATTCATGATTAGCTTGATGAGTATAAAGCAATATTAAATTAAAATATTAGTATCTTATTCATGATAAGCTTAATGAGTATAAAGCATAATTAAAGTAAGCAAGACATCAGCATATAGGTAACAAGTCTGTGAGTACTCAAATGTTAAGATGCTTATTTTTTCCTAAAAATCCTAAATTCACAATTTAGGCATAACTTATCTCATATTGATCATCTATCCACCAAATTTAGTATATCTTCCTCAAATATTACTATATTTAACATACCCAAAATTCAAGGTATAACTCCTACATTTTACACATGCAATAATTACCCTACCTTAAAAGTTACTATTTATAAAGCTTCCAAAACCCTAATTTCACAGGTAAGTCATAACTTTTCTATAAGACTCATATAATTATCAAATTTCATATACATTCCCAAAACACCAATATTAATGACATATCTGAAATTTATGGTCAATCTCTAAATTTTTACACAATATTAATGACATATCATTTTAAGGTTATTATTACTAAATTAGGTAATTTTCTCATTTTGAGGAACTTATGATATTTATAATCACTCTAAAAACTCCAATTGATATTATTAGCATATTTTAAATTTTCTTAACCTCATAAAATACCGAAATTCCCATATTAACTCATATTAACCTAAATGTCCTTAAATATAGTCGATAACCCTTATTTTATGAGAATCTTATATCTTTAATATCATTATTTCTAAATCCTCCATTTATTATCATAAATCTTAAATATACTTATTTACTACATATATTACTTCATTAGGCTCATATTACTCCCCCATATATTATAATCATCCACAAAATACGACTTAGCATAGCAATCATCATATCAACACATCTTTTATTATTCTTACTTTTTTTCTATCATATCATCCATATTATTATATCATATCATTGACAACATGCATTTAACCATATAATCACAATATCATGATAATACACATATCCATACAAGCATTTAACACTAAATCCTAAACCTTAAAAAAAGCCTTCGGTCTCTAAGCACGCTTATCCCATTCCACCTCTTTCGAAACTTTTAGTAAATCAATTGAGAAAAAAATAACAAAATGTCACTAGATATTAATGACAAAATTTAGGAAGGGTTAAGGTAATGGAAGGGTAAAGGAAAGGAGAAAAACCAAACCAAGGCTCGAAGGAAGTCTTGGCCAAAATTAGTGCAACAAGGAGAGGTTTTGGTTGTCTTGGCCAAAAGGGGGTGATGGTTTTGATGGTTGCTGCCGAAAAAGGGGGTAGTTTTGGCAGAAATGGTTGAAAGGTAGGGGTAGGCTTCTATGAAAATGGCCAAAGGTAGGGTGAGTGGTTTTGATGAAAATGGTTGAAGGTGGTAGGGGTGGTTTCAATGATTTTTGCCAAATGAAGGGGATAGGAAATGGTGAGGTTGGCTAGTGTTAGTGAGGAAGGAATGACAAAGGTTGTCGGTGGTGGTGTTGGTGTCTCAGTTGAGCTTGTTCTCTATGGGATTTTGGGGTTGTTTTGGTGACAACAATGATGGAAAAGAAGGAGGGAGGAAAGATATGTTGGTGGCATAATTTTTTCAATAGAAAACAGAGGGATGAGAAGGTAGGTTTAGGCATTAAATGTGCTTCATATACACATTTATGCATGTAGGAAAGGAAAAGGAGGGAGGTGGTGCGATAGACCAAAATTCATCCCCAAACTTTTAAGCTAAGGAGGGAGAGTTGATGGGGGTAGGGGTAAGCTTGGTAGGGGGAGTCATGCACACAAAGGGAAGGGAAGAGAACCAGCTAGGGGGAAAATATAAAGGGAAGGAAAGAAAAAGAAAAAGGAAAAAAGGGAAATGGTGTGGGTTTAGATTTAATTTTAGGTTAAAAATAATTTAAGTTAGGATATTAGGATAAATTAATTAAACGATCATCTAGAAATAGGTTTAGGTTAGAAAAATATTAATAACCCAAAACAAAAATAGGGTTAGGTTAAAATTAAGGATTAGGGAGTTATGGTAAGATAGAAAATTAAATTTTCCAATGTTATAATTAGGTTACATTATTAATTACTTGAGATTAGGGTTAACTCAAATTCACGGTATTATAATAGATTTACCTCCTTTTCAAGTTAATCAAGCAAGCATAAAATGAAGAACCACATAAGCCCTTAGCCTCCCACTTAACCTTATTCTTCTCCTTAAAATTATGTAACTCAAAATTAGTAAAGATTAATCTTAAAATAACAAAGAGAAACAAACAACAAGAATAAGATCAAAATTAATGATTCCATACCCTAACTTCAAGATGGTGAACAAAAGAAATAAATTTCTTCAACTTTCTTCTAAGCTTAAAATTCTTGTACATAAAAAATTATATAAAAGAGTTAGACAATAGATTAAGTGTTGAGAATAACACAAGAACAATGATGGAGGAAATATGAGGAGGGGTTTAGATATCCAACAAGAAGAATAAGGAAGGTGAGTTTTCAACACTTCGAATAAATTTAAGGAGCACAAAGGAGAGAACACTTGTACATGAGGTTGAATGAGGATAGAATACAAATGAACGACATATAGAGGGGGTCAAATTTTCCTACGGAGAGAGGGAATAGGTTGACTTGGGGTTTCTTGATTCACACTTGAGTATATGAGATTGGTTGAGGGAGCAAGGTGTGTAAGAGAGTTGTTGGAAGGTAAGGTAAGGTGAAGTGATTTAGCTAAGATTTTAGCTAAAAGGATTAGGGTGAGCCATAATCTGATCAAGATGAGAAAGAGGTTATGGGTCTAGTCCCTTTGGTTAAAGAATTGACCATAAAATGCTATAGATCAAAAATAATATAGGTGAAAAAGCAAGTTTTGAGATATTAATTGGAAAAATATCAAATAAATACTAAAAATATGTGAAAATTAAGAAAATGTGTGGAATAAATTTAAGAACCCAAATATATAAGAATATTATGGGGAAATTGAATTGGAGTAGAAACAAATAAAAAATAACACTAGGAAAAAAACTCACTAATGGCCAATCGACCACCACAAGTCCTAGAAATAACAACGTCTTTCCACTAGACCATGTTAACTTCCCATCAACTTCAATTGACCCTCGCTTAACCAAATCCAATTTCTACCATTTTAACCCTAATTAACTAAATATATTTTCACCCCATATTAAAATGCAAATAAAAGAACACATTTACATTTAATAATATTGTATAAATTCTATACTCAAATTCATATAAAAATAATAAGTTGCACTTAGATCTATCAATTAGGGTTTGTGAGGAACATAATGTTACAAATAAACACCAATAAACTAAGTAAGATAAAATACTATTCATTTATATAGGGCTATCATTATGAATTCATACAAATTCAATAATTTTTCAAATAAAGGGGTCATGGGTCTTGTCCCTTTGGTTAAAGAGTTGACAAAAAAATGATATAGGTTAAAATAATATAAGTGAAAAGTTAATTTTTGAGATATTAATTGTGAATATATCAAATAAATCCTAAAAATATGTGAAAATAATGGAAATGTGTGGAATAAATCTAATAACCCAAATAGATAAGAATATTGTGGGGAGGATTGAATTGGAGCCAAAATAAATCAAAAATAACACAAGAAAAAAAAAACTCACTAACTGCTAATCAACTACCGCACACCCTAGAACCAACTACTTACTATGACTAGCCCCATTCATCTAGCCTTAGCTCTAGTTGACCCCTAGTTACCCAAACCCAATTTTTACCATTTTAACCCTAATTAACCTAATACATTTTCACTTCATATTAAAATGCAAATAAAATAACATATTTACATTTAATACCCTCACATAAATTTTCTATTCAAATTCATATAAAATAATAAGTTACACTTAATCCTCTCAAGTATGGTTTGTATGATAAATAATTTTAAAAATAAACACTAATAAACCAAGTAAAAGAAAATACTATTAATTTATAAGGGAATATCACTATAAATTCATGCAAATTTAATAATTTATCAAAGAAAATGGTTATGGCTTTCCAACCAAATAATAATTATATTATTTTTATTTATATTTAAAAAATATACAATAAATAAAATAGAATTATTTTTCTTAAAATGTGTCATACTTATTTGATAAATATTAATATATTTTCACTATCTCACTTATATAAATTTGGTTGATATACCTAACTATTTTTTGCTATTATGTAGTATTTAATCAATATAAGATTTTAATTATCTAATTATTTTTGTATATGCAATGTGTTTCATAATACGATTTTATTTATCAAGTGATTTGCAAGTAAAACATACTAATATTATTTTAATCATAATTTTCTCTCTAGAATTAGATTGAGCTAATTAAATATAAGGTTTGAGAATACATCAAAGATAATAATAATAAAAGAATTTTTGTGTGTTCCATGCTCTAAATATTTGCAGGCTTGAAGGTGTAAGAGAAATTTAACTTCAATGAATAGAAGGATAAATGAAAACTTTATCAATATGAAAGTTTATTGACATTTAGGTAGTAATTCATATGAGGTAAAAGACTATATTTGTAGATGAAATTTGAGTTTAGTTTAGCTTAAGTTCAAGTTTCTATTTAGATATGGATAGGGTTCAAGTCAAGTGCCTTTTTCACCCTAGGTTATTTTAGGTTAGGTCTATACAAGTGTAAGTCATTAATAGGCTTATGCCAGGTTATAGGTTGGGTGTTTTGGTTTGTATCATTTTGGGATAGGTTTATTTGGTTCAATTCATTATCATATAAATTTAGTTTGGGTCAGGGTTTTTCAATATTGGGACATTTTAGGTTAGATCTGTTCAAGTGAGGGTCATTATTAGTTTAGCTAATTTCAAGTTGGTTTAGGTTGCTTTGAGCTTCAGGTTGTTATTAGGTTTTTATATATCATAATTGGGTTAAAATTATTTGAATCTAGTAAGCTTTGTCAATTAAACTCAAAGTGATTAATGCAGAGATGAGGAATTAAGGGGTAATGGCATTAGCTCTAATAGTCTCATATAATAGCCAATGAGAATTCCTATAAAGGTGGTGATGAATCAATTCCTATACATTGTAACTAGTTGCTATGCCACCTTTTTTTTCTAGTTTTCTAACTTAAAATATCTTTAATTTAGATTACTAGAAGAAAAAAAACATAATTTTTATTAGATATTTTTCTTTAAATAGATACCTATATTGAACTACTGTTGACTTAAATAATAATTTCTACATATCTTTTGCTATTTGTGTCTATTTTCCACTACCATATATAAACTGCTCTTTCACTCTAATGAATTGATAATATATTATCATTGAGATGAATTTTCACTATGAATAAACTAATCCTTAACTATAATAAAACTAATTATGTCATCCTTCCACCTACAAAGGAACTTAGTGATAGGATCTCAATCTTATTCCCTATCATATGTCTTTAGCAACCATTATTCAAAAACCTTAGGTTTCTTCCTCTCACCTGGGCTTACAAAACAAAATTAGTTTTTGATATTAGGAAATAAAACTAGTTTGGGTCCTAAAGGGTTAGTAATATCTCATACCAAATCTTTCTTCATCCAAAAAACTCTCATGTTTTTTTAAAAATAAAATAAAATAAAATCTATTCATAGATTTAATTTTGTTTAGACATTCAAATCTCATATAACTCAAATTTCCAGAATGATTATAGATCTTATCTCCATTAGGGTAACATTTTTTCTTTTCCTCAAGTTTGATTTTGTTAGTTTATTTTCTCCTATATATCTTAGACCTTGTTTATAATAATTGTTACTTTGTACTACCATAATCTCAACATAATTATTTGCTTTTAACTAACCTTAGTTTCCAGTCCATCCATTCTCAAGTTTAACATTTCTAGTAGCTACATCCTTTAGGTTTTTCTTAATTTCCTTCAATTCACTTTCATCATTCAAAATACCTTGGAGGTATTTGATAAACTTTTATTATTTTCTAATAGATTTAACCAATTTATGGTTGTCCATGATAAATATGGACACCTTGTCCTCTAAAGTTTTGTTTTCACTTTCCATGTTCTTCTTGAAATAATTAGATTGAGAATTTATGCTTTAAGTTAGTTCATTTTTCTTCATTTAGCCTATATAAAACATCATGTTAAGTCTCAAGAAATTAATCAAATATTTCTAGAATTTTCTTTTTAGAAGAAGTAGCAAGTTTATAACTTTATACAGTAATATTTATCTTATCATCATCGTCATCATCAT
Source organism: Tamarix austromongolica (assembly GCA_039764185.1). Lineage (NCBI taxonomy): Eukaryota > Viridiplantae > Streptophyta > Magnoliopsida > Caryophyllales > Tamaricaceae > Tamarix > Tamarix austromongolica. The sequence continues at coordinate 20,229,860 of CM077810.1, forward strand.
TACTTCCTTCATTGGTTTCTCCATTTTTCTTGAGATAAAGAGTTCTACCTTGAATTTTGGAGATGTCACTCCTATTTGATTTGCTATCATTCTTTCTTGATCCACTAATTTAATTTATTATCCAAAGACAAACATTGTCATGTTGTTCTTGTTATTCCTCATCAATTTCTTCATTAGTTTCATCATTGCCCCATGCAACAACCACCATAGCATTCTTAAAATCCCTTTTTATAGGACCATTTCTATTCTTATTTTTTCTTTTTTCCCATTTAGTATAATTTTTGATCTTGTGGTCTCACTTAATGCACTTGAAATACTTATCAGGAAAAAAATCAACCTTAATAATGGGAATGGTCTTACCTTGATTCCTCCCTACGTTCCTTCATGTGATTTCATTTCATTCCTAAAGAATTTTATAAATTTTCTAGTTATAAGTCCAAACTCCTCTATACCATAGTTTTTTCTTTCATTCTCCTTAATTGATTTAAGTATAAAACTTTTATTAGCTTGATGAGATCTGATGAGTTCCTTATAGGCCATCATTGATCTTGTGAGGGTATCTAAATGATAATCTTACATAGTTTTAGTCCTCTAGCTTATGGTTAATCTTGGCTTGTATTCCATGGGTAAACTCCTAAGTATCTTCCTAACCTCTTTTCCTATGGAATAGTTAATATTTAAAAAAGACAACTCATTCACAATCATATTAAATCAATTTAGCATATCTTTTATAGATTCCTTGTGAAACATCTTAAAAGACTCATACTTTTGAACCAAAATGTCTATTTTACACTAATTTACCTCATCAGTTCCTTCATGAAAAACCTTTAGTGTGTCCTATATTTCCTTTGATGTCTTGCAAGTTGATACTCTATTGAACTCATATGGGCCTAAGGAACACTAAAGGGTATTCATTGCACGAGAGTTCTTCTCCAACTTTTTGAAGTTATCTTCAATATAGTCTTCGCTATTCTTCACTTCATCCTTTCTATCAATGGTAGTTTCAATCTTGAAAGTTACATTCTATACCATGTTTCAAAATTAATAATTTTTAACTTATAGAAATAACTCCATCATGTTCTTTCATCAACTATAGTATTACCCATTATACATGGGTGGTCTAATAGTGGAGTGTTTTTCTTGCATCCATTTTGTTCCTCTCATCTTTTTCTCTATAAGGTGTAAGGTCTTTGAGAGAACCTACCTTGACACCACTTGTCAGAGTTAGTATGTAGGAAATACTCCCTAAAATGATATTGAGTGGAACTCAATATAATACCAAATAGGAAGAGTGTTGATTAAATTTGTATGCATAATTCTTCTTGTTCCCACCTAGTTCCTTTTTTCCCTATAAATTTCCTTGTGAAATAAAGTAGAAAATAACTATGAAAGAATATTTATGTGGTTCCTCTACTTGAGAGATACTTCTCTCTCTCAAGTAACATACATACATTATCCTAAAGCTATATCTTTATTAAATAGGTAGCATACAAACTATTAGAAACTCTTCAAACATGCACAACCTAACTTTAGGCTAACGCATACCCTACTCCAAATGCCAATCACCACCTTAACTATAAGATGAAGCACACGAGTTTAGCCTCTTAAACTTGCCAACTATTCTTTATATAGTGATCAGTAAGAATTATAACTTGATAAAAGAATATGGATGAAACTCGATAAGAAAGACAACATCTTACTATACTAGTTAACATCCACCTTCTAAAACTATATAATCATCAAGAGAAAAATTTTGCACAAGTCTCTAATGTTTTTTGGCCCTAAAAAAGTTATATTTTTATGTCTTTGTCTACTCAATCAGACGCACATGATTGGTTGGAAATGCTCTTGGTTAAATAGAAAAACAAAAACATTTTTTTAGCATGAAAGTACTAACAAAATTGGTTTACATAATTATTTTTCCTTTGATGAATAAGTCAACCCATTTCCAAGAGTTACTTTGATAAACATGTTTTTTTACTCAGTGAAATTTATGTGTGTGGGAATATGGAATTATCAATTATGTAAAACTAAAGCTAAATTATGTTATAATTAGGAAGAGGATGATTCGAAAGTGGTGAATTAAGTATGAGGATGTTCGAATATAGTATAATGATGATGATGATGATGATTTGAATATGGTGATGATGATTCGAATATGGATGAGATGATAATGATGATGATTCGACAATGATGTGATAATGAAGATGATGATTTAGCAATTAGGGCTTAATGATAGAAGGTGTCATGGGTTAGGGTTAGTTTCAAAAATTAGGGTTAGGATTTGGTTTAGTTTGAAACTTAGGGTTAGGGTTTCAAATTAGGGTTTTGAGTTTAGGATGTATGTGGATGATGAATATGGCTAGAAGAGTGTGGATTATAGAGTTTCAAAAGATAGTACTTAATCTCTAATTCACACAGACGAAGAGATTAAGGTTTTCAAGATTAATCCTTCACATAGACTCAATTAAACTTGAGATGAACTCACACAGAATTCAATACTTGCAATTTACATTCAACTTTAATTCATCTTGATGTATCTCCAATTGTGGGTTATATGGCTTTATATAGCTAAGCTACCAATTATAAGATTCTAGCTAAAAAACATAGTTCTTCAAAAGATACCTAGCTAAAAGATACTATAATATAGAATATTCTTAAAAAAGGTAGATTTATGCTACTTTATTCTCTAGCTAATTTCTAACTCTACTTGAAATGACCTGAAAATTCCTAATTTTAAATAGTATATTTAAATGAGGTTTTATTATAAAATTTAATTAAGTATAACACTTTATTTAAAATAAAAGGAAATTAATTAGGACAAATCAAGAATAAATTTATAAGTATTTTAATTAGGAGGAATTTGGGTATTTGAGCTAATTAAAGATTTTAATTTGGGAATTTATTTAAATAAATTATTTTATTTAAAATAAGGAGGAGAAAATGGTTCCAAATTAATATTAGTTTTATAAATAATTTAATGGAAGAAAATTTGGGTGTTTTGCTAATTAAAATGGAAGTTATGGAAAATCTTTTAAAAATCCTAATTTAGCCTAAAAAGGGATTTAAATATTATTTTATTTAAATATTGTTATTTTTAAATATCCTAAATATTCAGATTAATTTAATTGGCCCTAATCTAATTATTTTTCTCCTTTCCTTTTTCCCTTTTTCTTTTTCTTTCTTCCTTTTTCCTTTCCTTTTTCTTTCTTTTTCTTCTTTTTCTTTTTCCTCTTCTTTTCGTCGACTGGGCCAGTAGCGGCCCAGTTCTTCTTCTCCTTTCTCCTCTTTCCTTCGGCGCGGCCCAGCCCGCACGACCGACTTCCCCATCCCTTTCCCCAACTCCGCGTTTTATGTTGTTTTCCCCTAGACGCGTCGTTCCATTTAATGCACCCTCGACCGCGCGCGAACCGGCCCGGTTCTTCCCCTTTTCTTTCTTTTCCCGGCCGACCGGTCCCCCTCCTCTTCTTCTTCCTTCTTCCTCCTTTCTCCTCCGTCGACGCCGCTACAACTCCCTCCCCCGTCAATGGCTTCTCCGGTTACGGTGAATAATAACGGCCGTTTCTTGTCTTATTATCTTCCTCTTAACTCCAGGAATAAATTGGCATAATTATACGACGTTATCTCTCGCCCGTTTCCTCTCCCTAGCCCCGTGAACCTTCGACCGAAACCAAGGAATCGTCGGCCATTTTCTAGCGCCGGCCACCCAAATCTTCGCAGCTAATAACTTCCTGCCGACCTCCAAAACCCTATTATACCATCTACCATCTATAAAAAGCCTAATTGTAGGAGTTGTGGAAGATTTTTCTTCCCCGAAACCCTCGGCGAGGGCTGCCATCATCGAGACTTTAGACGCCTCTTCCGCCTCCGTTAGCCAACTTCAGCGCCACCTTCGCATGCCAAATTCTTCCCTGCAACACCCTCTATTTAACCAAACTATTTTCAACCTTCGATTCTTCTTGTACGAGCCTCAATAACCATGCAAAGTTGGATGCTCGTTTCGCCGGAATTTTGACCCCGAAGCCTTAAACCGCCTTCCGCCGCCGTGCGCCGCCACCTTTGGCTGCACCACTTCCATCATTTTGTCCCTCTCCTCCTGGGCAACAATAAACACCTCTTATACCACCTCAATTCTCCCTATCTTTTTCCCAACATACATCTTTCTCTTTGTTCTTCTAATTTTCCGGCCACCGCCGCCGCCGCCGTGAACCACTGCCGGTGCCACCTATCCCCACCAGCTTAAGGTTGAACCCTAGACCCTCTCAACCATTTTCCATATTATTATAAGCCTTTATTTAATTTATTTCAATTATTTGCATATAAATACCATTATTATTATTCTTAATATTTATATTCTTAATATGTTTTATTATTATTTGATGTAAAATTTATGCTGAATTGTACTTGCAGGGTGGAGAGTGGTAATAAAATAATTTTATTGTTAGTTTCGAATTTTAAGTTATTAATTGAATTATTATAGGATTATTATCATTATTATTATTATTATTATTATTATTATTATTATTATTATTATTATTAATATTATAATTATTAGAATAATTATTATTAACGTTTTATTATTTATTCTGGAAAATCTTAGGCCCTAATTTTGTATTAACATTCACACTTATTTATTTTAGTATTATTATTTCTATTGTTCTTATACCTATTGATAATAATATTATTATTATCTTTATTATTTCAATATTATTATATATGTTATTAATTTTATTATTAATATTAAATAAATGGTAAGTCATTAGTTATTTGAAAACTTATATGTTTTTGTTATTGTTATTATTATTATTATTATTATTATTAATGCAAATATTTTACCATTAGTATTTTTATTAATGTTATTATGGTTATTATTAATATTATTATTGTTATTATTTATATTCTCATTGATATTAGTTTTATTATCCTTGATATTATTATATTAGTATCATTATTATCATTAGGGTAAAATCTTTAACCCTATATTATCAAGGTTTATAATATCTCTATTATTTTTATGTCTTTAGTAAAGTTAGAATTTTGTTAAGGTTATTTTATTAGTATGATATTATTTGGTCAAAGCCCTAAGGAGGCGTAGGAACGTGCTCCAAGACCGGTGTCGTTTCAGGTAAGGGGTGCTAAGGCCTTTTATGTGCTAATGTGCATTGTGTGCCTCGTATGCTATGCATTCTATGTTTATGATTATCAATTATGCCGTATATGATATGACATGGAGTGAAGTATGTTTTCGTATGGCATGTGTATTATTTGTGTATGACCCTGTAAGACATGCAAGTGAGGATGTTGATATGATTTTATGTGGGAGAAAGGATGAAAAAGGAGGATGGAGAAAGAAGTTGATTAAGGGATGTGAGTTGACCTAAGTATTCCATTGATTCATGAGTAAAGGAATAAAATGGAGAATTTTAGGGTTTTGTGTGTGAGAATCTGATTTATGATTTTTGAGGTTTTGTATGGAGAATATAATTTATGGTTTTATATGGGGAAGTTTAATTTATGGTTTTGTATGGTTTTGTGGGAGACAATATAATTTATGACATTATATGGGAGAACCTAATTTATGATTTGATTGGGAGAATCTAATTTATGATTTGTTTGGGGGAATCCAATTAATCCAAATTATGGTTTTGCTTGGGAGATTCTAATTTATGATTTTATGTGGGAGAATCTAACTTATAGTCTTGTATGGGAGAATATAATTTGTGGTTATGAAAGGGGAGAATCTAATCAATGGTATTATGTGGAAAAATCTTTGGGTTTTATATGATTTGAATCCTTGTGTTGGTATGGATTGAATTTAGGGTTTTGTGTGAATGAATATTTGGGATGTATATGGTTTGAATCTAGGGTTTGGTATGAATGAATCTTTGGGTTATGTGGATTGAATTTAGGGTTTTGTATGATGAGATTTTGGGTTTTACATAATGGTTAATGTTTGCATGGTTGAAATTAGGGTTTCACATGGAATTTTAGGGTTTGCATGAAAAAGGTTCGAAGGTTTGTATGGGGAGATTAATGTCTGCATGGGTATGAAATTAACGTGTGGAAAGTTAATTTGGGATATAAGGAAGGTAATGTAAGTGTTGTTTGGGTGTTTGAGCACTTGGGATGAAAAATAGCACGTGGAGCAAATTAAGGGTACGGAGGAGATTGAATTAAGGTTTGGAATGGCTAATTATGGTTGTTATGGTTAAATAAGGTTTGGAGGGGTTAATTATGGTTTGTGGTGGTTGATTAGGGTTTGATGTGGCTGCTTAAGGTTTTTGTTGTAGCATGTGTTTTTGGTGATTAAGGTGTAATTATGAGAATGGAATCAATGATTTGTGATGTGTGGAGTGTTAAAATGATTTAGATGATGTGAGGTGGAGTAAGAGGGGATGTTAAGGCCTAAATTAGGGTTTCGGGATAAAACCCTAGAGTGAGATGGGAAGTAGAATTGGAGGATAAGTGTAAAGGGAGCGATCCATGCATGTCTAGGGTTTGGTGGTAGCATGTGTGTAATTGGTGAATAAAGTATGATGATGAATATGGAATTTATGATTTATGATTCGTGCTTGTGCATGGTGAAAGCCTTTGAATAAGATACTTAAGACATTAATCATGTAAAGTGTAAGATGTTGAGACGGGCCCAGACCGATCCACCAGCATAATAGTGGCAGGGAATATTTCCCTCGCGACCGATCCACCGGCTAAAATAGTGGCAGGGAATATTTCCCTCGCGACCGATCCACCGGCTAAAATAGTGGCAGGGCATGTACCATCGCGACCGATCCACCGGCTATAATAATGGGGGATCCCGAGCTCAACAAAACAAAACGTATGTGTTGAAAGATATGGGAAGACACTAATCACTTTAAGTGGAACACCGTACGAGAAGGGGCCAGACCGATCCACCGACTATAATAGTGGCAGGGTATGTTACCCTCGCGACCGATCCACCGGCAAAAATAGTGGGGTTCCCGTAATAGTATGGACTTGAATAAAAGTATGGTCTGACATGATTCCTGATAAGAGATAAACTAAGTAATTGAATCGGATTATATACATATGGGCCTTTATACTTTTACTTGGATGATCACATGAATTATGTTATCATGTTTATGATCTTTTATTCTTATGCATGGATTATGTGCTTATGTGTCGGCCTTAGTGCTCGGTTACCTTACTCAGTACGTAGCATACTAATCACCCTTTTCATGGGTGCTGCTCATTCCCACGAGTAGTATGCCCTTTTGGTTTGTGCAGGTGGGCGAGACATCAGTCTGGGCTGAGTGTTGAGCATGTTTGGCTCAAGTTCAAGAGAGTTGTGGCCGTATTTCAGTCTTTATGTAATTTTATTTCCCGCTATTATTTCTTTGAATTGGAGTATTTATCCTCTTTGATTTCGCACTCTGATTTCTATTTTATTACGCTTATAAACGTTTATGCGTACTCTGATTTTAAGGTATGATCTTTCGAGTTCTTTTATGAACTGTTGATTTGAATTTAATGTAAATATTTTCCTTAGCCTTAGCACTTGGTACTGAAACGGTCGGAGAGAACCGGTTTGGTACTAAGTGTGGCAGTAACATTTCCAAAATTCACGGGTTTTAAGTATTTCTATTTTAATTGCTTCCGCATTTCAAAAAAAAAATAGTGAATTTTGGGGTGTTACACTACTAATTAATTAATTAATTAATTAACTAAATTAACTAATATGCACATCCAAGCTACATATTACTTCCCACATGTGTGTAGCCATGCACTCCATGTATGCCATGCACATGCACGTATACACTTAGTAGCTTGCATGGTACGTTTCATCTATTACTAATAATGTAACCATCCTTTTGTCTTCAATTATGGGGGAGATCCTTTCTAAATGTAGAAAAATTGGTTCCACAATGATGAATGCCAATTCTTAAATATTTGCTCTTACATTAGAAATATCTTAATTAATTTGCATGTAAAATAGATATTAGATCAATAAATATATTTTGTTATTAAAATACTCGATAAAATTAGTTAGAGAAAATTTAGTGGACAAACTCTTTTTTAGAAAAATATCAGGCCCCGTGATAATCTTTGAACTTAATAACATATTTTTGATTAAAATCCACATAATCAACATAAAAACATGATCAAATATATCCTCAAGATATTTCCACTTCTTTTAATAGACTGATATTAAGTACTTTGTAATTTGATCTCCTATTATGTTGGATACCAACATATTTTGCATACAAGGAACTCAGCCTAGTTTCCTCCCAAAAATAGTTTCAGTTTAGAAATAAACTATTGTAAAAATCAAGGTTTTAAAAAATAATATTTTTTCTAAGCTACTTAAGTAACTTTATGAGAATCATACTACCATTACATAATGACATTTAACCTAGATGCTTAACTAAGTTTTAGAATGTTCATGTAATACTTTAATTTCTTCATCAATTCCTTCTAACTAATGGGTGAAAAACTTCAGGCCTCTAAAACAAGCAATATGAAGAACATAAAGAAACTCATTCTTGTTTGTTATCATTACAAATAGGAACTCAACAATATTCATCTAACATCAAGAGCCTTGTTTCAATAAAAGACTTAAAGTTAGTGGGCATGAAATCACATAAGTGATATGTTCACATTCAAGATTAGTTGCTAATGGCTATATGATCTCTTTTACCCCTATATGATCTCTTTTACCCAATTGTGTTCATAGGTCCATCACTCAAATTTGTTTATTTCTGAAGAAAATATGTGCTAATGTTATTGTCCCTTAAAGGTTAAACACATTGTAGGAAAAAAAAATTGTGATTATATTTGACCTACTTGAGATATACTTTCCTCCTTTTTTTCTTTCTGATAATGATGCATTTAACTATGCACTTAGTCCGGTAGGTTATATTATGTGGGTCAGTTCATTTGCATTAGATATATTCAATTGAGAGGCTCATGAAATTCTTAAAAGGATATGTGAGGAACCCAAATGGGGAAGAAGGATGCATTTTTGGGCTTATCTAGTGGTTGAGGTAACTAAATTTTGTTATGATTTATTATTGGATTCTAATAGCTTAGCCATTCCTCAAGCACAACATGCAAATATATTATATGAAGGTAATAAGGTAAAAGGTCTTTAGTGCTCAAGATTAATATTTCTAACACATTGACATAAGCTCAATCGTATGCGCTTCTTAATATAGATGATGTCCAACCATTTGTGCATCAACACATGGATATGATCAAGGCTTCAAATCCATCTATAAGGCATAAGTGGTTATTAGATAGACACAATAATTTAAAAGAACACTAGAGGTAGTGAATAGGATTTTTAGGAATGGAAAAGAGAAATTAAAGTTTAACACACAATATATAGTGGTTTCATAATAGAATTTCTTTACATCGACTACTAAAAGGGGATGCCTTTTGGATTTTGAATATCCAATGTGTTTTATTGATGTTCAATTCTCTATTGGTTTATGATCCTACTACGTCAATGACCTTCTAGGAGCTAAATTATAAATTGACCTAGTTATCCTCTCTATGTTTATGCATCTACCAATCTAGTGATTTCTCTTATAAATGTTAGGAAACAAACAACCTCATTTTAATGAGTTCTTAGGAGAGTTGTGGTTGATTAAAATATATATCATAAATGATATAGATATGAAAATGAAAGAAAAATTTATGATTGTAATCTAACTAGAAGGATTAGAAATTACATTCAGAGAGTAATTTCTAGATAAGTAGTGTGAATGCAAATAATTTTAAAAATATCTAAACTTGAGATGAATATGAAAGTGAGTAGTTGAGAATTAATTGATAGTAAGAGTAAATAATTTATTTTTGCAATTAATCAGAGCTAAGAAGTTGTTTGTATGATGCCTCATAAATTTTAGTTATGCATATGCCCAACAATGTAGTTGTTAGAGTATAAATCATATATTTTTTTGCCTTGACCAATTGATCTCCTGGTTAAACTAGTTGATGGTTTATGTTCAAACCTAAAGTGAAAATGTTTCCATTGTAAAAAATAGTCTATCATTTATTAGAACTAACCAATAAATTTTATGTCATATATATTGGTCCTATAAACATATATGAATAACCAAATGGTTTTGAAAATGAGTTGATGTGTAGTTAATCGGTTTAGTCCTTGGGAAAATTCATTTTACACTTTGTCTCAACACTTATCTTGGTTAGTCAAACTAGTAGATCAGTTTATAAACCAATTGATAGGTTTGATGAAACTAGCCAAAGAAATCAAACAAAGACAAAATGGGTTTCTTCAGGAGTAAAACCCATAGCATGGTTAGTCAAACTAGTTGATTGGTTTGTGAACTAGTTGATCGGTTTGATGAACTAGTTGAAGTATTTAAATAGAGTCAAAATGGATTTCTCTAAGGGTAAAACCTATAGCTTGGTTAGTTAGAATATTCGATCAATTTGTAAACCAATCAACAGGTTTGATGAACTCATTGAAGTATTAAAATAGAGACGAAATGGGTTTTTGTAGGAGTAAAACCCATAGTCTAGTTAATTAAACTAGTTGATACGTTTGTGAACCTATCAATCAGTTTGATGAACCAGTCAATGTGTTCAAGTAGAGAAAAAATGAGCTTTTGTAGGATTTAAACCCATAGCCTAGTTAGTCAAACCATGTGATCGATTTCTAAATCAGTCGATCAATTTTACAACTTGTTGATTAGTTTCTAAACAAGTCAATTTGTTTGAGTTGTCTTTCATTTAAATTTCTTGGTTTGAACTAAACCAGTTGATCAGTTTTGAGACTAGTTGATTGTTTCTGACTAGAACTAACTTGTTCAAAAACACTTTTAAAAGGATTTGGGATTTAAAATTAACAAAGAATTTATATCAAATAAAAATTTAAGGAGGATTTTAAAATTTCCCAAGAGTTAAAAACCAAACGTGTTTTTCTTAAACTATTTTACAAGATAACCTAAGACTTGGAGTATATACCTTCAGGTCTTGAGTCTTAGTAGTCTTGATATCATTTTCTCTTGTACTTTGAAACTTAGTCGCTCTTTTAAATATTGAACTTGAGAAAATATTTGAATAAATGTGTTTTAACATCCTTGGGATCAACATAGCTCATGCACACTTACAAAACTATGTTAAGTTCTTTTTAGTTTATTTATTATCATCAAAATAAGGTTTAAGGTACCGAATGACCTAGGAGGTCAACATAACTCATTTTTGGAGTGGTTGGAATCATAATTGTTTGATTAAAATACTAATTTATATTAGTTGTGGCACCCCCTTGCGAGTCAATATTGTGCTACAATTCATACATAATTGATGGTAGTAATTTCTAAACAAAAGAGTAAGATGACAAGAGTACCATGTAGAATAGTGGTGTGAGTATAGTATCTAAATATTTTCATGTACCAAGTTATAGAGACAAAAAAACCTATTTATGCAACCATGGCATACTATGGGGGCAAATATAGTTATTGGCTTAACTTCCTTTAGGGTTTCTTTATTTTTTTGCAAATGGGTTTATAGTCAAAATGGTTTTCTACTAAGGAAGTGAGGTTTATAAGGGTGAACCTTTTCATACTTAGTGATACAAATGACCCATTTATATTGGTCTTACAAGTTGAATAGGTATTTTATGTTACTGAACTAGCTAATAAATGATGATTTCTAGGCTTTTTATCAAAGAAACAGGATGATAACAAAGAAGGGAAGAATGTATTGAGTATGAACCTACCTTATTTATCCAATATTTATGGTTTTACTGATGATGTTTATGTACGGGATGATCACAAAGAATGGTCGTATGAACTTGATGTAGGAACATCTATGGATTCTCAAGATAATGAAGAATTGGCATAATTGGTAATGGAGCCTATTACAATATTTTTCTTTGATGAAAATATTAATAATGTGAATGTGACTAACCTTAACAAGTGTACTTTGAGTAATTATTGTAGGTATGTAACATATTTTCAAGGAGAATATTAATACACTTCAGGATGTTAACATATCTAAAATTTCGTGTGTTACAAGTTATTACAAGTCAAATGAAGCTATTATGTACGGAAGTCAAACTACCAAGTCAAGGAGACTTAGTTATCAACTTTTTATTATGTAAATTAGGACTTTTGTTAGTTATTTCCATGTATTAATTAGCTATGTTTATTTGTAATAAATTTTTGTTCAATTCATGTATTATATAGGTTAGTGCTATGTTTCTTTACTAGTTAGTGTGCTAGTTATCTATGTTTATATTACTTTGGCTACCTTAATGTGCTACTTAACAAAGTATGACTACCTATATAAAAACATAATTGAAGCCTTGTAACATGATGAATGTCGATCATTTGAATCTAATTCAAATAATACACTTTTCTATTTCCTCTTTAGTGAGTGAATATTTCTAACTAAGACTATTTGGATTAATATTAGATAGGATACTTTGAATGTATTCTTAGAGAAACATTTAATGTTAAACTTCTTTAATTCTTCCTTGAATTTTTATTCAAGATTCATACCATTTTTTCAATCTTCCTTAAATCTTGCTTGAAGATTCATATCATTCTTCCAATATTCCTTAAATGTTGCTTGAAGATTCACACCTTTCTTCCCACCTTCAACCATTTGAAACCTACATACCGTCCCATCTTCGAATATTCCAAAACATTTAGGAAGAATTCACACTAGTACTTGAATTAAACATTATACATCAGAGGTAGACTTCACAACATAAAATAATATAAATGAATGATGTATGTAAATATAATATAAAACAATTTAATTTTGTGAATTTTGGAGATCATGACTTGTTGAAATTGTATATTAAAGTTGTGCATGACATATATTTGTGATCAATGGCTTGATAAAATGTATGCTTAATGATTACTTTGATGGTTTACTATAGGTATGGCATTTGATGGTCATGATGAAGATGACAAGCCCATGAGTTTAGAAGAAAAGTTTTTGTTAACTTTCTTGGTATCTTCAGTTCAAATGATATATCTCTTGCTAAACTCATGAGAGCTAAAGATACCAAGTAGATAATAATGAAATTCATTTGTGATCAATTTCTTGTAATAAAATATAAGTATATTACTATCTTGTTTGAAAATTCTATTATTTGATATTTTTTATTATTATTCATATAAGCAGTTGATGTTAATAACTTTTATATAAATTGATCTGTGTGTGTGTGTACCATAATAAACATTATGAGGTGATTAAATGATGTAGATATATATAGTGGAAAATTTAAATTCTCATATGGGATACACAATACTAATGCTTCTGTATTAGTTGGGAATGTATGTAGGTTTTTGTGTGTAGAAAATTATAAATAGTATAGGAAGAAGGCATAATGTAAATTGAAAAAGGGCACTATAGATGATTATTTTAAATCATACCATCATTTATTAATTCATGGGGAATTTCGAAGGTTTTAGAAGGAAATTTTGACTTACAACGACCATCTATATTACAATTTAGATGGTTATTATAGATGAAAATTAACCCTTACGGTTCAATGAGAAATATAGGTGAGACTTTGGACGACAGTTGTCTCTTAGAACCACCATCTATATAAAGATATAAATAATGGTTTTAGAGGAAAATTGCGTTCTATACTTTCCCATAAGGTGCTTATTTTTATTTTTCACTTTGTTATAGCCAAATGTGTTTTGATTTGTCATCTATACTATAGACGATTGCAGTCTACGTGACTATTGTTTTTTGTAGTCTTTCTTTATTTTCTATTTTTATCTATACCTCTTTTTGTAGCGGTGATGACATGATGATCTAGTCATTGTTAAGTATTAGACAATTTTCAAATTTTCATGTTATGCGTACTAATTTATTTAGTGAGTACTCTGGCATGGACTTATTATGTTTTTCATTCATTTCTACATAGAATGGTTATATTATAGCAAAAAAGCTAAGTAAAAAGGAGCAAAAAGAGAAAGAGTATGAGGAAGCACATGCTAAATTTTTGAAGACTCTAATCAAGCTTAAAGACTTGGCTCCTAAATTGAGGTTATATTTGGAACAAGCTATAAATACAGGAAATGAGACCAAAAGAGTTCTTATCCTTATTGATTTGTTGTTCAAGGGAGTGGATTTGTGGATAGGAGCTTAGGATTTCTTAGGCTTGTTGCAAAGAGGAATGTTACAATCAACATAGTAGCATATATCATGTAATTTGATACATTCAAGTTTATAGTTAAAGTTAGCAATGATATTTCAAAATATTATTTACAAATATATAATTAGAGTTGGGAAAAGTTGACTTGACCCGACCCTCACAAAACCTAACCCAACCTAAACCTTCCAAAAATTGACCCAACCTTGCGCTAATCTAAATATAAGTGACCCAACCCAATCCGACCCGAACCTAACCCGTAACTAGACATCAACCCAAACTGCTATCAACTCAACCTGCCATCAATCCTACCTAACTTGACAAAACCAAATTTGATATTAACCAGTTATGATAAAAAAAAATACACATGTGTTATTATTTATTTAAAGCTTTTAAATATATATTATTTTAGAAAATTTACTTATTTTTCTTACTTTTATTATGGAAATACTTATACACCAACGATATTCTAATTTTATCAAAATTTTCACGTAAAAATACAACATTAAAAAGTCACAATAATAAACAAATAGCAATTAATAACACATTATTAATCACATGCTTATATGAAGTCAAACTTAATGCTTGCTTATGAGGTTAATGAGTTAGATTAATATCGGGGGTCAATTTTTTACTTGATCCAAATCCAAAGTGATTCGATCTAGAATTAGCTCAACTTGAATCCAACTCTACCCATCAAAATCTAAAAATACCTTATTCGTTAATTTAACTCAAATTTGATCTGTCAAATTGACTTGAATACGAAATCACCTGAATACAGGCTTACTCAACCTTAACCCGATCCAACCCGACCAGATAAGATAACCAGAAATAATAAATACAACCTATCCCATATCTAAACTAGCTCAACCCAAACTTAACCCAACCTAGTAAATTAACCCAATACAACCCGAATCTGCAAGGACCCGAACACAAATCCAACTCAATCTAAACAATAAGATAACTAAAAATGACCCAAACTTGAAATGACCCAACCCAACCCATAACCAACCCACAAAGGAAAATGACATGCAAATAACCAAACTCAAAGATGACCCAACCTACTATAACCCAACCTGCCCGACCCAATTTACACCTATATATATATATTACAAATCTATTTATACAGTTTATTGAAGGACTCATTCTTAAATGATAGGAATAAAGATGTATATAGATTTTTATGTTCAAAAGCATTATCCAATGAATACAAAAGGAACATGTTTAATTTGTGCTTAATGCGATGACCATGGATCCACACTGCTTCATTTTTGTTCCATTTGAAGAGCATTGGGCTTTGGTTGTATTGTAGTTGTTGTCAAGAGTAGCATATTAGTTTGATTCCTTAGGAGGAAATTGATGAGATGATCCAAAAGCTATTATTCACAAGTAAATGGTTGTGTCGTTAATGATATTTGACTTCCTTATTAATTATTTATTAATTTATATATATAACTATTTACATAAGTTAGAACATTTAAGAGATATTTGGGTTAGAAGAAGCAAACAACTAAACTTCAACACCGCTAGTGTATATATGAGGTATTTGGCTAGAGTTTTGGTTTATAATCATATTGATATCTAGTATTTAGTATGAAACAAAATAAAGAAAATTTACTTATTGTAGTGTCCTAGACAAAACAATAGCCTTAGCTAGAAATATTTTGTAATAAGATTAATGAGGGACATCATTAGCATAGGATGGAAAGGAAAATATCAGGCAAACATCACTTTTTATTATAAATTTACAAGCACTTTTTTTAATATACATAAAAAAAACAACTAACAAAAGCTTGACCATTTCTTATTGTAAACTTTCATGTCTCATAAACGAACTTATTTAGATGTAAAGATTGACAAAGTTAGAAGAGAATGACTAGACTTTATCTTAGGATTTGATATAGGTTAGTCATTCAGTTTGTGTGGTCTTGTATGGATGGAGCTAGCTAAGAACACATGGGGTCACTTGACCCCATGGTTCCCAATAAAATTTTTACTTTTTATAACTTTTATCTATAATATTAAAAAAATAATCAAAATTTATTATTTTACACTTTAATATTTATTAAAAATTAAGGGATTATTCAGTATTATTTATATTATTATCTGTTATATTTATATATTCTATTATATGATGACCCCATAAAATTAAAGTCCTAACTTTAATCCTATGAAATTGAAGTCCCGGCTTCCTCCCAGTGGTCTTGAGTAACTTTTTCCTAAGTCTTGGTGGCTTGATAGTTTTTATTTTGATTGGTGTTACTTTGTAAGTTTACGTATGGTTTAGAATATGATACAATCGTCTTATTTACATATGAGTTCTTTATTTGACGTGTACGGATGTTGTAAGTGTACACAATTGTTGATGTTTGCGTGCGAGCGATTCAAAAATAAATACGAATATTATACGCAGGGAGGGGAATTATAGGTGCAGATCTGATTGATAAAAATACTATAATAGATGGCGGTTTTATAGTAAAGACTGTTGTATAAATCGAGGCGGTAAATTTGGAGGGAGCAAATACCTTATACGGTGGTCTCGGATGTACAACCATCGTATATAGTGCAAAAAAATTCCAGTTTCATATCCAGAACAGCTGCATAAAGTGTAAAACTAACACTTTATATTTATCTTCTAGCCTATATACAACAGGCTTATAGAAATAACCACCGTCCATTTTTGGTTATCAAACCATCATTAATATCTCACATCATTTTTTGCTACCAAATTTTATTTTTAAAAACACTCTTATAAGGAAAATTTTGAACCACCGTATATACTATCCATGACGAAAAATTATACAGTTGCTTATAATCTATTTCAACTGCAACCTATAATCTCAACAGTAGCAGTGTATAAATTAGACTAATCAAGTATTGGTGTCTTGATTAATTTTGTTTAAGTGACCAATAAATCTCATCGTAAGACTTTAAAGTTGTAAGCATCGTGGAAGAGAGACGCTTAATATTTATATTATGTTATGTTCAAGTCGTTTTGAAATATATATTTTTTTATTTTTTATTTGTTGGGATGTTAGTTTTAGTGAATTTTACCATTTTTAATAGATTGTTTCGTATTTTTATTTACTATAACTTATCAAAACAAAAAAAAATTATGTTATGTCGCCAGTACTAAACATCTTCTAGGCACGGAACAAACGTCTCTTCACTCTCCGTGGTGAATGAATTTAACTTCTTTATTATACTTTTTTTTTCATGTAACTAACTTAGTTCACAACATAATTTAAAAAAAAAAATTATTAAATTAAATTTGAGTAAAATCATTTAAAAATTTGGTACAATTGAAAATCTAAATTTAAAAACTAATCTAATTGATACAAAAATAGAATATAGTTAATCTAATTAAAAAAAGTGTAATTGAACATAATCTGTAATTTGTTATTAATATTATCAGATGAGGTTAATATGAATATGTTCAGACCAATTAAAAAAGAAAAATAAGCTAAATATGATGTTAATAATAAATATAAACTATGGAAAGTCTTTTCGCTTTATTTCATTTTGCATCTTAAAATTTATGTTATATATTTTGTTAGCATCGTAGTGATGATGATATACCATTTTTATTTTATTTTTATGGATAGACTTAGGATGAGGCTGGGAAAAGTTTGGAGGATTTTAATAAGGTCATTATGTATCAGCAGTCTAAACTCTAAAGATATGCGTCGAATTCTATGTTAGATATTCAACGGTAAAGTTTTGGCGCTTGTGTAAAAGGACCGAACAAAAGTAAGGTGACATAAATTTAATCTCGGGTATGTTAGTGTGTGTCTAACCGACCAACTGAAACAAATTTCAATATATCATTTTAAGAATTTTATAATTTATGATATCTATCACATCAATATTTCATAAATAAGGCCTACTACTTTTTGCCAAATATCTAAATTACCTATATTATTAATCTAAAATAATATCAGCTATAGTAATAAAAAAGAATTAATAATAATAATTAATACAAATGGTGTTAATCTTAATTTTAATTAAATAGTTAAAATAAATAATATTAATTTATAATTAATTAATAATACTAATAATTTTAGTGATAAAATATTAATTATTAAAAAATATCAATTATAATTGTAATTAATTAATCGATATAAAAAATATTCATTATGATCTTAAATAGTAAATTAATAAGGATATTATATATTATAACCATGAATTAATAACTAACAAAAATATTGTTAATAATAATTATAAATAATTAATCAATAGTAATACTATTACTTTTAATGATATGTAAATTAGTTATAATAATAATATCAATCATATTTATAAAAAATAACTTGACCATAATTATTCAGAAATAACTAATAGGAATATTATTATTTAATTATAATTAATAAAATATTATTAATGATGATTATAATTAAATTATCAATGTAAATAATATTAATTAAGATTATCATTAATTAATAAATTATTAATTTAAATCTTAAATAGAAAATTAAAAAGGATAATATTTATTATAACTTTAATTAATTATTAAATAAAATATTTAAATTAATAAATTATCATTAATTAATAAATTCTAATTTAAATCTTAAATAGAAAATTAAAAAGGATAATGTTCATTATAACTTTAATTAATTATTAAAGAAAATATTATTAATTATAAATAGAAATTATTAAGTAATATAAATAATATTTTTTTTAATGATATATAAGTTATTTATAAGGATAATATTAATCATAACTATAAAAAACTAATATTCATTATAATCACAAATATATAATTATTAATAATATTATTAGTTATAATTATTTATTACCATTAATAAAATATTATTAGTCATAATGGTGATTAAACAATAAATACAAATAATATTCATTATAATTTTAAATATTAACGATAAATTAGTAATCATTAAAAATAATATTATTAATAATTATTAATAATTAATTGATATATAAAATGTTAATTACAATCTGAACTAGCAAATTTATAAGGGTAGTATTTATTATAACTGCGAATTAAGTATTAAGAAAAATATTATTAATACTTAATGAATATAAATATTATTAATTTTAATGATATAGAATTTTTTTTATAAGAATGTTATTAGTCATAATTAATCAAATTCTAATATTATTAATGGGAATAAAATAATGTGAACAAAATTATTAATTATAATTATATAAAAATGATATGATTAATTGTGATGATACATTAATAATTATTAAAAATAATATCAACCATAATTATAAATATCTAAATTCTAAAATTGTTAATATACAACAATTTATCTCAAATTAGACAACTTTTTAAATGTTATTATTATTTCAAATATTAATAAAACATATCTATTAAATATTATTATTATTTTAGAAATGTAATTACTTTAAATCATATTAGATAAAAAGCAAGTTAACTAAATAGATATTTAATGGAAGAAAAAGTGGCTAAGACTATAAAAATTTAAATAAATAAAAAACCGACAAAAGGTACGTACAATGTATTTATCAAGTTAAAAGATGCTTCTCAAAGTTGGGTAGTACCTAAATCTAAGGCCAAGCATAATCATATGAAAAGCATGTGTATATCAATTAAATATCATATTTTGATTTTTGTTGCATTTCATGGTCATAAATTATTATTTAAGTTTGATATGTATATATATATGTACATACATATTCTTCATAGCTTCAATTTCACTTATTGGCAATTCTTGTTTCTTGTGAGAGGCCTCCAACACTTGGTAGAACTCACTGTTTTTTCATCTATTAGCAAATATTCTATATTGCTCTACTTGATCAAAATTAGGGGTGTTCAACATTCAATTTGGATTAACAGTTTAAACTAGATTGACTGATTAATTAGGGTTTCGGTCCAAGGTTAAATTGGTATTTTGGTCCAGTCCAAATTGAAATGGTTTGATCTTTCAATAAGACCTAAAATTTAATTAATATTTTACCTGAAAAATATATTTTTAAATATAAAAAATATATATAATTTAACAACTTTAGTTCTAACCGTTTTTGGACCAGTAATTCTAATCCTAAATTTAAAAATTTTATGTCCTTAATTGAGTTTTGGTTGGGTCTGATTTTAAACCAGCACATACCCCTAATCAAAATATTGTCTTCGTACCCTTCTAAGGCCAAAAAAAAAACAGCACTAGAAACCAAAAAAAATATATATATATAATTGTGCTTATTTGGATCTCGAGTCCAGTCCCCGGGTTGAGAGAGGACGGTAAGAACACATACGATCGCATGAGGAGTCAACCCACTGGGCTTATTTGGCTCAGGCCGAGGGGGGTAGTAACTCATTCTAATGGTATTGGTGTGTACTCGTTCACCAAACATCTCACTTTTCTCTTCCTCATGAATATCTATCTAGTGCTTTTGCCTTGTGAATCAATATAGTAGCAGCCAATTTCTTTGTTTCGCTTGAGTACACATGAAATATCTCCCTACCTAATTAACGCAGCATTGATTGATTAATTAATTAATTTATCAAAAAGTAATTGAAAATTGGGTGCAAAATAGGAGCCAAATTTATAATTAAAGAAAGGAAATCAACCCGAACTGATGAGGTAATTTGTTAGAACATTTAGATGCAAGTCTAGAGACTGAATAATAATAATAATAATAATACAGAATACTTACAAAATGTAGATAATTGACTGAACCACTACCCTGTAAAAATGCTCATCTTCTACTGAGCTTGGTAATAAAAATGAGCATAAACTGCAAACATGTAAAGATAAGTTGCATATAATGTGAAATCCAATTGAGTTTTAAAACTAATATACATACGTCCAATATGAAGAGTGGAGACATAATAGGTTGAGTTGCATACCCAGGTCCAATGACATTCAGAAAGGAAAAAAAAAAGAACCCGTTTAAACAGCTAGTAGAGCTATCAATTCCAATAATTGAACAAATGAAGCAGCCAAACAAAAACCTGGCTCTATTAAAAGACATACTTAAAGAATGAAGAATCTTTATTTTCTTGAATATGGAATACAATCATTGAACTCTATTATATAGAAAATTGATTTCACATAATAGTAAAAATCAGTTTTACTATATTCGAACACAAGCTAAAAGGAAATTACAGCAGGTAACAAGTAACTACAGCATGTAAAAAGTAATTAAACTAAAACAGGTAATTACAGTAGGTAAAAGGTAACTAATTGATCTCTAACATCCCCCGCAAGCTGGAGAAGGGGAAACCATTCCTAGCTTGGGAAGAACTGAAGTATGCAATTTTCCAGTAAGAGGTTTGGTGAATATGTCTGCCAACTGAGAAGCTGTAGGAATATAAGAAAGAGATATAAGCCTTGCATGAAGTTGTTCACGAACGTAATGACAATCAAGCTCTATATGTTTTGTACGTTCATGATAAACTGGATTCTTAGCTATGTAGATAGCTGCTTGATTATCATATTTAACTAAGATATGACGAATATTAGGAACAAAGAGCTCACTTAATAATCGACTTAACCATGCTAATTCAGCAGTTAAACGTCTTAAGGATCTATATTCAGCTTCAGCTGAAGTTAAAGAGACAATTTGTTGTTTCTTTGACTTCCAAGAGATTGGGCTTCAGCCTAGGAGTATGAGAAAACCACTGACTGACCGTCGGGTGAAAGGACATGATGCCCAATATGAATCACAGTAGGCAAGTAAATTAAGATCCTTTAAACAATTTAGAAGAATTCCTTGGGAAGGCTTGCCTTTAAGATATCTAAGAACATGTATTGCAACGGACCAGTGAGCCTGAGAAGGAGACTACATAAATTGATTGAGAAATTGGACAGAAAAGGCTAGATCAGGTCGTGTGTGAAGAAGAAAATTAAGCTTGCCAATGAGCTGTTTGTATAGAGAAGAATCCTCCATAGGTTGATCCATAGTAGGGTGAAGCTTGATGTTCAGTTCAAGAGGGCTATTGACTGGAGAGAGATCAAGGACACCATAGGTCTGTAAAATATCATTTATAAACTTCCTTTGGGTGATAAGCATACCTTCAGGAACAGGCAAAAATTCCATTCCGAGGAAATAATGAAGTTTTCCAAGATCTTTGATCTTAAAATGGCTATCTAGAAATGCATTCAAAAATTCAATTTCGGAATTATCATTCCCAGTGACTAAAATATCATCAACATAAACTACCACAATAATCAGGCTTCCAGAAGTTGATTTAATGAACATGGAGTAATCATTGATGGATTGAGTGAAACCTTTGGATAACAATGACTCAGAAAGTTTAGCATACCACTGTCTAGATGCTTGTTTGAGACCATACAAAAAATTCTTGAGCTTGCAAACCAAAGATGGTGAGGGGAGAAAAAGCCCAAGAGGTGGCTTCATGTAGATTTCTTCATGCAGATTGCCATGACGAAATGCATTATTAACATCAAATTGGTATAAAGACCAGCCCATCTTAACAACAGTGGCAATGAGACAACGGATAGTAGTCATTTTCATAATTGGGGAAAAAGTTTCAGTAAAGTCTTCTCCTGGCTTTTAAGTAAAACCCCTGACCACCAAACGAGCTTTGTGTCTTTCTAAGATACCATCTGCATTATACTTTAGCTTGTATACCCACTTACAACTTATGGGTTTCTTTTCTTTGGGAATTTTTACAATGTCCCAAGTATCATTATCCTTCAATGCAGTGAATTCTTTATCCATAGCTTCTTGCCAGTAAGGATCACTAGAAAACTTGTCATGGGATTTAGGGCAGTTGGAAGCATAACATAAGCATCCAAAAGTTTTGAGAAGTGAAAAATCAGGTGGATTCTTGAAAAGTTTTTCATGAGATGATTTATTTTGTAAAACAGTGGGAGGAAAATGATTTATGAGATATGTTGCATGAAGAATACAATCCCCCCAAAATTAAGCTGGAACTTTGGACTAAAAGTAAAGAGCTCGAGCTTCCAGCAAATGCTTGTGCTTTCTCTCAACTACCACATTTTGTTGAGGAGTATAAGGGCAGGATGTATGATGAACAATACCAGGGGAACTGAGATAGGTCTGTGCTTCTTTGCTTGACCTAATTCATAAGCATTGTCACTTCTGATAATTTTAACAGTGGTTTGAAATTGAGTTTTGATCATAGCAATAAAAGCTTTAAGAATAGGAAAATCATTACTTTTTGTACTAAGGAGATGAACCCATGTATGCCTTGTAAAGTCATCTGTTATAGTAAGAAAATATCTATGCCCATTGTAGGTGGATTTCTGGTATACATTGATGTGAACAAGGTCAAAAGGAGACTTAGTATGAACTGAGCTATGAGGAAAAGACATTCGATGCTGTCCAGCTTGATTGCAGACAGTACAAGGCACAATCAAACTTTTATTACATTGGGAGGTATTGATGACATTCAGAAGTTCCAACTTTTCAAAAGGAAGATGCCCAGAATTCGTATTATGAATAGAAAAATTATTGACAAAAAAAAGCTGAAGGGATATTGAAAGATGTTTGGTCTTCAGTTTGAGAGTGAAGGTAGAGTCCTTTGCTGAGTTTACCAAGAACTAGATGCTCCTTCATTGAAGGGCCCTGCATCAAACAGAGAGCATAAGTAAATGAGATAGTATAGGAAGATTTGAATAAGAGTTTACTGATAGAGATTAGATTATTTTTGAAATGAGGAATAAATAGAACATCTGTCAGGGTAAGATTAGATAAATGGATAGTTCCTACCAACTTTACATTAATAGAATATCCATTAGGTAAAGTTATGCTGTATGGAGTAATCAAAGGCAGAAGAAGAGAGAAAAAAGATTTACAGGCACACATGTGATCAGAGGTACTAGTATCCAATATCCAGTAATTATTAGGAAAGGAACCATGAGACAGGAAGGACATGGACTTATGACTACCTGCAGTGTTGGTCTGTATGAAATTATCTTCAGAGGAATCTTTCTGTTGATTAAGAAGAGCAAGTAATTTTCTATATTGATCATTGGTCAATTGAGGTCCTCCTTACCCAACTTGAGATGGAAGATTATTCTTAGTGTCATCTGCAGTTTTTCCTTGAACAATACCTGAGAACCTTTTTGTTTTTGTGAACTTGAAATCACTTGGGAATCCCACTAATCTATAATGCTTGTCTCTAGTGTGACCCATTTTTTGCAATACATACACACAAGATTAGACTTCTTTCCTTCAAATCTTGACTTATTTTGACTTTGCATAGCAAAAGATGATTATTCTTAGAATGAAAAGAGTTGAGCACTAACTTCTCTCTATTTTCCCTCATGCAAGAGCATTGAATAAGCTTGACTAACAGTGGGAAGAGGTTTAGTTATGATAATTGCACTTCTATCACTGGAATAACTATCATTGAGACCAACTAAGAATTGCAAAAGATGTTTTTCTTCGAAGTATTGTTGAGTTTCTCTAGTAGATATAGGAAAAGGATGAACCGATTATAATTCATCCCATAACCTTTTGATTCTTGTGAAGTAATTTGATATATTATCAGATCCTTGAATGGTATTTGAAATGTCCCTTTTGAGTTACAGACGAGACATTCCATTAGATTGTCCAAACCTTTCATTCAGGTCTGACCATATTTCACTAGCATTCTTGATGAAAATAACACTGTCTGAGATCACCTTACTCAAGGTATTGAGAATCCATGAAATTATTATGTAATTACATGCATGCTAGTTTTCAAAAGAAGGATCATCTTCATTTGGTTCTTTAATACGTCCATTGATACATCCCAACTTCCTTTTTGCTGAGAATATTTGATGGAGTGCCTTTGTGCCCCAGCAAGGCTCTATATCATACTCTATCTAGCTCTATGGACCTATTTAGGGGGTATGCATACTTATGGATTAGGTTTCCTTGTTGTTAGGGTACTGAGTAGCTTTGTGCACCAGTACGACCAGGGTACCTTTGTGTCCCTGGGTTCATGGTTAAAGGGTACTGAGTAGCTTGTATACACCGGTACGACTGGTGTACCTTTGTGCCCCTGGTTCTTGATCTCCCATCCGAGGCAAATAAATGGAATTATTGTGCTGATTAAAAAAAGGAAAAATACTAATCATGAAAGTGAAAGATTAATGAGCTGGGCCCAGTTAAATTATGATATTATGAGTACCGATCCACTGGATATAATAGTAGCCCAGGAGCATGATGCCCTGGCAAGTGATTATGAGTACCGATCCATCGGATATAATAGTGGCCTAAGATGCGTGTTGCCCTGGATGATGTTGATATATATTCCGATCCACTGGTAATAATAGTGGGGGTCCCGAGCTCAATAAAACCAGTCATGGATGTGAATAAGTTATAAAAAAATACTAATCACTTATAGTGGAACACCATATGAGTCGAGGCCAGACCGGTCCACCGGCGAATAATAGTGGCCAAGAGTGTTTTGCCCTGGAGACCGATCCACCAGCATATCATAGTGGTTAGGTGCATTCTACCCTATAAGTGATCGATACACCGGCTATAATAGTGGGGTTCCCGCACTCACATGGGTATAAAATATGAGAGATGATTGAATGATGATGGACTAATGGCTTAAGGCTGAAAGTATCGATCGTACATTGCGACCTATCGATATCTGATGTGAATGTTAATTATGTGAATGTTATATGTACACATCTTGTTATATATGTATGTAGCTTTATATCATGTGTTGCATTGCGGGCCCACCTTTAAGTGTGAATTTAAAGGGTTACTTAGTACTGAAGGGTTCCATTCTTGGGGCCCCTGCCTATTCAATGGGCAGTGTCCCTTACAGGTCTTTTTCAGGTACTATTCAAGTGGGCAATGGAAAAGAGAGTAAGGAATTATCCGGAGCTGTTAGGGTTTTCTTCTCTTTCTCTTTTAAATTCCTGGTTGTAATGTTATTGTTGTCTTTGTAACCACCACTAGTGAACTTTATTCTTGTAAACGGTTGTCACGCTACTCTGATTTAAATATGGTTTGTAAGTTTTGTTTTACACTTTTAGCCTTAGCACTTGGTACTGGAATGGTAGGAGTGAACCGGTCTGGTACTAAGTGTGGCGGTAATATCCCCAAACTTTACAGTTTGTTATTTTGCTTCTGCTAATCTTTTAATAAAAAGAAAATTTTCAGTAGTGAATTTTGGGGGTGTTACAATAATAACATATCAACTAAATGTTTCCCTTCAGAATGAATGATTGTAAAAGGAACGAAATTTTGTTTTGAGGGAATAAAAAACATATAATTTGTTTT
Organism: Tamarix austromongolica; assembly: GCA_039764185.1. NCBI lineage: Eukaryota > Viridiplantae > Streptophyta > Magnoliopsida > Caryophyllales > Tamaricaceae > Tamarix > Tamarix austromongolica. Next base: position 20,256,180 of record CM077810.1, read on the forward strand.
GATTGGGATGGACGACAAACAAAACCCAATGCTCATTAGCGAGGTGAGAGATAAGGTAAAGCTTATTGTGGTACCCCTTGCTCGAGATGAGATCTGCTACATGGTTTATATACCTACCCTCATTGATTGTAGTACGATCATAATATGTAGTATGGACATACAAACACAATAGATGACAATATCTCCTCTGCCGCAACTTGGCTAGCCGCCAACCTATGGATGATAATAATAATGCATATTTATTATGTGAAGTTAACTCATAAAATTATACAATTTAACAAAAAGTGTTAAAATATATGATATGAAATAATACTTACTTAACATATATGGCCATGCTCGTTGTTGACATTCATTCAGACTTTATAAATTTTTCTAAGCTTTGTTGATACCATGTACATGACATCGTCCCTCCCAACATACTCGGTAGGACAATCAATTATAGTTAGATCACTATCGAGGTAGTTTTGGGCGTAGAAATACAACATTGCCAAAGTAGGTGGTGGACTATCGAGGTCTTTGTATACAATTATTATCTTCTGAAGATGGGATCTTATGTAGGGCTACCAATTTTTCTAATCTGGTTCATTTTCCTTTCTCAGTGACCTCTTTTTATTTGCTCCTTCCAATATAGTATTCCACTTTCCCTTTGACTTAGGAGCCTTCTTATTTTTCGATCCCTTAATTCATAGTAATAAATACAATGCAATTTTCACATATATATTAATAAGATATATACAATGTGTAATGTGTTTGTGTTAACATGGATGGAGGATGCCATTACCTCTTCATTTGTAACATGAATCTTGTTTGTGGGCCAGGGCTCGAAGCTTCCATTAGTTTCTAACACTGTTGTTGCTTCATCGCCTTTTCTATAACAAGGTAATGGTGTATCTCCAATTATTAAATTGTCAATAAATAGAAGCCGACAATTCGTGGCCAAGATAGGCTCATGGACCGTCAACGTTTCGCTGCCATGGGACATGTGCACCCTTCCTTTTACCAAAAGAATTGAGGGGTCATTATCTACCAAGTCATGTTTATGCAAACTCTAAAAGATAAGTATATCAATATTGTTAATTATTAAGTTGACACTTGATGCATTGTATATATATCAATTCATAGAAAAATATGCTTAACTCTAGAAGAGAAGAAAAACATTTATCAACTTCACAAATGTCTCTAATGCTATTTATATTAGATATGTAAAGCTGATCATGTGTATCTGAATTGGATGGCTTAAACCTTTGATATTTGATGGATGCCAACACTTTATCCATTGTGGCTATCCGTTCAAATGCCTAATTTAATTTTCGTGTTAGGAGAACCACTTGGTCATGTGTGTTTTGGGGTCCACAGGATTGACCCCAAACTCTTGTTCTCGTAACCCCTAACACAAGACCTCTGTGTCTTCTTGGGCATTCTTTAATTCCCGTCACTTGAGACATGATGCTATATTGATCTAAACCCCCTATAGCATCTGATGTTTCAATTTCATCCTATAATGTATAAATAAACATAGTATCATGATCTATTTACTCTAAGAAAAATAACTACGGTTGGGGATAGCTTCAAACTTAATTCTTTTGGCAGTGTTATGTACATATTTATTAATATATCATTCCTTTGTTGCTCTAGCCTTCTTATATAGCATAATAATATTGATGGATGAGGTACGTGGAGTATTGTCTTGGGATAGAAGCTATAATTCTAAAAGAATACACAATTATACTAGCATAGCTGATTATAATACTCTGAATATTATAATGTGAACACATTAATCAAATGGTCATATCAACTCTTCTTCTAGACCTACATAGCCTTTCCAAGAAACAACATGGCGGTAAATATTACCCTTTGAAATTTCTATATTCTTGGCACTTTTCTCCTATATTACAAAGCAAATTAAATATCAATTTGTGTGTACTTAATAAAAAAGCATAAATGTTTGTCAGTAAATACCTTAAAATCCTCTAAACAATGATATGCAATGAATTTGTCCCAACTTTCTTGATCAATAAACCCATAACTCTTGGGGGGATTCATGCATAAAGCGCCATCCCTATTTCTGTATATTTTTTATTCATCAAATATGCCCTAATTGTTTTTAAACTTTCACCACAATGTCTAAGAATCCACTTCTTCCTCTCCTCTGGGACAATGAAGACTCTTTGCAAAGTAATGCATAAATATGTATATCAATGTCATTGTAATGAAATTAATAACATGTAACATATTAATATATAACAAACAAAGGATATCATTTGCCACCAATTCTTGCTAAATATGTTCATTGTGACCTTTTGGAACCTGCCTCCAATTATTATAGGAGATTAGAACATGATTACGAATGATAAATGAAATGTATGTCAGAAACATGCCAGCATACTCGCTAATGGGATGATTTTACATATTCTAACTCAATAACACTTATTCTCCTTTGTTCCTCATGTCTATAATTATTCTCATTATAGTATGTCATCTCCTCCCTTCTTCATCGTTAGAGTCCCTATCAACAGTATGCTTCACCATACTCCTGTGGAATTTGAACACATAAATTAGTAAATTGTATGTAGCGAATAAAGATATAAAAAATAAAATGTTAAGAAAACATTTTATATGTAGTAATGATATAAAAAACACAATAATTAGATGTACTAGTGATATAAAAAAACACATGTTACAATATTATTACCCTTATTGCCTTCTTTTCCTTATTTTTTTCTTCCCTCTTTTTTTATTGCTTCCATGATCTAATACATATATTACTTCATGATGATCTTACCTTATATAGATTTCCTCCTCAGTAATGTCATTGTTATCATCTATTAATGATTGAGTTGTTTACACTACTTTAGCACACTCTTTATCCCAATTGGGATCATTTTCATCATCACAATCATTCACGATTCATTTTTTCGTGCCTAAAACCATAGACCATCTTGTATTTGTAACACCCCCAAAATTCACTATTTTTTTTAAAGGAAAACACTTAAATTATAACCCGTGAATTCTGGGGATGTTACCACCACACTTAGTACCAGACCAGTTCTCTCCGACCATTCCAGTACCAAGTGCTAAGACTAAAAAGTATTATTTTCAAACTTAAATCAAGAGTTCATAAAAAGAACTAGAAAGATCATAACATAGAAATCAGAGTACGCATAAAAGTTTATAATTAATAATAAGATAGAAATTAGAGTGTGAAATCAAAATTCCTTGGAGGAAATAATCTTACAATCGATAAAAGGTTTATTTAAAATACTCAATACAAGGTAATAAATTATAAAAGAGGTAAATCTGATACAAGGAAATAACAGAAGGAAATAAAATCACATGAATAGTGAATATGACCACGACACTCTCAAACTTTGAGCCAACCACAAGCTCAACCACCTGATGTCTTGCCCACCTACATAAGTCAGAAGGGCCTACTACTTGTGGGAATGAGTAGCACCTATGAAAATGGGTGATTAGTATGCTACGTACTGCTGAGTAAGGTAACCGATGCACTAAGGCCAACACATGAAATCACATAAACCATGTAGAAAAATAAAAAGAGCATTTAGTCCATCATGATAACATAATATCGTGCAATCATTCGGGTAGATACATAAAGGCCCATTTATAATCTGGATTAATTAATTATAATCTCTTATCGATATTCAATTCACACCATACTCTTTACTAATCCATGCGAGTACAAGAACCTTCCACTATTATAGCCGGTGGCTCAGTCACTTATAGGGAATCATTCCCTAACCACTATTATAGCCGATGGATCGGTTACTTATAGGGTAAAACCCTAACCACTATTTCTTACCGGTGGATCAGTTTAGTTCCTACTCGCATAATGTTCCACGGTAAGTAATTAGTATCTTTTATATGCCTTAGCAAAACTCTGGTTTGTGTTTATTGAGCTCGGGATCGCCCACTATTATAGCCGGTGGGCCGGTCACTTATAGGGCATCCTGCCCTAACCACTATTATTTGCCGGTGGATCGGTCACTTATAGGGTAAAAACCCTAACCACTATTCCTAATTGGTGGATCAGCTGGACCCGACTCAATAATATTTCACTTTAAATGATTAATGTCTTAAGTATCTTATTCAAAAGCTTTCACCCAGACATACATGAATCACTCCTTTTACACTTATCCTCCAACTGACGCGTATCATATCATGAGAACCCTACACCTCCTAAATTGTCCAACAACCTTTCCTCTATACTCAAACTCACACTAGAACTCTAACACCGAAATATGTGGGTTAAGACCCAATACTACCCACCTCCAAGTCTACTTATTTCCTCACTCTAGGTTTTCCCCAAAAATCCTAATTTAGGCCTATGTGGCCCATCCTACTCCACCTCACACAACCCAAATCATTTTAACACTCCACACATCACAACCTTTAGATTTGACTCTCATCATTACGCCTTACTCCTCAAGTACACATGTGGTCACAGAACCCTAGGTAACCACACCAAACCCTAACTGACCACAATAAACCCTAGTTTCCTCATGTCCACATGTCACCCTTCCATTTCTCACATTCCACTTATTATTTTTCCATGCCAATCATGCTCATCCTTACTTGATCATTTTCATCATCCTCTCGTACTCCACTCACCCTCATTTATTTCTCCTTTTTACCACCTCTTCAAATTAGGGTTTTTCCTCCAAACCCTAGCTCAGCCTCCTATGTACCCTTATACTGTCCTACGTATTATTTTTCACCCAAAACCTCCAAACACCCAAACAACTCATCCATTACCTTCCTTACATCCCAAATTAGCTTTTCATACGTAAACTTTACCTCCATGTAGACACTAAACTCCCCATGTAAACCTTCGAACTTTTTCACGCAAACCCTAAAACTCCCACATGAAACCCTAGATTCAACCATGTAAAACCCTAAGTCCATCCATACAAAATCCTAGATTCCTCCATGTCGAAACCCAAGATTCCTCCATGCAAACCCTAGATTCCTCCATGCAAAACCCTAGATTCATCCATACAAAACTCTAAATTTCTCCATACAAAACCCTAAATTCTCCCATGCATGACCATTGATTCTCCCATGCAAGATCATAGATTCTGCCATACAAAACCCTAGATTCTCCCATGCACATCTATAGATTTTTCCATGCGAAACCCTAGATTCTCCCATGCAAAGCTATAGATTCGATTCTCCCATGTAACACCATATATAGATTAAATTCTCCCATACAAAACCATAGATTCGATTCTCCCATGCAACACCATATATAGATTAAATTCTCCCATACAAAACCATAGATTAGATTCTCCCATGTTACACCATAGATTAGATTCTCCCATACAAAACCATAGATTAGATTCTCCCATGTAACACCATAGATTAGATTATCCATACAAAACCATAAATTAGATTCTTCCATATAATACCATAGATTAGATTCTCCCATACAAAACCATAGATTATTTTCTCCCATATAATACCATAGATTAGATTCTCCCACACAAATCCATAGATTAGATTCTCCCATGTACCACCATAGATGAGATTCTCCCTAAAATTTTCCATTTTATTCTTCCACTCATGGATCATTAAAATACTTAGGTCAACTCACATCCCTTGGTCAACTTATTCCCCTTTTGTCAACTTACTCCCCTTGGTCAACCTCTTTCCCTTTTGGTCAACTTACTTCCCTTTGTTAGCTTCTTTCCCCATTCTCCTTTTCATCCTTTCCCCCACACGAACCACATTAACATCCTCACATGCATGTCTTACAGGGTTACAACACATATCATTACATACCACAATATTTCATCACATACACATAGTACCCATGCCATATAATAACACAGAAACATACTTTAACTCCACGTCATACCACATACGAAATAATTATAATGATAAGCATAAGGTACAACACATACAAAGCATATAATGCACATCAACACACATAAGGCCTTAGTTACACCCTTACCTAAAATGACACTAGTTTTGGAGCACGCTCCTACACCTACTTAGGGCTTTGACTGGTCTCACGTATATGAGGGAAAAACTACAAATTAAATTCTCTCCTACCAAAAATACGATTATTTACTAACTTATTCTAATACTAGGTTTTTAATAAAATAACATCATTTTAGTAATAACAGTAATAATAATACTAGAAATACTAATAATAATATTAATATGATTCAAAACGGATGGTGAGATATGGGTTCCAACCCTTCACCCAAAATAATGCTAATAATATCATTAGGACATTATAAATAAAAAAAATTATAATAATAATAGTAATGAAATAATAATCAGAATTACAAAATAATAATAATAATAATAATAAAATAACTTAAACCGAAAGTAATATAAGGTAGGGTTTTCGACCCTACTCCAAAATAGTAAAAGTACCATTAGTAGTAGTAGTAGTAGTAGTAATAATAATAATAATAATAATAATAATAATAATAATAATAATAATAATAATAATAATAAAACATATTACTTATAATAATAATGATAATAATAATAATAATAATAATAATAATAATAATAATAATAATAATAATAATAATAATAATAATAATAATAATAATAATAATAATAATGGTATTCGAATTAAACAAATAAAGTAGGGCTTCGGCCCTCTTAATAAATAATAATAATAATAATAATAACAATAATAAGTAAAATAAAAACTCATAATAACACTAATAATATGAATAACACTAATAATAATAATCTAATAAGCCAAATAGAGTCTCGGCCCTAATAAGAAATAATAATAATAATATTGAACCTAATAATAATAATAATATTCGAATAATAGGTTAAAATTTGAAATAAAATAAAATAAGATTAATTAAATAGGGAAAAAGGGTTGAGAGGGTTTAGGGTTCAACCTTTGACTAGTGGTGACAGGCAACACCGACGGTGGTGCACGACGGCGGCGGCGGTGGCTAGAAAAAGAGAAAGAAAGGGAAAGAGTTGAAGGCTGGGAATAAGAGAGGAAGAAGGGTGATTATGGTTGCTTAGAAGGAGAGGAACAGAATAAGGGTGGTAGTGCAGCCAATGGTGGCAGCGCACAGTGGCAATGGTAGTAGCCAAAAATAGAAGAAGGAGAGAAAGAGAGGAGGAGGGGGAGAAAGAGGAAAAGAAAAGTAGGGGGAGATAGAGGAGAGTCTATAGTACAGTTTGGGAGGTGAAAGGAGCAGCGAAAGCGGTGGAAGTAGTGGTGGATGTCGGCGCAAAGGGTGGCAGGGGCAGAGAAAGGGCTACTCGAGGAGGTAACTTTGTATGACCAAGGTAGCTTGTGCAGGGAGAATCAAGGGAGAAGGGAGGTAGTTAGTTAGAGGGCGGTGCGAGGATTAGTTGGGTAAGCAGAGATGGCGGCAGAGTTCGCCGATGGCTGCGGCAATGGTATTTGAAGTGGCGGCGGTGCACAAGAGAGATTTTGCTAGGTTACGGGAAAAAGTCCCGAGATCGAGCTAATGAGGGGTATTTATAGATCTTAGATGAGAGGGTAGGGTTCTATGGGTTGGCGTGGGAATAGGGCAGGTAGGTTTGGGTCACCGGCGGCGACGGTTGGTTGGTGAAATTTCAAATCGTGGCAAGGCAGTGGCCAGCTGGGAGAGAGAAAAACATGTGCGAGAAGAAGGGAGAAGTGGTTGGACGATAGGGTCGACAGATCAGTAGGGAAAAATAGAGGGGAAATGGCCGATCAAACGGCGAGATCGGCGGCATGATTCTCAGAGTTACAGGTCAACATCGTGGGGAGAAGAAGAGGGAGGAAGAAGAAGGTTAGGGGGCTGGAACAGTAGTCTAGAAGAAAAGAAAGAAAAGAAAGAAAACAGAAGGAACCGGGCTGGTCAGTGTAGTGAGGGGGGGGGGAGAATTTAATTGAAACATGGCGTTTCTGTGGAAAAAGGAAGAAAGAGTGGCATTTCGCTCCTGGGATGTGCCGAAAGAGGAAGAAAGGAAAAGAAGGATGGGGCCGCGGGAAGGCAGGCCCAATCGGGGGAAAAAGGGTAGAAAAAAGAGAAGAAAAAAGAAAGAAAAGAAAAGAAAAAAGAAGGAAAAGAAAGAAAGAAAAGGAAAAAAGGAAAAAGGGAAAAGAAAATAGGTGGGTTAGGGTCCATTAAATTAATTTGAATATTTGGGATATTTAAAAATAATAATATTTAAAACCCTTTTTAGGCTAATTTAGGATTTTTGAAAGGTTTTTCATAAATTTCATTTTAATTAGTAAATCACTCTAATTTTCTCCAATTAAATTATTTATAATATTTCTATTAATTTGGCCCTATTTATTCCTTCTTATTTAAATAAAATAATTTATTTAATTAATTTTGAAAAAAAAATCCTTAATTAGCTAAAATACCCAAATTTCTTCCTAATTAAAATATTTATAAATTTCCTTCTTGATTTGCCCTAATTAATTCCTTTTTATTTTAATAAAAATAATTTATTTAATTAATTTCCCTAATAAAACCTTATTTAACTATAATTGTTAAAATTAAAATTGTTCGGTGCATTTCAGTATTAGCAGGATCGTTAACAAAGAAAACTTGTGTTGCTTGATATACCAAGATGAATGGTCCTTATTTATGCCCTACCCTATTGAGATATACTAATGTGAAGCCATATTCATATCTAACTTCATGACTATTATCAACCCATTTGGACTATAAAATAGGTACTTTAAACAGTGTAATCTAGCTCCTAAATCCTTTCGATGACACCATAATAATTTATGTTTGCATATGTTGGATTTTTTTTCCTTTGCACTAACAATATGCATTACCTTAGCCACTAAAGTCATTCCACTATTATGCATTGTACTCCTCTCATCTTGTTTTTTCTTGTTGTGTAAAAAGTATATCTGTTGATAGCATAACTGACATATGAGAAGACTTCATATCAAGATATTTGGGACAACTAATGCAAGGTTGCAAAAATAGATGTTGAGGAATTTTTGATGAGTGGAATGATGCGATATCTTAGCTAATGTATAAAGGAAAGATTATATTTATCAATTACCCACTTCTCAGTCTTTGATGGATTTTCAATCCTCAAACATGGCATATGTTCTTCAACATATGGCTGGACATAATCATTGTTATGTAACACATAGAGATGTGCTTTATAGAGTATGTCAGGGTCTATTTGCCTAAATTATTTATCCTTAACACTTTATCCTTAGACCTTTTGTGCATATCGAGACTTAGGAATACTGACAACTTTAGCATTGGACAAGTAATTTATGAAAATTTCGGTTTCCTCTTCTACCAACTAACTCTCAACAATATATCCTTATGTCTAATATTAATTCATCACATAACCTTTTATCAACTTCATAAACCATTCGAAGGGGTACATCTAGTATCCATGAATAGATCCTAACATTTTTACCTCATAAACCAAATGAACAGTAAGATGCAACATAATGTTAAAGAATGAGGGAGGACAATATATTTCAAGATGGCACAAAGTGATCATATTCCCTCTTTGAAAGACATCCAAATGATCAAGGTGTATAAGATTGGACATAGTGCATTGAAGAACCAGCAAACCCTAGTGATAGCATATCAAACACGTTTCGGCAAAATTCCACTTATGGTTATTGGCATCAAATGTTGCATCAAAATATGACAATCATGAGATTTCATATTGATTAGTTTCAATTCTTTCATCGACAACAACCTTCTGATATTTGAAGAATACCCTTTTGGAACCTTAATACTATCAAAGAATTTACAAAATGCTTTTTTCTCCTTTCTAGAGTATGGCAAGCCGGTGGTAAATAAGTTCTTCTTCCATTGTCTCGTGGTGCTAGTTTATGCCTAATACCCATTTCCTCCATATCCAATTGAGAATTTAGGCCATCATTAGTCTTTTGTAGAACATTAAGTAATGTAGCAAAAAGGCTATCACAAATATTTTTCTTGATATGCATAACATTAAGGACATGCTTCAAGTATAGAGATTCCAAAGATGGAAGATTGAAGAATATAGACATATTCTTCCACCCAACTGATGGAGACTTACGTTTATTCTTCTTCCTAAAGAATACCTTTAAATTTTTCATCTTCATATACACTTGCATTCCTGTCAACCAGATTGGGGCATGCCCTTCTTCTGGTTTCCTATTGAATACATTCCTTTTTCTACAATAATGATGATCCCTCACTAAAAATCTATGATACCTGAGAAAAATAATCTTCCAATCATGTGTTAGCTGAACAAATGAAGTATTATCTTCATATATCGGGCATGCATAATGACCTTTCACATTATAACATGACAAGTTACCATATGCTAGAAAGTTATTTATAATACAGAATAATATTCCTCTCAAAGTGAAACTTTCCTCACCATAAGCATCAAACACATTAACATCTGTTTCCTATAATGACTTCAAATTATCAATCAAAGGCTCCAAATAAACATCATTATCATTCCCCCGTTGTTTTGGCCCTAAAATGAGTAAAGACAGCATCATATACTTGCATTTCATGTAGAGCCACAGTGGTAGATTGTATATAACCAAAATCACTAGCCAAATATTATATGTTCCTTGATTGTGTGGATTCTAACCATTATTAGAGAGACCAAGTTACAATTTTCTTAATTCTTCACCAAATTAAGGAAACAAAACATCAACCATCATCCATTGTGGAGAGTCAAATGGCTGTCTCAAAAGCTTATCATCTATTTTCTCGTTAGTATGCCATCTCAAGTTCTTCGCATCTTGGAAATCATTAAACATCTATTTGAATCTTAGTTGTTGTGAATCGATACCAATTCGGAAAAATAAGATCTAATTAGAATCAATTAGAACACACAAGAATTGAGAAGAGAAGAACACACAAGAACACAGATTGGGGAAACAGATGATCTTATTGATGTGAAGTAATTGTGATTACAAAGAGAATCAAAGAAATCCTCACTTAAATCACTCAATTCATCAAGGAATTACAAGATAACTCAATAGGAGAAGAAGACGACACTCTCTTAATTAGAACTATGCTGTACGAGATTATCATTAGCGAAAATTGAAGCGAAGAGAAAAAAACAAAAAACACAGACCATTTAATAAACATGATACCCCCGTGTTTATTTTCTGTCTCTTGGTCTCTCATGAAAATATGACACATTTTCCTAATGAAGAAACACAGATCGTGTTTCACGAACATGGTCCCCCCGTGTTTCTTTCCAACTTTGATAATTTTTAGTATTTTGGCCACAACTTCTTCATCCGACCTTCGATTGAGCTGATTCTTGATGCGTTGGAAAGCTAACAAAAAGATCTACAACTTTTATGTTCAGAAAATTTGCAAATTGCAATTTTGTCAAGGTAAAATCTTCACATATTTCTAGAACAACTCACAATTCTACTCCAAATTCCTCTAAAACACTTCACACAGCAATCCAAGCTATTCTACACACCAAATACAAGTCACAAGCTCACATTAGTGTTATAGAAAAATACCATAACACCTTTTTTGGCACCTTATTCTTCTTGTATAGTGGTCCTTTGCATTCTTTATTAGGACAATAATCTAAGCATGCATATTCTTTGCAAAATAATATACAATTATTAGGGCATGCATGTATCTTCTCATAATTCATACCCATAGATGAAAGGATCTTCATTGCTTCATATGTACGATCGGGTAGAATGTTATCATTAGGAAGCACTCCTTTCACAAGTGATAATAATTCTGTTAAACTTTTATCACTCCATCCATTACATACTTTTAAGTTATACAACTTTAAAGTCGTGGATAATCTAATAAAATTTTTACAATCACCGTACAAAGGTTTTTTTTTGAGTCACTCAATAATTGGTCAAACATTTTTGGACAATCTCGGAAACTTTCCTCAACCTTCTAAGTCATCTCTGTTGATAAAATGCCCTCATTGTTGTCAAATGATCCACTACTATTCCTCCTACCTTCCTCATTATTATATTCAAACTATGTCGCACCATGCCATATCCAATAAGTGTAACTTATATCAATTCTGTATAAAAACAAATGATTTCTCAAATAATTAGCATTGACACGTTGAATATGAGACAATTAAAACAAGGAAAGACTATTCTACTAGCGTCTTGAGCATGTTCTATTGCAGACTTGATAAAAAATTCAACTCTTTCGTCATATTTCCAGACAAAAGGTTTGCAGACATCCATTTCTGATCCATAGTTTTCTAATCCATATGTATCTCACAAAAAATATTATTTCAAATCAATTCACCTCTACAAACTAATTCACATATTGTTAATGCTTAGAAAGAATTCATATTTATATAATGTATATCATGGTATTTTGAAGTTATATATATATATATATATATATATATATATATATATATATATATATATAAATATATAAATAAGGGCATAAAAATATACCAATAAACAAATTATTATTGCTTAGAAAAAGTTCATATGTATATACACATCAAATATTTATACAAGGATTGTAAATTCAAAATTAAACTCATATTATGCATTTAAAAAATTACCCAAAAACTAACAAAAAAGCCTAAGTTAATAGCAACAATATATACATCAAAAGGTTGCTACAACCTGAATAGCTAACTAACAACAACATCTAACCATCCTATACAATTATTTGACTAGAATCCATCACCCTTGGCATCGACTCATCTCAATATGTCATCTGCTCCTTGGCACCATCAACACAGAGTTCACTGATAGATACTTTAGGGTAACTAGGACAAATACTTTGGTGTAAGCTATGACAAAACCTCCACTCACCATCTATGACCATAAGCTCTTTAGCAATCCAATCATAATCCCTCACAAAAACCTCACCATCAACAAATCATGGGTGTGGTGCATTGGTAAGGCCTACTGAAATACCCCAAAATTCTAATTCTAGAAATTATGGCTAAATAAGGATTTATTAGGGAAATTAATTAAATAAATTATTTTATTAAAATATAGGGGAGTTATTAAGGGACAATCAAGAGGAAAATGATAAATAATTTAATTAGGAAAAAAATTAGGGAGTGTTGCTAATTAAAATAAGATTTTAAAAAATTTATTATTCAAAAATAGCCGAAATTAATCTAAAAAGGAATTAATTATTGTTTTCTAAATATAATTATTTTAAATAACCCAAAAATACCAAAATACCCAACTCACCTATTTTTCCTTTTTCTATTCTTTTTTCTTTTCTTTTTCTCCCTTTTTTTCCCTTTTTCTTTTCTTCCTCTCTTTCCCCTTTTCTTTTTTTTCCTTCTTCCCCCCGACGTGGGCCAACCTACCCCACGCGGCCCAATTCCTTTTCCCTCCCTTCCTTCTTCGGCATAGTCTAGGCCCAAGCGACCACCTCCTCACCCGTTGCCGAGTTGCCTGGCTGAGCCACCACTATTCATTTTCTTTTCTTTCCCCTGGACCGTCGGTCCACCCCTTTCCTTTTTCTTCTTCTTCCCACGCGACCTGCACCTGACCCTGTAACCCTACACCTTCCGGCAACCACCTGCACCGTCTGGCCATCCTCCCCTCCCTCTCTTATCACTTTCTTTCACAAATTTGACCCCAACCAACCCTCTTCCCCTCTCCCAAGTGCCCTGCCCCTTTCCCTTTCCCTCTTCCCTCAACCTTGGCGCCCTGCCATGGCAGCACCACCTCGACTGCCACCACCGGTGGCATTCCTAGCACCTGCACCCCTCTTGTCTTCTTCCACTTGTCATTTTCCACCCAATTTAGCCTATAAATACCCCCATAGGTAGCCATAATCGGGCCTTTATTTTCGCAGCCTAGAAATTCCGATTGTGTGCCACTGCCCAAACAGCTCCATATTCTGCCACCGTTGACGATCTTCGCCGCCAACGCCGCCCACCAAAACCTTCCCTACACCACCCTCTATAGAACTGAGTCACTCACCTCCCTTATCTTGCCCTGCACGAGCCACCCGGGCCATGCAAAATTACCATCCCGATCAACCCACTTCGACCCATCGCCGCCCTTCGCATTGCCGTTTGCTGCCACTAACACCACCTCTACCCTCCAAAACAACCAGGGGAGCCTCCTCTACCTCCCCACACCTCCCTTTCTCCCTTCCTCCCTCTCCTTCTCCCTCTCCTTCTCCTCCTTCCACCACCTCTAATCCTCACATCTGCCGCCGCCGTTGCCGTGCGCTGCCACCGGTGCCACCACTGTCCCGAGGTGGTTCTCTAACCTTCCCAACCCTTAAACTCATTTTATACAAGTATTAGTTATTTTAATAATATTAATGTTATTATCTATATTATTATTATTATTATTATTATTATTACTTAACCTAACTTTGGAAATATTTCTAACTAATTTATTAATGGAGACCTACAATTTTATATTGTCATGGTTACCCTTGTTATTGTTATTATTATTATTATCATTATTTCCTTAATAATATTGTTAATACTAACTTTTTCCATTATCACTTTTTATTATTAATATAAATATTTGGACCCATATATTATTATTACCATTTTGGTTACTATTATTATTGTTATTGTTATTATTATTATGCTTGACATTATTATTATTATTACTACTACTACTACTACTACTACTACTACTACTACTACTACTACTATTTTTATTATTATTAATGTTATTGAAACCGAAATTGGCATGTTACCATTTTGTTACTATAGAAGAAGAATACTCAACCTTAGTATTATTATTATTATTCAAATATTGCTAATATTATTCCTAATTCCTTTGTTACTAACATTATTTCTATGGTATTATTATTAGTTATTACTATTATTATTGTTATTATTTTGTTATTATTATTGTGACAAAAACATTCGAACCCTTATACTATTATTATTCCAAATATAACTATTATCATTATTATCTTTAGCAATATTAGTGCTTTGTTGGTATTACTATTATTATATTATTATTTTAACCCTAACACTATTATTAGCCTTAGCCTTAAAAATAACAGGGCTTCTATTTCTAGGAGCATTAGTATTACTATTATTATTATTATCACTATTTTGCTATAACAAGTATTAGTACTATTATTAGAAGAAGTAAAGCTATTAGGTTTAATAATATAAATATAGCTATAAATATTAACATAAATATATTTTGACTAGTAATATCTAGTAGGCTAACTTAAGGGTAAAAACCCTAGTTTTCACTTATAAAGCTGCCTTTAATAATAGTAACACTAATCTTAAACTAAAATAAGAAATAATAGTATATATATATATATATATATATATATATATATTTAAAAAATGTTGAAATTTTACTATTGAGGAGAACGTAATGTGTTACATGCTAGAACCCAAAAGCCATCAACTACATGAAATATATGATTGTACTTAGAATTCCTATGGCCATACAAACATCTAAGGGACACTCCTATGGCTATGGACTTTATAAGAGTATTCCAGTTACATGAAACATTGTTAAAAATTTTGTTATTTCTAGCCTTCCATATCTCGTAGATAGCTGTGACAAGTAAACTTCATAGAAGGATCATTTCAGCCCTCGATCGTCCATGATTGAAGCTGAAATCTTTGAGCAATTTGCACCACCTAATAGATGTATGTTTGAGTCTTTTGAGATGGCATAAGGTATGAACAATTCCCCCCATTACTGAGCAGTGTACAAAAAGATGGGGAATGGATTCCTGGTCACCAAGAAAGCACATTGTTGATGAGCTATAGGGATAAATTTACCAAGACGGTCCTTTGTGGTTAAATGCCCTATCACTGCTAACAAAGAAATAAATTGGTGACTGGGGGCTGCATGGTTTTGCCATACTGTTTTCCACCAAATATAGTGAGGGCCTTTTTGCCTTAATTCTGAATAAACTTTTTGAATGCTATAAGGTGTATGATATGGGTTGTTAGCAAAGATAGGATGAAGAGTATCCCTTAAGCTTAGTATGCTCCTCAAAGGCCAAGATGCAGCAGCTGGTATGTCAATGTCCTAGGCAGAACTTTGTTTGATGAATCTTCCATGTATCCATTTGATCCATAATGTGTCTTTCTTTTGAGTGAGGTGCCACAGGTGTTTGCCAAGAGCAGCAGTGTTCCAGGTACTGATGTTTATTAGACCAATACCACCTTCATTCTTGGGGAGGCAGCAATAATTCCAGGCGATAGGGGCCTTATGGTTTTTTAGAGTGTTACCAATCCATAGGAAAGACCGACAAGTAGAGATTAGATAATTGAGAACTTTCTTTGGTAAAAGGAAAACCTGGCTCCAATACATTTAAATACCAAAAATGACTGTTTTTATCAATTGGAGTCTTCCAGCATATGATAGCAGTTTAGTTTCCCAATGGTTCATCCTATGCAGAACTTTATCCATAAGAGAGGTCATATGATGAGCATTAAGCCGAATATCCCCAATAGGTACCCCAAGATATTTAAAAGATAAAGAGCCTTGTGGAATTGACAAAAATTGCGGGATATGCTCTTTGGTTTACTATGATACACCTCCAAATAAAATAGAGCTCTTATGTAGGCTAATAGTGAATCCAGACAGGATTATAAAGACATGGAATTTCTGCATAAGGAGTTGGACAGATTGTATGTCCCTATGGCAGAAAAGAAGCATATCGTATGCAAAAGATAGGTTGACAATTTTCAATTTCTTGTATTGAGGGTGTCCCTTAAAACTTGGTTCCTGCCATAAGGTTTTCATCATGTGGCTGAAATATTCCATGATGATAACAAATAGATAAGGGGATAGGGGTTCTCCTTGTCTTAGCCCTTGAAATGCCCCGAAAAATTCTAATCTTAAATATTATATTTAAATGAGGTTTTCTTATAATAAAATTAATTAAATTAATTATTTAATTTAAAATAAAAGGAATTTAATTAGGAAAAATCAAGAATAAATTTATAAGTATGTTAATTAAGAGAAATTGGGTATTTTAGCTAATTAAGGATTTTATTTTAGAAATTAACTAAATAAATTATTTTATTTAAAATAATGAGGAGAAAATAGTTTTAAATTAATGTTAATTTTGTAAATAATTTAATGGAAGAAAATTAGGGGGGTTTTGCTAATTAAAATGGAATTTATGGAAAATATTTTAAAAATCCTAATTTAGCCTAAAAAGGGATTTAAATATTATTTTATTCAAATATTTTATATTAAATACCCAAAATATTCTAATTAATTTATTTAAACCCAAATCCTTATTTTCTTCCTTTTTCCTTTTTCCTCTTTCTTTTTCCTTTCTCCTTTTCTTTCTTTTCTTTCTTCCTCCTTCTTCCGCCGATTGGGCCTGGCGCGGCCCAATCCTCTTCTTTTTCTCCTTCTTCTTCTCCCGCAGCCCAGCGTCGCTGGCCTTCTTCCTGCGTGCTCCCAGACGCGTCGTTTTGGACGATTTAATGTCGAGATGCTGCGTGTCGATAAGTGAGGGCCTAACCGGCGTGCGAACCGCCCGGTTCTCCCCTTTTCTTTTCTTTTCCCCGGCCGACCGGTCCGCCTCCTTTCCTTCTTCCTTCTTCCTCCTTCCTCCTCCGTCGACGCTGTTGTACCTTTCGACCCCGTCAATGGCATCTCCGAATATGGTGATTAATACCGGCCGTTTCTTGCCTCATTGTCTTCCTCTTAACTCCAGAAATAAATTTGCATAATTATTCGGCGTTAAATCTCGCCCGTTTCCTCTCCCCAGCCTCGCGAAATTCCGAAATATACCAAATGATACCCGATCGTTTTCCGCCGCCGGCTGCCCAAATTCTCGCACCCTCTAGCTTCCTGCCAACCCCCAAAACCCTATTATACCATCTTCAATCTATAAATAGCCTCGTGGTAGGAGTTGTGGAAGATTTTCTTCCCCGAAAACCCTCGACGAAGGCTGCCACCACCGAGACTTTAGACGCCGATTTCTCCACCGTTAGCCAACCTCAGCGCCACCGAAACATTTCATTTTCTTCCCTGAAAGTCACTCTAATTAACTAAACCATTTTCACCTCTCGATTCTTCTTGCACGGGCCTCCATAGCCGTGCCAAATTGACTGCCTGTCTCGCCTGAATTTTTATCCCGAAACCCTTAAGTCGCCGTCCGCCGCCGTTTCCGCCACTTCCACTGCCATCTGAACCACCCAAAAACTCCATATAATCCTCCTCTACCGAACCATAACCTTATTCTAATTTTTCCCTTGCTATTCCTCTCTTGTGCTTCATCTTTTCACTCTTAGACCCATTTTCCGGCCACCGCCGTGCACCACCGCCGGTGCCGCCACTTCCTGCCAACTCAAGGTGAAACCCTAGACCATCTTAACCCTTTTTTCCTATTTATTGTAAATTATTATGTTATTATTTTAGTTATTTGTATTTAATGGATTATAATAATTATTTCTTTGCTAACAATAATATTATTATTTAATATAATAGTTATACTAAATTTTACTTGCAGGGTAGGAAGTAGTAATAAAATAATTTTATTATTAGTTTCGAATTTTAAGTTATTAATTGAATTATTTTATGATTATTATCATCATCATCATTATTATTATTATTATTAATATTATAATTATTAGAATAATTACTATTATTATGTTATTATTTATTCTGGAAAAATATGAGACCCTATTGCTATATTAATATTCACACTTTGGTGTTTCAGAATTTTTAAGTCTACTTTTATTAACCATTAGTAATATACCTTTATTATAACATTTAGTCATTATCATTATTATTATTATTATTATTAGTATTATTTTATCTTTATACTATTATTTTGGTGAAGGGTAGAAACCCTTATATCACCTTTTTGTTTTGAAGTTCATTATTAATTTTAATATAATAATTTTTAATTAAAAATAAGGTCTTGGGATAAGTTAGAAATAATAGCATTCTTAAGAGAAAACCTAATCCTAGTATTTTTTTCATAGTAGGTAAGCCCAACCCAAGCCTTCAAGTGGTATAGGAACTTGCTCCAAGACCGGTGAAATTTTAGGTAAGGGTTTACTAAGGCCATTGTATGTCTATATGTATTATGTGTTGCATATGCCATGTATTCTATGCTATCATCATTAATTATGTTGTATATGATATGATGTGGAGTTCATGTATGATCTTGGGTTGTTATATGGGATGTGTTTTATTTGTAAGTGATGATATGCACTGTGGCCTTAAGACATGCATGTTAGGGTTGTAAAATAATGATGGGTAGTGTAACAATGTGGTGATAGGGTTTTGCATGAGATGGTATGGTGTTAGGGTTTTACATAAAATGGGGTATGGTGTTAGGGTTTTGCATAATATGGTATGGGTATTGGTTTTGCATGTTATGGTATGGGTATTGGTGTTGCATGATATGGTATGGGTGTTGGTTTTGCATGTTATGGTATGGGTATTGGTTTTGCGTAATATGGTATGGTATTATGGTTTGCATGGAAGTATGTTTACGTGGAGTTAGGGTTTACATGGGAGCTAGGGTTTGCATGTAAGTGTAGTTACGTGGAGTTAGAGTTTGCATGGGAGCTAGGGTTACATGGAGGTGTGGTTTACATGGGTTTAGTCATGCATGTATGGGCAAATGTATGTGCATGGCAAGTATTTATGAATGGGCAAATGTATGTGCATGGTAAATATTTATGAATAAAATATTTAAGACACTAATCTTTTAAAGTGGAAGATTATTGAGCCGAGTCCAGACCGATCCACCGGTCAGGAATAGTGGTTAGGGTTTTACCCTATGTGCGACTGATCCACCGGTAATAATAGTGGTTAGGACATGAGGTCCTATATGTGACCGGCCCACCGGTAAAAATAGTGGGGTGACTCGAGCTCAATAAACACAAACCAGAATCGTTAAAGCTCTTAAAAGATACTAATTACTTACAGTGGAACACCATGCGAGCAGGAACCAGACCGATCCACCGGTCAGGAATAGTGGTTAGGGTTGTACCCTATGTGTGACCGATCCACCGGTAATAATAGTGGTTAGGGCATGATGCTCTATGTGTGACCGGCCCACCGGTTATAATAGTGGGGTGTTCCTGTACTCGCATGGATTGAATAAATAGCATGACGTGTATCGACTTACGATGAAAGAAAGACTAAACCATTAATCCAGATCTTTTTGGACCTGATATGTGGACTTGTTGATATTATACTATGGATTTCATTATATGCTTTGATGTTTCACATGTGTAGTTGGAATTTTATGATGTCTATTATCTGTGTGATTTGATGTGTGAATGTGTTGGCCTTAGTATTCGGTTACCTTACTCAGTACGTAGCGTACTGATCACCCTTTTCATGGGTGCTGCTCATTCCCACGAGTAGAAGGCCCATCTGACTTGCTGCAGGTAGGAGATGTTTATTTTGATGCGATAGATGTCTATGGGACATCAGGTGGGGCTGAGTGATGATCGGACCGAATCTGTTTCAGAGTGGAGTGGCTGGTTTTCCATCGAGATTTCATTTCCAGTTTCTTTTAATTATGTTGGAAACCTCGTAAACAATTTTATGATTTTAGTTATTTCTTTTCCCTGAAAAACTACCTTCGTATTTTGAATTGAATAAATACTTATACGTTCCGAATTACTGTATTTAAGAATTTGGATTTTTTATGAGCTGTTCTCTTAGCCTTAGCACTTGGTACTAGAACGGTAGGAGTGAACCGGTCTGGTACTAAGTGTGGCGGTAACATCCCCAGAATTCACAGGTTTTCAGTGTTTCTAATTTAATTGCTTCCGCTTTTTTTTTTTAAAAAAAAGGGGTGAATTTTGGGGTGTTACAGCCCTCTCTTCCCTTCAAAAGGCTCCAGTAGGGTACCATTTATGGCAATGGAATATTTGACACTAGAGACACATACCATAATGACCTTAACAAGATGGGGAGGAAAATGAAAATCTAGAAGAATCTTTTCCAGGAAGTCCCATCTTACAGAATCATATGCTTTGCATAGGTCAATTTTCAGCATACATCTTGGGGAAATATGCTTCCTTCCATAGAATCTAAGGAGCTCATGGGCAAGTAATATGTTTTCACCAATATATCTGCCCTTAATAAAAGCAGATTGCGAGTGATTTATAAAGCTAGGGAGGATGAGCTGCAGTCTAGTAGTTAAAATCTTTGTGAAGGCTTTGTATAATACAATGCAACATGCTATAGGTCTGTAGTCCCCAAGACTTTCAGCATTGGGTATTTTGGGTATGAGAACTAGCAGTGTGGAGGTGATGAAATTTGGGAGGATTGCCGTGAGGAAAGCTTCATTCAAGGTATGCCAAATATCTTCTCCAACAATATCCCAGGCCTTTTTTTTTATAAAAAAGGATGTAAAACCATCTAGACTAGGGGCTTTTGAGTCACTAATGGAGAAAATAACATCTTTTACCTCTTTCTTTGTGAAATGGTTAAGCAATATATGATGCTGATCTAAAGAGAGAAGGGGACCTTGTTGGAAAACTTGTTGTGATAATTCCATAGGATGAGACTTTGGTTGATCAAATAGATGAATATAGTAATCTCTAAAAGCTTTTTGGATATTATGATGGTAAGAGATCCAAGTTCTATTTATATATTTAATCTTGGTAATAAATTTTTGCTTTGCTTTGCTTTAACAGTAGCAAAAAAGAACCTTGTATTAGAATTTCCCTCATTAATCCAGTGAATGGCAGCTTTCTACTTGAGCTAACTTTCCTCACATCGAGCAAGGTGATCATGTAGTTGTAATGCTTCTTTTTCCTTGTATTACAACTCTATGTTTGAAGGATCTGTCCTAAGAACATTCTAAATAGTGCTAAGGATCTGTTTTTGAGATGCAACCCTGTCTGTTATATTGCTATATTTCTCCTTGTTCAACTATCTTAGATGAGGCTTGAGCATAAATACTTTGTTCTTCAGACCTATGCTAACCTTACCTTCTTGAGTGTTGGACCAGACTTGTTTAACAATGTTGAGGAAGGCTGGATCATTACACCACATGTTAAAAAATTTAAATGGTTTCTTACCATTAGGTGAAAGATGCTTAAGGCCAACATGAGCAGCACGGTGATCTGAGAAAGGTTCCTTAGTAAAAGATACTATGGTCTAGCGAAAAGCATGGAGCCAGTGCACATTGACTATAACTCTATCAAGCTTACAGAGAATTTGATCAGCTCCCATTCTTCTATTGCACCAAGTGAAAGTTGGGCTAGAAAAGGGAGGTTCATGGAGGATAAGGTGATGCAGACAGTCTCTAAAATCAATGATATCTTGGTGATGAGGCATATCACCTTGGAATTTTTCCTCTGGGTGGAGGATGACATTAAAATCCCCCATGATGAGCCATGGATAAGAGGATATTTTCTGGTCAAGCAGCCATTGCTAGAGGGGTTTTCGATCCTTCCCAAAATTAAAAGCATATATAAAGGCCACATATAGTTGCATTCCGTCTGTGTTTAAAGCTTTAACTAATAAACCTTGGTCAAATGCAGAAGTTAGTGAAACCTGCCACTTAGAGGGATCCCAAAGACACCAAATGCGTCCATTACTATGATGGCATAATTGTTCAGAAAACAAAAACCAGGGAATAACTTGGCTATAATACTATCAGCCTTATTTGGTTTAATATGATTTTCAAAAGACCAAAGAAAGAAGATTGATTAGCTTTATACCATTTGACAACCTCTTTCTGTTTGTGAGGTTTGTTTAAACCTCTAACATTCAGATGAGATATCATTGAGCAGAATGGGTAGGTGGTGTCCCTCCCCAATCTATTTCCTGGATCTATATATTCAGTGTTTCCTCAGTATCAGAAATGATATCAAACTAATTTTTCAAAGGTATGGTGCCAATAGGTTCCTAGAATATTGCTGATTTAGATTTGACAGGTTCAGTTGTCAGGGGTTTCTCAACTTTCCTCTAGGTTGTTGATGGTTTCTTGAGAGGATTAGGGATATCAGGTTTATGCTGTATTCTATTCGGCAGGTTAATAGGGTGTTGAGCCTTAAAGGGTTCTTGCTTAGGTCTATTCTTAGGACATGAATTGCTGCTATACCCCACACAATCACAAAAGGTGCAATATGCAGGCCTCCATTCATACACAATAGGTTGGAGTAGGATATCACCATCAGGATCCAGGATTTCAACACATTCCAGGCACTTTTTAGTAACATCCACTTCTATAAGGAGGCGTGCATATGATACACGTTCTCTATTCATAGTGAATGAATCCATATGAAGTGGTTTACCAACTGTAATGGCAATATGACTCAAAGAATTATGGTCCTAATAATCTAGAGGAAGATTCGGAAGTTTTATCCATAAGGGTAAAAATTGGAATTTTTCTTTCACAAACTAGAATTTTCTGTGCCATGCTTCGAGGATGAAAGGTCTGTTTGCATAAGTCCAGTAAGGGGAGGAAAGCATCCAGTCCCGATCCTCAGTAGAAACACATTTGAAGATGATATAACCATCATTATGCAAAAGGATCTTTGGTGGGGTGATGTTTGGCCACTGAGATGAAGCAAAACGGTGCATCTGACCCAGGGTAGGATGAAATCCAATAATATAGCCAGCAATTGCAAATTTCCAATCAATTGTAGACCATTGGATCTCATCCTTTTGTAATTTTATTTGATACACGGAGCCTACTACAGTAAGGGGAAAATAAGATAAAGAGGCTCCTACATGATACATTCGGTTGCCACTAACTTTGTCTCTCCAATTTTGATTCGATTGTTCAGAAATATTTTGATCTTGAATTCTAGTTTGATAATTTGGGATATCTTGTAAATCACAATCTGGAATTGGCCTAGTTCCTAATTCATCCTCGATCGGATTAGTGATGGTCTCTTTGGATTGCATGAGTATACTTTGTTGCTGATGTGAATTATCAATTCTTTGAGGCGAATCTTGATTAGCAATCAGGATATTAGTGTTTGCCGTTTCCATATCAGAATTTGTCAAATCCTTACTCACAGAATAATGTAAATCCTGAGGACGAGGAGAATTTGATGGTGATGAAACGGGAGATCTATTTGATCCTGAAGCCCTCTTCATCGCAGAAACTACTCTTCTCCTGGTACGAGCCATGGGAGAGGAGAGAGCTCTCAAACCGAAGCTTTTTAAACCATTAATAGTATTTTTGGTAGGAGAGAAACTAATCCTTAGTTTTTCCCTCTTATAGGTGAATCAAGCTAAAAATCTAAAAAGGCGTAGGAGCGTGCTCCAAGCCCGGCATCGTTTTAGGTAAGGATGTAGCTAAGGCCCATGTGTGTTGTGTAACTTGTATGAATTGGATGTTATGTATCATGCTATGTCATGTATTGTATGATTGTCATTAACTTGTCTTGTGTGTAGTGCATCTTGGAGTTGAGGTATGTTTATGTGTTCCTTATGGCATGAGTATGATACGTATATATGGTGATTATGACGTGATATGTTATGACCCTCTAGGACATGCATGCTAGGATAATTGATAATGTGATATGGGAATGAAAGGATAAAAAGAAAGAAAATGGGAAGTGACTTTACTAAGGGGGATATGAGGTTGATCAAAATACCTCATGATCCATGAGAGGAAAATAAAGAGAAAGTGATGACCAAAATGAAAAAAGAGGTGGGAATCATGCATGGGAATTCTAGGGTTTGTATGGGGACTTCGAGAGTTGCATGGGGAGGATGAAACTTGCATGGGGATGATCTTTACGTGAGAAACTTTGTTTTAGGGTGTAAATAAGCTAAGGGGAGAGTTGTGGAGTGATTGGAGACTTGGGATGAAAAATAGTACGTAGGTTGGTGTAAGGGTGTATAAGGGACTCGATTAGGGTTTTGAGAGGAAGCACTAATTTGAAAAAAAAAACGTGGAAGTAAAAACAATTAAGGGAGAGTGGAATACGGGTTAAGAGTGAGAATTTATTTTATAAGGGGTGAGTATAGGTTCATGGGAGAGGAGAGACTTTGGGTGAAAAAGAGAGAGGTTACATGTGGGAGAAGAAACGTATTAGGGTTGAAGTGGCCAACTAGGGTTTTTTTTTCACATGTGGAATCGAGTGGTAAAGCGATATGATTTGGGATTGAATCTAAATGAGATAAGGTGTGGGGTGATAAACGAAGTAATGGTAGTGTAAGTGAGAGAAAGTTAGGCCACATAGGTCCAACTAGGGTTTTCAAGGGAAAACCCTATAAGGTGATAATAGGTGGAGTTTGATGTCATGAGGTGTTGGGCCTTAACCCACACCCTTAGGATTTGGGATTTCATTATGGGTAAGTGTAAGGGGGAAAGGATGTCAAGGCGTGATAAGGGGCGCAGGAGTCTCAAGATATGGGATGGGCCCCCTTGAGAGGATAGAGGTAGAATGTTGGAGGCATGCATGTCAAGGGTGAAATACTTATCGAATAAGACACGATTAAGATACTATCAATTTAAAGAGAAAGATTTTTTAGCCGGGCTTAAACCGGTCCACCGGTAAATAATAGTGGCTAGGAGTCGGGGTGCCCTGCATGACGGTCCACTGGCGAATAATAGTGGCTAAACACTTTTTGCCTTGCATGACCGTTCTACCGGCTAAAATAGTGGGGGTTTCCGTGCTCAACAAACCAAAAATAATTATGATAAGACATGGGAAAGACAGAATTAATTACAGTGAAACACCATGTGAGTCGGGGCCAAACCGGTCCACCGGCGAATAATAGTGGTCAGGAGCGTTTTGCCCTGTATGACCGGTCTACCGGCGAATAATAGTAGCCAAGAGCATTTTTCCTTGCATGACTGGTCCACCGGCTATAATAGTGGGGTTCGCGCACTCATATGGATTGATAAAGACTATGAGGTGAATCGACTATATTTACCGGAGATCTAAAGAATAAGCCTATCTGGACCATAGCCAGCCTTCATCCTCTGTATTACTGTGAGTTGCCTATCTGATCATGTCATGTATGCTATGTTGTATATTTTTGTATGTTTGGCCTTAGCGTATGGTTACCTTACTCAGTACGTAGTGTATTGATCACCCGTTTCATGGGTGCTGCTCATTCCCACGAATAGAAGACCAATCTGAGTTTGTGCAGGTAGGGGATGACATCTTCGATGCCTATGACCCATACGAGGCATCGAGTGGGGCTGAACTTTGAGTCTAGACCTAACCTGGGAATCGAGAGTGACTCAGCCGGACTTTGTTTTTCCTTTGAATTGACCATGTATCGTTTTATTTTAGTTATGTGACATCTTACGGTATTTTAAGTTTTTGAAAAACTCTAGTCACTTACTCCTTAGATTGTAATTCTAAGTCACACTATGATTTCTGTATGACTATGAGGGAGTCCTCTCATGGACTCTTATTGTTTTAACCCTGTTTAGTCTTAGCACTTATTACTGGAAC
Organism: Tamarix austromongolica; assembly: GCA_039764185.1. Classification (NCBI taxonomy): domain Eukaryota; kingdom Viridiplantae; phylum Streptophyta; class Magnoliopsida; order Caryophyllales; family Tamaricaceae; genus Tamarix; species Tamarix austromongolica. Next base: position 20,282,490 of record CM077810.1, read on the forward strand.
GGTAGGAGTGAAACAGTCTGGTACTAAGTGTGGTGGTAATGCCCCTTAAATTTACAATTTTATTATGTCACTTCCGTTAAAACTTTTTATTTAAACAAAATTTTTCACTAGTAAATTTTGAGGGTGTTACACTTACAAACATACCAAAATAACTAGCTAATGCCTCTAACCATGGCTTAACCTGAGGTAATGTCAAAAGCAAATGGTACGATCTAAAATGGAACAGATCATAGTATGACAGGCTCAAGAACAACAGATGAAGCTCCTCATAAAACCATGTTACATGACTTCAGAAATCTAAATCAGGTGTCATACATAAATATGCCGTAGGAATGTACATAATAGGCAAATGCGCCATTTCACCAGTCCACTACCTATAAAAGAGAACAACCACTAAATCATGTTACTAAGATTGTTTTCTAACTTTTTAATTTATTAAATATGGGTATCTAATTCTATCAAAACTAGTTTTTTTCATTAATATCAAACCCATCAATATTGTCATGCATGCATAAACATATAGAGAGGCAAACCAAAACCCATAACAATATAGCAATAATAGCAACAAAACAACAACAAACATATATCATATAGACAATAATACACGTAATACCTACTAAATAGTCAACATGCATGCATATACATATAATGAAAGAAAAAAGAAAAAAATTTATACCAAATAAGGTTCTTAGACAGATAACTAGGATGTAGGGTCAACGGTGCCTGTTGCGGTTATAGGAGCCACGAACAATGGGAAAGGGTTGTGGAAGAGAGGTAAGAGGCTCGATAGGGTGAAAAAAGGGTATGAAGGGTTATGGGAGGTTGGGCAGATGGGATGCGCGAACCACAGCAAGAAATGAAAAAAAAAATGATGAGAGGAAAAGGAAAAAATCTGTTGATGAGAAAGATGAAGGCATAATGGACTTAAATGAGCAAGAACGGAGAGAGAGTAAGGAAAAACAAAGATGAGCATAGAGAGTAAGTGAGATTTCAAGTTTCTATAACAGACATAAATGAGTGAGAGGGAAGGGAGGAGTGTTTCACGCGCAAATTTTGATAACAATTCTGGATATAACCATTATCAAAACATATTTTCATAATGGTTCTAGGAATAACCTTTATTAAAATTAGGCAACATTTCTGTTTTAGTAACGGTTAATTTAAAACCGTTATCAAAACAAGCGCTGATTCACTTTTAATAATGGTTAATATCTAGAACCATGATTAAAACTTTCATAGTATTCCTACCTCAAAATTTTCACATTTTTATCAATGGTTGAGATAAAACCATCATTTATATGGCGTCATTAATACTCAATTCTGTAGTAGTGAATAGAATAATGTTCTTTCTAAAACCATTATCTTCCACTATGTTGATCTACACGTTCTCAAATAGAAGCAAGATGTTCAACACTCAATTTGCCAAACAATAATAATAAAATAAAAATTAAATAGATAACAAAATGACTTCTGACACTAACCTAGCTCAATAATTCATCATTTGAAAGGACTACTACTCGATTTCAGAGTTACTTAGACACCATCCTAATTGACAAAATATAATATTAGACGATAGGAAAGGAACTTGGAAAGCAAATGAAATGAAAATGGTTTGTGTTAATAAATCTATGATTCAAAGAGATAGCAAGAACCCACATTGGTGATTTAAAATTTGAGGCGACCAATTTCACTATCCATTCATGTTTTTTTAATCTCTAGTCTTTTATTTTTATTAATTTACCTTAAATTTAATTATCTACTCTACATCAATTTCCTTAAATTTACAACACCAAGTTGTTTTTATCAATCACATCAATAATGATTTACTCTTTACATTATTTAACTTATAATTTATATTAATCTATACATATCAATTCATAATTTGATATAATTAAATTTAATTAAATATAAGTTTACAAATAATTTTAAAGACCATTATTTCACTTATAATTTTTAAGATTGTTAAAAAAATATTTGTGACTTAAATGATTTTTAAAATAATCATTCACAATATATTTCAAATTTTATAATGTGAAAGTAATAATTAATAGAATATATAAAGAAAAAAATATATTTTAATATCATATAAATATTACAATGAAATTCCAATACATCTTATTATCTTAATTATAGCCACATCTAGTTTAGCACAATAACATTACGAAAATATAAATAAATGCATCCCACATAAATCTAGATAAAATATAACCAATACAAGTAGATACTCTAATTATTAGCCTTAGATTGCTAGGTACATTGCACCAAATCAAATATATAAGCTGGTAGGTCGAAATATGATTTATAACTTAGAACACTCTCTAAATCACTACAGGAGTAAGGGCAAATCATCAATACAAGTAGGTCGATGATAAGCTTATTACTGATGATTTGAGCATCATTGGTAATAATGTATAACATTGATGATATATTCATTAGAATTAAGCTTATTACAGACATAGGAAAATGATAGTTTTTTTTTTATAAAAGAAACATCACCCTTAATGCCTACGATTAAAATTTTAAAATTGAAAAATAGTTTAAATTCGAAAAAAAAACCATTATTACCGACAATATGTAAGCCTTAGTCCTCATGCTTTATCATTAGTATTAAGCCTTCTTGCCGATGAATGATAATTATAAATTTTAAAATATTTTGTAATAAAAAACTTATTCTCGATGATTTATCTTTGATAATTCACTTTTGAAAATATCAAATAAAATAAAAAATAAGATTTTGGAAATATTTCATAAATAAAATTTTAAAGATAAATGTTATATTTCACTTGTCAATACTAGTATTAAACCTAAAAATCATTTTCATCATGTTGATATTGATTACATGACCAAGGTAAAGGACCTCGAGCCTATGTAGGCATAAAAACTCTTAACTCTCTTAATTATTCATCCTGATGCTCAAATGTTGTTTGTTTTTAGGCTATAATCTCACTCATTTGTTCTTAGTTTTGCTTTGCTTGATATTTCCATTATTGTTCTCGTAGTAGATTAGTGTGCATCCAACTCATGCAAAATGCAGCATGACTTAAGCCCTCCCCTATAAGCCCTCGTCCCACACCTTTTTTATGACCTCGACAACTACCTAAGACATCCTTGAGTATTATTATCAACTTCTAGAGTGTAAGATCATGAGCATCAACACTACAAGAAGCAATATGTGACAACGTCTCCTCTCATTTTCTTAACATTTTTTTTGTACATATAAGTAAATGTTAGACATATTATAAGGGATGTTATTAATATTATAATTAATTACATATGAATAACTTACAAAAAATTTTCCTAACTTAGGGAGTGACTCATTTGCTATTCTTAAAATGCATTTATCTGTAGGTCTCAACCATAGGTAATATTTTTTTCTTGGATTAGCCTAAATTTAATAGAAAATTTAATATATTACAATACATTACATGATAAAAAAGATCAAAACCCAAAAATACCTTCTTCTAGCATCATTGTGACAAGGATTGTGCCATATGACAAGCGGAAGTGGTCTATTTTGCCCTATTAGCCACATTTTTGTTAGCAACAGCCTCCCCTAACAAAATAGCAATTTGTTCATGTTCTTTATATGTATTTTTATTCAATTTGTATACCAAAATTTAATATTACCATTACCTCGTCTGATTTCCATAGATCAATGCATCTTTACCACACATCTGACTTGAAAAAAGAAGGCTTATAATTATTATCTTCTTCCCAATCCTTTTTATGATCACATTTATGATCTTTATATCAATCAAGCATCATTCAATCAAGACCTAATTCAATTCTAGGGCATGAAAAATTTTCCATCCTTTGAGCTAAATCAAAATATGCCTGCATATACAAATAATTATATATTATAAATTATATAATTTTAATTTAATTACTAAATTAAAAAAGAAAATAAATTAATTTTACCTCAACTTTGAGGAGGATCTTTGCCTTATCCTTAGTAGGGACATGTGACCACCTTTTATTACAAGGTGGTAACTTAGTCCCCATCGTATTTCCAATATATCTGTTAAACCATTTACCATGTCGACCTATAACATTTAAAGTGTTTGCCTCAAAATCAAAGTCCTCCTTAAAAAAATGTCTTCCTCTTTTTTCAAACCCTCCAACATTATCCTATCTCTATTTCTTTCTCTGGCCCTACTCCTAGAAACTGAAACATAGATATATAATTTTTATAATTGAGATAATAAAATTATAAAAGTAATAGTGATGAAATAAATGTAATAGACCAAATTTTATACCTTTTGAGTTCTAACACCTAGAGCATAGTCTGCGAGGATGCGATGGATCACATCCATTGCCATTGCCACCATGACCTCAGGTGAAAACATCAGCCATATAGAACTATATAAACTATCAAATATTTTGATATATAGAAACTCTACATTATGATGATACAAATAAATGAAAAAAGTGTAAAGCATATCAAAATCGTTGGAAATAAGATAAGATGATCTATGACTATAAAATTATTTTCATTTAGGCTATAATCTTACTCATTTTTTCTTAGTTTTTTTCTACTTAAGATTTCCATTATTATTATTGTAGTAGATTAGTGTGCATCCAACTCATTCAAGAGGTGGTATGCCTTGAGCCCTCCCCTATAAACCTTCATCCCACACTTTGTCTATAACCTAGATGACTACCTAAGACATCCTCGAGTATTAATTCTTCATCAACCTTTTGGAGTGTAAGGTCATGAACATTAGCACTACAAGAAGTAATTTATGATAACATCTCCTCTCATTTTTTAACATTTTATTCTGTACATATAAGTAAAATTTAGGTACATTATATGGAATGTTAATAATATTATAATTAATTACATATAACTAACTTACAAAATTTTTTCCATGTTAGGGAGTGACCCATTAGTTATTTTTAAAATGCATTTCTCTATATGTCTCAACTATAGGTAAATTTTTTTTTTTATAGATTGGCCTAAATTTAATAGAAAAGTTAATACATTACATGATAAAAAAAAATTAAAAACCCAAAAATACCTTCATATAGTAATATTGTGACAAGGATTGTATACTAGGACAAGAGGGAGTGGTCTGTTTTACCTTATTAGCAGCATTTTTATCGGTGAAAGCCTTCCCTAATAAAATAGTAACATGTTCTTTATATGTATTTTTATTCAATTTGTATACCAAAATTTAATATTACCTTTATATTCTCTGAATTCCAAAGATCGATACATCTTTGTCACGCATCTCACTTGAAGAAAGAAGGCCTATAATTAGTGTCTTATCGCCAATCCTTTTTGTGATTGCATTTATGATCTTTGTATAGATCAACCATCATTCGATTAAGACCTACTTCAATCCTAGGCCATGAGGAATTTGCTCTCCATGGAGTTAAATCAAAATATGTCTACATATATACATAATCATATGTTAGAAATTATATAATTTTGATTTGATTACTTAATTAAAAAAGAAAATAAATAAATTACCTCAACTTTGGGAAGGACCTTCGCCTTATCCTCAAGAGGGACATGTGACTGCCTCTTATATCATGGTGGTATCTTTGTACCAATCGTATTTTCAACACATCTGTTAAACCATTTACCATGTGGACCTATAACATTTAAAGTATTTCTTGAAAAATTAAAGTCCACCTCAAAAAAATTTCTTCCTTTGTTTTCAAAGTCCACCAACATCATCCTATCTCTATTTCTTACTCTGGCCCTACTCCTTGGATTTGAAACATGCATTTATAAATTTTATCATTGAGATAAAATTATAAAAGTAATAGTGATGAAATAAACTTAATATACCAAATTTTATACCTTTTGAGTTTCTACATCCAGAGCATAGTATGTAAGGACATGATGGATTACGTCCATTGCCATTTCCGCCATGATCTTGAGTGACAATATCATCCATATAGAAACTATAAAATATTTTGATATATAGAAACTTATATTATAATTATGCTCATAAATGAAAAAAGTGTAGAGCATGTCAAAATTGTAGGAAATAAGATAAGATGATCTCTACCTATAAAATTGTGATTAGGTTTATATTTGGTACAAAAATTCAACTTATTAAACAATTACTAACAAAATCATAAATTTATTGCTATGAATAAATTCTCCTTCACCATCCCTATCCGAAAATTAGTGTTTCACGTTGTCATCTTCAATAATAAAGTCTCTCATGTCATCTTGATCACCACTTTAGATCGTAACACTACTAGCACCAGTATGTATAATATTCAAGTTATCAAGTTTTTTTTATATCAACATTGAACTTAATTCCACTTGAATCAAAATCATCTACCACATATATGTTGTCAAGATTGTCATCATATAAATCCCAAATGTTTAGATGATTAACTTTCCACACAACTTTCTAATTTAGGCCATTGTACACATCATCCATATACAAGATTAAGTTCTAAGAATATATTGGTTATTCTTGTACCACTCAATCATATTATACATACTTCTAATATAGTTTGTTCGCACAATTCTCTTCTTTCTCTTATTAGTATCAAACCATTTTCATTTAAATAAAACTACAAAACATTGATAACTAAGATAATTCTATAATCTCGTTTAATTATCTATAGAACTCCATTAATTAAGTAACTTGAATAAGAAAGCATCATATCAATTCTCTGAATACCAAAGAGAAAAATTCATCAATGCATTCAGGTAATCTCATTTTATGCAACTTGTATATCAGTAATTATTGTGTGTTTTAAATAAGTAATGATATGATAAACCCTAAAAAATAATTATAATAGGTTACGATTGTTATTACTAAAAATAATTACCTTTGAATAGAGATAAGATGGGAATTCTTTCATTTATACTTAGTTCAAATTACCACCACCCCCACGTCATTGAATATCATCCATGTGTTCACTGTGATAAATATAGATAATATTATAATACACTTACTCTAAATATTTCTATATTTTTGAACAATTGTTCAAAACATACCACTGAGCATCTTTCTTAACTTTATCTGTTATACTCACATGTGTTTTCTTACCAATAGAGGGAGCCTAGGATTGGAAAACGGACAGCTAATGCTTCTTCACAATCACATCTACATTTCTATCTACCTTATTGAACTTAGTCTCAACACCTTTCACGTATATAGAACAAAAACTCAATGCTTCATTAGCTACGAAACCTTCAACAATAGAACCTTCTGGCCAAGCATAATTCTATATATACTCATTTAAATCCTTTAACTTCCTCTCAATTGGATACATCCATCTCTTATGAATAGGCCACCAAGCCTTTCTTCTTCGGGTAAGTAGATTAGTAAGTGAATCATAACACTAAGAAAAGGATGGAGGAAACATGTGTTCCATCTTACATGGGATATAAAGTATATGCTCTTATGATTTCTCTAAATTTATCACGTGAAATTTCCTTACGCATATTTGAGTGAAGAAGTTACTCAACTCAATAATGGTGTTGCTTATATTCTTGTTTAAAAAATAACGCAAACCCACTGGTAACATATGTTGCATTATGACATAATGGTCATGTGACTTTAACTTGCTCAATCTAGTATCAAGAACACTCTTCCTCAAATTGCCTACAAAACCATTGGAAAACTTCACAATCGTCAAGAAGTTAAGGAATGTTGCTTTATTACATGATGAACGTGTATATTCAACAACAGGCTTCATTAGCTTATTCCCATAATAATGAAGATGCATCTCGTGTATAATGTTCTTATCTCGTAAACCACATCTCACATTATCAGTGTCCTTTGAATCAACAATACTTAGTAACATCTCAATTAAATTAGAAGAAACATTCTTCTCAATATGCATTACATCTAAATTATGTTTTAGCAAAAGTGCATTCTAATTTGGTAGCTCATAGAAGATGCTTTTCTTTTTTCAATTCAATTGATCAACACCTATTTTTCTCTTGGTAGAATATTTCCCAAATGCTCAATCTTATACGCGACTCAACTACATTAAGATATCAATAGGTAATACCTACATTAATTACTCTTTAAGGTGAATGTTTCTATATTTTCATAATTTTTTGATGTATTGGAACCATTAATTTTTATTATTATATAATAATAGATGAAAATAAAATTTTCTAGTGATTTACATCTTATCTTGAAATTATTTATCTTTGTTTTTCGTATTTACATTTCCATACATAGTGAATCAAAATTATACATTTATATCATTCACTTATCATTTATCTATTTTTCAATCATAAGCTAGCGCTATTGGTAAGATAACTAGGACAAGTGAATCTACTAAAAAGTTGAGAGAGTTTGAGTGATATGCCCTCAAAAAATAACCTGATATATAAATCTCTTTGGAGTAAGTACAACTATCTATTACTTTATAATGTTCCTTTCTTATATATATTTAAGGGATGTTAATCTATTTACATGTTTTAGTGAACATATGACTAAGATTTGCCAATGTGGTGGTATCTTGGTTGATATCCAAAAGAAAGAATTTACATCTTGGTTTTAATCCAAGGTAAAATCTGTTACCGCTAACAAATTGAATTTAGATATAATGTTTCCATGATTTTAATGATTGATAAATGTTTTTACATCTAATATATACAAACATACCAGTTATGATAGATTGGATCGCTTGAATGCACTAATGAATTATTTTCTCTATCTCATCATAAATTCAATTTAGCATCAACCTATCATGTCTATGTGATTCACGAAGTTAAATACTTAACTCATCATAGAAACTCCAATAAAAGAACATAGAATAGTGGTGTGTATATACTTGAAGTTGATGATACTGCGTTTTATGGGCAATTGCAGGAGATTATAGAGTTATCTTACTTAGATGATTGATATATTGTGTTGTTCATAAGATGATGGCATGGAACACAAGGGGTTGGGGTTTTTATATGGATAATTCTGAAAAATTTGGAAATAGTTGTAATGATGACTTTGATTATTGTTCTAATTGGTATGAACTTGGTATTTAAATTTGTATTTGTTATCTCTATGCTTTGTAATATTATTATTCTATAACTTGTTTTGTGATATATCATGTTATTTCTCCTTTACCTATGTGGTATATATATAATTTGGTTATTATATATATACTTATGGTTGATGGGGTTGCTTGACACCATGGGGGGTGAAGGTAATGATCCTGGCTAAGTCCTCATTAATTGTTAGTTGGGTGGGAGTTAGGTAATTGTAGACATACTTAAAATTTGTTAATAAAGTTTTTATCCTAGTAATATTGATTCCTGATGCATTTATTAATATAGCATCACTAGCAAGAATAAAGACAGGGAGAGAAAAAAGAAAAGACCTCAATCAACATAGATATTGGTTGGCACATGGAAATCAGCAATTTCCTATTATATTATTTATGGTTAATACCACATTCCATGATGTTGGGCTACATTCCAATCAATTTAATCCATGCGGTAACAATGCAATTTGTGACATTCCACCATGTTGCAAGTTTGGGGAAAGTTCCTTGTGCAAGATAAGGCTAATATAATGCCTAAACATGAGGTAATAACTTTATATTTTAAGTTATATACATATTTGTTGAATTATAAAAAGTATGTATATACAATTTTATTATGCATCAATACGTTGATATTGAGTGGAAGCAAAGTGATTTATAGGATATGGTGGTTAGAGGTATACTACAGTTGTTGCAAGACACCTATCATAGTAGAAGAAAAAAAGATCAACGAGTAACTAAACTATGGATGATGATTAGAAGCTTGATGATTTTGGTGAAGAAAGATGGAAAAAATGCATTGAATTCTAGTGTTCTACTGTGATGAATGTATTTCTTATTCAAGTTGTAATTCTCAAGTGAATATTAAAATGCGTAATTAATTTCACTTCACTTGTTATAGACATAATCAAAGAATAACAAGATTAATAGGTTAAATTTAATTGATCCAAGTCCCTATGGTTCAAGATTGATTTTCATATACCGGCATGAGAAGGTATAAAATATCATGCAATAATTGATAATCACTTGTTATAATATTAATAACTTCTTATTTTTACAAAAAAAATGAAAGGATAATCCACAAAGCCATAAGTCACTATTAGAGATTGATGCTTATAAAGATTTGCACACCAGAAATGGAGAGTGGGATTTTGAAGATTCAAGAAAGCATTATGTATGCATGTTAATTTATGGTTATACATTTCTATTTTGTAAATGATTTATGTGTCTAATGCTTAAATTTTTGTTTGTAGGAAGAACTGGTTAGAAATTGTGAACTTGAATCACAAAGTCAAGCAATGAAGGTAGGTTAGAGTAATGATCCACAACCAATTAATAAGATGGCAATAGTGGGTGAAGTTCTTAGTAGGTGTCAAGGCTTTATGAGAGGTGTTGGATGCCTATTGTTAAGCTCTTCTTCTTCTAGTGCTTCTATTGCTAGTCGTGATGCAAGGGTTAATTCGGACACCTTCTAATCTACCACTACCCAACCTTATTGCAGACTTGATGAGATATTGGGGTTTCTGAAAAGCCAAGATGCTGGGATGTATCATATGGATGGGCACATTAATGGTATAATGTAGTACATCCCTACACAACAACCTTCTTAGTCCCCTTAGAATGAAGAGATTGATGATGATGATGATATATTTGGTGGATTAGATTAGCTAAGGTAGTTGTTTTAATATCAAAAATATTTGGAGATGAGAATTTTTTTTAAAAAAAAATATGTAAAATATTAGATAGACTTAAAGTTGAGACGTTATAGTTAAGTTATATATATATATATATATATATATATATATATATATATAATTATAAATTTCTCTCTCTCTCTCTCTCTCTCTCTCTCTACACACACACATTTGAATGTTTATTATAAAATTATTTTTCTTGTAGTAAAAAATGGGGAAAATATGTCGTCGCTATAAATCCCTATTTTTTTAATTAAAAAAATGAATACCTAAAATGTGTTGACGCATCAAACAGTTTCTACAATGATGAATCATTAGAAAGTTTAAATTAAAAGTAAAAAAAATTGAAAATTATCATCCCAATAAAACTTTTTGTGACGACTTGTACAATTTACAAATTTTTAAAAAAGGTCAACGTAAATTTAAAAAGTATCATTGCCAAAAAAATGTCTAGTGATGTCCATTGTTGTCGTTGGAAATATTATAGTGAAGATATGCTTGTCCGTTGCTAAAGTCATTTCTAGGTACGAATTTATGGCAGCGACTATATATCATTGTAACGACAATTTTCTAGGTTTCAGCAATCTCAAAAGTAGTCAGACCAGCCATTTTTTCTTTTAATGCTAATTTTGGGTTGAATGAAATGCAACAAAGTTAAAAATCAGGTTAGAATCTAGTTTGGGGATGTCTAGATTCTAATAGATAGTTAGAAGGATGGTTGCAATTAATTTTAGATACCTAAATTATAAAGAAAGTTAAATAATATATATTATTGAAAAAAATAGCAAATAAATCCCAAAAATTATAAAAAGTTATGGAAGGGTGCTGAAAAAATTTAGGAGTCCAAATATGTAAAAATATTTGGTATCAAAGCTGATTTGAAGGCCAAATGAATAAAAATTGGTAAAAACAAAGAAATCATCTAATTTAGAATGAATGGAGGGCATATTTGTTCATAATGTTTGAGGATGATTAATGATACAAAGTATACAAGATAATTAGGGTTAAAAAAAGGTATTACAGTTGTACTTATATTTTACTCTTAGTCTTTCTGTTGATATTTCAACGAGTTATAGTGATATTAAAGCCACGAAGTAACACGGTTAAATATTTCCTCAAAGTTCTACCATGGGTTTAGAGGTATCTTACTATTAGCCTTGAATGAAGATGTTATGTATTTACATTGTACTTTTGGTTTTCCATGATCAAGGGTTGTTATCCAAACATGAATATATTTGAATCTTCCATCATTTATTGGTAATGTGTGGCGTGCTTTAATATCCACAATGAAAGCACTTAATATTACTGTTTATTATAACTAAAGCTCACGTACATAAATACTTTGTTAACACACAACACAACACACGAATACATCGATCCCACTCAAAAATTAGGGAACCGATGGTCAATTTATTTGATCGAAAACATGTGTATGATCCTCTTCAGTTTACGGAGTATAATCTCCTGCACTAGCGCCATAAACAGGGCCGCTGCGATATCCGCCGTAAGGATAGATATTGTAGCCCCCAGTAGTGTAGGGATAATAATAACCAGGTCCATCGTAGTTGGGGCCAGAGCGTAGTCTCCAGCCGTAACCATAGTAGTATCCGCTGCCATCCACATATTCTTTAGCATTCAAGTTACCAACATTTTTCTTGTCTGCATATATAGTCAACAAAAAGAAAAAAGTTATGAATTATACAGCAGCATAATACAGTAAAAAAAATAAAAATGAAACTTATATGCTCTCCATTTTTAGTATAAACTAAACGTGTGTGATCGTAAGCTTAAATGGATTGATGCACTTACCCATCTTTTGAACATTTTCTGTTAGCTCACGAGCAGAAATTTGTGCCATCATAACAAAAACAATAGCAAAGAGAAGGCATAGCAAAAGTGATGTCTTGAAAGGTGCCATTTTGATAGCTTTCACTAGATATACAGAAATCGATGTGTGCTCTGGGAGCCTTTCTCTGTGTATATATGTTGTCTGATGTCTTGTATTCACATATATATCTGAAAGATATGTGTCGCAAAATACTTTGAAGACTTAAAATTCGCTCTTGCACGTAGATATATATATATATATATATCTATATAAAAAATAGGATGGATGAGGCACTATGTAATATAAAGTCTGAGTCAAAGCTATTTATAAGGGTTGCCTAAGAAGGGTTTTTAAGTTTGATGGCATCTATAAAGCTAACATAAGGTTACGTGTTGCAGTTGATAATGAATTAGCTAGTTTTTACCCCCACGTACGAGAACAAAAATGTTCCTATGACCTGGACAACGGGTTTTGACTGATTCCAAGGAAGAAACAGCAACTATTTCGAAGCCAATACTTATGGACACTTCTTAGTCACATACTCCAAATATTGACGTCCTTCCTACCATAAATTTTTCCACGCCTACCCTCAAATTCCCCCTCCCCTCCTCACGGATTTACTCTTTTCTTTCTCTATCCTCTCACTTATCTCTGTAATAGAGATAATTCCACAAATCAACAAATTATATTTTAATGAAAATATTTTAGTAATAATTGCATATTTTTTTGTTCAGCAACGCCCAACACAAAAATTGAAAGCAGAGAGAAAAGAATTATTTCACTGTATTCCTGCTATTCGAAACTAATCATCATCAAAGGTGTCAGAGTATTGAGATGGGCGAAAACCCTACATGAGCCCTCGTAGATGGGCGTGAGGCAGAACATGAAGTTACAAAGAATCTTATACACATTGATGCTGCAAATAAATTGAAGTATAATGACCCAAATCAGGGACTACACGGCTAGGGGGTGAGGGATGCATGAAAGCACTGCGGACGGTGGTCGGCGGGTTCATGCAGCTGGGTTTGGGGACGAGTTATTTTGAGCAAAATTTTGAAATATATATATGTAATTACAGGATTATCATCATTACCTAGAGTCTGTTGCTATGACTTTCATGTCTCAGGTCACCGGAGAGTCTGTTGTTATAACTTTCATATCGCACGGATCGAATTTCAAAATTTGTAATAGGGTTTCCACCTCTCTTATATGCAAAAATAAGATTATCAACATTAATGTATTCCCCATTCTATATTGTTCAAATTATCATTTCCATATTGATTTTCAAATTCAACTTAAACAAGAAATCTCAAGATGATAAAACATGTGTTTAGAAGATAGGGAGAAAATCAAGATTTGTTAGAAGAGAAAGAAAACTGGTTGAAAAAAATAAAAATAAAACATATATAATTGTAATAAACTAGAGAATGTAAATTAATATGCTGTGTTGTTCTCGTCATTGATTTCTCCAGAATATATACAAGTGCTCTACTGCTATAATTTAGGCTAAAATCTAGAATAACTTTTTAACTATCTAACAAACTTTCCTAATGTAAAAGAAATACACTAAAAATAATCTACAAGAATATTTACACATATTCTATCACTCTCCCGCAGTCAAAGCGGGAGGGAGACGAACGCTGAGATTGTCCCAAAAGTTATCAAAAAGGATGCATGGAAGACCCTTTGTAAAAATGTCAGCAATTTGATAACGGGACGGGACATGAAGGACACACACTTTGCCATGGTTGACTTTTTCACGAATAAATTGAATATCCATCTCGATATGTTTAGTGCGGTGATGTTGCACGGGATTGCCCGACAGGTACACCGCACTAACATTATCATAATAAACAAGAGTAGCCTTGTGGATTGGACAATGGAGTTCTACAAGCAAATTTCAAATCTAATTGGACTCAGAAACAACATTAGCAACACCTCGATATTCAGCCTCGACACTAGATTTGGACAAGGTCGGTTGTCGTTTAGAAGACCATGAAAGAATATTGTCACAAAGAAAAACACAATAATCGAAAGTGGATCGTCGTGTATCAGGGCATCTACCCCAATTAGCATCTGTATATTAGATTAAAGAGTCAAGTTTCTTATTGTACAGATGCAGACCATAATCAAGTGTGCCATTGACATAGCGCAAAATGCGCTTTAGTGCCTCCATGTGCTCAATTTTGAGCGCATGCATGTGTAAACATACCTGTTGCACTGCATAAGAAATATCAGGCCTGGTAAAAGTAAGATACTGAAGAGCACCGGCCAGATGATGATACATGGTAGGATCATCATAAGGAGTACCAGTAGTGGCACTGAGTTTCCCTTTGGTGTCAACAGGAGTGGGACAGGGTTTGCAAGATGTCGTGCCAGCTCTGTCAAGAATGTTTCTGCATATTTCATTTGAGGGAGAAAAAGAGAATTGGCATTTCTGGTTACTGTGATACCCAAGAAAGAACTTAGTGGTCCCAAATCTTTCATTGCAAATTCCGAATTGAGGAGAGGCATGATGGATAGTCTGAGAGCATCTGTTGAAGCTGTGAGAATAATATCATCAACATATAAGAGAATATAAGCAATGTTAGATTCGCAACGATAGATAAATAAAGAATGGTCAGATGTACTTTGAGAGAAACCAAAAGTAGCCACATAGTCTGCAAACCATTGATACCAAGCCCGTGGTGCTTGCTTGAGGCCATACAGGGATTTCTTTAGTAAAAAGACATAATCATGATGATGTGGATCATAGAAACCCATAGGTTGATGGATGTAGACTGTCTCATGTAAATTACCATGGAGAAAAGCGTTCCTGACATCCAACTGATGTATGGGCCAAGGCTTAGACAATGCAATACTGAGTACAGTCCGAATAGTGGCTAGTTTCACAACAAGACTAAAAGTCTCGTCACAATCAACACCTGCTTTTTGGGACTTGCCATCACCTACAAGTCGGGCTTTATTCCTCTCAAAAGAACCATCAGATTTCTTTTTATGCCGAAAAATCCACATGGACCTAATCACATTAATCTTAGGGGGTCGAGGTACCAAAACCCATGTCTTATTTTTAATTAGAGCATCAAATTCATCCTGCATTGCCAATTTCCAATTGGGGTCATGAAGTGCACTCACGAGGGAATGGGGTAAAGGTGAGATAGAATTAGTAGTGGTTTGGATACTTAAGTTAAGGTATTTGGGATTAGGTTTATGAACTCCGGTTTTACTTCATGTAAACATTCGGTGAAGTGAAGAAGTGGGGTGAACTGTGTTTGGGGCAGGTGGAGAGTTCATTGAAGAAGCAGACCAAAGTCACCTTTGTGGGGGAGTGTAAGCTGGGCTTTGGGCTTGGTTCTGCCTAAGGGGGAGGGAATTTGGGATGGTGATGGGGGATGATTATTGGGTAGGGAGCGTGCAGGAGAGGAAGAAGCTGAGGGTGGTGGGTTGTGAGCTAGCGAGAGGGGCCCATTATGAGGCTAAACGGGATGGTCTGATCGGACCGAAGAGGAGGCACGCATATGATGCATAATAAGAGGATGGAGGCCATCATCTAGGAAGTCATAAGAAATAGGAGATGGCGTATAAAGTTGGGAGAATGGAAAATTAGTTTCATCAAAGATGACATGTTGGGAAAGAATAATTTTCTGGTTTGATAGATTGTAGCATTTAAAATCACAATGATTAGGGGGATATCCTAAGAAAACACATGGAGTAGAGCAAGCTTGAAGTTTATTTATTATGGGGGAGGGAAAAAGAGGATAGCACAAGCATCCAAAAACTTGAAGATTAGTGTAGTTTGGGATTTTACCATAAAGAATTTGAGTGGGAGAGGAGAGGTTTAATATTTTAGAAGGTAGAATGTTAAGAATATAAGTTGGCATAGCAAGAGCATGGTGCCAAAAATATGGTGGCGAGAAGAGTGAGCAAGAAGAGTACAAATAATATTGTTAATGGTTTTTATTTTGCATTCTGCTTTGCCATTTTGAGGGGAGGTATAAGGATAAGAAAAACGGAAATGTGTGCCATTTGATTTACAAAAAGTTCGAAAGGGACCATTGTCATATTCACCACCATTGTCACATTGAATTTGCTTTGTGCGGCTGTTAAATTAAGTGTTAATGTAAGCATGAAAAGATGTGAAAATGTTGTAAACTTGTGATTTGCTTGATGTTGGAAATGTCCAGAAGAAATTGCTATAGTTATCAAGAAAAATGAAATAATAACGATGGCCGAAGGAGCTCAAAATAGGAGATTTCCATAAGTCACTATGAATAATATCAAATGGAATAATAGTATAAGAAGAAGAATCAGTAAATGGAAACTTAATGTGTTTCCCAAGTGGAAAAGATTGGCAAAAAAGTTTTTCAGGCCTTATTACATTCAGTTAAGCTATTACTGCAAAGAGAATTTAAAATGTCTTTTCTCGGATGGCCTAGACGGGAATGCTACAAATCATATGAAATGGTAGCAAAAGTGGATGGAGAGGATGATGGTTGTGGGACTGAAGATGTGGTGAATGGATAAAGATCTTTGAAACTATTGCATCTTATTAGGTGCCTCCCGATCTGCAGATCCTTCATAGAAAACCCAAGGGGATCAAATTCAATAGAGACCATATTATCAATAGTGAATTTTCTGACTGAAATGAGGTTTTTAATACTTTTAGGGGCATGTAACACATTTTGAAGAGTTAAACGAGGAGTTGTCTAGGTAAGGGAGGCACAACCATAACCACAAATTGGAATTGAACTACCATTACCCACAAGAATGCTATTATTGTTGCTCAAATTAAAATAAGACGATAGGTTACCTTGGTTTGCCATCATGTAGGATGTTGCACCGGTATCCATATACCAGTGTTCATCCAGTTGAGTGAGAGTGAGAGTGTGCATAGCAGCTGCAACATCAGTAGGTGCATAGTCCATGTGTGGGACGTGGGCAGCTGCATAATAACCTTGAAGAGGATGAGGGCCTAGGACTCCTTTATCCAAGGTAAAGTGTGGCAGCCACTATTGAGTTGGATAAGGACATCGAGGGTTGGCCCAGTAAGGGGGAGACCATGCCCAAGGAGGAATGTATCCTTGCTGCCAATTAGCATTAGAAGAAGAAGAAGAAGATGGACGCTGCTGAAATTGGTGATATCCTCCGCGAGCACCGCCCTTGTTATCGTTACCATGGTTATTTCCACCTCTACCACGGTTGTTGTAGAACCTTCCTCGGTTTCCGCGGCTACCACAAGAATTTTTGTGAGGCTACTGAGAGTCAACGGAGGAAGGTTCATGAGAATACTGTTTGATTAGCACCGAATCAAAAGCAGAATCACTTGCAGTGAGTTGTTTCATGTTCTATTCTTTGAGAGAGAGCATTGATCTGGCTTTGGAAAAATAAGGGAGAGGATCAAGATGTTAAATGATAGAGAAAAGTCTTATAGGAGTCTGTCAAACCACCAATCATTCAGAGAACCAAGCGATCGTTGGTAACTTTTGCACTGACATTGGCTATCTGATCTTCCAGAACATTGAGGTGTTGACAATAAGTAGACACATGGGGGAATCTCAAAGCTTGGTATTGTTGAACTCAGTCTCAAGATGTACTACTCGGGTGGTCTTATTGTCATGAAATAAATCAGCAAGTTTGTTCCATGCATCTTTGGCCTCATCATCCGGATCAATAATTGTATTAAGAATATCTATTGAATAGTGCTATAAATCCATTGTGTGACAATGGCGTCAATATGCTTCCATTAATCATCGTTAGTCTTTGTGTTAGCGATGGAGGAGTCTGAGGTAGTGGTGTCCTTGGATGGGGGTATGATATGTGCATAAACTAAATTAGCACGGGCATGAAGCTTGAAGAGATTTGCCCAGTTATTATAGTTTCCACTGTCCATGTCAAGGGTGATGGGGATGGCAGTTTTAATGTTTGTAACAGTTGTGGCGGGATGGATTTGAAGTTTCTTGGAGGTAGCCATGAGAAGAAAAGAATAAGCAGAAAAGGCGTGTGAGGAGGGGAAACTTCAACACTTGTGGATGGAAGTAGGGACTGGCAGTCTTCGTTGATACGAAGAGAATAAGTAGTTTTTTTTTGTGGTCTTCACTAATACGAGAGGGAAGAAGGGATTGGCGGTGCTTGTGGCGAAGCCAACGAGTGACAGTAAGCACCAAAGAGGAGTACAAAGAGAGTGGATAGATGAGGAGACGAGATGGACCGAGGAAGCAATTAGTGAGATACAATTAACGAGGCTTGCGACATTGCAGGAGGTTGGCGATCACTCCTCCTTCGATAAACAAAGCAACATGCCGTGGTGAGGAGAAACCCAACTTGTCGCATGCAATTGAAGAAGGCAGTCAGAGTCGACCGGCGCACGAAAGTCGAAGAATAGGGAAGACTGGGGGAAGATGAAGGATCAAGGAAAGTTGGATCTTTTACCTGTACGCTCTGATACCATGTAAATTAATATGCTGTGTTGTTCTCGTCATTGATTTCTTCAGAATATATACAAGTGATCTACTGCTATAATTTAGGTTTAAATCTAGAATAACTTTTTAACTATCTAACAAACATTCCTAATGTAAAAGATATACATTAAAAATAATTTACAAGAATATTTACACATATTCTATCAGATAATCGATAATATAGAATGTCAATATATTTTAGCACGCAATTCTTTTATCATGAACGTAGGAACACATAACTAGGTCCTCCCATTATATAAAATAAATGTTTTGACATAATTATTTTATTTATGATGCATAATCACCACAGAAAACAGATATAATTATTATGTAAATAAGATATAATCATCATTTACTATATATTTTATACTTTTCTATTATCCTTATTGTTTTTGTCTATCATAATAGTTACACCAAAAAATATG
This sequence comes from Tamarix austromongolica, assembly GCA_039764185.1. Lineage (NCBI taxonomy): Eukaryota > Viridiplantae > Streptophyta > Magnoliopsida > Caryophyllales > Tamaricaceae > Tamarix > Tamarix austromongolica. Next base: position 20,301,868 of record CM077810.1, read on the forward strand.
ATCCCATAGTAATAAGATATAATCACTATGACATGTACAAAACATGAAAAGAAGACATAATTATCAAATTCTAACGTCGTAAGCAAGCTACCTATAATATGATTTATAAGTTATGGTGGTTGATTACATTACAAAACCTTCAAAATATTAAATAGAATTAAGTTCTCTTGCTTTTTATGGTTTAAAGTACATATAAGGCATTGCTCTTCAGCTAATAAATATGTATTCAGTATACAAATTGCGTCTTTATATAGTGAAAATAAATCATAAGACAGAGTTGTTATATATTCTTATTGTGTCCAACTTGAAAATTATCTAATCATAGAGGGACAATTACCATATAATGACTTAGCGATTATCATGTCATGGGATGGTGATTATAGTAGTCGATCTATAGTTATAATAATTATAATTATATTTTGAGTAATTAATAGTGATAGTAATTATGATATAGTACTACAAATAATATATTATTATTATTAGTGATAAAGTTGGCATTTTTAATTAATAGAGTGGTAATTATTTTTAAAGGTAGTTTAGTAATTATCTCAATTGAAGTTGGTGATAATATTTCAAGTTTGGATCATGATAATCGTCTTCTAAAAATAATATTGAAAAAAGTTGACGAAAAGATAAGATAAATTACAAGATAAAGAAATATATGCATATCAAATAGAAAGATGAAAGATGAATTTTATAATAAATAGTTAAAAATATTACTATTTTATACACCAAATACACTTAGTAAGTACTATCAGGTTTATCATATAATTTGCCTATTTTGGAGTGTGCTGGATACTCTCCTTGAGCATGACCGGCGTAGTATGCCTAGCCGGTGGTTGAAGATAGATCTTCAATACCAAAAATATTGAGTTAAAATCTCCACTCTCTGGGCATGTGTATACACGGAGTAAAAAGATATAGAAAAGGGGTTATCAAACTCAAACAAAGATGGGGTTTCCTTACTTTACCTCGATGCTATTAATGAATAGAGATGAGAAATTAGGGCGGAATGTCATAAGCTCCAGTTGTCCCAATTAATATCCGCTGAATCTATACGTATAGCATAGGGACGGTGACATATTGCAATTTTCTTACAGACCGGCCTATACTCCTATTTTTCTTTGTAGCTAAAATCAAACTATGGCTTATAAATATATGACCCTAGAATTGGATAAGGCCAGCATTCGAATTCAAGCCAGGATCATTGATTATAAACTTTTAGTCTTAAGCATAAATAAATTTTTATTTTAAAATTAATTATGTTATTAATAATTTTTTATTTTTTTATATTATGATTAAAGTATTTTATAATTAATAAAGAAAATATCATATACTGATTTTACCTAATTACTAAAATCATTAACCAAATTAGTAATGATGAGTTTAGCATACTTTTTCGGCATCTATTCATCATCCAATAAATTATGTTGGGCAAACCTCATTTGTAGTGTAAATTAATAATATTTAAATAAAAAAATGACTCTGGTCAATATATTATTTATTCATATTTCTATTGATTTTCCCCTTTTTTATGCTAATGTTTTTAAGTTTGAGGTGATATGTTTTCGTATTTAGGTTAGTGCTTATTTAAGCTTTGTTTAAATTTTTTTTCTTTGGATTGATGTTTTAGTATTACACTTATTATAATAATGATATTTATAATTGCTATAAGTTAAAACAAAAATAATTAAAATATGTTTACATTTATTGCATTTTTTTTATTATTTCGCACACCAGGAGCTCCTTAAAAGGAGCACTTGGGTGCATAATATATGTATTATCTTCATCCCGGCCTCATTTTCTTACAACAAGATATTTTTACAATTAATTATCTGCTTTCTATGACCGATAAGACCAAGATCAACAATATAATCAAGTAAAAATTATTCTCATAAGGTCTAGTTTAGTGGTTGAAGGCTAGTTATTAGTTATTAAAAGTCTTAAGTTTGAATCATCCTCATCCTTCTTAGTATTGTAACATGTTTATAGTGATTGTGGTTACTTGTATGATGTTTCCCTATAAATAAATAAATAAATAATAGAAAGAAAATTGATACTAATATATTTTTTCTTCCATTATTTTATGTGTTCCAATTGTATATGATTTACTATAAATCAGATTAATCAAGTATTACCCAAAAAATAATATAGTAGACATGTACATATGTTTGCATGTAACAAATGGGAGAAAAACTGGCTATATCATAGCCACTAAAATAACATAGAGATATTGACAAGATTGATGTGGATCCAAAACATTAATTGAGTTTAAGCTAGAAGAAAATTTAATGGTCATAGAAAATTCTCATAGGCATATTAGACAAATAAGGTATTTGCATAGATTAATAAGCTCTACCATCACAATGTGAATTATGAAACCTGAAGCCCATGGCAATAATGATATGAGGTTTCTAGAAAATAATCTATACAATATTGTGGTGTTAGAATATGCAAATCAATAAAATCCTATATCAATTAGGATTAGCATTTGATTTATAAAGGATTGGGTTACATTTTCCATTGGGTTAACCATTTGTATGGAGCCTCAATGTTTTACATATGATATCAAAGACAAACCCCAAATACTATAATGTGGGAGTGAGTGACCTTGATAGAGAATAAAGTGTGGATACTCCTACGGTGAGGATCTATCGTAGAAATTACCACTTGACTATATCACAAAAGTAGTAAACTAGTTTACCAACTCTTTGTTTTCGTAGTCCTACAAAATAGTTAATCAATGATTAGCCAAAACCAAACTCCTTTGCATTTGTTTCAACTTTACACATGATCTAATGATATTGGAACTATGTAATATTGATACTTTTGCATCAAATATACTCTTGAAGGGTTGTAGGATTGTTCTTTTGATATTTAGGATGTTGACCAAATATTAGTATTTTTTCCCTAAAAGTTACTTTTTAACAAAATATTTCCTACCAACCTCAAGTTAACTCTCTTTATCCTCTCTTATCTTTCTTCTATTTTTGTGAGCTAGGAGAACAACCTATTATTTCTGCCATGCTCCATTTTCCTTATCATGGTTATTGACACTCAAATTTCACCTCACCATCATTACACCATACCCTATCATTTCATTTCCATTCAATTGTTGGGTGATTAACACTCCCTCTCTTCTTCTCTCTTATTTTTCACACATCACAACCTCAAATGGATATTTTTTTCCTTTTGATTTATTAACCCACCTTTCACTTCACACTCCTCATTCTCTATGTGTTTTTCTTTTTATTTTTATTCAGTCCAGTGTTGAAAGCTCTCTTTTTCTCTTTCCTCCTATTGAATCAAGACTCTCTTCTCTTTTTTTCTTCTGTTTCATATATTATTTTTCTTTTAGTCCTTCATTTTAACTCATTAGTGCTTACCTTAAGCAATAGTAGATTAAAGCTTAGTGAGAGGGAAGGAAAAACCCTTGTTTCAATCCTTCCTTATGCTTATCAAAACAAGTGAAGAGGTTTGACTTGATCCTTTTGATTTCTACTATTTTTTTCATCTCTTTTCTTATTTTAAAAATTATATAATATGTATTATTTGATCCAAGGTGAAAAAGGTGTTAAGGAAGAAGAGTTGCAAACTTAGGATTTTTATTTGCTTTGTTATGAACTTTGAATATTAGTAAAGTACCTAAACTTTGTAGAAGTAGAATTGTGTAACACTCCAAAGTTTACTATGAAGAATATGTAGAAATAGTATAATACTTTAATAAATTAAACGTAAAGACAAAAGTATGGAGTACATGGTCCAGATGATATAATACATAAAGAAAATAAGTGGGATGAAAGAGATTAAGAGCCCAAAACAGATATCCAAAATTTAGGGCACATAACATGTGTAAAATAAGATAGATATAACTCTACGCTCTAACTCCATGGTATAAACCCACATCACTCTACCTTAAGAACCTCCTCAAAGTCAGCAAGATCATCATCAAATACTTGCAACAAAACATTTACAAATGTGTAGTATCAGTATGCATCTTGCACTAAGTAATAAAAAATATCCAAAATAGATAGAATTATGCACAAGGCCTATGCAAATAAAGTAATAAAACATGAAATAAAAGGATGATACCATGCTCACACACATATATATGTGTTAATTTAGAAGAAGAAAACTTATCCATCAAGCATAAAATAATGTAATATGAATATATGTATAGATATGATTCATTAATTATTATATTTATTATCATGGTGACACCCAATATATTATATTAACTTAAGGATAGAGACTCAAAGAAACTATAATAACTAATCTAGTATACAAACAATATTAGCTCTAACTAGCCTGCCCAGAAATATAACCACACCACCAAATAATAAGAAACTTAATCGCTTATGTATGTGTACGCCTATAGGGCTGAAATATATCGAGATACATATAAAATAGAAGAGGAATTCTCCGGACCTCTCAAGGAACTTGAGATCACAGAATAGAAAATATCAGAATGGTACTAAGTGAATACCAAACCTAACTTGCATAACTACCCCAAGTGGTATAAGTGCTGACTTAAGATCTTTCACTTTAAGTGATTAATGTTTTATTAATGATTTAGGTCAAAAAAGAACAAAGGCCTCAGAATATCAGCTAATCACCTCTATGAACATAAAACAATTATTTTATTAAATTTTAATATTATCCATGCACTTAATCCATAGAGAAATCAAGGCTCAAACCATTTAAAGCACAAAGGCCTTGTAACATGCCATTAAAGCCTAAGAAAAATTATTAAGGAATTAGCCCAAGCAAGATTATTGAGGTATTAAAGTCTAAGTTCCATGCCATGAAAGGCCTAATAAAATTAGATCTCAATATACATTAACTTTATTTTTCGAGACAAGGATCGATAGCCAACATTTAAGTCAGCCAAGGATTCACTTATAAGGCCAAATTAAATAACTAGTTTAAAGGCACAAAAAGACTAAAATATCTTTAAGGTATAGTAATTTACCTTAATATTAAGAGAAATGTATTTCATGATAAAAGGATGATACTTAACTAATTACTTTATTAGGATGAAATATAAAGTTGATACCAAGATAAAATACTATGATTAATCAATACACCCAAAGTGTTTATTTCTAATTTTCTTTTCTTGCTTAATTAATTATTTTGATTAACTTCTCTAGGTCAACTCATCAAATTTCACCCAAGTATCAACTTATACATTTTAACATATTTTATTAACGTAATATTTACTTAGGCATAAATATTTTTAGGATTGGCATGTACTTGCTAAAATGCCCTTATTCATCTAAAATTACCTTAAACTTCTCTAATTCATAACTTACTCTAAACAACATCAAACCCTAACATATCATGTACCAAATTTTATGTAAAAGGCCCCATTAATACAATGGTACACTTAAAACTTTCAAAAACAATAGGTAATTCCCAATATATCAATAAGTCAAAAACCTTATACAATTCTTTTTAACTCTAAATGATCGAAAATTTATAACCCAACTTCTATATCGTATTATACATACAATGTAATACTTATATAAATTTAAATTCACCCAAACTCCTATAAAATGACAAGTATGGGAGCTAAACAACTCAAATTAAGGCATATTCATCATGACTATATTGAAAATTTAGCACGATTTTGCATAATATTCGGCATGACTCCACTAAATATTAATCATCTTTCCAATAGATATAAGAAATTGTAAAAATTCACACAATTCATCTTCTTATTAAATTTTCATGCTTATACACATAAGATAGAAACATACACATGTCATACAGGATTTTTTCACATTTCATTTCATGCTTATAATTAAAATAAAGTTACTCATGCATAAAATAACATATAATACACCTTGCATGAAATCCCATTTTTAAAGAGTTTTTGGTGTGATTGTAGCCTTACTTGAGTGCTAGGATTAGGGGTGTAAGAGAGATGTAATAACAATTTCATAAAACCATAATTATTGTATAGTTGGTGCACATTTTTATTTAGTGAAAGGTAATCAAGTTAAAAATCTAATTTGGTTTTTCTAGGAAAATATTTAGGAGTAAAATAATGGTTAGAAGATTTGTTACAATTTATTTTGAGTAATTAAATTGTAAGAATGTCCTATAATGGGCATTTATTAGGAAATATATTAATTGCAATATAAAATTCATAAAAATTTATGAAAAGGTGTGGAATAATTTAGAAAATCAAATATATAAAAATAGTGGGTATCTAAGTTGTTTTGAATCTTAATAGATTAAAAATGAGAAAATAACTAAGATCATCTAATTATAATGGAATATATATATACACTTAGGAGATTTTTTATGAGCTTAATCACATATGGTAATTAGGGTTTGAGAGAATTGGATATTACAAATTATTTGCTTTGTGTCTATGTTTTCAAGCATGGTATACGCGTAATTATATGTATCAAAACATGTATACATGTTTTGGTATTTTGATCATAAAGGACCCTTGACCTCTTAAGCATGATTCAGGGTTAGAGTTTTTTTTTTCTTTTTGTGATTATAGTAGCTCAACATGTTTCTAATGTATTGTGACATATGTACATGTGTTCATATTTGGTTAATTATATAAGTGCATAAAAATTAGAAGCATGTTAGGCCTTAATTGGGAAAGTTTGATATCGGTTGAATTGTGTATTGTGCATTAAGATGTGGTGTAAGCCTTGGAAATCATAGTATGCATGTAATAGTTGTACTTTAAAAAGTTCCATGAGTTTTGATTAAGTGTAGATATACTTTGGTTGAGTTATAAATGCCTATGTTATTCATTTTTGTATTCCAATAGAACCAGTAAATTAGTTGGGACAAAAATAGTCAGCTTACATGCTAGTCAATTGGTTTTAACCTATGTTTAGCTGGGTTTTTAATTTGTGTTTCTTAACCTTGAACCATACACTAGTTAATGTCTTGTCCAATTAGTTTGTTAGACATAGGTTTGTAAATGAGTTTGGTTGAGGCAAGTACACTAGAGATCAAGTTTGACTCATTTTACTAAATGAATGAGCCAAACAGAGATTTTAATGTTCCTAGTCAAGATATTAAGACAAAGCTATAAATAAGTAGAGCTAAAAAAAGTTGACTAGTTCCTCTATGCTTACTAGTTTGTATATTATATTGCGCTTGCTTGTTGGTTACTTTCCAAGCAAGTTCAATGGTTTATATGATCGATTGAATAATTTTCCTAAGATTTTTGAAGTGTATCCTTTTGATTGATCTTTTAGGTTGACTTCTTATTTAACATTTGACTTATTTTATTAATGCATAATAATATATTGTATAATGAATTCTTTAATGATTTCATAGCTCTTATATGGCAGGTCTAATGGGTTGTACCTCAAATTAAATGCTTATAAGTTAACTAAAAGACACTTGAGTCGAGATCTCATTTAAAATGATGTTTTTTTTTTATGTATTTTCAATGTTTTGCTTTATGCCCTTTATGCACCCAATAGTTTTATGTGGACTCTATGGCAGTGTACATACTAAATGTTTAAGTAACTTAGCCTTGGTATGTAATAATCCATTTGTAGAAAGCTTAATGTAGATATATTAAATATAAAATTAATTATTATGTGTAATTAATTGAAGAAATTACATTAGGGTTGGATGTTCTATTATTATTATTATTTTGTATTAGTAATATTAGCAAGTAGAATAAAATTATATATAAAAAAATCATTAGGTTGAAATTTTTTATTTAATATCTCTTAAATTTATTTGTTATTATTTTTTTGTTTATTAATTAATTTTAGCCCTTAATCCTCTAATTATTTTTTACCCCAAACCAAAACACAACCATTTAACCTTATTTATTAATTAATTAATTATGGTCGTTAATCATCCTTATGTGAGTCGCTTTCTCTCCCTAGTTGGTTGTTGTTTATCCCCAACCTACAAACCAAACCAAACCAACCCCAACCCATAAGTTAAAACTTGACCAAAGGCTACCAAACAAGCCATTATAGCCTTTAGAATTTTCTCGTTCATACATCCCCATGCATTAACCTCTATACCTCTACCAAACATGCCTTTTCTACCCTACACATTGTTGTCTAAATTCACCTAGAAAATAATCTTCAACATACACTATCCTGCTCATGCACCAAACTACCCATACACTACATTATACCTTCAATTTGGACCAGTCTCGTTTGTTTAATTTTAGAAGCTAAATAAGCCCCTTGCACACCTTATTTCTTTTCCTTTGTACCCATCCTAACTCGCACCACCACACACAACCCATTTCCCCTTGCTTGCCTAATTTTTCTTTCTTTTATCCTAGTGCGTCACCCTTTTTCTAGAATTCCACATCCTAGCTTACACCCAACCAACCCTAGCCCTATCTGCTTGATTTCTCGCAGACCATCTCCCCTTGTTCATTTATTTGATCTCTCATGAACAACTACTCAACCTTCAATTTCCATGCTCTCTTGGTTCTTTTATACATCAAGCTAATCCAACCTACCACCTCATTTGTCTTCTCCTTGCATGATTAGCCCATGTTAACACTACATTGTCCAAATTATTTTTTGTTGTGTTCAAACACTACAACTCAAAACTCCCTTATGTCCCTTTGTGCCTCTATGTTTTTGATTCCCTACAATATTTTATTTATATTTTAGGGCTTAGAGTTTAGGGTTTAGGGGGATTCATCATCGAACATATTCCCCACTTGAGCTTCCATATGTGAATTCAAAAGGAATAACCAACCATCCCTACTCATTGATCAAGCACCCTACTCGAGCTATAGCAAGAAACAACCTCTAGCAACACTATCTTCTCCTTAGTGTGTGCGTTAGATATATAACTTTCCTCGTATGTAGGATTGATGAGCTAACTTTGCAGCATGGAGTGGATGAACCAATTAGGTGAAGCAAGCCATTGTCTTAGCTTACTCCACATGTGTGTGAAGACTTGGCGCATGATATGACTTGGTAGTGTGAGTTACCCTCATTTGTGATTCTTGGTTATATTAGTATTTCTAGTAATTTATGGGTTGTTTTGATTACCTTCTAGTGATTTGTTTTAGCTTTATCTATGTCATATTATGATTAATACTTATTATGTTGGGTTTTCTTAGCATTAGGTAATCACAATCTTACTTGAAGCACCTTAAAAGAGGCATTTTTGTGATATATTTTACGTAGCTTGGAGGTAGTTCCAATAACTCCTTATAGGGTAGAATTTGGTTCTAAACATGTTAGGTCATTTTAGAGTGCATCATGCTTAACCTATATTATGGAGATTAAATGCTTCTGTGATAGAAAGTGATAGTATGTGTTATCATGTATTTACGTGTAATTCATAACTCTAAATGTTAATACATAATATATTGCTAGAAATATTATGCATGTCAAGAGTTAGGGTTCGAATCATAATTTTTTCCTTTCCATTCCTTTCTTTCCATGGTAATTACTTTAGCACATTCCTTGCACATTTGACATAGATTTTGATATATAATATGTTGTTGTTTTTTTTTTTATAACAAAATTAAGATTAGTTTATATGGTTATTTAATGGCATGATCTAGGTGTAGAATGGTAATTTATATATATTTATATACCATGATGCCTGCCTTATAATATTATGTGGGATTGGGATGACAATTATAACCTATTAGAAATGCATGCTAAGGTTTCACATGTCTATTATGTTAGATTCATATTTAAGAGTAATATTATCTTTTGTCATGTCATGAAATTTACTTATATGATAAGTCATTTTTAGTTATTATATTTTATTCTTTTCATGACAAATATCCATTAAAAATAAATATAATGATAAATTTGATAAAAGGTGGTAACTAGGGTTGTGGGGGATGTTTGGTCATTTTGAAAAAAATGGGCCTCAAGGTAAATAATTCGACTAGGTTGACCTTATGAAATTTTTAGATCTACCTTAGTGTTGACTTCAACATGGCTTGATGTACTGGCATTAAAGTTGGCTTGAATAATTTGAAATCAAGAAACATGGTTAAGTATTGAATAGGAATTATTTGGGTATTATATGATATTTAATTTAATACATAATGTAGAAGATATCAAGTTTTGGAATGGAGGCTCCTTAGGGGTAACTATCCTAGGGTGAGGTTTGGTCATTGGTTTGGTTTGTTTCATTGGTATGTCTTAGTGCCCTAATAAGGTTCTATATGTACTTTAATTAGTTATCTAGACTTATTAGGGAGTATCAATAGTTAGGGATTAGGTGACCTAGGAGGTAGAAGGGTATTGTGTTGCTTGTGTGTGCCATTATGATTAAGTGTACATTAGTGTCCCTAAGTCCTAAGGCATATGGGTATTATGCTAACTTTGTGCAGTACTATGACTGGTTGTATATTAGCGTCCCTAGGTTGATATTATTTTCCTATAAGGAAACTAAGTAATAATAGAGTAACTTTAGTAGATGGTATTTGAAAGTTTTATGGAATGGTTTGGTGATAGAGACTTAGTACACTAACTTATGGTTTAAGATTTTCTTATATGATTGTGAAATGCTCAAGGGTGTTGGAAAGATAAGCATGTGACATTGGTGACATTGGTGACATATATATTAAAGTAGATTTATCATATCTTGTTTCTACATGTGTTTTAAGCATATTTTTAAGTTATTATATATTATGAGCAATGTAGGCATGCTACCTCTTTAGAAGATTTGTTATTAACTTGATATGAGGAAGTCATATTATAACTATCTCTTTTCAAATGAGTATGTGCACTATATAAAGTGTTTGAAGGATTTTGCGGAGCATCATTTAGAGGTCAAGGAAGACTAAGAAAGTAAGGATCCCTACTTTTTTAATCCTTATTATGTTAATATGGTCACACCATTGGTTGCTCTTTTGTGGTTGGTTTTTATTTAGACTCCTAAGTCTCTAATGTATTTTAGATATCATCATTGTACGGAGCATGCACTATACAAAAATCATTAATTTTGTTATTATATTTTATTTATTATATTTTGCTTTTGGATGTGATTTATTTTTACCATTAGCACTTGACATAAAAAAAGTATGAAAAAAGGAGTTATGTAAGTGTAGCGGTAACACTCATTATTTTTTAAATTATGCTTCTACAAAATAAAAGTTTTAAGCACTAAATTTGGGGGTGTTACATAGACACTTGTTTTTATGAATCCTTTTTACATGCTATAATGGTATTTATATCATATATGTGAGTTATCGAGCTCAATTAGCCTCAGACATATTGTTTTTTGTGTAAGTTACTCTACGAGCTTTAATAAAGGTTATAAAATTTGTGTGGGTCTTTGTGCTTCATTTTAACTAGATATACTTAATCATCTATTTATCAAAGAGAGCTAATAAAATTAGTTTCCTCTGTGCCCAAATTAGTATGGTATCATATTAAGGGTATGGTTGTGATAGAGCACCAGCAATACCAATTGGCTTTTAGTCCAAACTAGTATTGTATCAACTCAAATGATCCTTGTGCTTAAATATCCTTAGGTAGAAATGTAAGTTCCTAATCTCTTAGTGAATAGTAATAATTGGAATATGGTAGCCTTTGATGTTGAACCTTAACAAGTTTTAGTATTCATTATCTTTGTTATATCCTATATGTATGTTGTTATTGTAGCCATCTAAATTTTTTTATCTCTTTATTACCATGTCTTGTGTGTTTAGCATTCAAATATCATTTGGTTTATTTATTTTTATGTTCTATATGTTGCATGTTGCCTCTATAGGGGAGACTATCTTTACTCAGTATGGATTTTTTTAATACTTCATTTCTTTATATGTCTTGATAAAGGAGTTATGTGACCTTGCGGCTATCAAGGGTCTCCTGAAGTAATTTTTTGGGTTGGGCTTAGAGTTATAGCAATCATTTGGTCTTATCTTTTTGTGCCTTGTGTATCCATGTCCCTAAAAGAAAATCTAAGCATGTTAAAAGCCATTTGTGGTTGTAGTTGACCTTGACCACTTTTCGGTTAGACATCTGTTGGTAATAAGGAAAGATGGTTATTTCATTTTGGCATTACAACAAATGATTAAGTTCAAGAAGAACAACATTATAAATGCTATAAAGATAATCATTTCTGAAGCAAGAAATATGCTATGCTTGTGGCATATGATGCTAAAGTCATGGAAAATTAGTAAAAAAGCATTTTTGTAGTGGTTTCATGAAGTTCATTAGTAAATGCCAAAAAAAGTATGATTTTTTAAATAGACTTGATAGAACATGTCCAACATCATGGCATAACACACAATAAATGACTAATAAACATGCATGAAAATAAGGAAAACTGGGTTGAAGTCTATATCTATAAATATTTCTTTGCAAACAAGACTAGTTTCTTAATTGATGCAAGTATATATTTTAAATCCATCAAAAATATTTGTAGAATTATAAAATGGTGTGTTACATAGGCACAAGGAGAAACAAACAATGTAAGTTAATGACCAAAAACACTTATAACCATGTTGGATAAAAACTTATACTTTATCAAATTGTGGAACTACATGACAAATTATGTTAGGAAGATTAAAATAAAGATTTGATGCTTGTATTGAAGTTTTGGATCGGAATTAGAGTTATAAATTTTCATTTAGGATGAGGACGAAAAGAATTAGGGACTAGGATTAGTGTTTAACTCTAGTTAATGTTTCGAATTTGATGAAGAATAATTAAGGTTTTGATGATGACGATTGATATGTCTCAGTGTTTCAATTTGGGTATGAATGTTTTAATTTGAACAAAAAATAAATGCAAGTTAAATCTAGAATTAACTCACAAAGAATAAATAAAATAGGTTTTTGGTGTATCACTCACACAAAATTGATAATTAAGGGGGTATAACTCACAAAAACATCAATTGTTGAAGAAGACTTAAACATGAATCATGCATTGATACCATCATTTAATGTACATGATTTTAAAAGCATACTAAGCAGGTCCTCAACATAAAATAAGCTAAAAAAATAAAAAAGTTACAAAAGATAATAACCTCTTATACAACACACTAAAAGATAATACACCACCACATGATAAAACATAATAACTAAGCTCCTTAATAATTTAGTGCCTTAATAAATTATTAATTAACTAATAAAACACTTAATGACCAACTCTAATCACATTATAAGTACATGATGTGGACGTATGCATCATGTACATAGCTCGGACGTCAACTCCTCCTTAGCACATGATTAAGTAAGCCACCCCCTTAAATGAACCTTTAAGCTTTTATCTTCTCTTTATGTATCTTATTCAAATAAATCAAGTGGGATTGGTTATGTGTATGTAAGACCCTAAACTCACTAGGGTCATGGTAGTTACTCTATAGTATTTTTGAAATCAATGACTAGCCATAGATATCAATACGAGTTCTTTTGAGTATATTTTTTTTTATCAACTTACATGTATCCGTGAAAAATTCCTAGGAGGTCACAAATTCTTAAATTTCTCCAAGTCAAGCATGCTTAACTATGAATTCCTCTAATGATAAGTTTTTCAAAAAGAAGATATACCTTGTTGACATAGGTATAGGTTGTTTTATTAATATTTTTAAGTATCCACTATCCATCACTATTTTGGGGGTATTACATAAACCCCCACTAAAGAATATAATATCCTCATTATACCTCGACCGCTAATTTTTGCATTACAGTTTATTCTAAGAATTGTCCCACTAGGCGGTTTACTAGCTCAACCAAGTTCAACTCGCACTTATAGTTTAGCTCTAGTGATACTTGTAATACCCCGACCTCACTAGGGTAGAGTGTAGTTAATCTAGAGTGCTTTTAGGATTAATGACAAAAAACATAGATCAATAAGAGTCATTTTGAGTATGATTTTTATCAACTCACATGCATCCTAGAAAGCATCTTAAGACCCAACCTTAAATTTCTCCAAGTTAAGAATTCTTAACTATATAGTTCTCTAGTGATAAGTTTTCCAAAAAGCGAGTATACCTTAATGATATGGATAGTCTTCTTAATTATTTTAATCATCCATAATCCATCACTATTTTGGAGGTATTATAATGTCATACCCCGTTCCTCTAGGAACCTAATGTATTAAAGATCTATATTTTAGAAAAACATAAGTTATTACATTTGAATGATCTATTACATTACTTAAGTATTCTAAAATCCTAGTGTCATTAATTTTAGAACTTATTTGCTAAATTTTTAGTATAATTTCTCATCAAAATGTATTGTGAAATTTGACTAGGTATTTGATACACAACATAATAGGGTTTTGAATTGTGTAGGTTACTAGAGTAGTGTGTGTTAGCTTTGAGATTCTGTGACAAACATTAGGGGGCCGTGCTTACAAACACGGACTCTGTTTACCCATATGATATTTTGGTTTGTTTGTTTTTTTTTTCAAAATTAGAGAGTAAAGAAATTAACATAGGTACGCATGTCTCACAAACAAGGTCCATATTTTTTGGTGGTTCTATGAAATGCACCACTTTTCCCTATGGGAGTTTTATCAAATATAAAGAGTAGTGATAAAATCTTAGCTGACAAGTCAAACAAGCAATCTTCCTATACTCTATTGTGTTCTCTTTGATTTAAAGAATTATAGATTGTTTAATATTGTTAAGTGGTTTGTTGAATCCTCTTATAGTTACACAATTGTACAAATAAACATCTATATTTTTCCCTTATTATTCTATTGATTGAATTCTCAATTAGTTTTACAAATGTCTTGTTAGTTCCAAATATTATTCATAACTTATCTTATTAGACTACAATCAGCCTTATTTCACAATAATCAGTATTAGAGCTTAGTTGCTGAAGTAGATACAATGTTTTTGATGGCTACAAGATTTGATATGGAGAATTTCAATAGATCCGTCAATTTTGGATTATAGAAATTGAAGATGTAGTCTATCTTGATTTAGAACGGCTTGGAGAAAGCTTTGTATGGTTAATCGAATAAGCAAACATCGATGATAGATGAGAGATGCGAGGAGGTAAATTTGAAGGCCCTTTCTAACATACAAATATGCTATTCTAATCAAGTATTATGGTAAGTGTCAAAGGAATAAACGATTTTGCCTTGTGCTAGAAGCTCGAATCTTTATATATGAAAAAATTCAGAGTGAATCATCTATTATTGAATATTCTATTTCATGACTTGAAATTATATGAGGTTCAATATTTAAAGCTCATTTGGATGAATTTTATTATATTATGATAGATTTGTAAAACATATAAATCAAATTTGATGATGAAGAGTTGATCATAATGCTTTTATGTTCTTTATCTGTAAGTTTTAGGCATTTTTTTAGATGTTGTATGGACAAGATGAGTTGACCATTGAGGGTATGAAATCCACCCTCCTACAATAAGATTTGATTGATAGTCAACCGAATGGTAGTGGTACTTTTGAGGACTCAAATAGTAAGAAACTTATACTGAAGTGACTCAAGAGTGGGGATTTGGTGGATGTAAGAAATTCATATCTAAAACGAAGAATTAACATAAGAATGTGGTGTTCCATGGGTGTCACAAGAGGGTTCATACTAAGATTTTTTGTCCTATAAGTTTGGAGATTCATCTAGTATGAAGAATCATGTTATTGTTACCCAATATGATAGTGATGGAGATGTGTTGATAGCCATTGATAGACAGACCAAGATAACAAGTAGGTAGATCTTAAATTATGGGTTTACTTACCATATCCTTCCAAATCAAAGTTAGTTTTAGGCTCATGAGGTAACATAAGGTGGAGTTTTCTTGATGGGCAATGCTGATACTTCCAAAGTTTTTGGGATCAGGATGGTAGAGTTGAGGATGCATGACGATGTGGTAAAGATATCAAGCACGAGCAAGAACCTCATCACATTGAGTTCCTTGGGTTATAATGTGTACTAGTGTATGATTGAGTATAGTACCTTGAGAGTTATAAAAGGTGCTAATGTGGAAATGAAGGGAAAATGGGTTGAAACACTGTATCATATGGTGGGTTTCACCGTTGTGGGTATAGCTAATATGACATCAGTGAGTTTAACAAACATAGATGTTACTAGACTTTAGCATATGAGTATCAAGAGACTAATGGATCTCTCTAAGATGGGGTTATTGCATGGATAGAGTATGAGTAATATGGACTTATCTTTGCACTATGTGTTTGAAAAGTAGAAGCATGTTATCTTTTCAACAATTAAGCATAATATGAGGACACCTCTTGAGTATATTCATTTAGATTTGTGGGCTTATATGAAAATGGTTTCCAAAGGATATTCTCAATACTTGTTCACATTTATTGATGAATTCTCTAGAAAGGTATGGGTGCACTTTTTGAAATATAATAATGTTTTTTTTTCAAATGATGGAATACCTGATTAAAGATGCAGAATAAGAAACAAGCTAAGTATCTCTAGATGGATAATGATCTTGATTTTTTTTGGCAGAGTTTCACTCAGCTCTACCAAGACTAGAGCTGGCAATCGGGCGGGTCGGGTCACTATCGGATCGAGTAACATAATAATCGGGTCATATCGGTTTCGGATAATTTCGGATCATTTTATCGGGTCGGGCTGGGTCGGGTTTGATTCGGATCAACTTAGTATCGGATAATCTCGGGTCATTCTAAGCTCTCGGGTCGGGTCTGGTTGAGATCGGATGGACTCGGATTCGGGTAAATTTGGGTTGTTCTAATTTCGGTTCGGGTTCGGATCGGGCTCGGTTGAGTTTCAATTATTATATTTTCGGGTCGAATTTAGATTGAATTTAGGTCATTTCATATTTAAGTCATGCTTGTGTCATTTTCTTTCTTTCTTTTTATTCCAAGATATTATTAAAAGCTAATTATTTTGAGATCATTTATTTTAATTTATCTTATTCAATTAAAAGTGAATTATTATATTAATTGTTTTGGGGCCTTAGAATTTTTTATCATTATTTTATCTTTGGAGATGTATCTGACGTTTCAAATTTAAACTTTTTCAAATCGTATCACTTTTCTTTTTATGTTAAGGTATAACTTATAATTCAACTCCATTATTAGCTTGGTTATATTGAGTTCTAGTATTATTTTAAGTTTATATTATATTTATATCTTATACGCTCCTTACATGATATTAACTTATAATAGTCATTGATAATTGATAACAAATGAAGACTTCTAAGGTTGTACTTCTCATATTATTTTTAAAAGAGATTGATCACTTCATATCAACATAATTTTAATAAATATGATAATAATAATAATAATAATAATAATAATAATAATAATAATAATAATAATAATACAAAAATAATGATAACAATAATAATAATAATCAATGAATATCAATTATGGCAAAAATAATAATAACAACATATTAGTTTTTTATTATATATTTTGATTAGATCATATCAAGCTAAATAAGATAAAAATTAAATAAAGTAAGTAATAATGACTATTATTGACAAAAGACCAACTAATATTGACTTCTTACTATTTAACACTGTTGATGTAATAAAAAATATTAATCTTCAATTTTTATAATGAATAACTAACATTCTCACTCTAGATTTTTCCTACTTTTCTATGATGTTGTAGGTGCTATATTGCAAGGTATGGCCGTATAGATACTAATATATAGTGTTCAAGGTTGCACTGTTATTATCTTATGGTACTAGATGGAATAATGGAATTGAACTAATATTTAAATGGCATAGTAGTGTTATTCTTTTTTTTTTCTCTACTTTTATTTCTATTGGTATCAATGGATATTGTATTTGTATATACATAAGTGATATAAATTTTATGAAAGTATATTGTTTCTAGATTTTGATGTAAGTGCTAGTATGGATTAGTTGCACATCTATATTATTTCATGTTTTCTGAAGTTTTAAAAATTTTGAGTTATGGGTTAATGTTAATTTTTGGGCAGTACCAAGTTGAATCTTTATAGATTTATAATTTTTCAGATAATATCAGATTTCGGATAAATAATGGATCGGGTCGGGTCATTTCGGATTTATAGTTTTTCGGGTTATATCGGGTTTCGGGTGAATAGCGGGTCGGGTCAGGTTTGTTTCGGGCTTATGATTTCTCGGGTTATATCGGATATCGGATATGTATCGGATCGGGTCGGATAGGTTTCGGGCATTTAATTACTCGGATAAAATCGGATCGGATTTCGGGCGGATCGAGTCGGTATTCGTCGGATTTTTCGGGTCGGGTCAACTTTTGCCGGCTCTAACCAAGACTATGGGATAGTGGGACACTGCACTTGTGTTGGGATGCCACAATAGAATGGGCTCACTAAGGAGATGAATAGAATAATATTAGAGATGAATCATTATATGTTATCATAAGTTATTCTAGGAAGAAATTTTTGGTCTAACACAGTTCGCATGGCAACATACATAGTAAGTAAATTATCCATGTAATCTATTGAGTAGAAGACACATAAGGATGTGTGGTATGATAAGCCAACCAATTAATTTAATTTTCATATATTTGGTTACCCTGCTTATGCTTATGCGAATGATGGTAATTTTAAGTCAAGATCTAATAAGTGTTTCTTTCTTAGCTTCACATCCAGAGTGAAGGGGTATAGGTTATGAGACCCAACTACACTAATTGAGATGTTACCTTCAATGAATATGTATTCCTCTATAAGACTGAGTCTAGTGATGGTGTGTCTGAGAAGTTGGAGTAAGATAGTGCTTTAGTCCAGGTAGAGCTTGAGGTTGGCTTGGATGATAGAGATCCTTTTGGTAAACCCATTATTTTTAAAGTGGGTGGATGTAATCACGAAGTGGACCAAAGGGACGTTGATTAAAGTAGAGCATGGAGGATTGTTAAGCTTCTAGTTAGGTATGCTTTTAAGGAGTTTGTTAGCTATATCTTATCTAACATAGAGATATTTTTTTTATATGCATAAGTCAATATCATTCGTAGATGTTATTATGAGTCCTAAATATGCTTAGTGGTGTACTACTATAGAAGAGGAGATTTAGTCTTTATTGAATAATCAAACATTGAAACTTATGAAGGTACCTAAAAATAAGAAGATAGTGAACTACAAATGGGTGAAAAATTCAAAAGAGAGCCCCAAGAGTTGAGGGACCAAAGTACAAACAAAAAGATGTGTCTGATGTTGATAGGGTAAAGACAATGCTCACAAGTGAGTTTGAGATGAAAGATCTTGGAGTTATAAAGATGATCCTTGGCATAGAAATCTTATGAGACCATGAGCAGAAGCTTTTGTGCTTGTCACAAGAGTCTTATGTCAAAAAGGTGATGCAAGTGCATCTATGGAGTCTCAAGAGGACAAAAATTTGGCATACTTTGTTATAGAGATGATCACATTATTTATCTTTGGTAATAATATTTCTAGCCCTAATGAGTTCACTCTGAGTAATTATTGCAGATATGTAACATATGTGCAAGAAAAAAATTAATTCATTTCAAGACATCAACATACTTAAGATTTTGTGTGTTACAAGTTATTACAAGATAAGGAAAGCTATTATTCATGGAAGTCAAGATACCTAGTTATCATTTTATGTAAATTAGGAATCTTTTTATTTTATTCCATGTGCAATACAATTTCCTTGTAATTTTTTTTCCTCATGTACTATATAGGTTAATATTAGATTGCTCCAACAAGTTAGACTTTGTTAATGTACTAACTAGCCTAACATCTATATTAGTTATATGCTCAAAATGGGTTATAATGAGTATCAAGTAATGGATATATTAGTGTGTTAATTAGCTTTAGTTGTAGAAAAGATTGTACTTGCCTATGAAAGACATGATGTTAACCCATTTTACATACAACTTGTGATATTGAAATTTGAATTCAAGTGAGTTACTTCGGGTCTCTCTTTGTGAGTGATCGTCACTAGCTAAGATTACTTTTCCTATTCTTAGATAACATTATTGAAGTGTTCTATGTAATACATTCAAATTTTAGCTTTCTTATTGATGTATTGATTAAATCTTGCTTGAAGATCCATATCCATCCTTCCAATCTTCAATCCACGAATCCAATATCCTTCTTTTACCTCACTACAAGAAAAGTCTTTTATAGCAACAACACTTTTGCAACAACACTTTATTGTTGCGAAAAATGTATTTTGGCAATGACAATTTTATGTTATTATAAAAAGTTGTTGCCAAAAATAATTCATTTATATGGTGATTATTAGGAAATGTTTTACAATGATAAATATATATAATAGTTTATTTACAATGACATTTATATGTTGGAATATACAAAATGTTTTTGCAATGACTTTTTTTTATTGTAAAATGTTGATTGAATTTACTACAATGACTATACTTGTTGAAAATATTTAGGTTATTTTAACGCAATGACATTTATAGTTTTTGCAACGACATTTGTCGTTACAATTTATACGATGGTTTATTTGCAACGACATTTATATGTTGCAATATACAAAATATTTTTGCAATGACTTTTTTGTTGCAAAATATTAATTAAATTTACTGCAACAACTATACTTATTGAAAATATTTATATTATTTTAATGCAACAACATTTATATGTTTTGCAACGACACTTGTTGTTGCAATATATGTGATGGTTTATTTGTAATGCCATTTATATATTGTAATATACAAAATATTTTTGCAGTAACCTTTTTTTGTTCCAAAATATTGATTGGTGTTATTACAACCACTATACTTGTTGCAAATATTTAGATTATTTTAACTTAATAATAATTATATGTTTTGCGATGACATTTTTTGTTGTTATATATATGTTGGTTTATTTGCATCAACATTTGTCGTTTCAATATATGCAATGATTTTTTTACAACGACATTTATTTGTTGCAATATACAAAATATTTTTGCAATAATTTGTTTTTTGTTGCAAAATATTGATTGAATTTATTAAGACTATACTTGTTGTAAATATATAGATTATTTTAATGCAACAACAAGTTGTTGGAAAAAACATTATCAACAATTTTATTGCAACGTCTATACTTTGTTGCCACTGCCTTCTCCAACTCCCAATATTACCTCAATTGTATTAGCCTCACCTAGTTTTATTGGTTAGACACACTAATTTATCTCGGCGTCCATCAACTCAATCAAAGCCCTAATTACCAAGCAGAATTCTGGTAAGTTTTCATTCAATTTGATAATTTTTTATTGATATATATGTTAAGAATTATTTTTATATATTTTGGTTATATTGATTTAAGCGGGACATATGTATATGGCATAAATTATGGACATCAGTTAGAGGTTTCACATGTCATTCATTGCAATGGTGTTTAAACAAGTTATCGTGCCGTTACAATTGTATGTTTTTGCAATGACAAAGATGGTTGTTGAAGTTTTAAGTTCAAAATTTGGCAAAGACTTCATTGTTGTAATTATGTAATTTTTTTCAATGATAAAGTGTAATACCTCCAAATTGAGTGGAATTTTATAAGGATTAATATGACTACTTATATCAATATAGTATACCATCCTTTTGGTGATTTTATCCTAAGAACTCCACTATTAAGCATGCTTGCTATGGAGCAATTTTTAGGATGGGTGACCTTTTTGGAAAGTTTTAGAAAGGGCCTATGTTGATCTGTGGGGCTAGTCGATCAATCCAAAAATACTTTACGATAGCCCTCGTGGTTCTTGTGGGTCTAGGTGGCTACCAAGTGGCCCCGTGTGGTCTTTTCTACTCGGAGTGTTAGAAAGTTGGGGGTCATGGGTGCTATTAGGTGTCCCCTATTTGGTTGTATTAACTCGGGGTATTTTTATAGTTTTTTGTTCCTAAAGCATATTCAATTTTTTGCAATGACATAAGCCGTTGCAATTAATGTATTTTTTACAACGACAAATATTATTGCTGTAATATGCTATTTTTTTTACAACAACTTTTGTTATTTTAAATAACAAGCTTTCGCAATGATAAAATTTGTTTCAAAACTACAACCAATTTTTTTTCAATGACAAAAGTCGCTGCAATATATAAACACATGTAGTTATGTGAAGTGATGTATTGCAACGACATTTATTTGGAAATGATAATTTATGTTGCATTTAATTACTTTTTTGCTACGATTATTGTTATTACTTTATTGTTTTGCAATGCCACGACGTGCAATGACCCAGTAACAAAAAAATATGCTGCAATATATATTTTTTGCAACGACTTTCTATCTTTAGCAACAAAAAGCATTGTTGCTAAAAATGGTTTTTTTATAGCACCTCTTTGAATCTTCAACACTCTAAGAAAATTCACATCAGAAGGTGTTTTAGGGGTTTCATATGATAGATTCCAAGTCGATAAGAACCCCATTGTCTACTCACTTTAGGTTGTCAACTTTAGATTACCCCAAATATAAAGAGGAAGAAGATTTCATGGCCACTGTTTCGTATTAATTATGTTATTGGTTTTATCATGTATATTATAGTGTGCACATGATATTATATCACTCAAGTTGTTAGTATTGTGAGTCATATAAAGATAAATTTAGGGGAGGCTTATGGAAAGTGATAAAGTTGATCTTGAGGTGTTTGAAGGGTACAACATCAGCATGTTTGGAGCATGGAAGACTATTTTATCCCTAGTTGGGTTTGTGAAATATAATTATGGTGAATACTATAATGTTAGGAGGTCTACCGGTGGATATTTATTTTTCTATCTTGGTGGATTAGTTATTGTTTAGAGTTCTTTCTTGTAGGAGGTGATGGCCTTGTCCACTACCAAGGTAGAGTATATGGCTATAACATGGGTTGGTTGTTTAGTATGTGAGTTGGGGTTCGATCATGGTGCTATAACCGTTTGTGATGATAGCCACGATTCTATCTATATAGAAAACACTTAGAATTATTTCCCATCATCAAAAAAATTACATCGACATTAGGTATCACTTTATACATCTTATTATTGGTGCTAGAAAAGTTTTGTTAGAGAAAGTAGGTACTTTAAATAATTTGGTGGATATGCTAACAAAGTTTCTAATCATGGGCAAGTTCGAGTATTTTTAAGACTTGATCAGTGTTCATAGGCAATGAGGCTCTTTGTTGGGCTAAGGTTTTTTTTTACTAAGGTCTTTCCATGTCATGCATCACAAATACTACACCAAGGTGGAGAATTGTTAGCTTTAACTGGATAGTTAATGCATAACATAATTGGTTTATGATTCGTGTAGGTTACTAGATAAGTATGTGTTGGATTTTGGGTTCTATGACAAACATAAGAGCCCCGTATTTATTAATACGGACTGTGTTTGTCCATATATTATCTTACGTTATTTTTTGGGTAAAAGTTGAGAGTAATGAAATCAACATGGTTCGCATTTTTTGGTGTTTCTATGAAATGCATAGCTTTACCCTATAGGATTTTATCTGATATAGAAGAGTTGTGATAAAACTCTAGCTGACAAGTTAAACAAGCAATCCTCTTCTCCTCTATTGTTTTCTTTTTTATTTAGAGAATTATTAATTATGTAATCATGTTGAGTGATTGGTTGAATAATCTTATAATTAAATAATTATACAAATAAAGATCTCTAATTTTTTTCTTATTATTCTGTTAATTGAATTCTCAATTGGTTTTACAACTATCCTGTTAGTTTTTATTATTATTCAGGTCCATTTTTATTAAACTGTAATTGGCATTACTGCATAACACATATAATTCTTATTCGAATCTAGTCCAAAGTTTTTGATATTTGATCTATGCCCTTTAATTTTGATAAGATCAAATATGCATCTTTAACTTCTTCATATACCACTAGTGTGACTCATTTCTTAGTGCATGACATTTGTGTAATTATATCATGTAATTATTTCTATTATATGAATCTTATACAATCACGATAATATTTTCTTAGGTACTTGTCATGATTTTCCCATAATATTCTCCCTTCTATCTCAAATGGCCCTAATATGCACCCCTTGACATAAAATACCACATGAGAATATTTCCTAATCATTACATAATATTCTTATAATTTATATCCATCAATACCTTGAATACTATCTCCACTAATTAGCACATATCCTTCATTTGTCTTCTTTTTCTTTCTTCATCACTTCATGCCAAATACACTCCCTTCTTCCGATCAATTGTGGTGTGCACCTCCCCTTCCAACTTTATCTCATGATCAAGAAAAGGAAAACTAATTTATTATCATAAGATCTTATAATCTTCACATTCGATGAATACACCACAAATTCTCCCATCCATATCCACTAACATCACCATCATCCTCTTCTCTCTCTTCTTACCCTACTCGACATTCTCCTTCTTCATTTCCCTTTCCATAGCTAAGCTCTATCTAGCATAACCAAGCTTAGAAAATGTCCATAATCACACTATTTTAAGATTATTAGTCCTATAACTAGATAAGAGAAGGCATAAACTAGAAGAGTTAGGGAGTTTTGAATAAACTTTGGTGAATTTCAAAATTGCAAGTTTAAGTTTCCATGATCTCTTTTGGTTTTATATTAATCTCTCTAAGTTAGAGTACTAAAAAGGATACTTTTTCATGTATTTTTCTATAACACCCCAAAATTTACTTTTTGTTTTAAAACAGAAGTAAATAAATTAATCTAGAACTTGTAAATTTCGAGAATATTACCACCACACTTAGTACCAGACCAGTTCATTCCTAGCATTCTAGTACCAAGTGCTAAAGCTAACAAGGATATTTTGTTTCAACTTAAATAAATACTTAAACCAAGAGTTCATATCATAGAAATTAAATTACGCGTAAAAAGTTTACATAACCCAAAGTATGAAATCAAAATTCCTTGGAAGGAATAATATCTACAAATGATAAAGTTTAATTATGGAAAATCCAATACAGAAATGAAATAATTGAAGGAAATAAAATAACATGGAGTGAGAATCCAGCCACGTCACTCCTGATCATCGAACCAAGCATATGCTCAACACTCAGCCCTGCCTGATGCATCATGAACATCGAAGGCATCAAAATATGCACCACCCACCTACATAAAGTCTGAAGGACCTTCTACTCGTGGGAATGAACAGCACCCATGAAAAGGGTGATCAGTACTCTACGTACTAAGCAAGGTAACAGTGCACTAAGGCCAACACATATAAGCACATGATTCCAGTAGAATAATAAAACAATATAC